>JAAAKM020000498.1:25114013-25146919 GCA_010016025.2 Alatinidae sp. Z8VKAUB7J3
TTTTCGTATTAACGGATTCCATAGTTCGTTTTTTGCTGTAATCATGTTTCATGCAATGAAAAATCAATATTGGTGTACATGATATAGACCGTTCCTTCCTGTGCCTTATGAAAATGACACCTGTTTCCCAGAGGTCACCATGACCTGTATAACAAGTCTATAAAGAGCTGATAATATGTTCATTGAGGCTGATGGTGTTTTGAAGACAGCCTTGCCTGCATTATTTTATGGTCACGCGGTGAACTTGAAAAAGAAAAAGAATTCTTTGCGGCTCGCTTCAAAGTTACTTTTGAAGTATATAAGTCGAAAAATTTACTGTAATTAACTTTTGTGTGAAAATCTTTACTGCTTTATGTTTAAGAGGGTGCAGAAGTCGTTTGCTTTTGTAGGAAGGTTATGGCAGAGCGTACAGGTGTAGAACATAAGTGAAAGAGTAATATGACGTAATAAAATCGTTTATAGCAGGTTACAGAGCTCGAAGAATGGCAACTGCCTGTACGTGTTAGTGGGATGTTAAGATAAAGAAAACGGGTCCACCTAAAGCCGGGTAGATGAAATATGAAGGAACAAATTTGTTCATAAGCTTCTGCTTTACTTTTCCACAATCCTTAGAGTAACCATGGATTAAATGTGCATCCAAAACTTTATTCCAGTTCTCAAAGCTATTTTACAATCGGAACTATTTTTTTTCACTTGGTAGTTGAGTAAAGTATTGTTTCTCGTTTAATAACAACTTCTACCAATGCAGAAACGGGCTAGTAATTTAATTTAAATTCGCGTTGAAGTCCGGCTATTCTAGGAATCAGTCTCATTTGTTACTACAATAATGTCTCAAAATTCTGACTGACAACAAGATGATCTTTATATCAGCGATTCGTAATACCACGAATCTACCAATACAGAAATGGTACCATGATAAATATCATTATTTTAAATATTGTAATAATATCATTCTTGTTATTAAAGAAAGCTTTAATCATAATTTGTTATAGACTTTTTAAAACCGACACTTGTGTTTGCCGTACACGGAGCTCATATTTCAAATTGCCCTTCACTGATGTCTACCAGGCTCTACAATCTGTTCTCAATTGTACGCTCATACCGTTTCATGCTGTGGAACGTGGTTTTAATGCGGCGGTTGTTCTCACATGACATGATTTCTCCTTAGCCTTTTGTAAATTGGTATAAGGGTGCCTTTCTGCCTTTTACCTGGAATTTTTGCCTGGTCACTGATCTGATTCAGCATTGTACATATGAATGTTACTCAATCTTCTCCTAGGCATTTCCAGACCTCTATGGGCAAGTTATTAGGGCCCACAGCCTTTACATTCCTCATCTTCTCGAGCGGTCTCTTCAGTTCTGCCTCTGTAATTACCTCTATTTCATCAAGGTATTGTTCCTGATTCTCTTGTCGTGCTTGGTCGTGGGTTTCATTATTCAGGAGTGCTGTGAAAATGTCCGTCACCTTTTAAGATCTCTTCATCCTTCACCATCACATTTCCCTCTTTATCAACCTCATTTGATAAATGTCCTTTGAGCTCTTCTCCCTTAGTTTTGCTATCTTCACTACCTTCTTCATGCCTTCTAGACTATCGAAGTCCTCGTAGAGCCTGACGTACGCTCTTGCTTTCGCCGCTGCCGCTGTCACTACCTTCTTTGCTTCCTTTTTTGCTCTCTTGTAGTTAGTTTTGTTCTCTTCTGAAGGATCCTCAAGTAGCTTCTTCTTGTTTCTTTCTCGTATGGGCCTTTGTACTTTTCTACACCACTACCATGTCTCTTTTCCTTCCTTCACGTTTCCTGATGTTTTGCCTATGACTTTTTGCCCGAGTGTTCTCATACCTTCTACGATTGTTTCCCAGTCAAGGCCTTCCCCTTTCCCGTTATTCTCTTGCTTTCTTTGTCAAGTCATACCGCCTTTTTGTCAGCTTCCACCATTGGGTTTTCGGCGCTCCAGATTTCTGTTTGACTTTCAACTTGCTGATGCTCAAAGTGCAAACGACTGGTCGGCGTTGGTTTGTGACGGTTTCTCCATGAACGACTTTGCAGTCTTGGGTGTCCTTTCCGTCTGGTAGGCAGAGGATGCAGTCAATTTGTGACCCAGATCTCCCACTCTGGTGGGTAACTCTGTGCCTTGCATCCTTCTTGTAGAACGTACTCACAAACCACAGGTTGTGGATCACTGCAAATGCCACAAGTGCTTCTCCTACTTTGTTCTTATCACCATAGCCATATATACCAAACTTTTCTTTTTTACCAACGTTCTTAGTGCCAACACGGTCGTTGAAATCCCCACCAGATCTTCTCCCTTTCTGGAATCTTCCTCATCTCCTTGTCCAGTTCTTCCCAAAACTTTTCCCTTTCATCGCCACATCCGGACTGTAACGCACACACATTCATTATGTTCACTTCTTGTTGCCCAATGTCGATCCTCAGGCTGGTGATTCAGTCTGCACACTTTAATTACCCCTTTTTGAGATGGTCATCCAACACAATGCCAACCCAGTTTCCCTTTCCATTTTCTCCCACATAGAAAAGTGTGAATCCATTCCCTAATTCTCTGGCCTTCCTTTCCACTAGGTCTCCTGTAAGCACATGGTCTTCATCTCTCTCCTCTTCATAAGGTCAACCGGCTAGTGGCACCTACCTGTCATGCTTCCTACATTCAATGTTTCGATTTTCTCCTTCATCTTCTTCTCCCTCCTCTTCTTTCTTCTCCACTGAGCTAGTTTCCTTAGTCGTATTCGCTCTTCATGCGGTTGCGGCTATGTACTTAATATGTTTCATGTGGTTTTACTTTGAAATCAAATAACAAGAAACATAATCGAACGAGTAGCATTTTATGGCACACAAGGATGGAGAAAATGTGATTTAGACTATATATTGTCATACAAGGGAGGTATGCGTAGAGCAAGTATAAGTACATATGCACCAGAGCAGGAACAATCGTGTAGACGGAAAGGGCGAAAGGTAGATACAAAGAGGGAACTTGCGATCAACGGAGAAGAAGATTCGTAGAACCTGAAGAAAAATAAGGGCATTATATTGTTTCAGTAATGTTTTCGCCCACGTCCGTATCTTGTAAGTAAGTAACCAATCAGCGTGTGTGTTTCCAAAATTTCTAAATTTCGATCCTTTTTATTGTTTCTAATCGTATTTATTACGTTTTGTTGTGATGAGTAGTCCTTTTATATGGATTTGCTACAACGTGCAATCTTTTCAGATCAGAGATGTGTTTAAAAACAGCTAAATAGGATTCAAAGATTTGTCAGTTAAGAGCAGTGACGAGGCTAAGGAGCAATACAATACAACATGGACGGTTACCAAGGAAGCACGCGGAAATTTATTTAAAAGACAGTGAATAGGACGAGAGGAGAAGGAACGATCTTGCAGTGATATAAAAAACTACTTTTATGAAGGGTAATAAGGCAAAGAGAAAGAGAGTAAAGGAAGAGAAAGAAAAAGAAGAATAAAGCAGAAAAAGAATAATAGAGTAGAAGTAAAGGAAGAAGATGATGATAGTCATGGTGATGATTATGGTAGTCGTGATGATGATGATAATAACGCTAATGACAAAAGTAATGATATGTTAAACGTTTGAGTCCTAGACGGCATGCCTAACTTCTGTTTTTCGTTTCAATTTGCAAGTGTTCTAAAAAGCACTTTTCATGTTCATGTGAACAAAAACAGGGTACGCCAATCCATCTGGTTGGAAATCCATCATAATGGTACGTATATCCTTCTAATCGTACGTGCGAAGAACTGAGCTCACAATAGAACTTTGATGAGAAGGGTAGGCAAAAAAGTACCAAACTATCAGAGAAGCCGTCGAAAGCAGAAAAGGACCATTTTGATTCATCAGTTTACTAGACTTGTCGCTTTTCAAAAAGAATATTTTTAAAAGAGAAAAGGATGGCAGAAGGTTACATCATTTGATTTTGACATTGTTGATGGATTATGTAACAAAGTCGTTTGTAACAAACATGCAAGCCGCCTGGTAACCTGCTTTGTTTCAAAATAAATAATTTTGCAAAAATAAAACAAAAAAAATTGAAGAGAAAAAATTAGATGAAGTACATTCGGATAATACCCTATTCACAAGTAATTTTGTATTTCGTTTGTGATTAAACACAGGAAGCACACCACTTGACTCTGAATGTAAGCGTTTTAGTCCCATTTTAACATCAGAGATGTACGGCCTTTAAGCCGATGAAGACTTAAGAGAAATTTTAGGTGTTGGTGGCATTCGAACTGACGTTTCAGCTTAACATAGCCCTTGCGTTTACAGAGTTACCAAAGCAAATGTGACTTTAGGTTTGATACAAGAAAAGTGGTATGCCATTACCAAGCTGACTTTTTGTAAAATTTTAACAATGCCTATGCCATTTGGTCATCTAGATTCTATCTTTCCATGGTTCTTGCCATACGAAAGGGCTGTGTAGGCATGTCTTTTACATTTGTTCCCAGTTTATTCATTTTAGTCTTTCCTGGGTAACATTGCTTTGAATCAATATAAGGTTACTTTTGTCATCTAAATGTATTTTTATAACAGCACCTACATCTGTCATTCGATGCCCAGATGTTTAAACTTGCTTCATTCAACGAATCACTTGTTCCTTTAAGCAGTCGAAAAACGTCCTTTAGCTCATCCCTATACAATTCATCAAATTGCTATGTTTCTTCAAGGCTAAAAAGATGTTTCCAGGCAATGTATTCAAGCTTACCATCCCTGCATTTCGCATCTCTCGGCAGAAATAAAATTTAGCATCGAACAGAACTCTAGTTTTACAGATATACAATTAATTTTTTACAAATACCAGCTGCCTCATTAATTAAAAATTGATTGTCCCACCCAAAACGTTACTGTAACGTTCCCTTTAGTTTGAATTTTGAAAGAATTTAACCGCTACTTTAGTGCACAAAGAAAAGTTAAGTTCGCATATTAGTAATTCATGTTTTATGTCATCAAATCATGAGAACTAGGGAAAGAACAGGTAACGATAGTGATGTCAATGGAAGATTTCCAGCTTTATAAATTCTTGAACTAGACAGAACCCTTAGCATAAGGTCCTAAGCAAATGTTTAAAAGAAAACAAAAACGTGCATTCAATATTGCCTTATAGAGCGTATAAAGCTGTAATTATGCTTACAAAAATTAGGTATCTCTCATATAATTTTACGCAATATGTGCACAACCGTTTCATGTAAAGTCCTGCTATGAAAGTTAAAGCTGTTATTGTTTCTCCTAGTGACGCTCAGATATTGATCCATTCTTTAATTGCAGGCATATTCAAAGCAGCAAAAAGCCGCTGTCTTGCCTTAAATAACGTTTATTTAGTTGTATAGCAATGGGGTTTTTAGTTGTTGTTTCATTAAAAAAATTTCATTATCTTGTTCTTCATGTCTCCAGCTTCAATCTGAGTCGACTAAAAGACCTCATTTCTCCAACGTCGCATTTTCTGTAGTGTATCCATCCCTGCTTTTACCAATAGGTACAGACATTCCCTCTTAATTGTATGTTTCAAGGTAATCCTTACGTTTTTTCATTTCTCGTTCCTTGCACTAGATTCTAGGGCAGGTATTAGGTCCCATATTTTTACGGGTATACCTTCACACCGTTTCAGCTTTTGCCGGCTATATGGTCAAAATTGTAACAACCTATTTTCTTAGTCATGTTTCTTGACAGGTTTTGAAATTAGTATCGATAATAGCTTAGTCTTATACGTTACAAGTTGTGCAATGCCAAGCACTTTTGAGAAGCCTGGTTTGAAATTACTATAATACATAGACAAACATGCAGAAATAATATTAGCAAAAATTCCTGGTATGACTTCTACAGAAATACATACAGTAAACTGGTATCCAAAATGCAAAAGTCAGATCTTAATTAACGACAAAGAAAACGAGTATGAAAATCGAGGTAAACTCACTTTCAGCCTCAATGCCTCCTTTTACTGATTATATAACCAAATGCACAAAGCATGTAGTGCCACTAGCCAGTATGGTCACACCTATACCATTAAATTGATTGCGTATCCCATTTCTACGCCATGTTAAGTATCTCCCAAACGTATCTTCCTGTTGACTATAGACTTTGTTGTCAGTGATAGGATTAAGACTGTAACCTCTTAGGAAATAAAATTAGTCGGAAATCGGCGCAAAGATCTAACCAGATTATCAGACAGGAGAGGATAGTGTATCCAAACGAAAAAAATACAAAACACAAGACTATTGATAGACGTCCTGTGGATATGAGCAACTATTAATAATTTACAAAGATCGTTTATTATGTGACTTCAGCAGGTAGAATGATCCGATCTGAGCATTTTCGTTGGTAGTTGATAGAATCGTGAATAGAATGTTATAAATCCCAACAAGTGTTTAAACTGTTTAAGCAACGGTACGAAACTAACAGATTAAAAACATCGGGCCTTTGAATTTAATGGCTATTCACAGAATTAATTTTAATCTGAGGTAATAAATGCTTCAGAATATATGTCCTATGTTTTGGTTTATGAAACCCAAAAAGATTATTTTTTATCTTTTAATAATACGTCCGCAAACTAATTAAGATCTTTGTGATTACAGAATCGCTTATTCTACAACCATCCTCTTCTCAGTTTTCAGTTTCCTTCTCAAGTTAGTACACTATCGACACCGTAGAAAAATATAATTACGTGGGTGTAAAATCCGTGAATGGAACTTCTTGATCATGGCAAAAGTTTCGAGTTTCAGAAACCTTAACTTTACTCAAAACTGTCTTTGTATTTTTGTCGCAATTTCTAGGGCGTTCCTAAAACCAAAAATACTTTTAGATGTTCTCTAACAACAAGTTAAGGAATGTGCAAGGTACATGACCTTACAAACTTCATTTCCTATTTTCTGGAAACAAGCGTCAGAAAATGTATTTGATTCTAGCTGCACGTGGTTTTTTGTAAGATTGATTAAGGTTTTAAATATTTGTTTTGAAAGCACTCTAGAGAAATAGAAGATATGTTACCACTGGGGATCGAACCCGTGACCCACGCTTTCGCGGCATGTGCTCTACCAACTATGCTAAGTGACCTCCGATAACAATATACTTTGTTTCTCTAGTCACCACGTTAGCTTCCATGCATCAACCGATGAACATCGACATCCTCATGGCACAGAGAGGCTGGTCTCCTATTGCGTTAAGCTTGATGTCGATGTCCGCCTTAAAAGTATAAATAGAATCAAGGCATTGGGGGTTAGCTAAGCCCATTTGGTATCAGGTTGTAGATGACGTCCTACGGAGGCAGATGCAAGATACAAAGAAGGAGCAAAGATAAAAAACAACAAAGAAAGATGAGGTGCTGTAGGGAATGAGGAAACGTAGTGCAATCCGTTAAATGTAAAGGGACATCAATAAGTATCAAACTGTTAAACTGGACTTAAATAGACACCGAGTGTAATTTAGACCTACAGTAGAGCTAGTTGGCTGCTTGCATAATTTATGTAGGCATGGTTCGACACAAATTTCCTTCGAAGTACAACGCAAAATGAGCACTGCTCAAACCCACAATACAGTTGTTTTCAACTTAGTTACACAAGTTACTCAAAGATTTATGGATTTGGAAGGATTTAATTATGTACAAAGTGTGAATTCCTGTAAATGAACTTAAACTTTAGCCGGCGCTGCTCTATTGCATCAAAAACACGGAAGTCCGCTTCTTCGGACACAGTTTTAAAGTCCAAGGATTTGTTTTCTATGTAATTGTTGGGTACCAGACGGATAGTCGTAGGCGAGAAGATACCCCGCCACGAATTTAACGCCTGAACCATAGCTGACCTCAGCATAGTGATATACTTGACACAGACCAATAGGAATAAAAGTCCACATATTGCCGCTGCATGAAGACGAGACTGTTTACCTCGATTTTGAGAATGCTAACAAAAGAGGAAGTTCATGTTGCTTGGTGGCGAGGATCGCAGAGTATTATGCTTGTGGTACTAATCATTACATAAGACAAACAACATAACATAAAATATTGCTGTCAAAACGAAACGTCTGGTTGTGCCTACATATTGCTAGTGGTATATGACAATGCTACTCTATGGTAATGGTTTTCGTTTCAGCAGTGATGACGTTACCTGAGGATAACGTCTAACATGCAAAACTTGACTCAAATACTACTAGCTGAAACAGTTACCGCCCTACGTCAGCCATATATTAAGGAACCATGAGCCTGCCTTATCATCGTTAATGACCATTTCACTTATTGGCCGATATTAGTCAATGGAGAAATTTATTTTTCAGAGCAATACATAAAAATAATAAACGTTAACACAGGTCCAAACATTTTGTCGGGTTGTGCAACTGAATTTTTTTGTGTTAAATCTGCACAATGTTGTAGCACATCTGATGTTGCATTGCGTGTTACAGTCAGGAACAACTCTAATCTTATTTCCATAGTTACAAGTTTATCTTGATACGAATGATATAGGCCTAATCAAAATAAAAGTATTATCCAAAGAGAGGCAATCCATCATATAGCAAGAGGATTCCACCAAAGACACAACTTGTACCCTCTTCGAGTTATTGCAAACATTGAATGGTTCAGAAACGCTGCCTCAGACATTACGATAATCAAATTTCATTATCCACTGAGGGCAGTTAATCGGTTTATCATAAAATGAACTTACAAGCTTCTTTAGATCCCAAATCTGTCATCTTGTCTAAGATCGACCATCACCAGATGTTTCGCGGAACTAAAACATAACAAAATTGAGAGTATATCAGTAGCATGTGCAACGCTATGGACCCCGTGCCGACACGTTAAAGGTAAAACTCCCTATAAGAAAACTATAAATTCTTACTGTAGTGCCCCAAATAAATGGGGAGGTCTGAATAAACGGGAGGTCATCACTGTCTAAGGTTAATAAACGGGGGGTCCAAATAAACTTGGGGGTCTGAACTCCAGTCTCAATTTCGTGAAAGTTTTAAATAAGGATGACACACATGGGGACAAAAATTGTACTAATTAAAGCAACTGTTTCAGGATCAAATGCTGCATGGGAAGTTATTCAAGTGTTTTCAGACATCATTTACATTTTGAGTACTGGGAAAATTCCTTGAAATTAATAAAAAGGTATTGAGCTAGATCGAGTCAGTTGTAGGTTCTGGTTTTGGTTTGGTTTACGGGCTGGGCGTAAGCCTAAGCGTCAAAGTTGACCAAGTTCTTCTTTGTGCACGTCACCATTTCTGCAGGGAAGGTGGTAAGCCATTCCAAGGCTTCGTGTCGGCTCCGTGTCGGCTCTCTTAGTGTGTCTCCTGCTGGACAGTTGAGTAGCCAGTGCTCCAAGGTATGGTCGGAAGTTGTAGGTTCTATTCCGGTAACCTTGATGTGATATTGAGTAAGTCACTTTGTCTCAATTTACCAACGCATGCCGATGTAGCGATCTGCATACATAACGTAACCTTTGAAAGTAAATAATTGAAACATAATGATATAATAGAGGTTACATAATGATAAAAATAGTTTACTTGAAAAGTAGTTAGTATGTTACTTGTTTGGGACGTCATGTAGCAGTAATTTTTCCGAGTAGCGCGTTGTCGTTTAGTCTAAGAGCTAACTTTCAAAAACATTAACTGGGGTTCGAAGCCATAACTGGGAAGTTTGAGAACTCCTCTAAACTACAGCCACCGGACCCATCCAGTCCAAGAGAGGGAAATTCGCGGTACGGTCACTATAACAGCAGGTCGGGAGGGTTGTAAATGTGTTTGGATAGCCAAACCCTGTTGTATTGTGTCACAAAGATTGGATACTGCTTGCTTCAGTGGTGTCGAAAGGATGACACAAGGTGTGATTAGCGCAGGACAAGAGTTAAAGACATAAAACTATTTATAGGCTCTTGGGTCCTTGCCCAAAAATGTCGCTAGTTCCATCGCAGGGTCTTTAGTGGCTGACGAAGGATGCCTCAGTTGACGTCTTTCTGGCCACTGTGTCCCTTTAGCTGCTTGGGAAATCAAGAGCTTCTAGCCTATCTTGGTATGGCTTACTTACCACTAAGACCCTAGCTATTCCTACTGTCTTGTATGTAAGCGACTAACCGTTGGTTGTAAACCTACTGTCCAATAATGTCGGCTTGAAATGACGGAAACTTCACACGCATACTTTTCCATAAAGAGTGTGGATCATCTGCCATGAAATCAAATGCCTACTTCTTTGTCACACTATATCTATCTACTTCATAGTTTTAGTAAATTCTTATCCCTTTCTGTTATTACTTAAGTTGCCCTTAATTTCCGATTTATTAGATGCAAATTTTGGAGCTCTGTTGTAATGACTACTATCTAACATCGCCGACTCTTTTGTGATGGTTGCGTAAAGGGACCAAGTAAGACGCTTCCATTCAACTTGACCTGTAACAAGTGCTAACAATAGAGGACACATGAACCATCTCTGTTGTCTTTAAACGATTTAAGTCAGTTAAGGGGTTAAGATAGACTCATCAATTTTTTCCAGCTGTTGAAGGTAAGAATATGTTTAAAAATATCCATACATTTGGTCTGGAAACTTTCAAACTGCCACAGAGACACCCGGGAAACCAATTAACGTAGCACAAAGAACGCATCATAATAAAACTAGAAACATACATAAAAACAAACTGTTGTCGAATATCAGAAATGTTTTCGATCGTTAGTAAGTTGAGATGGTAAACAAATCTTCCCGAGTCTAGCAAGACGTACCTTAAATGGTCTAAAACTTGTTTAGAGAAGGGATGGTTGCTGTAAGGCGTAATCGTATTTACTAGTTCATATGAGTTTGCATTTTATCCCAATAGTTACATGAATATTGGCCCATCTTTTTAAGAACCACGAGAAAAAACTTGCAACGTGCCTCGTACGGCATAATGTAATCTATAGATGTCTTGAGCTCTAAATTTTTGTAACCAAGTTTCCATTTTGACCCACGCAGCTTTAAACAAAAATTACATTTACAACATTAACTCTTCCTTAATTAAAAAACAACGTGAAAAATTTAGTGGAAATAAAAGTGTTTCCATTGCAGCAAACCCAATAATAGCTAAAATAGTGACTAAATTTGACTTTATTTTGTTTTTCATTTAGTGTTTAAGGGGTGTTTGACACATTTATTTGTTAGTTGTTAGTACTTGTATTATCTTTCCTAATTATCAACAAATGTCAACCAATGACAGCAATACGTGTGTCGTGAAGATTATAATATAGTAGCAACAAAAGTAAAGTTAACAGTTAATGTATATATTTGTTTCCTCTTTCTCTCGTAGGATTAAAGAGCTGCCAGGAATAAAGATAATATCTTTTACCAGGATGCGGAATTAGTGACTTGACACAATTCATAGTAAATACATTGTCACCGTATCTGATCGAGTATATTCATACGCTCCCTCAATCCAGCAACAACGCAGTTTTCCACTGTTATAACCACAATGTCTGTTAGCCAGAGAACTCTCCTGAAGAATGCTCAGAACCACAACGAAAATATGAAGTTAAGTTCTAATAATAAGAGCTTGTCAGACGATGAACATGATCTGGAACCAGGTGTGACGTATCACACCAAGAAATGGACACTTACACAAAAAATCCATTTGTGCATCACTGTACTACTATTACTAATATGCATAATTTTTATCGTTGTATATATTCACAAAATTGGAAAATCCAAAACATTGAAAAGAACTACGTCCGATGTATGCGATAGTCCAGAATGTGTCCTCTTAGCTGCTCAAGTCTTAACGTACATTGATGATAAAATTGACCCTTGTAAGGATTTCTATCGCTATGCCTGTGGAGGATGGACAAAGAAAAACTTCATTCCAGACAATAAGCCATCCTGGGATATTTTCTCTGAACTCCTGGACGCAAATGATAAACTACTGAAGAAAGTTTTAGAGGAAGGTAAAGCAGCCAAGTCTGATAACGCTTCACGTGAATTATTCACCTTGTATAGGTCATGCCGAAACGAGGCTGCTGTAGAAAAGAAGGGTGCTGCACCTCTGTTTTCTCTGATAAAGCAATTAGGGTCATGGAAAATTGGAAACAAGTCATGGAATTCAACAAATTGGAACATGGTTGACGTATTGGTCGACATTCACGAGATGTTTCCACCAAGTATGTATGGTCCAACAACGTCCCCACTTTTTGAGACGAAAGTATTAGTGGATAAGATGAATTCTTCAAAACACATCCTGCAGGTAAGCATGATTTTTATAACAACGTTTAGTTTAAATTTTAAACTTTTTTACAAAGAGATAATGGGGGATGGTTTATTGAAAGTAGGCCCGTAGCTATACAGTACTATGGGAGGGGGGGGGGTAAAGAGCTATCTGAGGGTAATTAATTAGTTGACTAAAACTGAAAATATTTTAATTACCTAGTTATTATTATTCTATTTATACCGGAGCATGCGTTTACAATAACTGGTGTCATTAAGCTATAAAGTAGCTACGACAATTACATCTGAATTGTTCTTTGGCAATATCATGAAGGGAGGAGCAAAATTATATCAAAGGGGGACACAGCATAACTAGTGCCTTCCCATTAGATACAAACTTTATTGACAGATTGAAACTCTATTTACTATGATAAATCAATTCAGTTCATACGTAGGTGTACGTACAGTGCTAAATATTGCCTTTTTGCGTTTCTAATAGTTTACTGTAAACGATGATATACACTCAGAACATAACACTTAACACTATAATACGAAATGGCAGGGGTCTAAATGCATCTTTGTAGAAACTGATGCAAAGATTGCCTTCTACCTTTTACTTTTTATTTTTACCACTTTTTATTTGTTTTATTACTTTTTAATGCTTTAACTCCACACAAGTCGGGTGTCATTACTAGGTATGGAGTCTTTATTTTATCTTTTTCCCTTGTACTTTTCTTTTTCTACCCTTTCTGCTGCACAATTTCACCGAGAACCTTATTCTTAATTCTGAAGCATCGAGGATCACCTTACAGGCCAGCATAAGGATCTTTTTAATTAAATGCTGATTTAGTCTTAGTTCGGTCTATAGTTACAACTGCCTGATAGAGAAGGATGGTGCTGAGTACTATAGTAATTACAGGCAAAGAACAAAGTGTGGAATTTTGTCAAAAGGAAAGTACTCTTGGTTGAGAGTGAGAACTGATGGGACGCACTTCTGCTATTAAATTTAAAATGCTCTTGGTACCAAGTCCTTAGAATTCAATTTACAGCCCACATTCAATAGCAAATAGACATAGTAGAGCTATTAAGCAGAGAAATTAGGCTATCAACTTTAGTCTGTTTATAATTCGACCAGCTTAGTCCTGATATAATTGAACAGCAAGATGTACTGACAAATTCTCACCGCTTTAAGCAAGCATATTTGGTCATTTGCGTAGTTTTAAGCAAGTAGTCACGAAATCCATCTTAGCTAAGCTGTTCCAACTGCATTATTGCTGATATACTTCATAGCTCTTAATCCATGATAGGAGAAAGTTTCTCCAACGCTCGAGGATATTTAAGCTGCTTAACATAAAGTTAAATGTAATCCGTCTTTATGTCTCTTGCAAATATCAAGACAAGAAGCCTATCGATCAAAGATTTAGCGCCTCAGAAGCATTAAAGGATTAAACAGTTGATAATCAATTTGCGCGTGTGTTGCAGTAGACAACAATATATATCATCCTGGTATTGCGGCTTCTTCTGTATATTCAGCAGCGAAATAAATCTCAACTTAACTTCTGAAACGTATTAACGTCAGGCACAGACGATTATGTATTCAAAATAAGCCATCTTTTATGTATGATGTATTTCCTTCCTTTTAGATTAGTCAACCACAACTTGGAATGTGGTCTCGTGATTACTTCTTATTGAACTTGTCAAATCCACTGAGGGTAAGTTATTCTACCAGCCATCTACTGATGATGTTTACACAGAGGTGCAGCAGCGCAAAGCAAAACAGCACGCCAACATTTAAATTAAAGCCACTTCCAAATTTCGACAATTATCAAAACAAGCAAGAATGTTGTCACGAGGATTCCAAGCAGTTATTTTCAATCTATTTGACAGTATTCAGGTTGCCCTCTGATGTGCTGTTCTATATCTCTACATTCCATAAAATTGAAGATCTTTAATTGAGACTTTTGTAAATGTAATTCATGGATGGCCCCTAGGGGCAATAGCCTTTCAAAAATTATATGTTTACTATTATTGTTTGCATTGTTTATACCCGTATAATTGTTTCCTGTGTTTTAGCTGCTTACCCTTACTAAATAGGCAACTCTTAACATGGTAAGAGGCTGTCCGGTGTTCGTGCCATTACTCCTTTTGCACTTTTTTATATAAGAAACTACCTCAGCGTCAACTCCTTAGTTTCTTAAAATGTTAACCTTTTGAGCCCTCGAAGTTTCTTAGCAGTTTCTTATTCTCTGATACCAAATAGAAGGATTGGAATACGTGGAGGGGCCTTGAAAACAGCGGGGGTTCAATGCATATTATAAAAGAAGAAGCAGAATTTGAAATTGCCACTTGACTCAAGTTTACTTACTAGCTTGCTCTGCCTTGATTAACACACCCATTAGTGTGCATGTGCAAAGACAAGACCAAATATTTCAAACAAAAGAGTGCCAATTGGTCACACTGATGTTAGAAAATTCACACTTCATTTAGTGTACGCTCTGTTCCAGGTTAGCCTATTCATGAAATGACCCATTATCAAACAGTCTAAACAGCCTTCAGAGATTTTTTAGGTTTCTTAGAGCAGCCCCATTCAGCCCTCGAGTTACTTAAATTTTGGGAAGATTGAGCCCTAGTTTCTTATAAACTGGTTTCTTATATAAAAAGGTGTCGCCATCGGCACCATTATATACATGTTTGGCGTAATCTAAGAACAAGATACACTTTGTATTACGATCGATATCATTTCCACAACAACATTGACGTTTCAGGGGAAACTTGTTTGCCAGGAAAATGTGATGTTGCAAACCTTTAAAACAAATAAACCATGTATCTCCTTATTTGTACGTTAATCCCACCTGCTCCCTGGAAATGTTGAAGTCGAATTCTAGTAGATGCTGATCATATTAAGTGGAATTGATATGTTCAGACGTATATAGGCATAGAGCAAGTTAGCGTTGGAGGGAGATAAGGTGTCAATTGAATCTACTTTTGTTTTAATTTGCAGATATCATTTCTGTAGAACCACAGGAATTCAATATTCTTAGAAGTACATTACAAACTTGCTGTCTCCTCTCCTACAAAAATGCTAATTACAAACATTTGAATTGCGTAACAGTATCTTTGAATGTATTTATAAAATCAAGTATAACATATATTTGCTTTGTTCCAGGAAACACAATCGTAAAAGGGGGGAGGGGGGTTGGGTGCGTTGATTGTGTGTTTTCTCAGCTCCAAAGGATTGACAATCACATCTAATGAATTTCTGATACCTTGATATTTCTCTATTCATTACATATTTTGAAAGAACACATTGTTTAAATGGTCATTCTAGAGCTTGCAGTTTCGATTTTCTCTACATTCTTAAATCTTCTTCTAATTTGTTAACTATTGAATTAAACTGTATTCATTTAGTAGCGCTATCCTCAAATGTGAAAACCTGACGGATAGAAGGAGTTGTAGAGAGGCTGCTGTAGTTTAGAAACTGCTTAAAGAGAATTGTAATTTTTGTTTAAGATATGAATTTCCGAGGGAATTTTTTTTATTGAGTAAAATGTTTTTATAATACCATGTTAAGAAAGTGGAGAGTATACAAAGGATAATTTTTTAATTAAACTATGACCTCAAGACTACAAGAAGGTCGAGGAATCGACAACAAACTAGTTGAATATTTATGGGTAACATTATCCTTGAACTAAAACAGTGACAAAAGTTAAAATTTTTATATGAATAATAGCTGTTGGTTCCTTCATTCCACAAAAAATACGAACTGTCAACCAATGCATGATTCTCTTCAGTCACTGTCATTTCATTGATTTTCAGGTCATGTTTATCATTCCTTCACTTCGTTCCGCAATGTCTAAGAGGTCTACAATCACATTACAGCTTAAACTTTAGTCTTGTTGAGGGCAGGTTTTTCGAAGATTAGTCAACCTTGCAATAAATTGTCCGGGAGAAGAGGTCTACTCATCTTCTATGTCACACAGTGGACAATAGTCCGATCCGTGTTTTACGAAGATAGACAGTTACTACTTGCTGTATTTTTAGAACCTGTAGTTGAAGGTTTGAGTGCTAATGTTTGGAAGTTACATTTGAGATGGCGCTTATCTTCAATGTCTTACTCTCTCTTTATAATGCATGACGTTTATACTAGTCACCTAAAAGTAGCGAACCCGCGACTGACTAACTGCTAGTATTAGGATTGATGAATTGATGACATCTAAAAAGAGTCATACGAAAACTTTTGCAAACGCAACTGTCAGATTCTGTTACTGTCAAGAAATAGACGAAACTCTACAACATTCTCGCATACTATGGGAGACCCTTAACCATAATTTCCTGTAGCATTTTCTTCTTTTAGTTTTTCTCTTGGGAGACTCTTTGATACCCATAATATCGTCACAGACTCTTTTCATGACCTGTACTTCGATCTTTCATCGCTGATATAATATTAAATGCAGTACTTGACTGCAAATACTTTATTTCAAAAGGAAGGGCGATTTTATTGCACAATGGTCATAAGTCATGATAATGTCTCCCAAGCTTTACGGACGAACTTAAATTTTCATCAATAAAATTTTTCATCATTAATCATGTTTTCCTTTCTGTGTCTCACGCCATCCTCTCATGTTCAATGAGCTCTTTTGTTAGTTTTCTCCTTCATTCAAGGCGATTTGCTGTGATCAGCATCTGGTTAAAAGGTTGAATGAATTTGTTTCTTAACGCCAATTTTAAATTTTTGTACCAAAAACAACAAGTGATTGGAATTTGAGCTATTTACCGCTAGAAGGAGTTTTCCTAATACGTTTCTTCTTAAGAATGTTAATATTTATATGGCTTCCTTTACTTTCTCCTACCCGTAGATAAAAGCTGCATATACGAACGCAGCAATTCGTTTGGCAAAATTGCTTGGTGGTGGACCAGAATCAGAGAAGATGATGAAGGAGGTTATAGCCTTTGAAACAAAGCTGGCTAACGTAAGTTCAACTCATTCTAGTTACTACTGTATTCATAATACTATTTTTGCTATTAGTTAACACAGACATTTGAAAATCCTAACTTGAGATAAATCTTATTTCCCTTAATATCATATTTTAATTCTACGATTTACCGATCCTTCCACCAAAGGAAAATCCTTAAGAAAGAAGCACACCCCTTTAAAACACAAATGAGGTAAGGTTGACACACCCTTGATCAAGAGAATCCCCAAGTCATGATGGAGAATAAACGTGATAATATTCAGAAAGTGAACAATCTCTCTCTGGTAGCACTCTTGCATCCGCTGACGACTACTCCTCAAGTAACACTCAGGAAGAAACAATACTTATAATATTTTCATTCTTGTAATAAGCATACTCCCTAAATAAACGCACCCCTTGAATACCGGACGTCTAACACTTGAAAATATTTGATAAGGGTACCATGTGATTAATAATTGTGAAATCTTTGTAACTTTTTCCTTAAAGTGAGAGAATATATTGAAAGGATTTTTTAGGTGGATTCATTCAAAGGCTTTAAATCGACCATCATAAGCATTTGCGGAACGGATCTTCAAATGGAAGATTCCCATTCTTATTCCTATATGCCTTTGCACTATTCATGGTCGTGAGTTTCATTATTCTGTCGTCGATTATATCTGTAATTCCAACGCAATGAAACTCTCCACAAAGACGGGCTTGGCTCATTTGCCCAATCGTTTCACACCTCACGCTCACGAAGCTGGCCCTCTACGGGAAGTGGAGCGGTAGGGATTCCCAAAATATCAAAGGGGGAGATGGCGGATCACAATTTTCATCATTCTCTGGAAATAATCCTAAAAATGGTATCCATTCAATTTTGCATTATATTTGGTTACATCGATACAAAAATGTTAGAGTTGGCTGAATTCAAATGAAAGTGACACTGTATAGCCTAGATTCTAATTAATAGTCTAAATTATGATTAATTTCCACTGAATGACACCCACGAAGAGGTCTGACGTTTTTGGCCTCCGATGCATTACAATGTACTAAAGTGGAAAAATTTGCAAATGCCAATAAAAATATTAGGTGGTGCGGAGGACGCTAGTGAATTCTCTCAGGGGCAAGCCCCCTTGCCGGCCTTACCCCCCTCACCTTCGTGAGCGACATCTTATCGTAGGAAGGATATTGTGCGACCTTCCCTCTAAGACTGCTAGTCAGTTTGTTGTTTTTTTCATAGATGTTAACAACTATTAATATCAATAGTGCAGATAGGTTGTGATACCTTCAAACAAGTTTGAAATAGTAAATGTTGCTACTAGTTTTGGACGCTCTGACGTCAAAGTAAGGAACTACACATAACAAAAACTGCTAAAACAAGAATCGGACTATTCTTTGCCAGGTAATACCAACAGTACCAGAAAAAGTCGAGCATTGTTCCTTTATCTTCATCGTGTAATTATATCAGGACATTCTTAGTGTATTGATACCATGATATTCAACCTTCCCTCTCTCTTTTTTACCGATGATCTTTCATCAGCAGCAGGAAATGTTAACTGTCAACGACCTTTAAATGCTCAAGTGTTGTAACTCTTCTTTGGTCCAAGATCGACAAAATCTGGCGCGCTAACAACTTGTCATCTACGATTATCATGACGTCCTTCCAAAGCTTGTGTTTACATGATTAAATGTTTTTGAACTGGGTTTATCTCTGCGTAGTTTGTATTTTTGTTCTAGATGTACCATAACTGCACATTGCTCTATAAATGTTTTCATATCAACATTTCTACAGGCATCCATTCCACCCGATATACTGAGGGATGTCAGGAAGAGTTACAAGAAAATCACCATTAAGAGGCTAAATAGTCTCACCCACGGCAAAGTAATTATCTATTACAATTTTATTTTACTTATGAACTGTGTATAACATACTGACACTATGCAGTAACGTAGCATATGTACAGACTTCATTACCAATATTTGGCAAAACTGCCTGGAGCTTGATCAGAAACATTGTTAACACTATTACTTTTGTTAAAAAGTCATACGAAAGTCGACCATGGTCGTAGAGCACACATATTCTCCCACGGTTAAGCACTAGAACATTGATTAACATATGATATGTTAATTTGATTATAGCTAATGGGATTTGTCTTATATAAATTTGCATCCAGTATATTTGGATCATCAGAACCGATTTCAAATTTTCTATGTACCAGGTGTTAGTCTAGTCGAGGAAGTATTGCAACTTTGCATCCTCTCTAGTGTTTCTGCAATGGTGATTCGTTGGATTTACTGTTCAAAATGCTAACATTTCACACACAATGCATGTTCTGTCTTTGTTTTTGTAGTTCCCCTGGCTTGAATACATTTCAAAGACAATGAAAAGATCTGGAGTCAAAGTCACTGAATCCACCATCGTGTCTACTAAACCTTTAAGATATTTACAGGGAATGGCTAAAGCAGCCGCTTCCACTTCAAAAGAGTATGTTCTTATTTTTTGTACCTCCACATAGAATGTGAATGATTCTTTGGCACAAACGTTTAATTTTTTCTGATAACTGTTGATAGAGAATAAGACGTTGACGATTTTTTTGTATTTTTTTAATACACCAAGGTGACTGCCATGTTCTTGCACTGCTAAAATATATCAATGAAGAAGAAGATAGAATTTGGCAACTCCCTTATAATCCTAATAAAGATATGACCTAATCCTGAAAAGGAGATCTTAAATACCACTTAAGTCATTCTACAAAACTTTGTTGGAGCTAATCATTAAGAAACCATGTTACTGCATAGAAATAAACGTTGTGCAATTTCAATTTTCTTTAAAGTAAGCATTTCCTCACAACAAAATATCAGAATTTTAGCGTTTGTGTAAAGTAATTAGCAAACATAGTAATATCGTTTGGATTAATAATCCATTAAACTCAAAAGGCAATGTTGTACCAAAAATGGCGCTTTTGAGTTGCATAGAAACTCCAGTCTCTTGCATCGATTGTACACGTCCAGTGCCGTATCAGAAGTAAAGAAATTAAGGAAGATAATGGGGGGGGGGGGATACATATATGCAATGTTTGTTTTGAAGGTGACGGCTAGAAGCAGCCAAGGGTGACAACCGAGGCTGGCAGGGGAGCATGGAATAACATTTTATAAGAGTCATAAAATTTTCTCCAAACTTGCGTTACCACTGCGTTGAGCCTCGCACAAAACTTGCTATAGGCACACGGCCAAAGGGGCTGAGGGGGGCTGCAGCCCCCTAGTTTGTTAAAATGGTAAAATTTTTTCAGGCAAATAAATTTTGGTAGCCCTTTTATAATTCCTTAATAAGAAGTAAAAATGAAATAATTTTAAGTCTTACCAGTCCTCTAAATTAGCGTCGACATTCCTGCCGAACTGAAGTCCTTTTAGTCTATTCATATCCCAACAATTTTTGGGCAAATGTATATTTTTTAGGAAAATAATCCACAGCCCCTTCAATACTTTTCGTCCGTTGCGCCTATGCTCTTACCTAGTCTAACTAGTGGGTTTAGCCTAGCTGTTGAAAGTCACTTCAGTAGATATTATCGCTATAGGTCCCGTCTCTATTACCTGCCAACCTTTGCTTCTGTGCATAACAGGAATACATTTATGAGCAAATTCATTAACTTGTTTTACTTAAGTACGAAGTTTTAGCTGATTTTTCCTGTGACTCTTACTTTGTAGAACTCTTGCAAATTACTTCATCTGGACTGTTATTAGAGGATTTGTTAAATTTCTTCCAACAAAATTTGTAAAAGCATACTTTGAATTTGAAAAGACAATGAATGGAGTGCAGACAGAGGATCCAAGGTGGCAACAATGTATAAGAACAGCAGAAGAAATTATGGGTATGGCCATGGGATCTTTGTTTGTAAAGGAGAAGTTTAAAGCAGAAAGCAAGGACATGGTAGGTGCAATACCCTCATTTCTACCTGATTTTATTCGTATCAGCATGGCTTAGTAGCTTGCTCGCACTCGATGGTACATGAACAACTCGTGCTGCACCTCCACTGATTTTGTATTTTACAAATCATTGTCTCATTGGAATGGGATAGTTCGCAAACATTGTTAACAAATCTGGTAGTGACGCAATAATGGCACAACTGTCTGTCGCCAAAAGAGAAAGGGGCTATGCAATGTTTGTATTCTTGATTCTATTTACCAAAGAAAGGGGTAATATTACTCTTTAGCAAAATCAAAAGAAAGGGAATATTTGTAGATATAAATTCTTTCGCGGGAGATTTTTGCAGTTTTTATTTGATACATCATTTTTGTTTGTACGAATAAATGTTTTATTAATTTATTTCGTCGCCTATACGTTGATGTTGAAGCAAGCTCTTTAACTTCAATTGCATCTATGATTGAGAAATTAATTTTGCTCCATATCAATTATTTATTATGACTTTGAACACCTTAAAAATATTTTGCTTCCCTGTGTTTTAAAGTCAAGTAGCAAATGAAGCAAAAGGGGACCTGCTGCCTTAGGGCTTCAGTTCTGAATACAAATCTGTAACAGGTAAATTTAAACTAGAAGCGGAAACTATTCATATTTTGTCATTAATCCATACATAATACCTATTTTAGTATAGTACTTAATTACTGATATACTATGTTACTTAGCGAGCGGCCATATCCATTTGTGTCTCTTTTCAGGTTGAGAAGATGATACAGAATATAAAAGAAACGTTTGTAGAGAATTTGTCAGGAATTGACTGGATGGATGATCGCACTAAGAAGGAGGCTGAGGATAAGGTGCTTCTAAAAACTAATTCATAGTATTTAAAATTCGTACACTACATGTGCCCAAAAATATGTAAGTGCTACGAATGATAAAAGTTTACTGAGCAACTTTACACTATTATTCACTGTACACTATGATTCACTGAGCAGATGCTAATCGAATAGCTGAGCTAATCGAATAACTGAGCTAATCAAATAGCTGAGCACTAACCCATGCTGCATTTTAATGTCGCATCGACTTTGAATCGACTTCATCTCCCTCGTTGTATAAACGTCGCTGGTTCGTAGTATATAAACATGTTGTCCTATTTTGGACTATGAAACGACTTCACTCTGACGCTGATGCAATGTCGTTATAGAAACCAACCCTTAGGCCGAAATAACTTCATCGAATATAAGTCTGTTAGGTTGGTTTGTAACATTATCGAAATGACAACAGGGTTTGTACTACTTGGCGCATTTCTTTACTCTAAATTAAAAATACTAAAACAGGCGATTGCGTTGCTGATGCTTAGATGAATATATCGACGCGTGTGCCGCTAGACGGATCGTTCTAGAAATGGAAACCATCTATTCTGATTGTAGCCCTATAAACAAATTACAGGTCCTTGTAGCGTAAGTTGCCTTTGGGTTAACTAGTTCGAACGCTAAGTACACAAACTTCTATGCAATCAAATGATGTATACGAAACTGATCCGCGGGTCTTAGTGGGACGTTATAATCTGAGCTACAGACAATGATTCAGCATCGATGAACAGTAATGGCTCTTGCTGCTGATTGCATGTTTCATATGAAAATTAACACAATTACATTGACCTGAAACAGTGAT
This sequence comes from Alatinidae sp. Z8VKAUB7J3, assembly GCA_010016025.2. Taxonomy (NCBI): domain Eukaryota; kingdom Metazoa; phylum Cnidaria; class Cubozoa; order Carybdeida; family Alatinidae; species Alatinidae sp. Z8VKAUB7J3. Next base: position 25,136,711 of record JAAAKM020000498.1, read on the forward strand.
AGCACTATGCTAGCAAAATATTGGGGAAACATATGCTATTCTGATAATAGTGATCGTGACCATGTCCAACCGTATTCTCATGTTGATCTCCAAGACAAAGTAAAGTTGACCAAATATCGGCGTCAAAATTATCTCGGACGCTGACTGGTAATAGATTAAACCCTCGGTGATAAATTGTAAATACCAATCTGTGTCTACTGATTATTCGATGTTTGGCCTAGTATTGTTTTACTTACCTTTCTGCTTATTCTGGTCACCATAGGAGCATGTTAATATCCTTAGTAAATATAGTGATAGACTTTATTTTGCCTAATTGTACGGACAGAGATACCTGGTGTCCGTTAACATGAGCAACTATGGGTAAAGAAACTTGAAAGTGATCTCTTCCAAATCCCTTCTACTAGTCAGTGTATTTACGATGAGCTGTTGAGTTACACGGAGCATGTTATTTTTTGCTCTGTTCCACTCAACCTGTTTTTCTACAAATCTGATTAGGCACTTAGGAAGGATAGGATAAAGTCAAAGTTCCTTACATTACGTTTCAACTGTACATTTTCAGATAATTAATTCTAGTCTACTTTTATTATTAGCCTGCTTTACTGCACTGATATGAAAAGTTTTGTTTAAATTCTGTAGCCTCCTAGATAGAGAGCTTTGTGCGTAAGAGAGTCATTGGTAAACAATACGTTTTTGATAAATATTTTTGTCAGTTTGTAAACTCCTGTCTTAAAGGCAATCTTCTCGATCTTAAAGACGATCGAGTATTAAAATTTTGTCGCTTGCGTAAAGTACTTAACAATATTGTAATATCATTTAGGTTAACCAAAAGGTTAGTTAGTGGTACGCAACGGATTCGTTTTGCTAAACGCTTTCATCATACACTGATCGCAGCAATGGTATGGAGTGAAGCGAAAAATCTTTTACGATGAATTTATAGGAAACGAGAAGACCAAAACACGTCATAGAAAATAACAGTCACAAGAGCGACATCTTTTCTGCCCCACGCGTTATTGAAAAAAGCATAAAATTGTAAATAAATTGTTTTTGTCGAGAGAGCACTGCTTATCTGCTTTGATGAATGCGGCTTCTGAAGTAAGATGAAACGGAGATCGGGCTTTGGTTAAAAGTCTAAACAAGGCCTCTTGATAGTTGACGGCACATGATGGGTTTTAAAGAAAATGCTACTCTATTGGCGAGTCTGCTTGGGATCTGTTGACTTGGCCTTTTTTACACGACTCGGTAAAAATTTTTACTGTGTCTACTAATGAAGGTCGGCACGTTGCACGATTCTGTCATGTAACCTCTGCGACGTACCTCTTGCACAGCGACACGTAAATTTATAAACTAATAAAATTTTGTGTGTACGTCTTGTAGGGAAACAGGCAGCAACTTTTGGGTTGAATAAAGAACACACAGTTGTACCGTTGGAAAGCTTGTTTTCACGGCTGTTTTCATACTACTGTCAAAACGTTCTCAATCCATTGTAGCTGCAAATATTAATGGTACTTCATCGAGTCATATTTTGGTTAAGAATAAAACTTAGTAATTTGATTGAAAATGACAAAATTGTTGACAATTTATGGGTAGCCGTTTTCTTAAAAAATGTGTTTCTTTAATGGTGGCTAATTCCTCATCGAGTTTACTTTTAGAGCAATTGGTAAGAGCCCGGTAAACTAAACTGACGATGAGACTGGTTTTGAAAGTTTAAGAGGAAAAAGCTTTCTCACTTCCCTCCATGCGATTGCGGTGATCAGTGTAGGGCGAAAACGTTTAGCTAAATGAACCCGTTACTGAACACAAGTTGATATTCAATCAAACTCGAAAATCAAGGTGGGACTAAAATAGCATTTTTCAAGTTGCAGTTTTGCCTTTGTTTGACTCTGTTACCATACAAGTACCACTTTTTTGATGGCAGACATTTTAAGTTAAACTTAGAAAAAATTAACCTCCTCAACACCTCCTCAAACACCTACACCCATACCCCACCCACCCCTCTACCCCCATGTTTGTCTTTTACTTGACTACGTTCACTGTTTACTTAATTTTTGACTGTCCACAAACGATTTTCTTTTCTCTTGCTCATAAAGGCAAAGGCCATGATTGGTAACATTGGATATCCTTCCTTCTTAACTGATCCAGTCAAGTTGGGACAGCTGTATTCAGGGGTTTGTTTACGTATTTCTCATCAATTTCAAATAATATTTGCTTTTAGTATCAATTATGAATATCTATCCTTTAAATATTTTTGACATCAATTGTGACATTTTTATCTTCTCTGGCGGATTTATATACGTAGATATTTTTAAAAAATGACATGGGGAACGGCAGAAGTTGTGGTTGGGTTGTTGCTATACAAGGAGGAGATTGGCGACAAACTCAAAAATTACCAAGCGATACAGATATTCTATTGAAAATTATGGGCGATTTGTTTTTGTACTCTCTCACTAGCCTCACAAAGACCAGGCTTCCATACATAGTATAGACTTACAGTCCTTTATCCCATAACGTCTTACCTATTCTAGCCGATGTAACTTAACTTAGCACGCTTGTAGTTCAAGACATGGTTAACATTTTGAGCTCAGAAAGTAATCTTATGACAGCAATCAGTACGTAATAACGCTGTGCTAACCTTGCAGTTTTGTAATCATGTGCTTATTTTTAAAAAAGAGCTTGATGAGACGATTCCTCGGCGCTTACCGTGTATTGTCCAAGCATTTAGTGCCTTTTTTCGTTAATTGTCGATATATAAGTACTCTCACAAACACTAGAAATAATGCAATAGCAGTAATCGTGATGAAACGTGGTGACAATGCAATCCATTTTGATGTTTTTCACCCTTAAACGTTTTTCAGACTATAATAAGTGTTAGAAGGATGTAATAGGAAATTTAGAAGGGTAATCTATGAGGTCAACTAAATTGGATAAAAAATCTTTGTTATGATGATGTCATTGTGACATCAACGTTGCGTTGCAACGAAAGCATTATGACGTCATCTGAATTATTCGATATATTATGTTTAATAGACTCTGGTTCTCTATAATGTACTTTTCTTACCAAGAACTGAGAAATAAGAAATTCCAAAAGGAAACTTTAATATCTCAAAGTAAGAGGGTTATTCTTTAAAACAGTGACGTCAATAGTGTTGTTGTGAAAATCATATAAACGTTTTCCATTTTTATTCTTAATAAATGTTCAGAAAAAGTGAAACAGTTTAAGCATCCTTGGTAAGAGCATAAGTAAGTAGCCAGGACCTTCTTGACTCCACCCCCACCTCCTTCACCCCCCTACTCTTTAGGGATAAAATATCACTAAGCTACACATATTCTTGCAAATATCGAAGACACCTTCGTTTTGTGAATGCATCCTTCCCTCCATTTTTAGGTTAAACTAAAATCAAGAGAGTACTTCTCAAATATTGCCAACTTAAGAAGAAATATAAGGTTAAAGAACCTGGCTAAGCTGAGAGCCAAAGTTGACAGAGAAGAGTAAGTATCTACTTTAGTATTCGACTTAAATATATCTGGCCAATCATAAAAATGGTTTTTTAAAAATAAATTAGAGTACATTAGCCTTTTGTATACATCGATGTGAAGCTAACGTCCACTGTTGTCATAGCTGTTTCCATATTCGTGTCAATAAAATGAATATATTTTTGCACAAATTTCTTGAGCATGTACTATGTTATTACAGCTTGTTCTGATCTTTTCTATTTCTATTTCTCTAACTATTGGAAAACGGGAATTTTCTAACTGTTATCACAGGGTCATCAGCAAAGAGTAAATCGACCTACTTTTTCAAGATTGCTTTTAAAGCCCCTACCGAGAGACTTTTAGCACATTTCATAAACTACTTATGGAGCTAGATGCATAACGTTTATTTATAAATTGGATATTCTTTTTAGATTTGAGATAGAAGATACAAGGTTTAAGTCACGTTAGTTTGAACGAGATAGCAGTAACGTTTTTATATTTCAAATATTTTCCAAATTTAGAAGCGATGAAAATGACGAAATTTAGGCGTATTCAGCGATGGCATCTTTGAGGATAAGGCAGACGATTAAACCACTTATCCTTTAAGATATTCCAGCCCTACCTAATATGCTTACTAAGTCGTTACTAAAAATGACATTTCGACATAGGACATGTTGAAGCAGGGTGTTCTATGCTAGGTTGAAAGAAAAGGAGCTATTTGCCGTACTGTTAGTTTTGATACGCAAAAATCTTTGTTGTATTCGTGTTGGGTATTACGGTATTAAGAATTCTAAAGGATTTATCAGTACTTTACTCGATTTAAAATGATGTAATAATTTTGCCTTACATTGTATATCTGATCTGCAATGTGTTGGGTTTTAGCAAAAAAACACTTTACAGGGCTGATAAGAACTTGCGTCATAATAACAAATTTTATCAATTGAGTTTCTTTTAGACCACAACTTGATTTTTCTGTTATCAACAGAGACTTTTACCTTTGCTGACAAAATCAGCCCCACCCAAAAGAACAGATTTCTAAGTTTCCCTTTTCTGAGCTATTCTTGGCAAATTAGACAGACTAGATTATTTAAAGGGTACCTGCTTGTGGTTGCATTATTGTGTCAAACAAGAACTTCATAATCAGAGATTAAAAAATGTGATCTTAAAATAAAATTGTAAGTTCGTCTTGAAGATTATTTTCAACAAATGTATTTTGCGACAAACAAGAAGAACAAGAAGAACAAGAAGAACAAGAAGAACAAGAAGAACAAGAAGAACAAGAAGAACAAGAAGAACAAAGAGAACAAGAGGTTTAATGAGAGAAGAAGAAGTACAGTGAGAGGTTTTAACGCACGAGGCTTGACGCTGAGGCACACAGGTAAGAAATAGTGCCGCTTGAGCGAGAGAAACTTTACAACATAAAAAATATCCAGGTCACAGATTGATTTCAAACATGAGCTAGTGAGATCTACAGTTACATAAGCAAGAGGTTTTGCCTCTGCGTGAAGGGTTATTGCCTACTCCACAGGAGGTTTAAGGAATCGATATCAATAAAGGAATACTTAAAGGTAATTGGCGTGTCATAGGAATTATCTGGCCTTCGAATCTCACTGGTTGATAAAAGACATCTTGCATAACACTTCCTCGGCTACAAAAATATATAACGGGCGTTTTCCCTGGTGACTCTGTTCATCAATTGTGCGTAATTCTGGCTTCATTCAATAATTAATGCCTATATTAATAATATCTCTAAGGAGATCTAGATATCGTAGTGCAAACCTCGACCTAAGAACAACGACACGCAACAGGCTGGAATGTCACAACAGTTCGAGCATACAGTCTGTCCGTTTTGCCCTTACATAATTGTTAGCTAGTTGTTGTAAGCCATAGATTACAGAGAGACAGCCTAACATAGAAAAGGGTTGACTAGAGTTCTAGAAGTCTCTATAAATTACTACCTTATTACGTCATATTAAGCCACGAAGGTAATCAAGCTGCATGAAATTAAGCCGCGCTTTAATTGAGCTGCATTTGACAAAAATTAGCATTTTAGTGAGTTTTAATTAGGCCGCAGGAATCAACGGGCAGTTTGAGATATAATGCATTTCATTTTAAAAATACTCCTTCTGTTTCTCCTCAACGCCAGTTCCTCTTCGCTCCTTACTTTCCTTACAAAAAATTAAGCCGCGTTTTATTAAGCCGCGCCATTAATTTAGCCGCGGTTTTATTAGGCTGCGTTTTTGAAGGTGCGGCCTATATAAGTACGCGGCTTAATTTCACGGTAGATACATTATTATTTGATAATTAAATTTGTTTTCCTGACAAGGCAATAAGAACGGTATTTAAAGAAGGGTTAAAGTTCACATTTATCAGAAATTCGAACTTAGCTATCGCATGCAAATCGTAGTAAAAAGAGTTAGTCAGAGTTCGAGAAGTCTCTGTAACTAATTTGCAAACTGATTAGATTTTCAAAATATTATCGTTTCTGTATTACGACAGAGGCTTTAATTAAATTTGTAGTTCTCTAAGGGCGCTGATAAAGGTATTACATTTATTCGAAATTCGAACTTTGTTATCGCAGGCATCGTGAAACAAAGGGCTGTTCAGAATTCGTTCGGTCCCTGTGTGGAAACTAATTACATTTTCAGAAAGATGTTACCCTTGTATTATGATATAAATTGTAATTATTTTTTTTCTGTAAAGAAGCTGAGAAAGTTTTAAAATAATGGTTAAGATATGAAATTATTGGAGATTCGAATTTGGTATCAAGCGTCGGCAAGCCTCTTATATAAACTTAGGTACTTGTTGTCCATTATCCCCCCTCCCCCCCAAACACACACACATACACACACCCATTACAAACCAGTTTAGGTCTACTGAAGGATTCTAAGAAGATTCTTTCTTCATTTCCGCTGAAAACATTCTTTTTTTATTTCTGCGGAAAATATTTCGCAATTCCCTGTCTAGACGGCCTGTCTGAGAGGTTTCTGTGTCTGATGTCCATAAATGAATCAGTTTGTTGTTGATGGTGAATTTTGACGAAAATGAATTTGTTGACTCTTTCTGGCGTTGTTCATGACAAGGTATCTAGTGTTTTGTTTTTGCAACAACGAGGGGTTTTGCATAATCCAAGAATTTGTACGAACGGCCATGCAATGACACGGGACGTCAAGACAAGGGAGACAGATGGAGATGCCGTTCTCGTGACTGTAGATCGGAAAGACACCTGGCTGGAGGGATCGAAATTGGCCTCTACAGATATCATTTTATTTACATATTGCTGGTCAAAAGAATATACAAAAATAACTTTTGTGAAGGAAAAGCTTGAGATTGGAAAAGGCACTTCAATTGATTTTAATAATTTTTTTGCGAGAGCTATGTGCAGCGGATCTTCTTGCTAACCCTGTATTTATTGGCGCACCAAACATGACTGTAGAAGTGGTCGAATCCCTTTTCACAAGACGAAAAAACCATAAAGGTTGTATATTCCCACAACAATGGGTATTCGGTGAGTGGTGTCGTGAAGCAAAAGAAAGTTTCATGTATATAGTTGCTAATCGCAGTGCAGCCACATTGCTACCAATTATTCAGGCTTCTATACGACCAGGGACCACTATTACATCGGATCAGTGGAGGGCGGATGCTGGTATAACATCAATGCAGGGTATGGGGTTTACCCATCTTACGGTTAAGCACAGCCTTCATTTTGTTGATCCATAAACTGGGACACAACCCAAAATGTAGAAAGGTCGTGGAAGTCCGCGAAAGAACGGAATAAACGACACAATGAAACGCACCGTCACATGTTGGACTCGTACTTATGCGAATGGATGTGGAGACAGAGACGTCGCCAAGTGGACTTATTTGAGCAAATCGTGAATAACATTGCAGTCTGTTGGTCACCTCAGTAGTGTAGTGAAGTTTTTCTTTATTTTTTTGTATACCTTTTGATGTTCAATTGACGTTAAAATGAAGTTTATACTAGAAGAGGGGGGGGGGTGTAATGGACAAGTACCATAACTTGAAGTGCAATAGAGGGCAGTTATTAGGAAGCTACATTGAGCTATCAAAGAGGAAGACACTAGGTCGGCATGGGCTAGAGTCAAGGAACATTTTAAATCCTTCGAAGCATAAAATAGTGAGTATCAACGAGGGTTCATCCCGAAAGATTGAAAGAGCAAGCTACTCTTGATACAAATCATAAAACTCCCCTCGTGTTCTATGTGAAAAGTTCTCGCTCATTCATTTGTGAAAGGAATTGGTGTTAAAATTTGATAAATACGATAAGAGGAGCATTTGTGTTGCCTCCTATATTATAGTGATAGAAGCTAAAGAAAGAGGAGAATTCTTGCAGCAACTGCGTTCGAGCATTTTCTCCTTCTTCTTCTTCGATAATGTCCCACAAGCCTAACTCGAGCATAACATTGGTAGATCCGTAGGCACATCTGACCATGATGCCAGATTCTAGTATCCTTTTAAAAGGCCCAATATATTTATATCTCTACAGAAAATAACGTAGTGATTGCAAACTTTCGATTTGTTAAATTTATGACGTCACACTCGAGTACGCTGTTTTGATTTCAGGCAAGCGGATTCTTTGTTCAAGGATACGTAAACTTTTCTCAAGGCTTCCGTCACACAACACAGAAATTCTGAACTGGGGATTCCAACAATCAATCATTAACAGTCATCGTTGCCCTGACCACTATGGCAACCAGAAAACAAACAGAGAATTTTTGAATCAGTGAGGTTAATTTGTTTGGAAGACAAAAGCCTCAAACTGTTTTACAACTAAACGAGATCTTAATAAAACCATTGGAAGTGTTTATAAATGTTTTCTCTCTTTCGTAACTCGTTGGAAATCAAAGAAGCCATTAACTGGAAGCAGAGTTATTGTGTATACGTTGTGAGTTAGCTTTGTTATGGATCAATAATAACTTGGTGCGATGTCGTCCTTGCGATTGTCCGTTGCTCTCCGCTTCAAGGTAACAGTGTAGAAATCTAGCATCGCATCTTATGCAAAGCACCATGGCAATTAGGGGGCTGTAGCGAGAGGACCCCCACCTCTTACAAAGATTGAGAAGGCGACAATTCTTCCGAGTCTGTTATAACCACCAGTGGCGTAAAGATTTTGTCAACATTAATAGAGCCTAGCGACTGAAGCGCGCGCATTATTCCACTCGTTATAATTATCAACAGCCAACAAAACGGTCGCAAAAGAAAAACGTAATAATAAACTAACAAATAATTTAATCCTAGCTTTCGGTGTTTCTCGCATCATTTTCAAAAGTACGTTACAGGCATGATAAATCCGACATTGTATGTAAGTGTAAGGGATGGCTTGCGGCAGGGGGCGCTCGGCACAGACTGGAAATAATTGATGAAACTTCCTTTACAATACTCAGCGTCGGGAGCACGAATATTCCAACAAAATAACGAGGCAATGTATCTGATGATGATCAACTAACTGAAACTTGGGAAAACACGATTATATATACCAAGTTACAATAAATACAATATTGGATTAAGATAGGATAGTTATGTGCTAGTAGTGGCCAAGTTGTAAATAATACATCAAGAGGGGTCACGATATCGCCAGTAAACAAGTTACTTGCACTCATAGAGAATTTACTATAATGGAAGCGAATTTGCACTGTACACAAACAAGTTAACAGATATAGAATGATGCCTAAGATCGATATACCTAACAATCTTGACTAAAATACCAAAACGGCGGTATGACGTGAGTAGGATACAGATACAATACACGAAATTATTGAGTAAGCTAAAGCTAAATCAGGTGGGGTAACGAGGGTAACGGGGGTATCGTACCATGTGTAAAGTGACCGGATCACATAAGCATTAGAAAGTTTCGGTCACCTTGAAAACCTCGTGAAAATAATTTGAAGCGGTAAACTTGCGTAACTTGATTTTACAATGTATCTACAAGCTCTTAGTCTAACGAATATTTTTTTTAATTGGAACATTGTCTTGTAGTCATACTTTACTCGCTGGCTTAATTATAAGGCGTTCAATGATGAATACATTAGCCGAGTTGACGACAGTGATCGCTTAAAGGTGCGCTTACATGCAACCTTGCACCAGTGAAGAAAACATTGAAGTGCAAAAATCTACTGGGTAGTTCATCATGCGGCCTCTTAGATCATTGAACAGCCCGGCTCATGCTCGGAAATCAGACTTATTCGCTGACACAACCTTACGCTCTTCTCACGAGAAAACTGAAATGAAACATCGGCTGGCAATAATAATGATGGAAACATTTAAGAACCTTAACAGCTCCAAGAGAGGGCGTAGTTTGTTAATAGCTTTTGTTTCCTCCCTTCTCTGCTCAACATGGCTGGGGACGCTTTTCATTCCTTTTTTAAAACCAAGTTCAAACATTCATAGGAGAAGCAGTAGGAAGACTCTTATATGAAAGCTGTACAGCCTTTACGACGGGAGAGGATGACCTTGTGTATTCAAGGAAACCAGCAAATTCCAATGAAAATGTCTCACATTGCATCTAATTCTGAATCTCCTCTAGAGGAAACGAAAAAAGGAAACTTTGCTGACAACGTTTCGTCTTTTGAAACACTTCTCCACGTCAACTACAAATTGGCCGCTAGAAGAAAGCTAAGCAGAACTCAGGCACCTATAGAACATACCGAAACTCGAATAGCAGCCTGGCACATTCCAATGAGAGGATCTGTTATCAACACAACTTAACTTATCCTACAG
>JAAAKM020000498.1:25147019-25165648 GCA_010016025.2 Alatinidae sp. Z8VKAUB7J3
GGCTGAATCTCCTCTCATATATCCTACAGGGCTGAATCTCCTCTCATATATCCTACAGGGCTGAATCTCCTCTCATATATCCTACAGGGCTGAATCTCCTCTCATAGAACTCTCTTACGGTTTTTAAAAATTCCAAATGTCAGCAAGTTGTTTACAGCAATTTTTCTCAACGGGTGTCCAGGAATCCTTTTAGGGGGAATTTGACATTTTAAAGGGGTAAAATTGAGACAAGAGGTACTAGAGGGGCCCAACTTCAAGTTAGGACCTTCTACAGCTTATAGCATCTTCCATAACCTTTTCTTTTGCCAAAATACCAAAAATGACATATAAATAGTCTCCGTTTACTCCCATGTTTCACAATCTTCGTTTTACAACTGGTACGAAAGTTAGAACACCCTGTTGACTGTTTATTTCATGATGTACTTGTTCAGTCTCTATGAAGATCAAAAACGCCGACTTCCTGCAAACCTAGGGGGGAGGAGGGACGTAGAATATTTTGGTAGCTTCAGGGCGGCAACATACTTCCCGAGGTTGAGAATCCCTGTTTTACACTACAAAACACTTCACAAAAAAGCATAACCATCTTTTTTACTTAAAATCTTATTCTCTCCTGACAGTTTGCGCTTTAAAGAGTGTCAGACGTCTTTTCTATACAAAGGAGATATTTCACTATTTCTCACAGTAAATTCAGGTATGTCATTTCTAAGTATTTTTATCTCCATTTCGACTTTATATAGCATTTCTACATTCTAAAGATAGGACCATTTAATTTCAGCTTCGCTTTAATTAAAGTCCATATTAGAATCGCATCCTTTGGGTTGATAAAATTATATTCTGTCTTAGGTACTGCTACTTTATTGTAAACTCTATGGCCGTATTTCATGATGTTGTTTCCACTAAGATAGTTTCTGTTTTCATCAGTTGTACTGCATATCTTGTGCTCTGATGCGTATTTTTCTGCTAATTTCAATTTCTGACACTTATTACTCTACAGCCATAATTATGACATTTTTGTTTCTAGTAGTATTCAGATAACAGCCACCTAGAAATTTGGTATTTGCGTATTTACCAACGAAAGCAAGCATATTCCGAGACACTTCCACCAACAACCCCCGCATGTTACCACAAAGGTAGTTACCACACAGTTACTTACTGTCCAGATAGATGCCACAAAGACGGTTTTGCCACCTAGACAGATGTCACCCCGACAGATATCATTCCGGTGGTTACCACCCAGATAGTTGCTACACGGTTGGTCACCACCCAGGTAGTTACCACCCAGATAGGTACCACCCAGGAAGTTACCACCCAGATAGTTACCACTCAGAAGGTTACCACCTAAATAGATATCACATAGACATTTACCGTCAAGACAGTTGCCATCAAGATGGTCACCACCCAGATAGTTACCACCTAGGTAGTTACGACCCAGATAGTTACCACCCGGATAGTTACCAGCCAGAAGGTTACCACCCAGGTAATTACCACCCAAATAGTCACCACCCAGATAGTTACCACCCGGATAGTTACCACCCAGATAGTTACCACCCAGGTAGTTGCCACCCAGATATTTACCACGCATAAGGCTCAAATACATACCATTTCTATGAATGTAGCTAGAATATAGTACTGACAGTTACCATTCAGATTGTTCATGTTGATACATAGCACCGAGGCACTTAACTAGCCCATTGTACCCCGAATAGACAGCTACCGTCTAAACATATACCACCTAATACGTCTGGAGTATAGCACAACATGTATCATTCAACTGATGTATTGGCATGAAATTGTGGAGTCGTGGAGTTGGCAGTTATGGGTCATGAGTCACTAAAACGTTAAGTTTTAGACGGTAAGTAATTTAAGCGGGACGTATCTTAGACTGCTACGTCCCGAGTTGTAAATCTCCTTCGTTTCATTTTTTCTTTTTCTTTTTTTTCCTGACAAGCACCTGCACTCATTTTGTGTACTGGATTGAAAATTTAGACTTTGTTTCGAGTGTCATTAATTGCAAATTCCAGTTAGCTTTGAATCTTTAGCTATACTGTATCAGTATTTGTATAGATGTAAATGTAAAGAGAGTGTTTACGAGTATAGTTCTCAAGTGATGTGAAGATCTACTATTCTAGAACTTTAACAAATCGGAAGATAACCACTATCATTGGCGTACTCCTGTTTCGATTGGCATGGGCGAGCATACTAAGTAAATTTATGTTTTTATCTCTTTCTCAGTAATCTATTACTTATACGCTTTTCCGGTCATAATCAAGCTATAACAGAATTTCTAATTGTTAAATATTTCCTACTTTCTTGGGATTGTTTGTTCTTCTTTGTTTTCCAAGCCAGCGGACGTAGGTGATGCCAAATCACGATTCTCGGTGTTCTGGTCTCTATTACCTGATACTTCATCGCTCTTTTTTTCGTCCAGTTCTTCTTATTTTTCTTCGTTTTCTTCCTTCTTCTTGCCTCTACGAATTGCTCTTTGCTGATTATTTTACTTCTGTTGCTCTTGAGGAAGCTTCCTGATTCTACTGTATTGTTTCCTTGATGCCTTGCACTTACTTCTCATATTTACCTCAGCGAACGTTTTCTGCCCAAAGCGTTGCATGTAAAGACATCTGACTGCCCTTAATGTTACACCTCTCGTAACAAACTTTTAGTTTTTGGTGACCTTAATTTGTAGGAATTCCAATTTCAAATCTCTTTCTTAACAAATTTGCGAAATATCTCATTGTTACAAGGGGGAGGGGGGTTATTCACTATAAATGACGTTAACTTTGACAAGTCTTGATGACTTGCTCAAGCATTCTGGAAGCATTTTCCTTTGGAAAATCTCTATATTTGTTTCTGTTTACACCACATACGTCTGATAACAACAGGAGCCTTTGCCTAAGTTATTGAAATACTGTCTGAATTCGAGATCTTTTCCTTAAAGTTAAATTAAACATCACAGACCATAGGGGATTGTTCAAAAATGAGATCACACAAACGTTTTCATATTTTTTTGTTTCGCTCCCCTTTGGATTATGCAGTGTCTCATAAAGCAACCTTCTTGTGATGTCACAAGAACTATATTTAAAACTTAATGTTCATGCCCAGTTGCTAAATCATGACGTTAAACCCTTAGCAGATGATAAAATCATACCTGGTATTTGCTAGCTGGTCTTGCTGGGACCTTACCGGTGTCTGTAATTGAAGCAAGGAGAGACACATGGTTTCAAATAACGGATAGATCCTATTTTAAGAGTGTGTGATAACGAGGGGTAAAAAGACTTTAAAATATCTGTAGGGTACTACTAGGTTTATTTGGATTACAAGAGCAAAGCCTGGCTCTAGGAAGCACTATGATGACAAGACAGTTGAAAGAATATATGTTTAAAAAGGCGTTTGTCGTCTGCCCCTATGCTTTAAGTGCCAAGAATTTTGGGGTCACAGAGCAAATATCGAAGGACTGAGCAAGTTTATTCTTGAACAATATTAACAATGTCGAGCATTCGGACATTAAAGTGCACGGTCACAAACGTGCATGCGCCACAAACATGCACGATACATAAAGGTGCATTACACATAAAAGTGCATCGTAATAAAAAATGCACACCACGAAAGTGTATGGCCTCAAAAGTGCACTGACACGAAATTCCTTGTTTCCTTTTCCAAAGCAAATGTACATGAAGGGAGAAAATGTAAGTCATCCTAGGTAGGTCGTGCTTGCGTGACGTGTGCATCGTTCATTCATGAAAATTTAAGTAAATTAAATGCCTTCAAAGAATCAATACGCTTCATATACGTTGCAGATGTTGTAGCTATCACAATTAGTGAGATTTATGCTAGCGTTACATACGTCCTATGTCAAATTCTCATAAAGGCAGTTCTACCAATTCTAAAGAGCATGTGAGAGAGTGAAACTCCTTCCAGGATCCAAACATGGAGCCGTCTGCTCATGAACTTGTTTCATTAAAGGTGAGACAACTAGCAACAAAATTTAATAAATTTTTGTAAAGATAGCGGATGTATTTGGTTTCTGGCCAAGTTTGGGCCCTGTTCAGACATCATACTTGGATAGTGATAACAATAAAGTTTGCAAAACATCGACCACATTTATCTATTTCTGTGCTTTGCGACTACAATTGCCATGCCCACAAACCATCTTCATTTAATTACATGTTCCCAGCTCTTGTCTATAAAATGATAGCATGTCAATTGGCAGCTGCAATTACACTGAAATCACAAAAACATGGGTGTAATTGTTTGAGTTAGTCACAAAAAATGATCTAAAGATCACGCACCCTAAAGCCGTTAACTAGCTTTACAATGTTGTATTGAATTCTCCACCATACATCATTATCCTTAATTGAAGCAAAACAAAACTTGAATGGAATGAAACAACTGCAGAACAAACGCGATTACTTCAGCTGGGCTCCAGGGATCAAATTTACGTCAACAAATATGTCCTGGTTTAAAAAGCGGTTGAGCTTACAGACATCCTACTAAGTCAAAGTGCTTGATACACTGATCTGTAAAGGTCCTTTTAAGAGATCAGTTGCTTGATACAACGGCCATTTTAGACATTTTAATACTCCGAAAAAGAACTCTCATAGTGCCATGGCAAGGAAGGTCGTCGGATGTTTTTTAAAAAAAGAATTACAAGAGCGATTAAAGAGTGTTATGCGTCTAGTGAGCCCAATATTGTTTTTACAACGAAGCCAATCCTCCCTTCTGGTCAAAAGGACATACTGCCTACCCATCAAACCAGTAATGTCGTTTCTGAGTATGAATGCCGTTGCGGAGTAGGCCTACGGTACGTAGGCCGTACGACTAAAAGACTAGAAGAGAGGATCCATCGGCACGTACCAAAGAAAATACATTGTACTCCTTTCGTATTACAGAAAGCTCGTTTGGAGCGGGGAGCAAAGTCCGCTAAGGTTATCCTAAGCGCTATTTACTTTTTCCACCAATCATGTCTCATCTTTTGTAAATTTCGATCCTTTCAATGTTTATAAATGCTGTTGTAACGATGTATTATGTAACGATGTATTTAGTCTGAGGAGAATAGGCGAAAAGCTTCACTAACACTCTGAGAGTTCTTTTTCGAAGTATTTTCAAATTCTGTACCACTAACAACTTATTCAAACATTTTAATACAGAAAAACAGTAGTTTGGACTGCTTATAAACAGATCGAAGGCTGTAGCTTCATTCATGGAGTAACACGATCTAACAATCAAATCCTATCCAAGGGTCCACGTTATAAATACACGAAGTCTGGGTAAAGAACCTGTTTTTACAAAATGCTGAAGATCAACTTGCAGCCTCCTGATGGAAGACTAAAGCGATGACGTCACAAAAACTTTTTTCGTGGAATCCCAATTATAGCTAAATCACAGTGTTACCCCTGCCACCAAATGCCCGTATACAAAATATAGTCTTCAAATCTCATATCAACTGTGAGAAAAGGCTGTTTGAATTTGCAACAGTCCTTCAGGAAACATCGTAAATTTCGCCCAGTTCATAAAAGCCTGAAATGAGGTCAAATAACAACGTTTTAAATTGACGATTGTTCAAGATGTTGTTTCTAAATTTGGACACTTTTCTACATCAACTTCTGATATTCTTGAAATTGTGACGTCACACTTAAGTCCGTAACCATTTACAGAGTCCGTAACTCGAATTAATGACATCAGACACTCTCAGTGACATCCAACTAGCCGTTGGAATGAAGATTAAAACGAGAACAAGCAACCAAGTTTTGCTGATTGACAAACAGTTCTGTATATGTAAATAAAGGCGCGTTTGATCTAGCAAGCATGTGTAGGTTTTCATGCCTTTCATTTTAAAGAAAAAGCATGAACCAAGGAGTCAAACAAAAACGACTTGAAGGGAACTGCAGTACTTCACGACATTGATTTTTAAGGCAAGGTCGAAAATAGAAATATTGTATCGTTAACACAATTTTAAATAAAGCTAACCGAAAGCGGTCACAAACTGACCATAGAGTACTAAGTGTGACGTCACGATTTAATGTCAGAAATTTGATAATTTTTTGGACTCATTGCTTTCTTCTTGTTGACATAGACAAACTTTCCAAATTTGAGAACCATACCTTGAACAATCATTGAGATACACCCTTCAAACTTTAAATCATTGCCCATCAAAACCTTGTTATTTGAACCTAGTTCATAATTTATGAACTGGACGAAATTTACAGTGTTTCCTTAAGGACCTTGTTATTTGAACCCAGTTCATAACTTTATGAACTGACCAAAATTAACAGTGTTTCCTTAAGGCCTTTTTCAGATTTAAAAAGCCGTTTCTAGCAGCTGATATGAGGTTGGAACGCGATATTTTGCATACAGGCATTTGGTGGCAGGGTTAACTCTGTGATATAGTTATAATTGCGATTCCTCGAAAAAGTTTTTTGTGACGTCATCACTTTAGTATTCTATTAAATACTCACTTGTCAACTCATCACTTTGCATAGATATTAGAGCTTATCGTATCATGAGGTTTGGGCTTTTTCTGAGCTACCTCTTCCATCTCCAGGATACTGGGAACTAGGTTGTGTCGCTGTTTTCATGATGTTGGATAGCGAAGCTCTGAGAGATCTGGGATCGAACTTGGTTGTGAAGTGGCGCCTTGCTGTTTTTGTGGGTTTTTTAATGGTCCCACACGCATTGTTTCCAGTCCTTGATAATCCTTGATGAACCCACACCCGTTCTTAAAATCACTGTTAAGCGAAGACTGCTTAATCGAAAAAGTACAGTTATCGGTTTTATCAACTCCGAGTTTATGAAAGAATGGTTCTATAACAATCAACTCAATTATTGCCTTGAACTAGGAACTATTCACCCTCGTCGTGGTTCAGCTCCTCAGTGTTACTTAAGTCGCTTCTATTTGGATGACGTCACCTACAGCAGCTTTATAACTCCTTAGTTAGTGCGCCAGAAGAAAACTAGCATGCGCTGAAAGATAAACACTATTATTGTGGGTCAGCGCAGACCTTCGATTCGCCGTCCCAGGATATATAACATAAATTAAAAGGGTTATAAAAATGCATTATAAAGATGGGCTGTAGAAAGAACACACCGGGAAGCCCGAGTTGCAACATCCCTCCGTTTGTTAGACATTTGCGTACATGGAACAAAACGAATCATAGTTGCAGGGTCCACAGCAGACTTTTCAGGTGGCAACATCCAAAATTTCTCCGGTTTCTTACTGTTATCGCGTCCAAGAATATCTTGCTATAGTAATTAAAAACTTTAAAATTTGTTAAGCAGAAGGGGTCATGTGCGTTAGTCCCTCATGAACTGGGCCCTTTTCCTTTCGCATGCCTTGACGTCGTGACGTTTACGAAAAGAATTGCCTGAACTATCATCTTGTCAAATGCGGCTTCATTAGGAACTGGGATATTTCGACCTTGCAGGAAAATATTGTTGGCACACAAGCCCTTTCTCATGGTTTACACGCCCCTTACCTTCATTAGATACCGGGCCAATGAGCGCCGGAAATTAACATGTCCTTATATCTGTGTCTGATACTGCAACTGTCCTTGAATAGTCATTGCTATCAAACGAAATGTCCGGGAAAAAGTTGACCGACCAAGTTGCCAAGTCTCTTCCAGTTCGCAAACATACAACACAACGTAATGTCGGACAATTTAATGCCCTTCCTCATTAGGTCAGAACTTTTTCTTCTTTCGGGTCTCTGGCATTTATCGAATAACATTGTAGGAAACGTTTTCCCTGTTCATATACATAAATGACCACGAGCTACGTTTCGTTTCTTTCATCCATTGCATAATGGTGTCGTCCACTTCTCGTATGTTGATCACCCTGCAGCCCAACACATGCATCTGCGGTCTATTCGGCATTACACAAGCACTTACTATCGTGTCCGGAATAAACGGGGTGGCTGGAATAAACAGGGTCGGTGGAAATTGTGCTCAAAATAAATAAACGGGGCGGGTGGAAATTCTGCTTGAAATAAATAAACGAGGCGTGTGGAAAACTTATCTCAAAATATTTATAAAGTACGTGGAACTCCATGTAACGGTTTTTAAGGGCTTTTGTTTTAAGGGCTCGGGTATAAGTGAATCAAACATAGGTAAAAAGGTAGAAAACTACAACTAAGTAATATACAAGAAGAAATTAAAGAGAAGTTTTTTATTTCTTCATGATTTTATGTTCCGGAAGATAAAAAAAGTGCCTGAAATTAACAGTGAGGGTGAAAAAAGTTTCAAAAATAAATAAACGGGGTGGCTGGAATAAGCATGTCTTGGGTGGAAGTTTTCTTGTAAGTCAATAAACATCCCGGGACGTTTATTCCGGACACGGGAGTATGGAGAAGCTTATCTTTCGCATCAATGCACCATTGCCACCATGGCCAGATCTGGACCGGTTCAATTTTACCAGAAGGGGTCTCTGGTTGGATTCCCGCAAGTTTCTTGATCGGAATTGGAATAAAGTGTTTATGATGGTTACAGACGTACAAGAGAAAGTACAACCCTTGTTTAACATAGTGGCAATATACCATAATCTAATAAAACGCTTACGAATTACACAAATTCACCATAATTATAAATAACATTTACAAACGATGACCATCTACATAAAATTTTAATTTACATACAAATTACATCCGCGACAAATTTAAAACGACGCTGCAATTGACGGAATATCCCTAAACATTAAAACGCGTTGCAGCTTTTTTCGTAAGGACGACACGGCCACAGACACAGCCACAAACACGTACACGTACACGTACACAGACGGGGAAGACCTGTCAGCGGATTGCTTCTGCCTAGTAATGAATGCTCCCTTCAGGGTCCTTAGAAACACCGACAACATCTCTCGTTCGAATGACGATTACTTCGATCAAAACTCGCTTACTTATACCCAACTAGAGCAACTAGCTATAGATACACAAGCTTGGATACGTACGCTGATTACACCAAACATCTTCGATCACTCATCCTACCTCAGACCTATGCCCTAGCTTCGGTACCTAAAATATTGTAATACCTATCTACGTTCAGTTTTCAGGCTTCAAGGCTAAAAAAATCAAAAACAAATTAACTTCAAATAATACGAAACATCTCACAAGCAAAAAAGTAACAATAGTTAAAACCATAAGAAAACTAGACAAATTCAACTAGTGAACCTAGATGGACAATTTCAGGAATCCAACGAGATCTTATAGATTGATGGAACGCCTTCTTCATAGGTCAAAGCCATTTTGAAGTTTGCTGTCATCCATCAGTATGACGACAACAAAAAAATCGTAACTAATTCGGAGAAAATATTAAAAAGTATGAAAAACATTGTAATAAATACACCTTTCTTAAAAATATAAAAATACAAAATAGACAAAGAGCAAACTGTAAAAAAAAAAGAAAAGAAAATATTCAACAAAATGCAAAGAGTTCACAAGAACATATCACCCAGCCTGAAGTCTTTGGTATTTTTCAGGTACCGAAATATATAAATACCTAACTACTCTACGTAACTTTGCTGGTTGCTCAGCGTAAGCTGTTGAAGGCCCGTCGCGACCTCCAGGGTATGGAATATTGTTTAGGAAGGATATTCAGTTGAGGCCAAATAACAAATCCTGATAACTTATAAGCTTTAACGGTGTATATCTGAACGTCTCATTCTAACGCCAGAAATAGCAACTATGGTCTTGCCCATGCAAAATCAAAACACCCATGTCTACTTTGTGTTGTGGAAACTATTGTGAACATTTAAGTGGTGATTCTCTCTCTTTCCAGGATCAACATCTTTAGAGCTCTGACAATTAAAAGCCCTATTTCTTAGACTATTCCTGACGACAGGAACGGGGGAGCTCAGACTAGAGTGTTCTTTGGTAAGAAATGTTGACCAAATATCATGTCAACAGTATCTCTAAGGACCCTGAGAAGCATCTACTAACTATCTTGAAATTCTAACTGCAAAGCAACCCACCGACTGAGTCGAATAGACAATGGAAAGACTGGAGGCAACAATATCATGTCTGACAAGATACCAGAAATAAAACAAACAAAATTGCTCATTGCCCAGATCCCGTCTACGACGTTCTCAGGCAACTTGGAAAGCCTATATTCTCTCACCGAGTGCTCAGAGTAACTCTGGAAATCGGCAATAACTGCCTCGCTGTCTAAAGCAACGTATCCAATACAGAACAGGATAAAGCTCTTAGGAAACGTCTATCCAAACCAAGTTAAGTGACTAAGACATCAAACAATGGTTTCGTTTCCTCTGACTGTATCTGTCACCATCTTGGTCCCAGGAAGGACCCGCGTTAAGCGCCATCTGAGACATCAGGCGATAATTTCACCGATAACTTCGACGTTACGGTTATCCATGTACAACCTCACGGGACTAAAATCGGACATACGGTACACATCGACTAAGTTGACTAGCTCTCTGACAACGGACAATAGTTCAATGAACAGAACAACGACTAGCTCCGCACGACGAGTACATAATGACATCAAATCCGTCAAGAAACCATCTTCTTCGAATCACAGGTACTACAAGCAACCTAAGTCTATACTGATGGCACGTAACAGAACATGCCCAATTAGCCAACACGTATTGCCGTGAGCATCTCTAGGGCTACGGTAAAATGTGTGTACTTTGATTTACTCATTCATGAAAACTCCATTTTCCGTCGAAGCCGATTTCTCAATTGCGCAGCTGGCACTAAAAGGTCACGTTTTTGCTTGTTTCCAACTACGAGCTCTGCAAACAGTTACGGTTCGTGTAATCTACAGAAATCCAGCGACGTTCATTTCGCAAGTGAACTTGTCTGTGTTCATTAAACTGCAAGACAGATGAGCATTACGTTTCGCCAAGCAATGTTTGATCTTGATTTATTTGGCTTTTCTTTGATATACTCACTTAAAACGCGATCTCCGGGAGCCCGAACACATGTTTTGCAGCCGTGATACATCGTAAATATGAGCCACGAAGTCCGTTGACCCAGTTCTCGGCATCACGAGCGGTGTATAACGATACGCTAACGACAACGGCATATTTCGTACTGGGCATAGTAGGCCTGTTCCGTTACAGTACCATCCAGTCCTAAGTTTAAAATATCTATTTTGCGTGAACGGGAAATTTAACTCAACAGCTAACAGTCTCGTACTGTTTTCAGCTCATGCTCCCATACATTGATGCTTACAATCTGGTAGCATACCTATCAACTTGGCCAGACTGCCTCGTCTATCTTCCTGCGCAGCACTTGGTCCTATACCTATGTGGCTTTGATGCCATCGGTGTAATGATCCAACCTAACTCTTAACCGTGTTAATTACTCCATAAGGGATAGTTTACACTCATTTATCACCTAATTACGGCAACACCCCATACATACCCCCTCGAATGTCGTTGTTAGATGATGGCATTACTTACTGATTATCGATAGCAATAAAACACCTCGTCCTCCCTTCCCTCCCCCCACCCCCCGTGGAGTGCAGCAATCTACGTTCGCTACTGGAGGAGTGGCAGGTATACGACCTGCCCGATGAATGCCTGTAAAGAAAACAGAAAAAGATGATTAGGAACGTACCGAAATATTGCGAAAACCATAACATTGATACTAGAAATCAAAGAAGATTCACAATAGAGAGAAAAATGTTGGGTTTTTTCCAGCAGTGGATCCCCATAGCTTTAAATTGACGAAATTGTGCACCGAAAGAAAGTTGCCGTGTTTTTACAGAGGTTTACAATTAACATAATTTATTGCAGTATAAATATTCCATCAACAGTTCACCAATACTATTTTAACTTAAAACCTTAGGCAATGCGTCCAAGCAAATAAAACCTCTCTTCGGCCTGAAGGGAACGCCAAAGAACAGCCCAAATGTTTGATGTTCAGGGTGACAAGAGGGAGTTCAGGTTTTGGATAAGGCCCTACAATGGCTCCAAAAAGGTGTTTCCCATTCGATTTAAATTAGAAGCACGATTCCCAATAACTTGAGATCAAAGTGCTATTATTATTTGCGTTAAAAATAAAATTCTGTGACGCATGTGGAGATACAGACTAACACGGCCAGTCGCATCCTCTGTTACTTCCCACTAGAAAAGCATTCATTCCCTAGAGCGGATTCTCTTCAGTTTGAAAACAAGTCTTGTGACTGGAAACTAACCTTCAGTATCATCGAGAAAAGAGGATATGAAATGTCAGACTAGAGAAATAGAAAATATGTCACCACCTACGTTCTACTTTCAATGGGCTTCGGAAAGTATGACAGGCCGGATGGTAGTCCTTCCTTGGTCAAGTCACATGACGCAGAGAGGCTGGTCTCCACTTGCGTTGAGCTGGATGTCGATGTACACCGGTGGGTGATTGGGGGACAATGTGGTGACTAGAAAAATAGGGTGCGTTGGCATCCGGGGTCACCTGGCTTGGTGGAGCGCACGCCGCGAAAGCTTGGGTCGCGGGTTCGCTCCCCAGTGGTGACATAATTTCTATTTCTCTAGTGTTCTTTTCGAGTCTGACTATCCTTAAGCTATGCCAGCATTGGAACTGCGGTAATGACATGACAACTAGGGCTGTCCAACGAATACCGATTATTCGATTAATCGAAGGATCGGTAGACCTTCGATTATTACTCAAGCAGAACGATCTTCGAATACCTCTCTTTCAAAAATGATCGATTACCTCGCTTCTCTAGTCGCCACATTAGTTCCCAGTCATCCACCGGTGGACATCGACATCCAGTTCAACGCAATTGGAGACCAGCCTCTACACCATGTGACTTGACCAAGGAAGAACTGGCCTCCGTCCCGTCATTAATCCAAAGGCCATTAAATTTACTGTAGAAAGTGTCATCGAGAAGAAAGGATTTGAAATTTTAGTTTGAAAAGAACACTCTTTTCAAACTAACATTTCAAATCCTCAAGGCATGATTTGTAGAACATCCGGATTAGATATCCCAGAGTAAAATCCAGGTATCATATACCAAAAGTAGAGCTAACGGTTAATGACTTGAACAGTAAATGTTCCGAAAGGCCAGGTCTTGTTGGGCCTGTTAAGATACAGTGTCTACCTTTAAACAATAATTTAAAGTATTAATCTCTGTGTGTCAATATTAAATAGTAATGATAACAATAACAATATTTAAACTATGACCATGACTTGTGCATCGACTCGACTTATTTAACGTCTCCTCTCCTCCCGTAATATTTGTTGACGCTGCATCGCTTCATTCTTATGCACACTGTGTCGCACCATCGTGTTCTTCGTTAAATATATTCTTCAAATGTTATTACCTTTATATGACATTGCAAAATTTTAAACCACAGTGGAAATAAACTTCAAGCTCTTTAAATGATCATACATCGGAAACTCTAACCCACTGTAATAACTTGCATCCTTTGTTGCTTTTTTGTATCTAATGCGTAGGTAACGATAGACGAGACAACATGGGTAAAAGAGAATAAAGAATAGTTTGTAACAAATGTTTATGTATTTACAACTTTGTTCCTTGACACACAGTAACGCCTTTAAAGCTTAACTAGGCTACTTGCTTCGTTTTCCCTCAAATGGAATGACGTTTTTGTCAGTAGCATTTTTATATTTTTTTGGTGCCTTTTATCAATAGGTTAATATAAATCACCGGTGTAGGGGTACCCTGACGGTTCAACTTCTCTCACCAAGTGGCACTAAATCTAAACTAGCAACACCAAGGAAATACGACAGGTAAACCCGCTAATGTTATTTGTACTAACAACATACAAAGGATGAACTAAACTAGAACTTTCCTTTCAGTTATGAAAACATGCTGCGAGTATTAAAAGGGTATGGGAAGGCATGGACACTTTTAATAACAACAAGGATGAGCAGTAAACATAACTGTTTGTGGCGGACATGCGTATTGAAGCTGCTTCACTGAAATACAAGGCTCACTATAAAATCAGGAGCGATTACCGTAGAAGTCTTTAAAATCTTGACAACATGCAAGTGTTGCCCTGTGTTGTTGTTTTGTAAATTGGGCATATTTAAGTAAGAAATTTTCATCAATGGAACCTACATTTAAGCAGTTAATTTTATGACTGGCTGAAAGTTCTAGTAAGAATTTTATGGAGTAATCATTAAATTGAATAGTAAACTCTTTAATAATATTATCAATAAAAGTTTGTTGAATAAAGTTATAGATATGAATGTTTAAACCTTAATCCGAAGGAGTTATTACTGACAAAGTGAAGGGTAACGGACTAGTGTTCTACCCCTAACTCTACTGCATTGTATTGCCCTTTTAAAGTGAAATAGTACTGTGATGTGTTTCTCAAAATCCTTATTATTTTGCAGGGAATGCATTTTAAACACAAGTACAGGCGTAAAGAAGAATTGTAGTCTATAGACACTTAACTTACATTTTACCAATACACATATACGCTACGAATAACAATGCTCTGCTATTTTCTGAGCAGTGAGATGCTATGGTAGCCTTTAATGCCGCTCCAAAAGTATGTGGAATACAAATTCAGTGACGTATTGTGCTTACCTGAATTAGTTTACTTTTGCACTCTGTCATTTCTATACATTTAAAAATTGAAAACTATTAACGGTGTATAGTTATTGGTATTTCTCCATCCAAACGGGTAAGAAACCATCGTAGTTTTCGGTAGCTTTAGTTTGCTGCATTGTTTCTCTCTGCAGATCAGCGGAAGGTTTTGTTGACTGGACCTTTTCGACAGTGCGATGCTGGGGTGAAAGACCGCAGGGAGTTTGGAAATTGATTATAATTGACACAGGTGAGACGAGATGCAACTTTATTCTACAAGCAAAAATTAGTTTTGCATTTATTATACATATATGATTCCCCACAAAATAGAAATCGGTTTGTTTTTGCGTAAAGCTACTGCACTCGAAAAATTTGAAACTGTATCAACTTTCATTTGGAATGATGCGAATGGTCTTAACTCAGATGGCGCTAGACGTAGACAACGATAACGATACGAGTTAATCAAATTTCTAGGGAAATTGTAATATGTCGGCTCCAGAACTCAACCTCACCAGCCATTACATGAGTTATGCTGCCTTCGATGTAACACTTTATTTTTCTTACCACAATATTAGCTCCCAGTTCTCCACCGGTTGACATGGGCGTGACATGACATGTTCAAAACAATTTTAGATATCATCCCACCAGCCCACGCGGGCCCCACGTCATATGTGACTTGACTATGGAAGGACTGCTGTCAGGCCCGTCAGTCTGCCTAAAGCCCGTTAAAAGTTAAGGAGTTAAGAAAGGAGGATTTCAATATATTTTTTATAATTTGAAGATAACTTTCGAGGTTTTTAGAGAAAATGTGGAGCCCGGTGGTGACATTGGGTCATTTTCTTTAAAACTTTAATTCCAATCTTTTGAATTCCGTTGTTCTCAAGTTCAAAAGAAGATTGTTCCTTTTCAAATTATACGTAATGTATTCAAATTCATATACTGCTAATAAAACAAGAAAATTGTCAGAAATAATAAAGTATGAATTGCTATTGCCGGCGGTTAAACTAAAATTCAAACAATTCCTTGATTCTTGATATTACGAAATAAGGTTACATAATCAACGCCCACTAAATTAGAAAAAGCAACAGGATAAAAAGGCGTTCCCTTTAAAGATTAGACTAGCGATCGTCGTAGCTACTTGTTCCCAAAGGAACGGTAGAGGTGCAGAAAAGGAAAACTCGTAAACAAAAGCAAGCTATTGCTGCGTTATATATAGACTTGAAAGGCGCTGAATATTCATTATACACTTCGAACTTGTGAGAGAAATTTACTTTTCATTATTTCAAACCATTGTATTTCTCGATTCAAGCAGTGAAATGTGCACAAACACCCTTTTCAACCGCGTATAGCTCTTTAATTCGTTATCTTGACGGATGTTCAAAAATTGGGTATTTTACTGGCGCCAGCAGTGTAGTCTGCTGTCTACTGGCGCCAGAAACTTTAAAAAGTTCTCAATGCGACTTCAGAGTTTGCAGAAATGCGAGAAAATAGCAAAATGATCTAATTGAAATACCCAAGTTCAATAAATGAAAGCCGAAACATCATAGATGAAGACAGAGATTTTCCTTCACACATACCCCATTATAGATAGCGAGACAGTTGTTGTCTGCGAGAGCTCTGTTTTTCTTTACATAACATCTCTACCGTTAGGCCTCGTTTCCATGATACAGCTCTAACATGAAAGTAGGGGGTTATTGTACGGGTTTTCAGTTTTCATTACCTGAATTTACTTGAAAACGGGTAAAGCTGAATCTGCCGCGTTAATGAGGCAAGAGAAGTAAGCTTTTGTCGTGAGTTATTTCTAGGGAAAATCCAAAATAGTGCTTGCTTAAAAGGCCCACTTAACTAGAAACAATTCACCCTGTTCTCTGTCCTTTTTTACAAGCATGCTACAAACGGATGGCAAGAGAATTACAGTGTCCTACTGCGGCCAAATTAATGATACTCTACAATTCATCATGCTCTCAGGTAAACTTGATGCAACCTACTGCTGTGGGATTTCGCAAGAAGTTCAGTCTTCTAAACCTTTGGGATTGCGGACAAATCCTTCATAAGATACACCATTTGGTACCTTGACCGTTCAAATATGGTCTGGGCATAGAGAGAAAAGAGATTAGGCAATAATAAACTACTCCTCCATCATTTCTAAATTGTTATCGAGGGTGACCCAACGTCACGGCTGACAGATGTCTAACAGTAGGTACCAATGAGAAACTTTCTGGTAGTTTTGAAGAAGGATTCGAAAGTCACTTGCTTGCATTTTTTTGTTTTACAGCAAATGAACCCATGGGAGGAGTGTTAAAGGACTGGAGATTAACCTTTTATGGATCATCCTTTTCTGCAAAGGATATTCATGAGCGGAAAAGGTAAAAAATGTACACATCCGCTTACCAAACTTTTGTCGTTCATGCCGTTGAATATTGCTATAGATATCTATCGCTCTTTCCTACAAGCTGCCTAAGTAACTAGTTCATTTCGTGTTTTTAAACATCGTTTAACTTCCAGTGCCTTTTTTGTCAATACTTGTTTCCCAATGCTTCATTTTCTTAGTTCCTTCGTATCTGTATTAGTGTCAACCCATGGTGCTTGTAACACTGCATCTTATTGGCATCCATGTTCTTCTTGTCTTGTTTACGTCAATAAGTACTGTCTCTCCCCTCCCCTTTTTGTCAAAAACGTGCAACGTTTTTAAATTCATGGTTATGTATACGATTACCCTCAAACTTAGTTTTGTTCACATATGTACACAAAAAGAACGTAATTTCTTGTTTGTTTACTTACACAGACTGGTGCAAAATGCGTGGAGCGGAAAATTCATGAATTTACCAGGCCCACCGTGTCTGCCACCCCCGTCGCCAATTCCAGCAAGTGAAGTTTTCTCGTCGCGTGTTATGAAGGTGAGCTATTTGTCAATGTATTTGTCAAGTGCGAGATATTCAGATCGAGTTTGCACTCTGCAAGGGTCTGTGTAAATGTACTACCAACCTATGCTTGCAAATGTCTCTGAGGCCTAACATTTTGGGGCTTTATTGATGCATAGCTGACCTAAGAAGGGCAAAGTATCAGAGAATGCAGAGAAATTTGGTATGGCATGATCTCGTACTGGTGTTATTTGGAAATACCAGGAGAGAGCTGGAGAACACATAAAAGATGCCAACTACCAGGACACACTACAAGTATATTTCAGGTGGTATGAAAAGACAATGGGAAAGCTTTGAATAGCCGATCGAACGCGACTATCACAGAGCACATTGTATACTGATGCTATATGTATTCCAAAACGAAAAGGGAGAGGTAGAGATCGATTAGAATATGATAATCGCATATTGTTGGTAAATACTGATGCCGTCATATTCAGGTTTTGTGTATATTTCTTGACTTGACACTTGTCAGTAATAGGGGGCCACGGCACAGTCTCCAAAATTAGAGTCCCATACATTAAGTTTACAAATCAACTCCTCATAAATGTATTTCTGTCTAGTTTTCATACTACTTAATATTAAATGTCGACGATGAACATCTGTGTGGAAGACGGTCATGACACTTTTACCAGTCGTTGCATACACAACGGAAATTGGCAAAGCCCACCTGCATAATTAATGGATATAATGCGGACGTAGATAGTAATATATAAAATCGTTTTCTTGGAAATAGCTTGTCATGGAAACAATGTCTGCTGCTAATCCTAATTTATTACTGGCTGTTATCAAGACCTGTTTCGCCCAAAAGCCCTGCTTTATATTTATATAGGCTTCCTGGGGAAAGTTGTGTACGCATGGTTACTCCCACCAGTTTATTTATACGTTCAGCCGTTGCAAATCACGATCACAACCGCCGATTCTTGAGCAAATCACGATCATCACCTCTGATCCTTAAGCAAATATGTAATCTTGCAGCAGCTGCTCTATTTGATATACCCGAAACACTAATAAAACGGTATGTGGGGAATTGTTCTTATAGAATTGTAACTATTTGTAAGTCGTATCAACCAGCACTTTTCTTACATCGTTTTGCCGTCAGATTTGTTTACAGACATTGTTTAAGAAGCTATGCTGATCGTTGAGATAGGCCTGCAGAGTTAAGATTTTAGATGCAAACCACTGTTTCTATATTGCTTTTGCAAAC
>JAAAKM020000498.1:25181605-25220218 GCA_010016025.2 Alatinidae sp. Z8VKAUB7J3
TTGTTAGCCACACTGACATCTTGTTCAACGAGTCTTATTTAGTTCGAGGGGCAAATAACTGAAAAAAAAGTGTATGTAACTTTTTGACCTTTTTCTGACTTTTTTTCTGACTATTTTCTGACTTTTCGACTTTTTTCTGACTTTTCGACTTTTTACTGAATTTTTGACTTTTTTCTGACTTTTTTCTGACTTTTTGACCTCTTTCTGACTTTTTTTCTGACTTTTCCCAAACAGCGTACGTGACTTTTTTTCAGTTAATTGCCCCTCGATTTAGTTTACTTTCTGTAAGCTATCAAGGTTTAGTTTAGAACATTTGTCCTGTCATGCCAAGTCAAGTGAAGGCCTACAGAGTACGTGGTCAAAGGAATGAAAAGTAGTTGAAAGTATTTGATAAATGATCTAACGCTGCCAATAACTTGCAGCGTCTTGGACAGAAAGCAAGCTAATAAAAGCATTTATGTATCAATAAACTTTAAGTTACATTTAATGAAAATAACGTGAAATTGTGCCAATTTATTTTTTGCGCCGACGAAAGAATGATTTGCAGGTCGGGAACTACCTCTCATGAAAAAAGAGGATTACACACGCGCTTCTTTATTTTCATGTTACCAAATTTTCAAGCAGAGGTGAAGATTAGGTCGTATTCCCGTTCATCGTTTAAATCATGTAGGTTTTTATAGGGATTAAGGGCAGAGACAATAATTTATTCATGTTTTCCTTACTGAAGCCGTTCTGAGAGGCAGATATTTCCAATGATTGTCTGGCTTTTTGAAATGGCTAGTGTTTTCAAAAGGGTGGAGCGCTGGGAACGGTCAATTGGAAAAACCCTCAAAATCTTTGGTTATCTCCCTTCCCCCTCCCCCCACTTTTGACTAGGTTGCACGACCCTAGGTACTATTGTGTTTAGAGATGTGTACTAATCCCAATACCTGACGTATATGAAACATCGATGAAGAAAGCGTTCTTGCAATCTGGAGAAAAAGAGTGAAACTGGAATGTTTTCCGTTTCTTTCAATGGAGTCCCTCCTTAGTAATTGCTAACAATGCCACTAGACTAAGTTGGCACTGATAGGAATATGTAGAATTTTGTAGATACTCGATTATTGTTGACAGTTGACAAACCTGTTGACAAACCTGTAGACAAACCTGCCTCTAGCTCCAAAGTTTTACATTTTTTATAACAAAATAAAGTGACGTATTATTAACCACATCAGAATTAAAGCTACTGGCTACTGGCTGTGAACAATGTGTCAATTTGACGTTCGATTTAATGTAGAAATCTTTTAAAACCAAGATTGGATACGGATATGCAATACTTTGTTGACTGTCTTCATCGATCTGTAGTAACAACTAGAAACTCAGAAATAAATGTTTATGTGTTCGACTATTCAAAATTAAAAACTTGTTCTGTAAGATTAATGAGTGGGAAGGGGTTAAACTAATGGGAGAGTGAAGTATTTTTTCTACAATTACCAAGTGGGAGGGGACGATTATTAGAGACCTGCGAACAGTGTTTTCTTTTCTTGATTCCTTTCTTGGCAATATAGATGTATTTTAAGACTTACGCTTGTGAAAAACTTACAACTTAACTTAAAACAAGTATTCCGTTTCAACAGAATGTTTCAGCACGTGTGCGAAGAATAGGTGGAAGGAAAGGAAGGATGAGATGGTATGGACATGTACAAAGGCGAGACGAGGAATACATAGGAAAGAAAGTGTTGAGAATGGAATTGCCAGAATTGCTTTGAAGGCAAAGTACCAATGATGTTGTCAGGAAGTACATAAGAAGCCTTGAGAAAAACAAAGTCCGTTCCCTATCTTACTTTTGAGAGCAACGCAAAGGCTCTGCTCTGCGTGGAATGCAATGAATTGCAGTGCTACCGTGTTTCGCCAAATGTGAAACTTCTTCAAAGTCTAAAGGAAGCTGTCGTGGGTAAAGATCATACGTCCAATGAATGAAAAATAAAATTGCTCTGCTCTGAGGATCTTATTCAGAGGCTGCACTAAAAGAAATAGCGGTCAAATATTTTGTTGATGTATATTCACTAAGTTTTAACAAGTGGGCAATTCCTTGACAAAGATACGTGACTGAACTCAGAAAATATCAAGTTGAAAAATATGGTGGTGATAATGATAGCAATAACCACAAGCATAATACAATAATATAGCAATAATACAAATGATGGAACTGTTGAATGTTCTAAAGTAGAGCTACTGGGAGTATCACGTTGTCGCCGAGGTATTTGTTACTCGTCCTGGTGGGCGCGTAGTGTTCACTGAGCTTGGGGGAAATCGCAGCGTGACGTTGAAGAGTGTTGGACACATAAACGAAGCAGCTTACATGGTCAGATGTTTCAAAGAAGTGAATAAGATTATAACGGAGCATATTAAATTACACCGGCTCTTCATCTCTCTAAATGACAATTACCAATATATGTAAGTAACTCAGTGTGAAACGTCTCACCACTGTTATAATTACTAGAGAAACAAGCAGTTCCGACAC
The DNA here is from genome assembly GCA_010016025.2 of Alatinidae sp. Z8VKAUB7J3. NCBI lineage: Eukaryota > Metazoa > Cnidaria > Cubozoa > Carybdeida > Alatinidae > Alatinidae sp. Z8VKAUB7J3. The sequence goes on from JAAAKM020000498.1 coordinate 25,184,109, forward strand.
CATTACTCTAAAGTGCCATCTAGGAAGTATTGGTGTTTTTTTTACAAGTTTCCAATCTTGACGGGGAGTGTAATGATATATTTAACGTTCGTAATGTAGCGTAGGAGGTTGATGATATTTTGTTGATGCGGTTATTCAGAAAAGATGTTGATCAAAATGAGGATTAAGTAGATTTGTATTAGCAGATTTTTGAAGAGAATAAACCGTAAAGGAAACAAAGATCTTTAAATGACGACCATGTTTCCAATGCCACGATTCAGCTCATGTATCTTTTCTATACTTATAAGTGGCAAAGTGTGAGCGACGTAACAATCGAGGCGCTGAAGAGGCGAAAATTAAAACAATTTTAATTTCCCTGCATTTGCCGAAACAGTTGGATAACTAGAACTTTCACTCTCTCAAAAAAATACTTGCAGAACCTTCGTAGTTTAAAGTATAGGATCTTGACTGTATTTATTTACAACTTAATTCAACTATTTATTGTTATTTCTTATTGTATAGGCTGTATAAATTATAGCAATGGGAGGTTCTTCCATCATCGGCCGAATATGTACTTAATTGTTGACGTCATCGAAGATAGCAACTTTTGTCTACAAACCACTTGTATCTCACACAAGTTAAACACAGGCTCCATAAAAACCGTATTTGTAGTAACCTATAGTCTATTTAACTTTGTGGGCATGAACCATTTGTTTGGCGACGTCACCGAAACCATAATCTCGCAAGCAGGGTCAATACCAAGTTTTAAAACATGACCTTACAGTTGTTGTCATACTTTTTCATGATTTTTAAGATATCTGCAACACCAAAAGGCCTTTGTAGTATATTTTTTAATTCGTTTAAAGAAAATAGGTTGGTGATTAAGACATCTTGGGCGAGTATCATCGGCTTCCTAATGAGCTGAGATCTTTTACCTTTTGCCAATCGTCTTACATCAAAAACTTTCATGTTATATTCTAACTGCTACATGACGTTCTTGAGTGATTTTATCTAAATAAAAAATTTCCTATCATAAATCAAACCTCTTTCGACACCGTCTCGATTCTTTTTTAATGATATATTTTCCAGCTAAAAGTGATGCTGCGTGCATTTTCTGGAGAAGTAACAAAGAAACATGATTAGCAATGTTTTGGTAAGATGTAACGACTTTATCGAAATAGATTTTGCCATAAAAACAAACAAATTCTGAAATGTTTACTGGTATGTACGAACCTGGAAAAGACTCACAAGAAGATTAGTTACTAAAGCACGTAGATTCTTGGTATTGTAACCCTGTTCATCTCGAGTGAGAACTGCAATGAAAATGTTTGTTTGCCGGGACTCTCAAATAGCTCCTTGTCTTCTTTCGTTTTATCATCAGTCGTAATTATGTGTTACTGTCTTCACTTAAAGTGACAGAATCTTTCCTCTTGCTTCTGCCTTTCCAAAGCCATTAAGGAGAACCCCATATCGGCCTCGACTAAATTGTAAGTACAGTCCTTTCTAAGGATTCTTAAAAATGACACTGATATTTGGGGCCGGGAAGGAAACGCGTGCCTGTAAATGGGCTTGTATTTAGAAGCACTTAAAAGGGATCAACTTTTAACTGAGATCAAAATCTCAACATTGGATTTAGCAAAACGAAATATCATCTGGAAGAGCAATGCAATCACACTCAAAACAAAACTCCAGTTTATGAAAGCCAAAGTGTCAGCTACAATGACTTATGGCTGTGAATCATGGACATGAAGTCCGGAGTTAGAGAAGAGAATCAATACCTTTGTGATGAAATGCTACTGTAAATTCTGGAGAATTCCATACACAACACACAGAACTAATAAGAGCGTTAAAGCCGGAATTATTCAGAGAAGCAGGAACCAAGTGAGGAAGAGGGAAATGCAGTGGTTTGGACATGTCACTCGTAACCGCAATTCTCATAGTTTAGCCAATGAAAGGGTACCAGAAAAAAGAGGGAGAGGAACGTCACCGAATGGACAAACCTTTCAGTGGTCGATGGTACAAGGAGAGCAGAGGAAAGACAATCACGGGAACGCCCTGTTAGAAAACATGAAAGTGCATCTGCGACCGAATAGCTGCGGACCAGGATGATGATGATGAAGAGGGATCTCTTTGCTTTGGAACCCTATATTTCTTAGAATCTACTGTGTACTTCCCAAATGGCTCCATATTCAAACATGTTACAAGGTAGCTTTACTGTTTGGAATACTCTATTCCATAGTTTAAAAAATTACTGCCATAACGTTTTGTCGAAGTAATAAATTTCTAGCTGTCGGTTGAGAAAGCTGATCGATTTTTAAATTGATTTGAAAGAACTTGTGCCAATGTACAATCGGGAGTGAACGCTCTCCTTTAATTTCACATGCATCATATTTCTTATAGGTACGTCGCTTGCATAACTTATTTTTACTATAAACTTTTAGATTGCTGTAGGCCTACAGTGGAAATAATAGACCTACTAAAAGGTAGACAAAAACAAAGGTCTGCCGTCTACTGGCGATGATTTTCCACTGCCGGGAAACAAAAATCACAGATGATATATAAATGGCCAGAGTTAAGTTAAATAGCTGGATTCAGTCTGTCAGGAGGCGGTATCATTTGATTGTGTTCATGATCTCTTCCAAACTTGGGATATTGCCTGAATGAAATCGATACATTAAACTAAGGAACACTGGCTGCTTTTCAGACGCTCTACGTTAGTAGTGAGTTGTTTATAAGGCATATTGGTGCTGTCTTGCGGGATCTTTTTAAAGTAAAGTGGTACCATGGTTCAAAAAACTGTGTTACTCTTACACTTTACAACAGATATATTAGTGTGGCATTAGTTTGCAAACACACTGGGAGACAGGTGTATCTGTGATGCATCTTGTCTTTTCATCCATTCATCTATAGGCATACCTTATTCTTTGTCTGTTAGAATATATCATACTTGTATAGCTTCATTCTTAAGTTTTGCGGCAATTTTTGTACAAAGTCAGCAGCGAAATGTTTATAAGGCACTGCCATGTTTCGAATTGAGACCCACCACACCTCTCTGATCTTCGCCTCCCCCCCGAAGTTGTAGTTGTATGATGACATAAGTACAATTCAAAACATTCCGAATGCAATTTTGGCATTAGTAAGCAAAAATGGCCCCTTTGTAAATACTTAACGTGGGTTCTAAGGCTGTCATATGATTTTAACTACCAGACTTGCAGTGTCATCACAAGTTCTCCTTTGTTTACGGTTTTCTTGCCTTGAAATGATGACGTTTGCTTACAAACTGATGATTGGTTCTTTGTTTAAGCACAGCATCATGGGAAGGTAAAATTTTTGCATCGGGGAAACGAACGACAACAAACCCTTGTCAGAGGGAAAACAGTCAGAATCAACACAGACCTGTGGAATTCGAGTGGTATCAACAGGCTAAAAACATGAAGTGGATTGTTGCAGCCTGCATTATTGGAGCTGTTCTTGGGTCTCCACATAAGGGAGGCCATGGAAAACCAAAAGGCTTTGAAGAAGAAGTTATTGAGATAGACGTTCGTAAGTCAGATGGCAATGGCAAAGTGCAGCAGGTGAGAAAACTTATCCGGTCGACGGCTCAAATGAAGCATGATTTAACTGGTCTTGATTATGTTATGAAAGTTCTTGATTTATCTACCAGCAATTATGATCCATCGCTCGGTACTGCAACCGATGATTTGCCCCTCCAGTTGAACTTTTTATATTAGACCTACTTCTTAGGACTGTAAGAGTTACTAATGCCTGTAAATTCGAAGGATGGTACTCTACATACAAGTTACATGATGAAACGGTTTTAATTGAACTGATCCATATTCATGAAATGTCCAAAACACCGAAAGGAAATGGAAATATTTAAATCTGCAAGTTTTCAGCGGTGCGTACTCGAAACGACAGCCAATTGAATCATGTTATTTCCATCAGTTTCAACACAGGCCTGCTCTCAGATGGCATGCAACAGGCGTATTCCAGCTGTGTGTACGAAATTTATCTGTATTTCAATCGAGTGTAAGAGTTTACTGTTCACGTGTTAATATTTCAGTTGCCCGTAGAGATAAAGTACGCTTACGCATTTGCTGATTGGAATATAGTGTTTCCTGCGTGTTATTTAGCCTATGATAGCCGAAACTTTTGCCATTGTTACTAATACAGCTGCCTATAATATGAGACACAATTTTTACGTCCAAGTTTTCTATGACATTCTCAGTGTGATATTGCCTAGCAGAAATGACCTACTTGCGTCTAGGTCACCAAAACCTATATGCACCGAGCTGGAGACAGAGCTCACAAGCCCCTCTCGTCAACTGACTTCTCCTTTTACAGCTCTTGTATGCTAACTGTTGCTTGTTTTCCCACTGTTCATAAGCTTAATGAAACACCGTAGATTCGTAATAAGTTGATTTTTACAGTATTACTAGGGCTAGTCATATGTAACTCAAAACTATCAAAGGCTGAGGGTGGGATGACCATTTGCAACGATTTGTATACAAACCGTCCAGCACAACAGTAATGGATGGAAGGCATGTACATAACGATTAGTTTAAGTCGAGAATTTAGGGATATGCAAGATTTTTTTGCTCGGATATGGATGACCAACTGAAATATATTACCAGCTTAAACCCATCTTATCTGGACTTCGATCACTTTGTTTTAATTCCGCTTTCGTACTGTTTTCCCCAAACTTTTTATTTCCTCATCGGCACTGCACACAGCGTTGTAAAAACTTCCCAAAAATTAAAACGCTAGTTAAGATAGAAAAAACCCATATAACAGTTTCTTGGTTGCCAGCGTGCATCATCAATTTCTGAACTGCATCTAACCATTTTCAGATTTGTCGTATGGCTTAACTTTACTTCTTGTGAAGCATCTTTTACATATACCACAAGACTCAGTTCTACATTGTTGGACTCAGCAGAGATAATGGCAGTTGGTCGAGTATTACAGAACTTATAGAATAGTGATTCAATGTACAAAAATAACTTTCCTTGTTTATCGCCAAATTGCATCAATGCTTTGCGATCATGACTTGTTGTATCCTGGGAGCCAAGTACATTTTCGGCGAAAAGGATTCGAGTTGTCTCATCTAAACCAGTAAGTAGCAACAGACGTGCTACGTTTACATAAAAATATAAGCAATTTAGTGGTGCCACCTGCATGTTCGATTCTCTTAATCTGTATTGATATATAACTGTCAGATTCTATGGATAAAAAATTACTCCATTTTTTGCCTATGAATTGAAATTTTCGAAAGAATCAGTTGTGCTGGGCCCAAATCCAGAGGTAACATTCATCGGCACTATTTAAAGATCATTTACGCCACTTATCATTCGCGTAACCCTCTTTCTATTTGTATTTGAGGGATCTGAAGTTATTTTCTTAGCGATCTGATCTTGACCACATGTGGTCTATTAATTGGGCATAAGATCTTGCGTCGCCGTATTATACTAGTCTACGTTCTTAGTGGCAGGTGAGATATTGAGCATGCTTAATGGCTAAGAGTTTAAACTAGGATTTGTTTAATCATAATATACGTTATGTGTGGTATTCCTTGTTTTGCTGTTTGAATCACGAGACTTGAATCCAAGCCTTACTGTGGATGACCATAAATAATAGTATAATACACCTACGCATAAACAAGGGAACAAAGTAATTGGTATGTGGGGCTTTTGAAAAGAATTTAACATTCCAAAATATAAGCAGTACGAATGAGGTAACCAAGGAGGGCAGCTTTGTTTAATTGTTATACCATCTATAGGAAGAATATCAGTTATGTTTAAGTCTGCAATACTTAAAACAAGTCAAATAGATTACTTCGTAGGGCAGTAATACATAAAAAGTATTGATATATAATGTCACTAGTAAATTTTAATTTAATATTTGTTAAAAAGTGAATGCAAATATACAACTCCCTAATACTATATATACCTGGAATAGGCTGTAGGAATGGCTTTGAATAGTGGTAACCAGATTAAGAACTATTGGCAATCATGTATACTTATATATTTATAACATTTAGGGTGATGATGATGATGATGTCAGAAGGTTTTTTCTGTGTCATCATGTTACACACCTGAGCTTTTGAAATTTTTATTCAAAAACTAGCAAATTTTAATTCTTACTAAAGTAGAGGCTGCTCGAGAAGTGAAAAAACTTTTACATTTTTGGGGTGGGTTGGGCTGGAGGAGCTACTTAACCAGTAGATACTTTTAGGTTAGCAGTTTTGTTTCACTCCAGAAATGTTCAGTTGTTGTTCTTTGAAAGTTTGAATTGCTGCGAATGTGGAAAAATACAGTTGAGGGGTAAATCAGAACAGTATAGCCTTGATTTTCAATTCTGCTTGCCAATACCAATCCCTCCCTTCAGAAATGTTCTAAATATTGTATAGGGCAAACCTTTAAACAGCAGTCAACAGATACTTACTAATCTCTTGATAAACAGTTAACTTATTATTTTGAGACTCAAAGCAGCAGGTAGAAGCTCTTATGAAAGCAAATAACTTCTTGTGGCATTTATCACAGTTGGGTGTTTTAGGTTCTATCAGAAAGTGGAAATATCACTTTGTAGGTATACAGAGATGGCTTTAGGGTATGATGGACAGGGCAGTAGCCCAGGGGCCTGTGCTCAAGAGGTGCCTCACGCTCAAGCTACGGTATACCCTTTGATGTATACACACACTGTACTGCATATAAGAATTATTACACACAATAGGCACTGTGAAAGCCCCATATTATGTGAGCTAAATTGGGTGAGATATTGACAAATATACATCTCCTAAATAGGGCCTGGGTTTAGAAAAGTGCCCAGGGCCCACACGTTGGAAAACTGCCCAAGGGCACCGTATATACCAAATTTCCATGTTTGGAGAAGATAATCATTAATGCTTTGTCATTTTATGTTCATTCAGCAAATGATTTAGTAAGAGTTGTGTGTAGATCAAGGATATAATATTAGATGAAATTGAGTATCAAATCTTCAGGACTATCCAAAAATTAACAATTACTAAAATTTATACAAAAGCATCACAATTACCAGGTTGAAGTAATTATTAAGCGGTAATGCCCATATGAATTTGAACAAACTTGAGCAACTATTTCACACTTGGAAAGTCATAACAGTTGTTGTTGTTGTTGTTGTAATATTTTTAGGTTTCATTGAGAGTCCATGTTATTGATGGATTTGTTCACATCAATGGTCACAAAGTCTTTCACCAAGCAGTGACAGCAATCCACTTGCATGCACATTTAAGTGAGTATTACATCTCAGCTCTGACAACTTTAATTTACTTGTTGTTTTGACATTATTTAGACATCAGTAGAAGTGTTTTCTTTGGGGAAGCATGTAGATTAGAGCTTATTGCTTGAAGCATAAGCAACCACATTTACATAATTTACTTTAAAGTTTACCATACGTATATACTTGTATTATATCATTGATTTTATATATGATTTTGACCAACTTTTTTGTAAATGAGCAATGCATCTAATTAAGGTGTCTACAGAAGGTCAAACTGCCATTAATATGCAAAGTGTAACCCTATCATTGTATTGTGTGTCTAAGGGACGTAAATGAAAGTGACTAATGGACTCAAATGAATGTTCAATGAATGTTATTGCAAAATCACCTAGTATTGCAAACTGCACAAGTCCCTTTATGCATTCCCATATAGGGATGCTAAAAATATAGGGAGTAGGTAAGAAATAAATAAATCCGCCTTTTCGATAGGTGTACCATCGAAAGAATTATAATTTTTCTCACAAAATGTGATTGTTTAAATAGATATGAACTTAATGGGGATATATGTGCTTTTTTTAACAATAGCATGTGGAAAGCCTATGGGCTAAAGCTAATTTTTGTGGCAGTTAATCTCAAGTCTTTAAAACTTAAAGTGTCAATGTGTCACTTCTTCCAAGAAAAAGTCTCCTTTATGAAATTTTGGGCATAACTTTACTATTAACTGATAAATATTCTAAAGCAGTACTAGAAGGTGCTTTAAGTTATGCTGGAATTTTACCAATTGCCCAGTTGCCACTGAATTAAAATGTTATATATATTTATATATATATTTATGTATGTATTCAGCTGAGAAAATTATTTCGATTAGAATAGTTTAAAGAAGATTATGTTTTCTGTTTTATGCAATTTCAACTTATATAAATTTAAGGCAACCAAACTTATCTTTCAATTCAAGTAGTTATAGACCTAGATACTTGTCCAAGTTTGATCAACATAGGTAAAACAACCCACCCATGCTATAGACCCTTGCTTATATTCCAGGTTTGATAACCTTGAATATTAATAATATTAATATATAAGACCTTGCTTGATTTGCTTAATTTTTAACATGTTTTTTTATTCAATTCCTAGACCTCTTCCTGGTAGCATTTTCTTAAGTTTCTTTTCATATGCATAGCTGCATTTTTCTGGTATATAGCAAAAATAGCAATATCCATTTTTAGTTCTTTTTACCTTTCTTCTAGTTCATGGGTGCACTGTTTGTATGTATTTGTGAGACTCTTATCTGAAATGATCATTTGCAAAAGAGAAATGAAATTTTATATCTATGATTTAATGTTATGTGATAAATATTTCATAGCTGTTGAACTGTAAAGGAATAGCGGGAGACACTAGTAAGTTTTCCTTAATTCATTTAGAGTGTGAAACAGAAAACTTTGAATTTGCAAGATGCAGTAAATGCTAAGTGTTTGTATATATAGGATATTTACATATATGTATGAGAAGACAGAGGCTCATTTTTATGTTTCTTGCCCACTGTTTTTATGTTATCTTTAGGTTGCCATGGCAAATCTCGTCCAGCAAGGGTTCATGTCAGGGTAATGGTGGAAGAAGTCCAGAAGGAAAATGGTATCAGAGCTCTTGTTGTGCAAGAAGAAATTGTTGAAGTCGATGACAAGTCTGTTACTCAGATAAATGTTAAGCAAGTAGAACTGCACATGAAAGATGGTAAGAAGGAAGTCCGCAGAGTGGTGAGCATCATCTCTCTAGAGAAGAGCAAGATTCACGCAAAAGAGAGAACTCATGACAGACATTTGTACTTTGATAAGGATGGTAAGTAGTAGAAGCTAAATAGCCAAGACCTAAAGTACAAGGGGGCAAGGCCAAAGGGGGAGTTTCTACTAAGAAATAGGAAAAGTGGTGGAGCACTTGTCAGAGTCATTGCAAACTTGATTAATGGTAATACCCATTTTGAATCTAATGGGTGGCACAGTCAAGCGTTGCCTGCTAACCGTAAACTATTTTCTAAGTTATTATCTTCGCAGTTTCAAAACTGACGTTTAACAAACACTGTGCGAGGCTGTACAAGATCTTTATTGGTGTACAAAGTGCAGTGCAGTATTTATTATCAAGATAAATCATACCAGGGCGGCAAAAATATTGTATCACTGATTACAAATAAAGAAATGCATGACTCAAGGAAATTAATGAAGATGTCTGTAGAGCTAAACTGTAAACATAATGAGAGCCTGTTCAAATGTTTTCGTCACGCTTTCCTTGGAAGACTGCAGCTTTCAGTAACAATGTGCATAGTTTCAGGTTAAGACCAGTGCACTGGCTTAAGGTACGTTTACTAACATCCCAGTTACGCATCTATGATTGCCTCTGTCTACAGTTGGCTCATTTATATACGATATATTCAACCAAACACACACTTTCAATTAAACGGAGACTCTTTGCATGGCATATTAAACAATTCTGAGTCTTCGCCTTTTACACCCTGCTCGTTTAATAGTTTTACTGTTAAAGAAATTTTGAGGATAGTGCAACCCATCTCAAAAGGCTTCCGTTTCTTCCTCTACTTTGACAGAAAATATGTCTCAGCATACTGCAAATGCAGGCCGCGTCTGCACAGAAATGGCCATTCTTTTCTCTCCTCAGGGCGTTTGCTGCAGTCTTTATTCTTGGTTAGAAATAAACTATGTATTAGAATGTGTAAATAAGTAACTTTTCGTGTGTGTTTTTACACTTCGAGAAAATCGAACCTACTTACTTGAGAGGGCGTCAAACTAAGATTTTCGGCAAGGTTTCAAACTTAGGTTTTCGGCTTTGAAGGACATATTCAGAAATGTGAGATGTTTCCTTATAGATGAGAATGACCGTATTTGTGCCACGTGTTCAATGCGATTGCATTGTACAGTGTTAGGACGTAACTTGAACTAGAAATATATGAATTTGAATATGAATTTTTAGATGTTATACGGCTGGGGTTTTTTCTAGCTTCTTTCCTCATATAGTTTTAGAAATGAAACGCCTTGTTTTTCAGCTGCATAAACGAAAAGCTGTGAATTGTAAACTAAAGGGCTGTTTATTGTAACTGTTTTTGCTGTTAGCATATGGCGCAGACATGAGGGTTTAAGTACAAACTCAACCGTTGTCAAAGATGAAGATAACGATTCCTTCTTCCGCTGATCAAAATTACAGAACGAATCGTTTAGAAAACACGAGGTTAAGCGTACTCATGCTCAGGTCACACTATGATCGTATGATCTTTCAGTTCGAGTCTAATTACATGAAATAGAGGCATTTGACATTTTCATTTTCATATGCGATTGTTAAAGTCCAAATATGTTACAGTTTTCCTGGCATTGTGGTTTCATACAGTTTCCATAGTCCGGTGAAAAATATCGGTAACTTCCTCTTCATGCCAGCTTCCGTATTCTTCGGAAGCTGTCATACCTTATCCACTTTCTTTTATTCGTGTAGCCTATCCTGTTTAAATTAATATACTTCGCGGTAATGGATTGTGTTAACTAGACGGAGTGTCCTATTTTTTGTCTTGGCTGAGTAGAAGAAATTTTGTAGTGAGCGCCAGAGCTCAAACCATTGGCTGCCACCAGTCGGTAGATTGCACATGAAAATCGGAAAGTGGTTAACCTTCCTCTGGCGGAAAATGTACTGGTCAAAAACTTTCTAAAAACTTACTTTGGGCAAATGGTAGTAAAATACGTTAGTTTCAAGGTTTTGCTGTTTGTCGCATACAGTAATGATAAGAAAACAAAAGATAGATTTTTTCCGTTAGTCTGCCTCCCTTCGTTGGAGAATGAGCTTATCTGTACTTTTTAATTCTTGTTAACGACCAACATTGTACAAATTCCTTTAATTGTCAGAACTTTATTGACAATTGGTCTTTCTCACACATGTTACTCACCGTAGCAGCGTATTCTTACATTTTATAGCTTACTCGCCTAAGACTATGGTACACAATTTGGTCATTTACCCCCTCGACTGTAACTTTTGCTTTTTGCCCACACGTTAACTGTCTGTGAGCAATGCCTTTCCTTTGCTGACGACTGCAAAACCGTCATACCTGTAGAACTCTGGTCAGAAGCTTTTCGAACATAGGTTACCATGAAAATATGTGGCTCCTTGTTGAATTACTAGTTGTTTCTTTTTTGTTATCCCATAGTATACTAGGTAACCTTTTTTTAACTTTTTTAACAATTTCCACTTTTCTTAATTTGGAAGCAACGATTTATTTTGTATGATTTATGCCAAGGATTGCACACAACGGACAAAATTTTTTAACATTTGATTCTACCCTGTTTATATTTAGGTGTTTTGCCCGATGTCCCTTTTAAAGCATCCAAGAAAGACATGGACAGGTTTCACAAAGTTCCACATTCTGATCTGAGACCTCCTCATCTGCCAGATTCGCCTCTTAGTGGTGACCCAAAGGTAAGTGTATATACTTGAGTTCTTCAATGATGACATTCATGTGTATGTGCCGTAGTAAGAAAAGATCAGCTGAAGTTTGTGAGTTCTGTAAACATTCACAGCGATCGTGTTGTGGTGCCCATACAAAAGGCCCTTAACTTCACACATCCTTTCGAGTTTTGATACCTTACTGATATGTCCAGTATCAGTATCAAAATCAGTCGCTAATGTTGCTATACTGTGTAGAAAAAGAACCTAATAGTTCCTACATGACTAGCAGCACATTTTGCATGCCCTTCACATGTGAAATGTCGATGTCTACGTGTGGTTTTTCTCACGTTGACACACTGGTAGCTAAAAATGGCGTGATAAGTTATCATGGACCCTTCTTAATTAGATTGCATCATCATAACCGAAAACGAGGCTAACTCGGCAAGGATGTAAACAAATGCAATTGGGATTTTACTCCTAAGTAACGTGTTCATATCACCAGAGACTTCGTTTAATTTTATAAAGGTACGCTTTGTTTAAGACAGATATGAGGTAAACGCTTCTATTGGACTGAAATCGAAGCTATGCGAAGAATGCATCACTATCTGCTAATTTAATAGTATTGGTTTGTTAAAAGTCTCGGTCTGACAATGACCGTTAGTCAAGGAAATCAAAAGGCGTCTGTAGTGCCTATTATACATCACGTGACGAACAAAGAAATTCCAAGACAAGTTTGCCGTACTGGAGATCTAAAGCTGGCATCATTATTCCAATGGGAAATAAAAAGAACCAGTTTGTAAATCCTGTAATTTCGTTATAAGCCATATGACTTTCAATAAAACTAATTACTTTGATAAGGGACGCTAATAATCTGCATAATTACAATAAACTATGGGAACATAAAGTAAATATAATTTAATACTCACGTTTTCATATTCAATTATATCTATAGTTCTCAAAGCATCATAATCCACTTTAAATCGGTATTTTTTGCAGTTCGGAATTGACGTGAACCTTTCTCCTGCTCACAGAGAAATCTTGCAGTGATAGAACCACGGCAGATAAATGTATGTATAATTTACACAAAAAATTTTTGGAAATTCCATCGTCGCTCCACTTTGAATGACTAAAATTAAGGGTTACCAAACTAGTATCTCCATTCGCAGAATATATCCGAGTTACCAGCTCCTTATTAACAAACACACACTAATGGCTGCCTTTCTGTCTCGGTACTTGACTTGACCGTAGACAGTAACAAGAAATAATAGTGAAGACGGAGTTGTTGCTGAAAATTTTCATCTAAGTTAATGAGGAAGCTGTGGAGCTCAAGCCTCTGAACTGGATACTGGCCAGTTACTGTATTGCCTCCTTGTCTAGACGAGGCTACTAGCAGCTTATATCCAAACATTGCATGTGAGTAAGGAATTGCCCTATGTTCTGTACCAAAAAATAAAGCGTCCCCGCCTTGTCTGAACGTTCTCAATGATATTTTTGTTTACTATACAGTTAGGTTACTACTCTTTTCATGAAGATTATCATCTCCAGGATACTGGTATTGCTGATAATGATCTTTACTACTACTCAGATCCGTTTAACTAAACGTTCAATAGCATTTTAAATACACCACTAGGTATTCCGTCAAAAAAAGGAAGGGGCTCAGAGGACTTAATTTTGTACACTCAATGAGGCAGATTTGACTTAGCGCACCTTTTGTCAAAGCCGATGATATGAAGTTTTCAAACAATTCTGCCCAGTTATCAGATTAGCTATCCCATTACACTCACTTTGCAAAGAACAGCCATCTCCTCGCTGTTCAGACCGTTGGTATTAGCATCTCATGACAATAAATGGCCTGCGTTTCTGATGACTGATGTCTAGTACACTTGCGGGGTAAGGCTGTGGTTTACGTAAATCGACTGGCATTGTAAAGTATAGCTGACATGGCAAAAGCAGATGCTCTGTACTGTCAATAAAGAATAAGTTTCTGATTTGGGGCCAAGCAAGGATCGGGAAGGAAAGTGCAGAAACTCTTTGAAAAATGTATACACACGTGATTCATGCTTCTGCAAACCGGAATTAGCCTATAGACTCTATTCTCTTGCGTTTTGAGGACTCATAGCAAACCCTGTCGACTGCGCCAATATGTCGTGCAAGAAGAAGCACACAAGTTAAGGGTTCGAAAAGGTACAAAATTGCAACAAATCTTTTTTATCCGACCATTCTGCCCTAACTTCACAACGATACTTACTAATATTACTTTACGTGTGATTTGCATACAGATTCTCATAGGGAGCTGTTAGACAAATATCACAAAGCATGTCAAATTACGACATGCATCCCTTAACCAAGCAGATGGCATGATGACTAGACATTAATGAAATGGCCTCACTAGGCCTACCATCAGATTTTGTAGGGCCCTCTGTAAATTTTTCGCATCAGACGATGGCGAATGCCAAACCACAAGACCATATGGTTATCAGTACAAAGAAACAACTTTTTATTCCAATTTAGTCACATAATAAACATAGAGGTATCAATCAATGAAATTAATCACGCAAATCAAGTCAGTTATGTGCATGGAGAGTCTGAGATCGAAACTTTAAAAAGGATTTGAACATGAAACAATAGCAGGTCTATTATGCACCATTGTTTGATTCCTTACCGATGAAAGCCATGCATCCTCCCCTCAAAGTTTCAAATCTATCTTCAGAGGTCAAATGAATTCTGGAAATGAGTCGGCTTATTTAATAACCATGGCTGACATTTTTGGTCGGGTGAGTAAGTACATATGATATTGGGGCTTTATGTCAGTAGTAAACACAAACAGAGCCTCAAAGCTGGGCTGTGAAACATCTGAAAGCAATTAAGAACATGTAAATACTAATTATTCAATAACACCAAGAAACGATATCATTTGGAGTGTGTGAATAATTATAAACAGTGCTCAAGAAAGACTTCCAGCTGTCACAAAAGTTTACTCGTACTTGCTTGGACACATGTGCCAGGTTTAGTACTTACGAACACGGATGCTTACATACGAAAAATAGTATCAAAGAAACAGAATATCGATACCGTGTTACAGAATATGAATGAGAGCACTGGTTAGGTGCAGAGGGAGTCTTTGTTTTGGGGAAGTTGGTCAAAGGCAGCGTGAATAATGTTCTTAGTAGTATAACAATGTTACAGTCCTCTTGACAAGAGGTGCAACTTGTAATTACTTGCTTTGGGCTAGAAATTTATCCACTGCTCGTTTATAGAAATAAGGTTGGAGAAGATGAGTCAATGAAAGACTCTGAAAATTACTTAAGAAAATGAGAAGCATTGCCGGTTGAAAAACTTAAAATAAACTTTGGATTGACGACATAGATTTATCCTTTCAGTGTTGGGCTACGTGGTACAGACAAGTTGACTTTCGATGTTCCATAGAATTGGTTATCGATTAGAACCGGTGAAGAAATGGAAACAGTTGTGGCGACTGGAGAGATGGATGATATATTCAACCAAATCGCCATAGTTTACCAGTCTCGTTGGTCACAAGTATGTCATAACCTACTAGTATTTTAATTGTTTACGTATATGTTAACTTATCTATTACATATATTTATACACATATGTGCGATATATGTGCCAGAAACTGTAATATCCAATAAAATCTCGCATAAACTCCCCAATCCATGTAATCTGCATTTGGGTATAAGATCTAGAAGATTTTACGAATCAAATCAGAACCATAGTGAGTCAAATGCTTCGATTTATGAGTTCTCTAAATTGGAAACCTGCATGTAGCCTCTACTTCATTCCATGCATTGCTTTGTTCTACTAACAATATTACACGAAAATGAAAATTGATGCCCGTTACATAAGAAAATGAACAAGGCTAAACATGTGAGTGGAAGATACTAGACACTGTTCAGCGACGACGTGACGTACTAAAGCGATGAGGCTTATTTTCGGGTCTGTTACCAATGATACTTTCAAATTTATCTATAAGATGCTTCGGCACGATTTGGAAATTTAATACGCTTGTTTGGAAAGTAAATCAAGCGTGTATATCGTCTGTTATTAAATCATAAAAAATCAGGATGGCATTGATATTGCAGTGACAAAGGAACAATCTTCAAATCCAGGAGGGGGCACGGCGAGGAATAGATGAGCGAGTAATGTATTGTTCCGATATGAATGTATGATACCAATCACAAATAATCTAGAATTATGCCTTCGGCGAGCGAGGAAACGGAATAAGAATTCTCTTCCATACCACAAAATATATCAAGACTCATTTATTTAATACTCGATTGCAATATATTAACAATTGGGCTGAAAAAAGTGCAGAGGCCGAGCACATTAAACTGCGATGCTACAACACTGTATTGCAAATCAATAGTTACCAGACTCGGCAGCTTAGCCGTTGAGTAGAAGGCTGGCTAGGTAAAGCCACAGGTGACGTGACGAAGGTCTGGTTTAACCAATAGCCCTGCTCATTTACTTCTTCTCCTGACCTTGACGCACGTCCTACATTAGATTTCCTTCAGGTGAAAGATTTATAGCAGCTAATTCTTTGATAAGAATCCAAATAGAGAACGATGTCCAGTCGGCACGCAGTAAAATCAGAAGATATAAAATTGATGTTAGTTCTTCTACCTGTATCCTCTTAAAAGAACCCGTATAATGTTTCGATAGGAAAATACAGTGATGTGCTTACCATGTCCTGTAACGCCGATGTTATAAGTTTCAATGCTATAAATGAGTCTGACTTTGGCATGTAACCTTGATTTCAAAGGTTTACTTGAAGTTAAAGAAGACTTGGGTAAATTTGATATGAACATGATCCTGTTCTATTGCAAACAACGTAATGATATTGCTCCATTATTCGGAGACTGTATCGGTCTTAATAACGTAATTGAGAAGAAACGCTTGTCAAAGCAAAGATAGCTGAGAAGACCCAACTCAAAATTATGGAGTGTTGGGTGCTTCCTGCTGTCACGTACTGAGTAGAGTGTTGGATCGTGTTACAAAGAATGCATCAGCTATGGTAGTTGATATGGTAGTTGAAGCAGGCAATGAAGATGTGTAGGTCAATTCAATAAACGAATGCATAATTTTTAAAGATCTGGTCACATACAGGAGTTGTTATTGGCATGAAAATAGCTAAGTGAATTTTTTTGCGAATGGGATTTGGAAACACGGTCATTAAAAAACTATTCAGGAATAGAAACAGTTAAAAAAACCTGGGAAGCTATACATATTCATCTTTTGATTCATTGAGTACATCAGTCTCGAAATTATATCTGCCTTGAAACATTGGGAGTCCTGATAGACCAGCCATGTAGATTTTCATAGCGGATACGTCAGGCCACCTGGTGAGTAACTGAAACTGATTTTGTACCACAACACAACACTTGGAAACGGATGATGATGAAAGCATTAGACTGATTTTTCTGTTCCGTTAGTACAATTAAGCCCAAACATTAGGAGCATATAAAGCTCTTAGTTTCTTCCCAACAAACTAACAATGTATCTTCAAGCCCT
Organism: Alatinidae sp. Z8VKAUB7J3; assembly: GCA_010016025.2. Classification (NCBI taxonomy): domain Eukaryota; kingdom Metazoa; phylum Cnidaria; class Cubozoa; order Carybdeida; family Alatinidae; species Alatinidae sp. Z8VKAUB7J3. The sequence continues at coordinate 25,201,299 of JAAAKM020000498.1, forward strand.
CACATAGCAATGAGAGACTCCGATCATTCACCAAGAAACACACTACTTTACAATGAAAGTATGATTATGTACATTATATTACGGTTTTTTTAGACTTGGGCACCGCAGTAGTCATTATAATGATTTAGTAACATAACGTCAAGAGAACAGATCGAAGAAAGCAGAAGTCCTAGATGAAAAGATGGAAAAAGCAACTGGTCTAAAACGGTACCCTCTGAGAGGAAAAGTGTCCCTTAAGAGGCTCGTGATAATCAAAACGAGGATAAGGGTGATGTCATAGGCGAAGGTAAAGATGCAGCAATCCTGTATTCTGTCCACTTTGTGAAAACTGAGGCCGCCATGTAATGCATGCATGTACTGTAAGAAGCATACACTCACTATGAATAAACAGATACAAGACTAACAAACGAGCCACAACAAGATTAACAAAACTTTACTTAACAAGCTATGAACACCTGTTCTGGGATGTAGACTAAAAACATACTTGTCTTATTAGCCATTTTAAATGTACAATCAGGAGTTGATACCACTATTTGTGCGTATTCTCAGATAGGGGGAATATAAATTACTTAACATATTTTGATTTAGAAGGGCACCTCCTGATACAAAATATGATAAGCATGCAGAAATTAAATTGTCATAAAATTGGAGTAATGGAACTCGTCATTGACTTTAAATGTGTGAAATTGAATGAAATTGATTTCCTCTACAACGCTGAATTTAAGGTATGAAGTATCCTTTAAGCTGTTTCAACATGTCATAATATATTTATCTCTTAACATAAAAGGAAGCCAGCGCATGTTTCGTGAATTGCAGCTAACACGTTTACGAAGTTATCAGGCCCTCCTCATTTTCCCTACTATAAATTGTTCAAGTAATAAACTTTGCTGGAACCTGTTCTCAATCGTCATTTCGTAGTATCAGTATTTACTACTTATCGTAAAAGGCTTTCATTTAAAAAACGGGTGAAATACAGATTTGTTTTGGTATTGTAAGACCTGTAGAAACTAACACTTCCATGCATGCAATGGAGTCCATTGAGAACGCAGAAGCATTGCAAAAGACGGGTGGCTTTCTTCAATGAACTGAATACATTTTAGAGCCATTTTTGGTAAACAATACACTCCACCATTGATCAAAAGCAGACGCCAACAGCTTAGTTGCTAGGCTTCCTGGGAAAACTCTTTAGCTACTTTGGATAGGCACTATGGCATCACAAAAATTTCCTTTGATGTATCATAACAGTTTGTGCATGCAAATCGATAAAATTTACGTCTTTCAAATATTTCGTATTGTTCGGGCGTCACATCTCGATCTGGTGGCGTGAAAATCGGTAACCTTACACCGTGGAACGTTTTAGTGATGATATTGAGTTTTTAAAATGTCTTGACACTAACACTTAAACAACTAAAGGTAAACTGGCACATGCGTATAGAACTTATCTAAATATGAACTCATGCTTCACAGTGACAACGTTGGACTTTTTAACCTTCCTCGTGGGTTTTAGATGCTTGAATGACAGGTTTCTTAATAATGAAATTTCGCAGGTTTGATGGAAATCAAATATTGAAGGTTAATTTTAAAGCAAGCCTATGTTAACAAATCTCTTTTACATAATTACGCCGCGAGTTGTGTCACATACACTTATTCGTAGTAATTACTACCGCTGTACATCAAAGTCTAGAGCAACCGTCTATTGAGAATATTTTAATTTCTCATACCCATGAAAAGTCTCGATGGTCCAAAGGTTGAGGCGTTGGTTAAGTAATCGTAAGGTTGTGGGTTCGAATCCCCTCAGCTCTCTGAAATTGCAAGCTATTGCGGTAATGCTCCACTCTTTGAGAATTATATGTAATTGCAATGTGTTTGCTGATATACATCTATACAACAGAATTGCAGGAAACCGGACTTAAGTTGTGTGGTATAATGAGGAGTCGCATTAGTCTATGGCGTGGTGAGGGGTACACAGCCTTACAGAATTTATACTTATGATTATACCAATAGAAGACTTATATCTTTTTGAGACTTCGCAGCGTTTATAATTTTGAAGGTTTTAGGTACAGTGAATATTTTAGGGAGGCGTCTGTTTTGTACTACAGTTTCAATGTTATTTAGAAAGGTACTGCAAACAAAGGAGGCGAGCAAGCTAAGTAGGTAGAGAGCTGGTCTAGCAAGCTGAAGGTTGACGGTTCGAGGCTATTCGCTGCCATCAATCTGAAAACTCTTATTGCAAACCTATCAGGAAAATGGGTACCTGGCTTTAGCTGGGGAAGGATAAAAGGCGGCGAGGCAAGGAACTAGCCGACCTACGTCACAATGCCGTGGCTCACAACGTGTGGTTCTTTACCAAATAACATCCCATACGCTCTCATGGAGTACGGAACTATCTGTATCTTTTACTTTAAACAAAAAAGACAGGGGTCCGTAAATAAACTGGTAAACGACACACCTAAAGTGTATCAGCCCTTTCACCCTCTTGGCTATGTAGACAAAATAGCTTAGTACTTTCTCCTTTACTGGAGCCAGTAATTTTTTAGGGTAAGGGTCTGTTTTACTTGAACACTCTGGATGTGTAGCGTTTATTGGAGGGTGGCGTTAAATGTAAGGTGGTTTGTACAAAAACGAAATACGGTACACAAGATAGATAGCCTAAGTATATATCTGCATACCATAAAGACTGCCATTCTCAACAGGTAAAATATGTACCTTCCTGTCAAGAGATTATATCCTTTGGTTTTGGCATATTCATACCCAGATAAGTACATTTACCTAAATTCTTGTAGGTATTAACGTAACGTTGCATGTGCGGTACGAACGATAAGGTTTAATGTTAAGAAGATAATTACCGACTAACTGTATCGTATATGTACAGTTTTAATATCATGAGGGCGTTCGACGTCATTACAGTAAATAAAAAGTACTGGACCTCCTGAATTAAAATCCCCTACCTTACTGAGAAATAGTGACACGAGAATTGTTTTGTTCATAACGAACAGAAAGTAAATAACATGATTTTCGTAGATTAAATGTACAAAAATTCAAGAGTAAGACTTAAAACCTTGAAAACTGTGAAAAAGGGACATTGAGAGAAATAGAGATTATATTAACATCATAGTCAACTAGCTCAGTTAGTAGAGCACACGCGGCGATAGCTTGCGTCTCGGGTTCGAACCTCGGTGGCAAAATGGTGGTCTTCTCAGAACTATGAAAAGGATATAACTTGAAGTATCTTTGGTGAAATTGTTTTTCTTTTATTAATAGTGCAGTTGTGTATCTTTGATAGTGTATAGTACTATCGAAGAGGGAGGAGAAAGGGTAAGTATCCCACTGTCCGAAAGAGTTTAGGGCGCAATGAGCGTATCAGCGTAGTAACAGTGTGTGCTTATTTAGTTCACCCTCATTGCTATTTATACTATGGAGTGCTTGTTCGATTTTGAAGGGGGTGACTGTGAATTGATAGATAGATCTTTTCAACAGATATAAAGCAGTACATCAAATCCTCTTTGATTAAAAAAAAAGAAGAATTAAGGATTAAAGATATCCATTTTAATTTACAAGAGGATCTCATGAGCCTGATGGTATTGCAGGAAAGTTATGATTATCAAAAAAATAATAGACTATAAAAGCTTCATATAGTTAGTATACAATGACTGTTAGGGGAATGTATAGATTGTACAATATATATGTATATATATAAATAAATATATGAATATATATATATAAATGTATAGTATAAATATACAGTGTGTGTAACATTAAATTTATCATTTAAATCTATAAATAATTGCATGCATAACACATTGCATGCAGAACAGATTTTATGTTTTGTGCCATCCACAATCTTATAGATATACAAATTCATTATACCTTAATGTATTCATAATTACCCTAATCTATGGCAATATGTATCAATAGTACTAATAGTTTTATGCAGTTAATAACATCAACATATGATTTTTTTATATCATCATTGTTCGTAGCTTCTGATAATAAACGCCAATCAACATCTCCTTGCATCTCATGGTTTTTAACATTCTTTTTTATTTTATTGAAACTGTACTCCTTTATCTTGCTCTGTGAACATTACCATCGAAGGGGTGTTGATAAAAGCCACCTCTTCTTTACCCTTCAATGTTTCTCTCTATAAGCCATAGCGTAGATTTCCTTGCCCACCTGTTCCTGCTTTGGTTTAATCTAATAAAGACCACCCATATACACCACTCAAAAATCATTGATATGTCAGCGCCTTATAAAAAATGCCCTGTGGGTTTTAAATTGCAAAGCACTCTGTCCTTGGAGGAGTTGCTAGTATTTCCTACCTGTCTAGCCTGTATTTTCTTTGCTATTTTTTGATATCAAATAACTCATTTATTTTCCTTCCCCAGCCTCTCCAGAAATCGCATCCTTACGTAATTGCGGTACCAAACCCGTAGCTAAGGAGGGGACGGAAGGCGATGCCCCTGAAATTTTTAGCCCTAGATGTCGATCTCTAACATACGATATGGACATTATAAAACAGTTAAGCTTGCTATTTCCCTAAATTTAATCAATGATGCTTCCCTCCTAGGGGTATCAGCTTGCTTTGGACTTGCTCGAAATTAAATATACCTTATGCCATCACTATACTTCTGTAAGTTTTTCAGAAGAGTGCTAATTTGAAATCTCTGATTGCCATTGTAAGAACTCCAAGATATAAGTGCTCATCAAGAGTGCTACTGTGCATGAAATATCTGTACGCCCTATGACAAGAAATCTAGATACTTGACCTAGAGTCATTGTATCACTTATGTCCTTTCTTCGTATGATGGAGAAATGTCGGAGTGCTGCCTTCTTACCTATCTTATCTTGAAATCAAATGTTGCCTTGGTGATTAACATCTGGACATAACTTTGAAATAGAGTATTTCTGGATAGGCATAGTTCCCTACGGCATTTTACAAATAAAAAATTGATCGAAGTTTCCAATTTGTGAAGATCAATGGGGTTACAGCCTAATTTTTAAAGAATCAACAAAGTAGCATCCATAAGCAAAATATAGCAAGTTCATCAACATTGATGTAAGCATAGTTTCCATGTAATCTGCATCCATCTCGTTTTCAAGGATCCCTTTTTATAATTAAAGATTGGGCCTATCTGAACATTAGCTGACTTCATCATGAGCCATGCCATTGTCGCCAAGTAAATGAACAGCGTTATTTAATCAAGATGAAAAGGAACAATATCATAGATATGATATCATAAATGTATATTTGATATTCCCACATAATTTATATATGATCTCGTTATGCTCGTCCGTAGTGCAGTTTATACTTAATAATTTGTTGCCACTAGTATTGGCATCAAATTCCAGGAGATATGATTCATCAGCTCAGTTCAAATGTATCAAAACATTCACTGGAGTAGTATTTCATAATAACCCCTTTGAGAGCTATTCTATATCTACTGAAAGTCTTGGAAATTTTTTTCTATATTTATTTAGGACATTTTAGACATCCCCTCCCCCTCGGATAATATAGCCATGTCAGCCTTGTCCTGAATTGTTTTATTATTCCACAAAAGGACACGACAATATAACTCCTCAGCTTGAAAACTGTGCTCCGACTGTTGTTAAGAACACTCCTTTTAATTGCTGCACAATAGGAGACGACTGATGTCTTTTCATTCCGAAAAATAGGATGTCGTTTTATTAGTACAGTATCCACTAGAGTTCAATAGTTTTGTTTCGTTGCCCTGTCCTGCCGATATAAAGTTAGAAGAAATTTAATACCGTTCTAACATAACACATCATTGTTTAATATCTCTAATTTCTTCATGGTCATTTCCTCTTGTCATGTACTGTTTTACACTGAATATATTTAGCTTTAATGAGAAAGGAATGAATCGCTGGACATGGATAGCAAATTTTTCAAATACTTAAAAGCTTGGTAAGAACGTGAAGTAACAAAAACTAGTTTTCCTTTGATAATCTTTTAGCGTGGAAGTTATGCTTGGAAAACGAAAGCTAAGGAGAATATATCAGACAATAGCATCCCTTAATAACAAAATCATAAAATTTCATAGAAGCTTCAATCACTCACCTAATGACGTTGTCACTTGTCCTAATATCACTTCAATAAGAAATAACGCACTTATACGCATTGCGTACCTGTCCAGTGAAATGAACACAACATCTCTTGCACTGGCTGAATTCAAAGACAACTCCTCCAACAAAAAGCTGTGATTTGCTTTTATTTCCTGTTGAAAATACCGTAATGAATCAGCGGTCAGACTCTAATTGAAATTATTGCTTCGGCAGAAATGTCACTCTTCCCCTTGATTACAAATTGTTGTCCTGTCACAGCTTACTGATTACAACTTCGAGTCGATTATATAAAGTCTTACGCTCTGTTTCAACTCAGCAGAAGCCTAGCAACTTGCTTTAAGCCTTGTAGAAGTCTATCTGAACTACAAAGCGAAGAATAATTAACTTCTCTGCTGTCTTCCTTCTTCTAGTCACCAGAGAACAGATATTGAACTCGACAGATACTCTTTGTCAGTACTACGGCGATGGACCCGTCGTTTTCCAGTGAAAGAACGATATTTTTCAGTACAATATAAGGAACAGATGTTTCTCGGAAACAAGATTTAGATACCAAAGCTCATCAATACCCTTCAAAGGACGCATCCTGTAGGAACAGTACTGTTATTTCTATGTTAGGGAACCACGGTGTTTTCTACTTACTTTCAGAACCTTGCAACATTACATAGTCCTTACACATGACTCTCCATTCGTCGAGACGCGACTCCTAGCAACTACACTCAGTATAAATTTCTTTCACTTCTGTAAGCAATGGCTTAATGATCTTATTACACCAGCATAATTTACTCCAAGTGAGTTGCAAGCTACAAGCTAAAGGAACTTGCTAAAACCTAAAATTTCATTCTGTGATGTTCGGCGACCGATGTCTAACAATCCAGGTCTAGAAATTATCCAAATTCTCCACTGATACAGCGTTGTCGTAAGTCCAAATAGGTAAGCGATGAACCTCCTGTTTTTCAATTAAGACATATATGTTCACGCACAAGAATGATATTTTATTTTTTGTTCGTCCACAACTAAGCGAGTAGCAAAGCGACAAGCTTCCAGACTATCACTTACTGCCTACAATTTACGAGTAGTATCAGTCAAAGAAGCGGGTATTTAACATCAGACCACAGACAAAGCTACTATTTAAAGTTCCGCACGTAGAATTGTAAACAAATATGGTACATCTTTTCATTAAGTACAATCATTTGAATCAAGACAATCCCTATCCGCAAAAAAAATTCTATTCAATGGGTTCTTACTGACTGTTGATAATCTGGGAATTCTGTTCTAACCGCTGATGTCGGTTTGTGAACGGTCTAAAGGCAGTAGAAAGTCGTTGATCAACAGTGTTGGTCCTTTAATCTCTTGGATGGCTGCAGAAACTCAAAAAACCCTGGATTGAGTTACAAGGCAATTCTCTCATCAAAAGCAGACAGATTGAAAGAAAGGATTCTCACTTCCTTCAGTAAGCTTCTCTTTTCGCTGGTTAAACCCCTCGACTTGTTTTCCATTCAGAGTTTGTTAATGACACATAGCATGACTTTTCCTTCAGGCAATCCACGAAGAAATCCTTCAAGTACTGAAAACAACAGTGAATTACTTACTGTAGGAACATTCTGTATGTTCAAGAAGACAATCAAGCTCCGAAATTAAGCAGGATACAGAAATTCCCGGTCTTTTGTGCTCCAGAATTTATTGTTTGATTACCGAATGAAAGGACCGTTTCCCGTGCTCACGAAAAATAATAATATTTATGCCGTGACGGCTGGTTTGCTGTTTTGTTTGCCAGGTAAAAGAAACAAAGAGAAAACCATCAGAACAACACGATACCAGAAGGCCAATACTTCAGGCAGAAAGTAAATACCTTGGTAAAATCGAAATCCTGAAAACAACAAACAAAACTGTAAAATAACGTAAGAAGGTGTAAGATACCACAGGGAGTCGGTAGAGAACTGTTAGGAAGCCTTCGTGATGTTCAGCTTAGAAAGATGTAACACAATTTTAACACCTTTACTAAGCAGGTGATGCCCATATGCATAACTGAGTAAGATTTACAATTCTCTTGATATCTCCTTTGAGCATGATCGCTCTCTCGACAAGTAGAGCGAAACTCAATTTGAAGTAATAGGATTCATGATAAAATGATCGACAGGCCGACCATGGTTCTCGGGTTGTAATACAACGAAACCTCGTGAGACCTGCTGCTTGCTCTGAAAAGGCAAACAATACGGCAGAGATAATACCCATCTCAGTAATTTCTTGTCAGCTATATGGCCAAGCATTCGGAAATAATTGGTCAACATCAATTGATATTAATTATCGGTGAATCTTCACACTCGACATCTCCTGTCTGCTTAGACGTTTCCCACTGTAAGGACAACGCGCAGAAAAGTTGTTTCATGAAGTGAAGTGTGACACGACCATTCCTAAAATATTTTTCATGAGGATGGGGATAGTAGGTGAAAATTTGTATTAAGTCATTGGAGAGATCATATGCAGGCCTACTGTTATGCAAGAAACGATACTGAGGTTATCAAAAATCTGGGTGATATCGAGGTTTCCAAAAAATTTGAAATTCACATGACGTGATTTTTTGCATACACAAAAGGACGTGGTGTTATAACTAGCACTTTAATCTAAGAAATTTTAGCTGGTGTCCCTATAAATAGCGTATTTATTAGAACGAAAAATGAAGAAAAAACAGACACAAATCTTGACCATTTACACAAAATACAAGGACCTTATACTAGGCTAGTTGCAACCCATGTTAAAATTCAATTAATAGAGCATTTGAATACACCTTTTGGCTGATGAAGGTTATCGAAAGATCAAAACCATTTTACACGTATTTTCGAAAGGAAATTTGGAATGGTCAAGGCGTAACATGTTCTTAGATAATTTTAAAAAGCCCCGTCAATCGATGTTTTTAATGATATAGAATGATAAAATGATATTTTCTCTTAATATTCTAGTTGTGAATTACAGTATCTATCTCAAAAATTGTAAAACTAAAAACATGCAGAAAGAGCAAAAGGATAAATTTTTATAATAAAAACCACACATCAATGGAAGGTATGTAACGTTGTTAGTATTCGTCCAACTTTAGTCTTCCCCCTTTCAAGATGTTCTTAACACATGATATTTTTAAAAATTATATGTAATTGACATTAATATTTGAATTTGCACTGAAATCAAATGTAAAATTTATTGAATGTGTCTACTGGTTTGATAGGTACATCAATTTAAGTTCACACTGTACTATGTTAGTGCCTATCAGATCTTTCATAAAGTCACTGATAATTTTGCCAAGTTATAGGCAACCTACCCCCCACATCACTAAAGGTAGCCTGATGCAATTAAACAACGAAATAAAATGTAGAAGTGACCTTAAGGACAGTTAGTCATTTCATAAATTGTCTAGCATCTTGTGACTATATTTGTACAAGACAGATTCAGGAAAGCATTTTTGAGTCAAGATTACAATTGACTTGTACTTGTTCCTCTTAAGGAGAAACATGGTTATTCTAACTAAAAATGTCCATGAGCCAAGACAGCAGACATAAAGGTCTCTTAACCTCTTTACTTTTCAATTTTAGTCACAAATCAAAGTTTTGCGTATATTTATTACTAAACTGATTCCACACGAGCTTCTTCCTTTCACGCCGAGCATCAACCAGCCTCTAGATGTCAGTTTATCTAGTCACTCGTCAACCTTAACTTAATCTTCTATTTTTAATTTTATCGATGCCCTGGGACATTCAACAAAGGGGCAACCATAATTTACATTAGCTTGGATTGGTATAAACTTTGCGTATTATTTATCACCTCAAGAAATTTTCATTGTTTTGCTGCATGGAAATTGTCTTAAAACTGGTTAGACAAGCACTTGGCTGTGGTTTTAAATAGCTTGGATTCATTTCATATAGCAATAACCATGCGGGTAATATTTCAAGTAATATCTCATTTTCAGCGCCTCAACTGGTTTGCTTCATTATTTTTCCTTTGTTTATTTAAATTTGATTATTGTACAGCTGGTTCAAAGACGTTGACATGGTACAGGGCTTTCCCTCACTGAAACGGAAACTTTCTTACATAACTCACACGACGTGCTAAATGGACCTTGTTCAGCCCTCTTCAGTACAAACTGAAAAGTATCTATCCCTGAAAAGACACGCCTATCTATGCTGGTTCTGCTATTTTTTATATCATATCCCTTGTTTGATCCAGATGATGAAATCACTTCTCTCTAGAGAGTCTACTGTCAATTCTTGTCATTCCCTAATTTGCCTTTGCTAGCATAATGCATACATTTCGTATAGCTACCAGTAGAAATTATTTATTAAATGAAATGACAGGTACCGGACAGCTCAATACGAGTAAGAAGGAAATAAAACAGGTGAATAAAAGCCAAAAACATTATATTATTTGATTACGTAATGTACTTTTGAAGATGGTCGAGTAGTTTGCTGAGATTTTGTAAAGAATGCTTTGTACCAGTTCCAGAAGACTGTCTCTTCGTTTCTTCATGTTATTTACTACGATACTGTATGCCCCGGGCTATATAATTGGCGACCTGCGTCCTATATGCCCCCCAGGAGTGACAACCGAGGGTCCCAGCTCGTCTTTCCACCAAAAAGGAAGGAAAGCCACATGTCGCGACACTGCTTTTACTTTTCCTTCTTTTTGCCATTCATCTGTGGGAACCACAAGTTGTTGTTTCTACTTGCCTACTCATGAGGCTTGCCAGTGTATCAGCCTTGATATTGGACTCATTTGGTAGATAGGACCTAGAATAATCAAATTCAGCAAGTTTAAAGTGGTAATAAAGTGGAAAATAGTATGATTGCTATCTCAGGTTTTGTTTATTTAATCATAAAAAATGGAAGAGAAGATGATAAATAAACGTTACTTGCCATTTTGCATTGACTTATTTTGCATTTACTTGTGTTGTTAAATTTTCTAAAGAAGTCTTCACCTCCTTCCTAGTAATCATTTCAAATGTCTGGCCTAACTTAAGGTCTCGCTTTTCAAATTCAACCTTATTGAATTTTTACTTGAATAAACCTGCTTTACACAATTTGAGAGTGTTTTCATAAAATGCACTGAGAATCCTGATAACTCGAGCAAACTTGTTACATTGGGCTGCAAAATCAGGGTAGGATTTTAGCAACTTTTTAGGTGCCAGGAATTCTATCCCCATGGAGTTTCTCGCTTTAAATTGTTAGTCTTAGGGATAAAGGATTAACTCTCAGAAATACAAAATATTTATTCGATAGAACAACAAAACTTTCATATCATGATTTTTCCTGCGTACTTTGTACTTATTTTCATCTTTAGGATAAATTAACTCTTCAAATCATAGGCGACATTCCAATTCCAAATCGTCTTGACTCCAAAGGTTTTAGGTTTTAAATGTCTTCGTTATGTCATGGTTTGAATCGGAGTAAAAAATTGCAATAGGCTAGTTTAGCTCATAATTTCTTTAGAGGAGCAGATGATTAATTGTACATCACAAGGGGATATTTAGTCGTGAGGCATTTCTCATGAGTGAAGCTAGGTTGATTGAGAGATGCCCTAATTTACGCTTAAAAGATTGTTCCTTGTTAGCAAGTCTACTATTGCACGATGTTGGAGAATTTGAGAATCCAACACGTTATTAGGAGAACAAAACCAAAAGATTCCTTAAAATAAAGTAAGCATGATTAGGTTTAAGCTTTTCGATTGATACACTTCAAGGCAAACGTCACTAAACAGAAATAACAAATTTACAAGATTTTAGTTAACATACACGGAGCGATTAATTTACGTAAAAACACAAAAGTACGATAAAATATTTAAGTAGAGAACTTGCTAAGGAAGAGAGACCTAGAAATAGGCCTACTATAATGACCATACACAAAACAAAGAACAAAAGGGTCCGTATGTTAAACTTAAAAGTCCCTGACAAGTTGAAACTTAAAACAAAATTCAATGTCGTTACAAAGGCGCTTGATTACACGACAGTGGCTGCAGTTTAGTATAGTTGAAGCTGATTAAGGCGTCCTGTCTTTGTATGAATTAATCAAAGTATTTAGTTAAGTGAACAAAGATATGCGATGCACGAACGTACTCATTCAAAGTAAATCAGTTTACTTGCAGAGATGGTTTGATAAAAAGGCAAATTTTACCATAAGAAAAATTGAATCCATATCTAAATCGATAAATGTAACAGCTTTCTATAATTCGTCTTCAAAGTCAGCTTTCTAATGCCTAAACATCGAATTCCATAGTTATTACATATTGTCCTCAAAGAATGGATTATTACCCCAATAGCTTGCAATTTAAGGGCGCTGAGGGGATGTGAACCCATCAACCCATTTTTACTAAACCAACACCTCAACCATTCAAAAATTTTATTGTCAATCTTTAGCGGATTCTCCTCTACTCAGTGGATACGAAAATAACAGAGAAGTTCCAATTGCATTGTTACAGTTTTGCTAGCATTTAAGAGTCTTTAGCGATGAGAAACGAAGGTAGAACTTTGCCGTGCACTTGGTAGACACTTGAGGTAGACACATTCGGTACTCTTGGTAGGCACCTGCGGTAGACAGATGCGGTGCATTTGATAAACACTTAAGACAGACACTTGCAGTGTACTTGGTAGAGACTTGAGACACAAACCTGCGGAACTCGTGGTAAGCGCTTTTGGTAGACACTTGAGGTGCGCTTGATAAACGTTTGAGGTGTACATCTGTGGTGTACTTGGTAGACAGTTAAGACAGACACTTGCAGTGCATTTGATAGAGACTTGAGACAGACACCTGCAGTACTCTTGGTAGGCACCTTTGGTAGACACTTGAAGTGCGCTGTGCGTGTAGATCGTTAGGACACTTGACGTACACTTGATAGAGACTGAAGACAGACACCTGCAGTACTCTTGGTAGGACCCTTTGGTGGACACTTGAGGTGCGCTTGATAAACGTTTGAGGTGTACATTTATGGTGCACTTGGTAGATCGTTAGGGCAGACACTTGCCGCACACTTGATAGAGACTGAAGACAGACACCTGCAGTACTCTTGGTAGGCACCTTGGTAGACACTTGCAGTGCGCTTGATAAACGTTTGAGGTGTACATTTATGGTGCACTTGGTATATAGCTAGGAAATTGATTAATTAATATTTATTGTGTTTCGGCTTTGAGCCTTCATCAGTGCCAGACATATACATATTCTCAGCAATGTGTCTGCTGTCCATCATAGTCCATCATAGATAGCCAAGCACTTAGAGGTAGACGCATATTCTCCTCAGATGACAGGGCAGATTTTCACCTTTCCAATTTGAACTCTTGGTTCAGGGATAGAGGATATAAGGTGGAGGGGCAAATCGAAAAGGCACGAATTAAATCCAGGGATCATCTCCTAGAAGTTAGAAAGAAAGAGGCAGGAAATGATAAGACCCAGCTATATGTTACATATCATTCTGCACTCCAGCAAGTCCGTAATAAGATATCCTCCCACTTTCGACTTATTTCGACTAATGCCCTACTAGGTCAAGTTTTTTAATCAAAACCCCAAATAGTTTACGGTATGACATTAAAGAGACAATTTGTACCAGCTAGAACTCTACCTATAGGAAGTAATACAAGGGGTTGCACGAAGTGTATGGGTAAGAGTTGCAAGGCTTGTCTCAATATTGTAGAAAAGGAATATTTTCAATGTAGTCAACATTCCTTTCAAATTAATTACAACTTAATTACAAACAAGTTAAAATAAGTTTGACTGCGACTCTTCCAGCATCATTTACTTAATTTGGTGTCGGGTTTGTCAAAAGAATTTTGTTGAGGAACAACCACCCCATGGTGCTATCACTGGAACAATTATAAGGACAACCACAACCAATGTAGGGGCCAAAAGGGGAGATGCATACTTAGGGAACTACACAAACATTTCCTGACTTTAGGGCATAAAGCTGGATTCATACTAGAGCCGGCATCGAGCAGTGTGTCACAAGGCAGGGCATCACCATGCATCAAATGGTCATGCATGATGAGTTTGTGTAGGGATATAAATAAAAGTTTCCAAATTCTGGTACTTCCAGCACAAAATTTAACGACAGTCATTGCATTAAAAACACTGACAAATTTTAAAAATTGAGGAATTCATGTGAAGGTGATTGAGTTAAATCACTGACAGATCAACTGAAGTTATCGTTGAATTGCAAAGGGAATTAGTTTACCTTTAAACCAAACTGCTATGCAATCAACGTAAAACAAAAATTTGGTAACATATTTACTCCTTTTTTTTTATCTCAAACTGAATACCTGTTGTCACCATGTATGCATGTTTCGGTTGCCTTGTTCTGACCTGATTTCTGTTTATCGACGGGTTCAGACTACAGCAACAAATTGATATCAGACATCAACTTAATAAGTAAAAGAATGATAGGGTTCTAAACTCTCTTAAAGACACCATCGACTATCCTGTTAATTTCTTTTAATATGTTTATGACTCTGTTCACCACTCCTTGTGTAAAATAGAAATAACTGATTCTTCACTGAATCGATAAACCTTTCCTCTGTCACTGCTGCTCGGCGCCATTTGAAATGGAAACTCATTCTTGTTCTCTATTGTTCTGATGCATCACGGGGCAGCAAAGTTAGGTTTTGTCAACTTCGATGCATCAAGGAAATCGGCATGGGCAGCAGCATTGGGCCTCAGGTGCATCAGATGATGCGTACCTTATATGGGGCACATCACAAAAACATGTCTAGTGTGAATTCAGCTTAAGGGATTTGAAGTTGATGTGTAGCTTACCTTAATAGATTTGGCAGATCCTTGGGATCCAAAGCAGAGAGAGATTTTGGATTGACACACTAAATACTATGGCCCCCTTTGGTCTTAACATTTAGGTTAGTGTTTTGTCTCCCATTCTTTAGTAGTCTCCCATTCCCATTCTTTAGGGTTACCATAGCTTGCATCTTTGCAATTCTTGCAAGTATGTAATTTTAAACTTTGTTTTAATGACGGTAAGCAACTTACTTCTTTTGTTAAATGTACAATAGTTAGACATCCAGTCAAGAATTTGTTGAGTTTAAATTCAGAGACTTGTAATGAAAAGCCATTGATAAAACTAAATGCAAAACATTAACACAGAGAATTCTGCTTCTTGTTATATCTATGTATTGCTCGGATACCAACTTATTATAGCCCCTAGCCAACAGCCAACCCTCTAAGTCCTTGCATCTCTGGTTGAATAAATCGTTGTCTGAACAAGTTCGCCTAATTTCAAAGTGCTTGGCTGTAAGGTATAGCTTTCTTAGTGTGAAATTGGTGGAAAGACTTAAAGTGCAAGTATTGATAGGTATCCGCTGGCTTTACAAACAAATCTGTTATTAGCTTCCTTTGATTAAATATTAAATTGACATCAAGAAAGCTCATATTTTTAGCAGAATAATAATAATAATAAGTTGGTATCTGAGCAATTGGCAAAAGCAAGTGCAGCAGATCGTGACTAATATCTCACGCAAAAGCTTCAGTAAAATAACATAATTTGAGACCAGTAGGCTACCTGGAATGTCATACAGACTCTTTTGGATTTTAGGTAATAGAACCTTCCTAGTTTAGGCTCCTTGACTCTTAGAAAATTTATAGTGTCTACTGATATTTTGTTTTTTTGTGTAGACACTATAAATTTTCTAAGAGTCAACTGTTAATGGTGTATAAGTGATAACTGGTGTAACTGCTGTCAAGGTCCATATACTTTTAAACATATGTACACACTGATTAATGACATTTATTTTCTTATAATCAAGCACATTCTCAAAATTTGCCTTTTAGCAAGTTGCCCTTTGAAAGTAAAGTTCAAACAGCATATTTTGATGAATTCAAAGAGTTGAGACAAAACTACCAATATACATATACATAAATATATATATGAAAATACAAAATGGCTCCTAAGAGAAAAAGAAAAACAAGTCAAGAAACAGATGGAAAAAAGTTTAAATCCAATGAATTTGTGAAGTAAGTACTTTAACGTTATTTATTAACAATGTGGATTTCCAGTAGGGATAATTATTCCCATAGTGCTTAGTGTCATATTTCAGTTACACTTGGCAAAAGATAAAGTGTAGAATATATATTAATAAAGTTAAAATTTTAAGAACTTGTTTGCATTTGATTCGTATTACACATTAACCTGAGTGTCTCAAATCCTAGTCTGGTGTTCTCTACAGCATCAAACTTCATAACATCAGTTTATGAATATATACTTCTGCCTTACTATTGTAAGGGATGTTTGCAGGTGGGCATGGCAGAATCAACAATTACACACATTGCTGTAAGCAGTTTGTATCACTTTATTACAAAATTTGATGGGAAAAGGGGTCACAGCAATCTGAGAAAAGAACAGAGAAACAAACCCTAAATCATACAAGAAAATATACAAGTAATTATAAAAATATAATCCTGTGTACTGGCTTGTTTGCTTATAGACGAAAAACAATATACTTTTTAGTAAGAAACTATTTCCATAAAATATAGGATAAGATATACCCTGGCATAGTCTAATATCAATGTTTACAACATAATGTTGTGGTGGTTCCCTGTGGTCTTATGCTGCAACAACAGCACTGAAGCTTGCCTTCGGTTCACAGCAGCCAATTTGGTCTATGTAAACATACATACTATGAGGATAATAGATCTAGCATATTACTATGAAATACAAGCAGCAAAACATGATAAGGATTACTGGTAATAGATAATACATAATGCTGATAGATCACTCACCCGCTAGCTATGAACAAGGAACGGTGACGACGATTCTACAGCGTAAGTTCAACAAGCGAATTTGATAAACTGAGGTCGAGTGGCTATCTTCAACTGTTTGGTGTTACCTCAGTTGTGAACAACTAGATGCTTATGGCCTAGAATCTGGCTGTACATATACAACATACGGAATGCATGATTGCCTAACCAGGTATGCTTGTTGTATATAAAAATAGAACGAATTTCTACTGTTAACCTATTGTTATTACCATTTTGTAATCGAGCGGTGAGCGGTATTTATGATTAGACATCACAAGGTATTGTTTATCTTGAGATAGCAAGCAACTATTACAACACGTGCACACTGCCGTAATTATAAGGAATGTACATATGGATGGTGTGTATACAGATATATGTATATTGTTTAATATCATCCAATGCAAGTAATAATATTAAGCGAGAAAAGTACATGCTTTTGCCATGTCCTTGGGTCAGAGAGTGAGCACTCAAATGCCCCTTCCTTACCAGTCACATTATAATTACTGTAGTGGTGTGACATATTCCCAGAGATGTTTCATGAGAAGTGTCAGCGACAGATCGTCCAATATTGATAACTGTATAGTTGTGCAAGGAATGGATGTGGTATCTGTTCTCACTGAGGACAGATTCTTTCCATAATCCGCAAGAGGCGGTCCTACTGGGTGGTTGGGTCTGCCTCATGGCTTGCTTCTCTGCCCGGTAGCTAAAACTAAGGGGCACCCTTGGACGCCTCAGCTGCTCTTTGAGAAAGTATGAATTACTAATATAATGCATCACCAACGTTGGGTAAAATACCTATGCTAATCTACTTAAGTTACGTTATGCCAAAACAACTTGGAATGTCTGTTTTCATTGACTGCCAGTGGTTATTTTGTCATCGTACACTGTGACCTAGGAAATTATTTATCAAGAAATGGCAGTGCCCATATGCATTGAATTATTCAGCTTTCTAGGGAAGTACACCTTGTAATACTTTGAAGACACCTTTTTCCAAGGACACTTTTAAGGGGGGGGGGGGGGGGCCTTCAAAAGGAGATATTGATAGTACGAAGACACTTGAAGCCATCAATAAATTAAAGACAGATAAATCAGCCAGAGTTGGTAGGATAAGATCAAGTGTGGTCAAGGAACATAATGAATAGAACTTTCATATCAACTTTAAGAATGGGCTGTCTCTAGGACACACTTTTAATTTTGCTCAGTTCGTGAGATTATCAACTGGGTTCAAATAAGGAAGTTTCATAGCCATGATTAACACTTTGAAAGGGATTATGTCAACAATTTCTCAAGGCATTACTGTCAAATTTGGACAGAACACCTCTGTCACAAACAAGATGCAATGAATGTGAGCTATTGTCAAAACTTCAAATATTCATTAAATTGTGACATCACACTTATATGTTGTATATTGCAAGTACAATGCGCATTAGCTGTCAATTTTTAGTTGGTTACAAAGTATAAAATGAAAACAAAGGGAACACTTTGGCAAGAAAGCAGAAATAATCTGTATGTAGCTTCTTGTTAGCAAGACAAAAACATGTTATTAACAGGAAAAATCAACAATGTATTTTACTAAATAAATTCACTTAGCTGCTTGGTATGCCCTGGATGCCCTGGTACCCCTTGTCTCAATTTTACCCCACTTAAAATCTCAAATGCCCCCTTAGAAGGTTGCTGGACCCCTGTTGTGAAACACTGTTGTAGAAATATTTGTCCATTTGTCATTCTTTCAGTATTGTCAAATATCTTAGATCTTATGTATTTAGTTATGTAATTAACCATCTTGTTACTTTAAAGATATAATTTTTCTGTTTGCAGGTCAATTTAACTTCACACAAAGCTACATAGTTGATTGTAGAATCTGCAATATTGTTATGTTTGTGATAGATGAAATAATGAGGGCCTTAAATTGAAAGGAAATAGTACCCAATTAGATCCAATGCATACCATTAATATTCTTGGATTTGGAATAGTCTTTTAACACTTGGTCATAAGATTTTCCTAATAAAATAAGAACTGTACATATAGATTACAAAATGGAACAGTAAAATTGATAGAAAGTTACTTCAAAAA
>JAAAKM020000498.1:25230643-25244712 GCA_010016025.2 Alatinidae sp. Z8VKAUB7J3
GTTACTTACAAACGTGAATAGTGAAGTGGCAGCTTAATTCATCCACAGCTAAACATCCCATGAGCGAAATTTGCCGCCCTTGACTGAAGAATGACTTTCGTATTTTATTATAATTTAAACTTAAGGATTACAACTTAGTTTAGTCGTTGCAGTTTAAAAGGTAATTGTGGAGATTTTAATTTATCACAAGATGATACACTGTACAGTACTTAGTAACATTCTTGGTTTATCGAGCTACTTTCCCGCCAGTTGTTGATTCGAACCGTTTCCTGTAGATCTTCTTCTGGTCCTCCTTTTAACATTGATAGACTTGGATATTACGTGTATTCAGAAGGAAATCCTATTACGGAAAGACTTACCTAACTTTGGTAATACAAACGATTTTGTCAGAATATTGACAGGACATATTACATTATATAATTCTGCCATTGCGTGACATTATTTTGTACGGGGTGCAAACCACGACCGTGAAATATGTTTGCAGAAGCAGCTTATTCATAAAAGTATGCCAATTTGTGTTCTCCTGAAATTTTAAAATACTGTCAAACTAAACCGGTATAACTAACAGACGTATTGAAGTACCCATTGATAGTCGTAAAATTATTCGACTGTACTTTGTATGGTTTCTCTGCAATGGTTGCTTAGAATTCATTGAATCTAATGTATACTTGTATTCACGCAACTGAGCTCGTATTTGGGACCTTCAACATGCTTAAGCGAAGTAAAGGGAAAGATTGTTCGGTAATCAACCGTCCTACTATCATGAGCTACTCTTATAAAACACGACTAATACTTTCAAAGCATCAGTAGTTTGTTTCTAATCGGTTCTGCCTTTCCAGCGCATAACTGATAGCTGCCATCATTTAGTGTAAAGATTCTCAACGCAATTTACAACGTAGAAGACGACTCCATCGTAACGTAAGCAGAGTAGCAGATAGCCACTTCACCCTGTCTCGTTCATTGGTGGATTTAGCCCGTGCTCCTTAGGCTTACAGTATTTTGACTATGACCGTGATCTGTTGACAGAACTACGACTAATCTGGTTTGCCGTGTTCATGTTCTATTAATTCCATTAGCAACCGAACACTTTATTATGAACGGAGTACTTTTGGTGGCGGGGATTTCTTTCTTTTTTTGAAGGGCAGGGGGAGACTACTTGCATTTTTTGTGGAAATTTTCTGTTTTAAGCTACTTTCGGATTGAAGCGTCCGCATGAAATGGGTTGTGAACAGTATATTTCGTGGTCCTGTTGTTCGGTTAGTTAGTTGTGAACTGATTAAATGAAAGATTGCTTCCTTGCAAACACTTCGGGGTCATTTTTAACCGCATAACTGCAACCTCGATAGTCGTTTATCTCAGACGTAAAGTAGTTAAAGAACGGCTACCTAAGTTTAATATTAAGAAAGAGTAATCAATGAAGTGAGGTGAACTCTTCAGGACTTTGGTCTTGAATTACACAAGCCGACCCGGGAGGTGTTGTTTTAAATTTCTGAAATTGATGATCCAATTTCAAGTGAATTTGTACTCCTTTTTGATTGCAGATGTGATAGCACAGCAAAATTAAGATCAAAGTTAGATGGACTAAGGCAGTTAATAAGAGACCAGTCTACATTTAAAAAGATATACAGATATGCATTCGACTTCTGTAGGGTATGTATTACTGTAGCTTTTGTTGCTCATGATTTTACTTCAGTATTACCACACATACTGAGTTATCTCAGTCGGTAGGGTGCTGGTCAAGGAAGCTGAAGATAGATCGTTCGAGCCGATGCTCTGTCGTCAAGCTGAAAACTCCTACTGCCAACCCAGTAGGAAAATAAGTAGTTGCATTTGCTGGCGAGGGATCAAAGGCGGCGAGGAAGGGAACCGGCCACCCTACCCCACATTACTGTGGCTCAGGACATGTGATTTTCTACCATATCACATCCCACACGCTCTGAACAGAGTACGAGACAACCTTTACCGTTATTACCAAACTAATATTAATACTATTTTCGGCTAGTCAACTCTGTACTTTACAATACTATACTACACTACACCAAACTGACGTATACTATACTATACTATACTATACTATACTATACTATACTATACTATACTATACTATACTATACTATACTATACTATATCAACTGTGCGCAAAACGTTTAGAGCACCTATAGATTTATTGAGAACGTTGAGGTCTCGCTTTAGCCGCGAATTCGATGTTGTGTAGTGTGTGGTCAGTGTACGAGAGGGGATTATTGACAGAAGTGATATCTGGCATCAAGAGGAAAAAGTATTATGACGCGAGAGGCTGTTGAGTGTAAGTGCACACCTGCACTAGGCAAGGTATTCGTAAATAGATGTCGAATTGTCTAAGGGGTCGTAAATATCCAATTTCTGCCTGTGTTCGTTAAAGAATTTGGGAGCAAGTTATTCTGGGTTATTTAATTAGGTTTATACTGGTCGTACGTAAAAACGATTTTTGGTTTGATTTCAGTATAACATCTTATATGTGTGTAGTACAGACGATTTAACAAGCAGTAACAGGCAGAGCTGTAAAAGTTGTCAGATCGTCGGATTTAGCTTTCGGGGAAGAAGTCAGGCGTAATAGCTTTAAGCACTACAACCCCGATAGCAAGCGGTATACATGAATGACTTATCTTAATGGGAATAGCTAGTTGACTGTTTTTGCTCATGTATGTGAACAATCGACTTCAATCCAAGATTTAGAACTGATTATATATAATATTTATTAATATCAATTCGTACAATTACTTTTTAAATTTTCCCCTGTATTCACACGTATTTGTTGTTGAGGTGCTTAATGTTTTTCGATTACAATATACCAGGCCGTTTTTAAGTTGGAAATAATTGTGCTTTTAGTGGCTTTAGTAGGTAACAGCGTTTGCACCTTGTGCATGAGATACATATTCCTGCGAAGCTGAGACTTCGTTCCTTAAAGTTCAGAGTCCCTGGAAGGGTTAACCAATAAGTTTGTGGTTTGTGCGGTGTTGAAATTAGCGTTGAATTAGTGTATATTTTCTAACTGGAGAAAGTCATTGTTGGATATGACAGCAAGTACGCTTGGCAGATATGACAGAAAGTACGCTTGTTGCGTATGCTTTCGGATATGAGCACCAGACCGATATAACAGCAAGTACGGTTGTCGGATATACTTGTCGATTATGACAGGCTTGTTGGATACGACAGGAAGTACGCTTGTCGGATATGTTTCCCGGAGATGGCAGTAAGACCGTAGATATGACAGCAAGTACGCGTGTGGCAGATCATAATTCTCTTGGATTTTATATTTGACAATTTGAAGTAGGTGCAGTGTTAAACACAGTCTGTAAGGGTTGCAGTATACTTTCAGATATTGAGAGCGCGGTAGAAGGACGAAAGTTGGAGTTCCATGGAGCAAGTTACGTAGTTTTGGAGTTCTAGGTGGGTTAAACACTAAATAGAGTGACGTTGTTAGAGTTTGAGAAGGACTGCATCAGCTCGTTCACGAAGCAAAGCAAATCTCTTGAGAATTCGAGCATAGTTCATGCATTAGAGACGGGATTTTTCGCTTTCCATAAGTCAATATGACTCTGTACCGGTTGCAAACGCTTCGAGAATAATTGTACAATATATACATACATATATAAATAGACTTAACAACGTAGCCATCGCTTGGCATTATCTTTTTTTGAGTTTTATATGTGTTATTTACATACAGCAAATTGATTTTGCTGCCATCTTTTCGTTATCAGATTGTCGTCAATAGCTACGTGCATGATGTTGTTACCCCAGTAAATGTTAAGGGGTTAACACTATTTTTGGCATTCTTGTATTCTTTGTGTTAGAAGTTGACCAAATCTTCAGTAGTATGGCTTCAGTCAATTGTTGCTCGATGCGCTGGAATGTATCGGTACGATTTCTTTGATAAGCACTCAGCTGTAGGAAACGATATTTTAATGACTTTTCACGGGCAGTCCGTTATGATAATCGGCATGGGCACATATCAATTAGCGGCAGGAATATATTGCTAGTATACTGTATAATTGTATCAAGATTTCCGAGGTTTGGGTAACACGATGTTCATTTTCTGAATCAAGTTAAGACGTTAACGGTAGAATGAATGATGGTGTACAAGTTCGATCTATTGTCCCCATGCTGGAATTAAATCAGTTCAGGAGATATGGAACTTTGTCCTGTTTTTTTGTCTTGTCTATTATGTCACGCGCCATGCATCTCGTATTGTTATTTTAGCACTGTAAGAGGGAAAACGTCATGTAAGGTCGAGGCAAAGGTTCCAGTGCAATGAGAAGCTTCCTTTGCAATAGATTCATGTACCAATTCCCTTATTTTCCGTTACGTAATTTTAAGGATAGTCAAAGGAGTGGAAGGCATCCCAAACCTTTTTGTTTGGAATTGGATGTTGTCTGCTGATCTCGTAACAGATACGTCAATTTATGTTTTAGGGAATGGGTATTCAGATTTGGGAAAACTAACAAGGAATTATTTATACCGATGGATTGATAAATACTTTACACTGACAATAACGCTATTAGCCTATGTTTCGTCTGCCGATTAATTACAATTTATTTTAAATACTTGCAAGGGATACCGATTACCGGTATTTGATGGCAGTAGTCACTCCTTAAAGAATTGTAAATAGACATCAACAAGGCTTTCCCTAAAAGTACCCAACACGCCTGATATCTGCTACAGGCTACAACTTCACCCAGCAATATACAATTTACTTCGGAATGAAAAAGGTATCTCTGGAAATATTATGAATGGCTCCTTGAATATTTTTTTAAGCTTCACCGTGTCACCGTAAGCTGAAGTTGAGAGCTTCCTACACCTCCTTAATCTACTAAGTTTTAGTCCGTATTACCTACAAACGCATTAACTACAAACACTCACCCTACCAGTAGGAAGCGATTAGGAGTGGGTCAAATAGAGTGTACGTTGGGCCATAAACAAATACGGGTTAAAGTTTAAACTCTTGAATGGGTTAAGTTGGGTTTTTTTGTAATCTTACAATACAAGGTTTGGGCTAGTATACTTCTAAATTGGAGCACAGGCGAAAACGGTTGAAAGAAAAAGGGCAACGTGTACTGTAGCCGATTTTATTGTTACACCTCTTCTTGCAGTGGGCAGGCCGCAACTCAAAAGTTCCTTTTAAATCTTTGCACGTACTGAGTAGCAAATACAAGGTCCTTAAAAGCTAGTAGTGAACCATGAAACTGGGATAAAAGTCCGCTTCTTATTGTAGAATCTGGTCTAACTTCCAATGAAGTATTAAACGAAAGAGAAACCGGAAAGCGGCGTTTTCGAGCATTACGAAGCTGTTCCGTACTAGACATTAATTCTCTCATGTTGTCTTCTTAATAATTGTTGGTCAATCGAGAGGCATAGAAAAGCGCATGTTGACAATTAAAAGACATCGATAGCAGCTACTCAGTGATCTTAAAATTTGTTTTACACGTTCTCATTCTCACGTACCGTGGAGTCGATACTTGCAAGATTTGCATATTGTGGCCTGTGACTTTCACCTATTGCACATATGTTTCAGTTTCGAATCATGACATGAGAAGTATACAACTTCTCGTTAATTTTATCTCTTTCCAGTACGATTTAAGTCGAGCCAGGGCATCCGTTAGCATATCGCTACTTAATTTTCAGTTTCTATGTATTATCGTTTAGATACGCCATATGGTCCTTTCTAATTGACTTAAAACTGCAATTTACGGAACCGAGCTACGGTTTCACCATGATCTACTAACTTTTAATTTTATGATTTGGTTGGTGTTGTAGACAATAAAAGACAAGAACAAGAACCTATGTCATTAAGTTTACCCCCTTGTCAATAGTATTGTCTTAATACCAGTTCAGTAGTTGTTTTCATTATTACGAATATGGCGGATAAATCTCTCGAGTTCATTTATCAGCAATTTGGTGCCGTGACCACTCTTACGTTCCAGTTTTACGTGGCATGACTCTTGAATCAGAGGAAAGGAACGATAATTCATAATCATACTGAATCTTACAATACGTACATAGATTTCATAAGTAGTATTCATTACATTTACAATTAAAATTTGTATGTGAACTGAAAAAATTGTTCTCTTAAGGTTAAAATATATCTAACTATTCCATATAAACAATTTCTAAGCAATCGTTGATAACATTGAAAGTAAAAAGTACATGGATCACAACATTCCTCATACATGTGAACTAAGTTCACCAATGTATTTAGTGGGTGTTTTTCAATGATATTAACGGTTAGTATTTTGTTTGCAGTAATGCAGCTCATACACGAAGAGCATACGGTAAGATACCTTTGAGCTTAACAATAGCGGATTTTGGTAAGCAATTTCTAAGATCTCCGCTATTACGAAGTGCCCAGGTGAAACGTTAGACGTCGCCCTTAATCATTCCATCATCCTTGTCTAAATCCTCCTTTCCTATGTTCCTGCAATTTGAAAATTATCTAAATCTGCTGTAGTTTCCCAATATGACAAACACACCCCACCCCTAGGCAAAGCCATGCCAACTTTTATTGTAAACTGTGCATCAACAAGCTTGCTCAATGTTACCATTCCTTCGGACAAGAAACTTTTTAATGTATTCAGTCAAAACATTTTCATCCTGTACATTTCACGAGGAGGGGTAGGCGAATCAGCGGGTGGTTTTTCTGGAATATTTGGTAATAAAGAGTTGCTCCCATCTGGTATTGTTATACAAGATACGGACTGAAATTTGTCTATGTAATCTAGGAAGTCTTGGCTTGACGTTTCAGGTCCATGAAGAATAGATGACACAGTCGAGTTTGATATGTCTGTCCAATGCATTGTACCATCTTCAACAGTATTGGGCTGTTCATCTATCGAAATTTGGATTGAACTACCTGTCCTTTTCAATACCTTCGGGTACCCAGAGAGCATCATATCCCTGTTTTGAGTGATTAAACTATCTTCAACTCCTAATGCTTTCCTTTTGACTCCGTGACAATGGTCGTTGGCAATGTGCCTAGTAAAAGCTTCAGGACCAGATAGCATTTGTGCTGTATCTCCTGCATAACACTGAATCCAAAGATAAACGAAAACGTTATTATACCTCTCCCAGGGTGTGTTACTGACACAGTTTAATACGCTACTAAAATAAAACTGTATTAAAGCATAAACTTAATAAGACATCAGGAATATTGATTTCAACATCCCGTGAAATGTTGCTGAACCTTTCATTCCAACGCAAAAAAATGGAGCTCTTCTATGATACACATCTGATAAACTGCATAAGTATAACTCATTATTGGCAATCTACATATATTTTTAAATTGCATATATATTGTACATTATATAGCTACAAGTACTTCAACATTTGTGGAGTTATGAAAGTGGTCAGTCTGCTTTTGCCCTTCTAACTTTGTGTTATGGTATATGATTTTTTTAAATTAAAGGTATGATATATTATTTTTTACTAGAGAGTACATTTTCTGCACGGCAAAAGCTAGCCAGGCCACGGGCTTGGAAATATTCCCTTCCCCGTAGGTTAGATAATATATGACATCACAAAATTCTGAATAGAGGTGAGTTAAACTTCATGGCATTTCTGTGCTTGGTTAAAGGTTACGTAACAATCTTACCTCTGCAAGACGTGGCATTCTGCTCATTTTCTGTGACCAGCGTGGTTTTACAATCGGGGCGGGGGCATTTAAAGAGGAAAAGGATTAAGGAAAGGGATCATGTGCAATAGAATGAACAGTGTCCTCGTAAACAAAATGAACTTATTTTCATTCTGCGTCAGACGAAGTGTGAGTCGATCATTTCTCCGATACAGTATAATATTCAAATGCAATAATTACAAAAAACCAGGGGCCTCATTGAAGTGAAAACCGGTTGAAGCGTCCAGTCGCCATAAATCCTTCTTTTAAGAGTTCACTAGATCCGTTTGCAGCAACTGTCTTCATGTCACATCTCTCTCCGATGCCTTCCCTTGGCCCTTCAAATTGTCTTTTATCAATTAAGTAATTAAAATAAGGGAAGCCAAGCAGTGTACCTGGGTATACTTTACTCGAAGGTTTCACTTACTACTGGCAAGTATCCCACGTGATTAAAGGATACGTTCAGCAATTGTAAGAATACAGGAGAATTATTATCTTAAGAGTACTTTCTATGGAAGTGCCTTAAGTCGTTTATATAGTCCCCCCTTACTGGCAGTTACTTTAGCAACGACTATATTCTCTTACCTTTTGTTTTATGAAGGGATCCAGCGCCGGATTGCAAATATCAGAATGACCACACTCCTCAGATACAAGCACATCACTTGAAACATTGGTGCATCTGCCTTCTGGGGGACTTGATGCTTTGTTTTTCACAATAGTACTTGTTGACATACCGGGCCTACGAAATTGGAATATAGCAAGAAATATTCCAGAGGTCGTTAAAAGGGTAAATTGGTCAAGGAAATGGAGTTTATTAATTTCCGGGTGTATGAGCACGTAAAATGCCGAATGTTCGAGATCAAAACATTCTTTAAATTTTTCAGTGTTTTGTTTTTGTACATACACAAATTCTTCACGTTTCAAAGCACCTTGAAAGAGACGTGACTTTTCATTCCCTGCAATGTAGCGTCGGCAAGTCATTCGCCATAGTTACTGAGCTAAAAATAACAATACAAATCAGTGTATATGTATTTTTCTCATATTCATGTATAAATTTGAGAAGGTATCATTGCAACTTGCATAGTCCTGATACGGTTTAAACACTTAAGCATGGTACAACGTGAGTGTTTTTAATTGTTTTGTCTCAAGCTTGCTTGCTTCGTAGCTAAGATTCAGTCCCTTTACTCAGTGCCGCACTGATGAGTCCACTAAGGGTGAAACAGTACTGTCTGAGAATCGAGAAAAATACGTGTATATATTTTAAAAGTAGGACATACATACGGACTATTGGTAGTTTAAATCAGAAGCGCTGCTGCCTGTCATGACCAAGCCGAATCTTAAATGGCTTTCTATGGGATGTATATGCTTAAATAATAGATCCACCCTCCTTTTATTTCATGACCAGTTACAGGTGATACATATGCGCGCACTTACCTTGAGGAATATGTTGTAAACGTTCCTTCGTTAGCTATTGTATCAAAATGATCCCTTGATTCTGTTACCTTCAACAAAGGAAATTAAAACTGCGTAGAAAGTGTCACATCAAAACAATCAGAGAAAGGAGCATTTTTCACATTTGGAGTCTAGTATTAGTTTTAACGTAACAATATGCATCGTAATTGTAAGTAATATCCGGAGGTATTTTTTATAGACTTTTATCGGTTAAACCGGTTGCGTTTGTAGCTTCAAAAATATGAGATGAATCGTAGCAACAACCGAACGCGTTTGGGCAATATAATGTAAAGCATAACGCGATCAAAAGAATTATTGAATAGGGCTTGAAACGTAGGGCACCAAATTAATGCCCGGATGCCTGTTCTACATGTTCTTGTTGAGAATTGGCGTATATATGTCAGGTGTTATTGATACATAAGAGTTACGATAAGTGAGGATGAGGAAATAGTGAAAAGGATTACCTGTACACCTTTCCTCTGGGGTTCCGTATCTACGGTTCTTGGTAATACACTTTTCCGTGGCTGCAGACGTATGGTTCCTGAAGCTGCAAATTGACAACACATTTTGCATAAGGAGCTGTAGACAACGTGGTAATTTAATACAAGTGAATAGTTCTAGAATAATTATTATTTGTGGTATATATTCCTAATCCAAGTAGTTTAGTTTACTCAAGGGCAGAACCAGCGGTACTAGCAACTATCGACACAAAACATAGACATTGCTTGTAGTGTAATTAAATGACAAGGTACAAGTGTTTGTTACACTTGGGTTACAGAAAGAAGTTCGGGGCTGCGATTCAAATAAACCAAAAGGACATTTTACAACCAAGCACAAAAGTTTCCATGTCTATCAATAAATCTTTTCGTCGATTCTCATCAGACTGATTACAAAAATGAGACTATTTGCAATATATATGATAAGTGTTTGGTGCGTAAGACAACATAAATATCGTCATCAAAAGAAGGTGAAATAACTTCTTCGGATATGTTGTTAGCAGTGGGGCACAAACACGTCACTTACAGGTCCTTTAAAGATGAATTACCCGGGAAGTATATAGCACGTTGCAATAATTCAGACATAACTCAAGAGAATTAGGTAATACGTACATCAATAGCAACTAGTGGAAGGGTCAATAGATCTAATGAAAATATTCCTAACTTGATGAAAAACATTGGAAGAAAGAGAAGGTATAACTGACTGATTTTTCGGACCAGAATTTACCTCCAGTAGATGGTGTAAGGTTGAGATTTGCTTCTCCTTCTGGGCTGTCCTTGAAAAGTGACATACTACAATTTAAAAAAATGATGAGGTTAAAACACGATATTGCGCTTCAATTGCAGTCGCTGAAAATTTCTCATTTTAGAGGCCTATACAACTGATACTCATGAACTATGGAAACCTCGTCCCTGGACCTCAAATCAGGGTAACTACTTCACAGGTAGTCTTTAACTGAGTGACACCAAGAGAGCAACACTTGGTATTCCGGTGGGTATTGTTTGCAGTCAAGGAGGTCTCTCTCTGTCAATGGAAGTCTTAAAATTTTGACATTAAAAAGTTCAGATGCACGTCAAGTGACTTTTAAAAATCGGACATGTTCTGTATATTCGCAAAGGAAATATATTAAATCCCTTAGTTTAGAGCCTACAGATTTAAACAAATAACATCTTCTTTGTTGCTAGTCTAGGGAGGTACGACTCACTAACCTTTGCTTGTACACCTTACGCAGACCGTCTTGCAATTCTTTTAAATAATCTGTTTAAGAAAGAAAATACGGAATAGAAGAAGGAAACATCACACCACAGTTTTATTATACACTTTCATATCTTCACTGTTTAAATATGAATTGAGAACAACAAATGGTTTGCATGGCGTTTCAAACTTTGTTGTGTGTGAATATGTCGCTCCAAGGGATTTCACTAAAGCAAAGAATTCTGATCATTGATATTAGCAAAGCAACTACGCTATGTCTACAGAATTGCATGTAGAATAGTACACTGTACAGTAAATTTGTTCTAAGATACCACCCTGATCATATTCGCAAATAATTCTAAGACATATCGTACAAAGAATAGCATAAAACAGTGCACATGCAAAGATAATCTAGCAGTGAGTAAGTTCAGTCTTTTACATCATGGGCAAAAAATTTTTAAGTTCAAATGGGGATCTGATGAGCCACACAAGTAATCGAACTGTCATCAATTCAGAAGATTCATTGAAATACAAACACGAATAACTTGTATATAAGCATCGGTGTGAAATATAAAATCGTGATTAAAATCTGTACCTTTGCCTTTGAATAGCTCTTTAGGGTTGAAAGAGTTCTTTAGATATTCACTAATTTCTGAAAGTGGAGTCTGAAAGAGATTTGATAAGCAAGATTTCCTGTCAGGATTTTTTCGCGGTATAGTCAAGTTTAGTTATGACCTTACTAATGAGAAAAATTTCCTGCAAAGTAAGACGTAAAGCAGATTGTACATGCTTACTGGAATGCCTATAACATGAGCTTATCATGATAATGCCTAGCTCCATAGTATATGCGGCATTGGCACAATTTGTCTATATTTATGATATTACGCAAGGCAATTTATATTGCCTGGTGATGCAGAATTTCGAAAACATTGTTTACATTGAAATTGGTAAGTTGATGCACCACCCTTCTCTCAATCATTAAATACCATATACTCAGCTTCAGACCAATGCCTATGGATCAGCAAATTTTTTTATGTAATAAGTAATTGTCTTAGTAAATGTTAGAGAATGTAGAACTCCTAAAAATTAGGCAATGTTTCCAACGTAATACACGACTATCTGTTTTGAATTTTCCGTTTTACGTACAGGTACATATCGGGATTTCCTTGCAGAAAAAATGACAACAGATAATTTTATCTGTTAGTAATAGTTGTATGTTTCCTTCATGGCTGTTTCAAACAAAACCTGCACCACTTGTACACAACGTTAATGGGCAACCCGAGTACACAAACTTGACTAATTCTTCCTAAATAGAAAGGTGGTCGTACGAAATTCTTGATAAGGAAGAAGATCCAAGGATATCATTAAACATTGGCTTAAGGTTGTTTAAAGTTCACAGAAACAAGGGCCAATTACGATCGCAGGATAGCGTGTGCAAGTGAGTGGCTACGATAATCTCGATACTTCAATTCTATTTGTTCCTAATGCCCTGAAATCGCGAGATAAGAACGCTTGACATTCTTATTTTTTGGTTGGTTGGCTGGTTTTATTTTAACATCAAAACTTTAACCTTTGCGTTAAACAAAGGTAACTGCTGAAAGTTCATAGAGTAAGGGAGTGAATAACTACAAATTTAGCATTATTTAAGTGAAACGAGTATATACATCAGCACTTGATATACCAGGCGGAAATCGTTACTTTGTATTAAATAGTAACGCCCAGCAAAGAATGCGCATGCGCAGCATGTTAGAAAACATTAAACACGAGATTTCAAATTAACCAAGTGTGCGATGTATTCATCACATCATCATTAGGGTATAATAACCTTGAAAATAACTATTCTATTCAAGGACAAAGAGGCCAGTCTAAACGAGATAACTAATCAATTACAATGTAAGAAAGAAAGAAATGAACCTCAAAGGAGAAATTAGAACAGTGAAAGGGGTGTTAAACTTGTTGTTGTATTTAAAGAGAGTATATACAAGATTTATATCGTCATATCTAAGCTTAATCATCTGGTAACATAATTATCTACATTTTATTCTAGACAGTTGCACGAGTACGACTTCAAGTCTCGCTATAAAACATGGAATTTGTCATGGGAGCCTTAGAATAGCACAATCAAGGATTAATGAAAATGACATAAAGGTTCTTCTATTGACACTTGGGAACCATTTAGTTGTGGTTTCGGGCTGTTTCGATAATATAGTACATTTTTAATATCAACTGAATTGTTGAATCGTCTATACCTAAACAAGGATTAATGACAACAACTTGAGTTGTAGAGCGTTGTTTGTCATAGCATCTGGTAAGTTTAGTGAAGCGAGTAGTAGACGATATTTTCCTGTCTAGTAGTATGAAATGTCAGTCGGCTAGTAAGATAAACAACGATTTTGCATCGCGTCTACTTAACAGCCGAAGTTTTACTACCGTGATAAAATCCTTGTTATCTTTCAGAGTTTGGGGAAGTTTGGAGCACAGGTAAGGAAATCTAAATGTTAAGTTAAATTTTTCAATTTTCTATGTTAGTCTTGATCTCTGTTCGCTGTTAAAAACGGTCACGAAGCTGTTTTCTATTTTGTAAATCATACTGAGAAGCCTGAAGCTGAGTAAAATGTATTACTGGCTAACGTTGTTCTTAATTACTGAGAATGGATCTATTAATAAATCATCATTTTGATATCTACAGTCCTGGAACCATTGGCCAAAGACCTTAGGACTGAAATATCAAGAAAGACCTGTCCAGTTCCATAGAACGTGATACCTCTTTACAAACACAGACATTTCCAAAATATGCCCAAATAAACGTTTGTAGCATAATAACCAATCAAAGCCGTAGATATCCTCAAGTCCTCTTAAGTCTGTGCCTACATGCCATCGGTTCAAGCCACCGATTCACTTCCTGAGCATTTCTGTCTACTCATGCAAGTCTTTCCCTCATTTCTAATTTTACACTTCTTTTTGCCGTCTCTTATTAACTATATAAATTATAACAAAAGCAGGGAAGGTGTATGCATTTATCCAAACGACTCCAATATTTCAGCACTCTGATCGATTACGAACTCAAGTGCCAAGTTCACTTATAAACAATTTTGTACTATCAGTTTATGATGTTCACCATTGTACCTTACTGTGTATAACTATGGAGAGGCTTGTCCATACTTCTTAAAAGAATTACGAAAATTAGATAATCAGGTGTAAACGTTGCCACAGGAGTATCCTAGGTAGATTATAAAAGTGGAGCGGTGATTATTTCGGACTTCACACTAATTCTACTTTATTT
>JAAAKM020000498.1:25262086-25277930 GCA_010016025.2 Alatinidae sp. Z8VKAUB7J3
GTTCTTTATGCTTGTTATTTTCCATATTTTGATACTCAAGCTATGATTGCAAATGATTCAGTACAAATCTCCCAAGTTTGACGTCTGTCATAAAAACTAAACTTAAGCGTAAAACTTTCAACCTTGTTCTGGTATTTGATTACTACTGTTTCGAAAGTGTGCAAACTATACTTTGTAATACAGATCTCAGATTTTTCCTATAATAAAACAGCTAACTATCCTTCCTGATGCCTTCTCTAAGACTTCAGATGATGAGGATTAGATATGTAATATCGTTATTATCACTCTCATCATCACCACTACTATCATAAGCAGCATTATCATCGTCATCATAATCACCATCATTATCATTATCATAATTATCATCATTGTCATTATTATCATCATTATTATCATAACCATTATCTCATCATCATCATCATCATCATCATCATCATCATCATCATCATCATAATTGTCGTTGCCAACCTCGTCAGGCCAAGGGGTTTCTTTAGAAATAGAAGTTGTTAAAGCACATCAGCAGCAGCATCAGTAAATGCCGCATGACCGACAGCAACAGATATACCATTATCATCAACATCTGTTTTCCTCATGCATTGTTGAGACACATTGTAGAGACGGGAACGCCACACTTGTCATTCGATTATTAAATTTTGGAAACTTCACCTGAATCAACATAATTTGCTCATTATTTTCCCTGATTACATGATGTTTTGTAACGGGAATCTTCATTAAAGAAGTTGCGTGTATTAGTCATGATAACTGCAAAACGATTACATCTTAAATTCAACCGCTTGATAGTATGTACATATCCAACGGGGCACCAGTTGAGAGGCCCTGGGAGCACACTGTGCAACTACATTTTAAAACCTTTATTCTTGAGCGCATAAATCTTACCTTCTTTTCCACAAGTCTCCATCTCCAGTGATTCTGTAGTTTCTGTCGATTTTCGCCCTTTACCAGAAGCTACCTCTTCATCTGGGTCTTCACCACTCTTAACCGGTACATTTTCATCGCATCGGTAGGATGTAATTGGTTCCTTCGACGCTAAATACCGAGACACGTAGTCCATCTCGGTTATTTGTTTCAGCGTTGTAAGAACTTGGGCACCTGACTTGGACACAGATCCCCGACGTGTGGCACTTTCTTCATGCCCTGATAACGTTGTAGAGGCAAATGAACTTTCGTAGACACTTGAAGGGGTATGGTACTGAATGCACTCGGGTCTTTTCTTTCCCGAACTGGTGTCTTCCTTTTCTGCTGAATCTAAATTTCGCGGGTGGTAGTCTGAGTGAACAAACAGTTCTCGCCTCCAATCTTCGGCTTTCGTGCTTTTATGAAAACGAGGCTCGCTTGATGTAACGTCCAATGCTCTGTAGGCAAGATCCGGCTCTTCGCTTTTCTCTTGCATCAAACGATGATGCCCTAATACATGAGCACTCCTGGCACTCTCGAAGCTACCGGTTTGAAAGTCGTGCCCATGTGCAACGTATTTCGACTCAGAATTATCATGTAAAGACGCGGAGCGTCGCAAGGGTTCAAAACCCCCAGGCCTGCGAGGGTAGTGAATGACACTTTCTGACGAATTACTACGGTTTGTTCTACTCCCTTCGGTTCTTGTAACGAACGGGTGTTCATCTGCATCGGCTGATTCTGACGGAATACGAGAAAGAAGAGAGGATACAAACAGATCAGATTGGATTTTAGATGTTGTTTCTACGCTTCCTGGACCTGACAGTGTTCTTTCTGGCCAAAGCGTGTGCTTGTCCGTCTGTCTTGCTCCTTCGGGCCCTTTAAGAAGAAGACTCTTATAGTTCCAGGATGAACTCAAGGTCACATTTGACTTGTCCTTTTCAACAGCAGTATCTCTGTACAATGGCGAAGGATGTTCGTTTTGCTCAGTGGGATAGGTCATACACGGGAGTTCGACTTTTCGTTGAGGTGTTACCTTTATCCTACAACCTTTGCCTTTTTGAGTTGGTATACATTTGCTGCTATATTTCGCGGCTGCAGCAAACCCTTTTTCGATACTAGACGTGTGGTCTTGGAAAGGTTTTTCTTCCATTTCACAAGATTTTGATAGATCGCTTCGTCTAAGCCCACTACCAAGCCTCTCCTTTGAATGCCTGGTGAATGATTCATCGTACGAGACAGCACGGGAGTAGTGATCACTAGGAGACGCATGCGCTGTTCTGTAAGCGTCTGACACGGACGATAAGTGTTCAGAGTATTTTCGATAAGAGTAACTGGACGATAGGTAGCTATTGGTGGTTTGCTCATCCATGCTTTGGTAATCGAGCTGTTTCTTCACCGCTTTGCTGAAACTACTGACTGTTGTAACAACAGGCATTGAACTCAAAACTGATGACGTTGAACTGATTGCTGCTTTCGGCAATGCCATACTTAAGGGTACACTACCACCCTCTTTTACTTTCCCATCTAAAGAAACGCCCCTTGTGTGATGTTCTTCTCCGACATTTGATGGCGACCGTCGGCCTGCTACTGGATTTCTTCTGTAGCTGATTGTTTCGGGTATCTTGCCACTCATTCCAAGTTCGGCGCATTTTAGCCTCGCCCGACGGCGCCTTTGCGCTTCCCTGTTGGACCGCCGTCTCCTTTCCAACTGCTCAGCAGTTAACCCAGACTTCCATTTCTTCCATTTTTCTGATATTGGTTTCGAATCCTCGTCCACTGAGGCTACTCTCTGGTTTCTGGTACTACGAGAGCCGGAGGAACGCTCGCCGGTAAAGTCCTGGAATCCCTTGCCATACACAAGGTCATGCATGGCTACAAGCGATTTCGGTACATTGGATATTTCAGCACTATGTCGACGTTCATCCGCTGAAGTACGCATGCTCGGTACAGAGGCCTCGTCAAAGGACGAGTGAAGCATTTCCTTCTCATTAAAGAAACTCGAATCTAAAGAATCTTCGTCTCCAAGGCCTGAAGAGTGCGACTCGTCCGCGTGGCTATAATGATCGCGTCTTCTTCTCAGAGCTCTTGTTGACACCCGAGACGTCGAACTTGAAAAGCCTTCACAAGAACTGCTGACATCAGCCTTGTCTCCGGTTGATAACCTAGAGAGCGCCGACAGTGGCCGTTCCTTTGAAGCATTATGTACAGAAGGGCTTGAACCTAGATCCTTGGATCCAAAAGAGGAACTGAGCTCCTCGGAATAGCTTTCGTGAGATATGGACGACTCTATACAACTATCTTGATCTTTCAATGAATAGCTGTCAACTTCTCCTGGGAAACTAGCATTGGATGACATTCGGCGTTCATCTTCTTCCGTCCCATGGTTGGATGAGTGATTGACAATGACTGTAGTTGGCAAGCTCTCCATTGCCTTTACTGGTGATGATGTAACTATAACTGACTCTTCGCTACTTACTTCTGGCAACGTAGTATCTGTAGTATCCAGGCTCTCCTCTTCAGCTTGAACTGGCATGCTTTGACAATTCGATTCAACGCGAGGAAGTAAACCAACTCCAAGCAAAGTTGCCCTTTTGGACTCCTCGTTATTTTGTGATGCCAAAGACTGCTCTGGGTAACGGTCAGCAAACTCGTCCTTTTCTTTTGGGACCAACACAGTCATGCCTTCCTTTGCTAATGCATTCCCTGGAAAGTACTGATCCTCCTGGTCTGCTGCATCTGTCCTTGTATTAGCTACTTCATTTGTATCTGACGATGAAGGCTCTAGTAGTGGCTTATGGTCCGCCATCATCTCAGTGGAATGCATATCGTCGTGTGAGTCATTGCTCTGAAAAACGAGAGAAAAAACCGTAAATATGAAAGTGGAATTTATTGAAAGACAAGCCATACTGACAGTATTTACAGCATCCGTTTCTGAACTTCTTTCGCATATGAATCATCCAATGAGCATTTGAGACGTTTTTTCCCAAATATACAATTTTAGCACTTTACTGCAAAAGGCATTTATCTGAGACTGATCTTAACAAACCTTTAAAATATTAAAATGCGCTGTGGTGTGGCTACTCTCTCCCTAGACCCATTCCGTAACAATATAACAAATAAACCATCAAACATGCTATGTGCAATAAACGTATCTCCGTTCGGCGTTGCAGTCGCAAATTACCGCACTCCCCCTCCTCCCCCCCCCCCCTTCCTCACTGAACCGAGGCACATTAAAAACAGTAATAGATATTCCAAAGCTGATTTGCTACAAGCGCAAAGGAATGTTGCAGCAAATGGTCACAGTCGTCTTCTTATCAAACGGTGATGCTTCAATGAGTTAATCCTCAAAGGTGGTTGAACATCAGTCCTTCATTGGCAGATGCCACAAAAATCACAGGGTTTATTATTGGAAACAGCAGTGTCCTTCCACTATAAAAACACACTTCTTTAAATTCAGTTACTTTTGGAATAAAGCCTTCCCACAATTAAATAACAATATAAAATAACATAAAGACCATTCCCTTACTGCTGGTATCTAACAGGCAGCCCTCTATTGCAATAATGAGCGTCAATGGAAAGAGTAGTAAACATGTACTGTCAAAATATATATATTGTATTTTTATTATATTATTTTATTATAATCAACCTTATATTGCGTAGATTTCAACATTTCTGCTTTCAACTGCGCATTACAATCATACTATAAGTTCTAAATAGTAAACCTAGATTAAAATACATGTATGAATATGTACAATAAAAACATGACTAACCATCTAAAAGGGATGGTGATACACTTGCTTATACAAATATGTCTTCAATGCTCTCTTAAAAGTATTGAAATTACGCAGATTGCGTATGTCTAATGGAAAACTTTTCCATAGCATATAAAACGATTTATCTCCAAAGGTGCTAAGAGACTTGCATGTCGGAACCTTTAGAATTATACCATTACTATTTGACCTTAGATTATATCTCCTACGGCTGCTCTTTATGGATATTAAATCCGAAAAATACGAAGGAGAGAGTCTATAATAGCCTTAAAGGTAATTACTAATATCTTAAACTCAATGCGATAATTAATGGGTAACCAGTGAAGACTCCTAAGTAATTGTGTGACATGACAAAATTTGTTCTCTTGAAAAAGAAGCCGGGCGGCCGCGTGCTGAATCCTATACGATCATTCACATCAGGAAAATTCCCTTTAGCCTCTTTATTGGAGATTTATGATCATAGCGTTCTTCTTAATACTTGCTACTTGCTTTCCTGAATCATTTATTTCACAACGGTTATCTGAGTTTAAATTGCCAGCAAGAGAAGAGGGCACCTTTCTAAATATTAATGCTAATAAAAATATGGTTGCAGGACTCTGACAACACATTTATAACTTTTTACTACTGCTACTAAAAACTAATTTTTCCTCTTGTTGCAGAACCCTGACAACATATCCATAGTTTTTCTCAACAATTTGTCCTTTGTGGACGACGGAATTCCCTGAGAATTCTAACGTTTCCAGTGTTGGCACCAAATTTCCTGCCAATTCCAGGTTTCCCGTGAAGGAATAACTTTTTCTATTTCTAGGTTACCCAAGTCGCTTGTAACCCTAATTTCATATAAACGTCACTACGGTTGCAAGTAAGAATTTTAAATCGCAGTAACTTTTAAATTTGTCAATCTTCTAAAGATCACCCGGGAATGTGAAACCTGAAAGAAACGAAGGTGTTCCTTGCTGCCCGTGTTGCTACCCATGTGCAAACATCGCACAACACCAGGTCTGCATTTCATTTGGCCGTTCTGGAGTCAGTCCGCATAAAAGCAAAAAAAACTTTGTTATGCAGGCAAAAATAATTCGTTTTCTGACTACGCCTATTCAATTAATCTTGTTGTAATGGACGCTGATTGGTCCATAAACATAAGCCATTCAGGCAGTCCAATTTCTGATTGGCTCCTTCAAAATACAGTTGGCAATACTATATCACATGTTTCATTTCGGTCATTCTGACGATAGTACTCTGAGGAGTGTCAGACGAAAAAAGCTTTGTTTTGTTCTTGTTCTTGTTTTGTACAACAAACAAACTATTTGGAATACAATTAATGAGATTAGAAAACGCCAATAAAGTAAAACGTTAAAAACAACGATAGAAGGTTTCCATCGAGTGGAAAGAAGGGGGCAACAATCGATCTGATGAAGTCATATACATTTTCCTTTATTGGCCAGCGATTTAAAATCTTTTAAAGCCCACACTGTACACTTTTGACAATGTACCGTTCACTTCATCCAGTATTATTTTGTTTTTAATATACTATTTGCCCCAGAAACCTAATGCTGTTATTATATTATTATCATTAGTTCCACGTGTAGCAGATATGCATCAATTATCGTCCTGTTGGCCATTTTAAAACTGTCTACTGTTAGCAAGGTTTTGGTGGCGTTTTGTTAAAGTCCATTTTCAATCAACTAGGTCATTAAGTTATTAACCTGTATAAAACGCTGAGGTCACTTTTAAGTGATAATCCAGAATACGCCAATAAATGAAAATGAATGATAACACTTCGTCCTTATAGGATTCATTGTAAACAAGGGCATAATATCAACCTGGGAAAGTCAAATAAGAGGAAATAATGTTATTTTCTGTTTCTGCTATTGGCGTTTTCCTTTGTCATCAAATGTCCGGGTCACATTATTTAGAAATCAGATATACATCAAGATATATACTAAATAGGATTATTTCCTAAGTTTTGATGTCGTCCAATTAATGTGTACAAAGCAAAACCTATATGCATGTAAGAATGAGAATAAATATGTATAAATAGTCTGCAGTGAAAACGTCCATAGCTTGCGAGGGGGTCTGGACCCCCACCTAGAAAAATCAACCCCCACCTAGAACTCTAAAGGCCAACCCCCACCTGGGAGAACTTATTGGGGTAAATTTCCAAAAGTTCAAGTCGTGGCTTCCCATAAATATTGCAAATAGAAACACTAATTTAGAGTTCTTCCATTAAATTTTTCATCACTTGAAAGGTTTCACAATGCCACTTCCTTGAGGAAAAACACCCACACAACCACCTTCTTGAGAGAAAAACTAATCTTAAGTTAGGTGAACCAGAATCACTAATACAACTTTTATTTTTAGGTAGATACTACCGTGTACAATATTTAGTTTAGACTGGTTTACATCCCCCACCTGCAATATCACAGCACCTTACAGGCCTACCCTCTCCTGTAAATTGGATGCGAGCCAACCCCCACCTAGACAGAATTTTTGGGATAATGCTTGACCCACCCCCCCCCCCCACTTGCACTTTAAGTCTTGCCACCCATTTCACACTAAGAAAGCTATACCTTACAGCCAAGCGCTTCGAATTAGGCGAACTTGTTCGGACAACGATTTGTTCAACCAGACATGTAAGGACTAAGACGGTTGGTTGTTGGCTAGGGGCTATAATGATAGCTTGGTATCCGAGTAGTTGGCAAAAGTAAGTGCAGCAGATCGTGACGAACTTCTCACGCGAAAGGAAACCGTTCAAAGTTGACAAAAACCACAGCCTTAGGACCTCCCTGAAATCCCAAGGCTGTGGTCCATGTAGGACCAGAAGGAGTTGCGATGTTAGTAATTATCTAGCTGAAAGTGACACATTTTCTAGTAACAACAAACAGCGCAATTTTAACATCCGGAACGGTCCGGAAATTTGGTGTAACTACTACCAAGTAAAACTTGTAATCTTCAATATGTAGGAAGTACGACTACGCAGTTTCGTATACCATTCAATAATTACAAACCGCAGTAACGCAACTTCTGCAGGCGTTGAGGTGCAGAAAAGAAAATGGTACCACAAAGTAGCCTATTTGAGAATCTAACCGCAAAGGAATGTCAGTCTGGGAATTTAAACTAATAGATGAAGCTGAGACTGAGACATGTTTACGGCAGAGAGAATGTTTTTGGCAGCACATGTTAAAAGCTTTTAAACCCTATGGTTTAAATGAACGGGATGTAACTACGATATAGGCAAATAAGGTTTCCAAATACAACGTTAGCCTCCGACCACCAGGACTGGGCGTGGAATGTCAAGACGGCCGCTTTCAGAGTATGAGAGGGTGCAAGCTAAGGTAAGGCTACAAGCGAGCAAAAGCTACTCACCCTCCACCAGTCAAGTGGATAAGAGGATCGGCTGATCCTTGGCTAAAGCAAGGACGTTTCCAGCTGATTCGTGATTGAAACAGCATTGTCTTAAATTACGGACAGAATGGGCGCCCTCAGAGAACCTTAATTTAGTAAAACAACACTAAAAGTCGTATTTTCATATCTTCTTGAGGGAGTTCTTTCCTATTTTCACATTTTCTCGAGGGACTTTTCTCGTATTTTCACATCATCTCGAGGGACTTCTCTCATATTTCCACCTCTTTTAAAGGAACTTTCATATTTTTAACATCTTCTCGAGGGACTTTCTCGTATTTTCACATCTTTTCGAGGAACCTCTTATGTATTTTCACATCTTCTCGAGGGACTTCTCTCATATTTTCACATCTTATCGAGGGATTTCTCTTGTCTTTTCACATTTTCTCGTGGTACTTCTTTCCTATTTCACATCTTCTCGCGGGACTTTTCTCGTATTTTCACACTTTCCCGAGGGACTTCTCCATTATTTTCACATCTTCTCGAGGGACTTTTTGCTTATTTTTACATCTTATCGAGGGACTTTTTGCTTATATTTATATCTTCTTCAGGGATTTCTCTCGTATTTTCACATCTTCTCGAGGAACTTTTATCGATGTTAGAGACAACAGGTTCGCCACTTTTTAAAATCTACTGCCTAACAGTGTAAAACCATAAATATCTTGACTTCATCTGAGTTTGCCGCGGTGAAGCTTTCTTGAAACACTTAATTAATACACGGACTAGCTCGGATCTCACGACTTGAACCCTGGGCTATGCAACTCTTCGAGACGCAAGGATACACCATCTCTGAAAATGTTACGTAACATAATGTTGCACAGAATGGAATAGGATGAAGCCGTTCGGTTTACGTTCTTGAATACGTAACTCGTAATGAGTGACAAGTATTTATGTTTCATGTATTTTTCAGTCCATGAAACTAACATATTCTTTGAATTTACACATGTTGTATGTAAAGAATGTATTTATGTATTTATGTATTCGAAACATAATGTATTTATGTATTTGAAACATAATGTATTTATGTAATCGAAACATAATGTATTTATGTTTCAAAATCCATCCGAAATGAGTGACGTGTAAAAGCCATGTTATAGAGTTCTAGCATGTTACTTATATGCATAAACTTTAAACCGTGCCTCGTGATACATTTCCTAATACATACATACCTTTTATCAAGCAATTTTAAGGCTATTAAGAAGTTTCTACATAACATAAGGTATCTCGGAAAACCTAAGTAATAATTCGGTACTTGGTCAAATTGGGTGCAATCCTAGCTTTACAGCACTCTAGCATATTAAAATTGCATAGGAAGAACATTGGAAGAATTTGTTGAGTAAACCTGTAGTTTTTTCCAAAGAGCTATATCTCTTAGAGACGGGCTCGTGCGTGCTAGATTGTAAGCACCGTAAGTAGAGGCTACGGTCTATGCCGAACTGCGACGTGTGTAATTATGTTACTGTGAGCACCACATTTTCACATTATAATAACAACCGTCGTTTTGATATCCGCGGTGGCCCTCTACACTGCAATTCCAGGTACGCTGTGCACCTCTTTCAGAGTAAAGTAGGCACATTTTCAAGATTCAATAATTTTAGATCGCGATTCTGCAAAATTTGTATAGAAGGGAGAAGTGAGAGAAAATCTGTGCCTCCAACCGGACTGTCTGAACATTTTTCAAACATCGCACCACTACGGGATGTCTGCCTGTGAGTTTTAGCTTATTGATAAGGGCGAGACATAAGCTATTGTTCGGCAAAAGGAAACATTTTGGCAATATAACTTGACGCATTGAAGCCAAGCGGCCGAAACGAACGGGATGTATCACGAATATAAGGAAGGGCGTTTGAAAATGATTTACGCTAGCGTCTGACAACTGTGGTCTGGATGCGGATTCTAAAGACGGTTGTTTTGGGGAATGAGGGTGCACCAGAGACAGAGGTGATCAGATAACATATCAGAATGAACAGGGAAAGACTTTGCTACTACTCAGAGCCTAGCCCATGATAGAGAGAGGTGGAGACATTTGGTGTAACGTTTATCGGTACAGCACCCCTACGACCCTAAGGGTTAGGGGACTGGTGAAGTGAGGCGAGGTGCGCCTGATTGCACGTGCCATGAAGGGTCACCCTTGAGGCATCGGTCTCCCATGTTAATGTTGGGTAGCACCTTGACGGCGCTTTCACTCCTCTCTCAGGGCGCGGGTTCTCATGACGGTGGTATCACTTTCCCTTCAAGCCGGGGTTCGCATAACGTCGCTATCACTTTCTCTTTAAGCAAGGGTTCTCCTGACGGCGCTTCTACTTTGCTACAAATGGCTCGACGTAGCCAGACCTGCAGAGGAATTCTCAAGACGAGGCCAGCATAATTTCTTGTAAACAAAATTCCACTCATCTCTAAAAACTGTCTGCTGGAACAAGAATTGGAATATTGCTTTCCTGAATATTCTTTTCGAAATTTTTATTCCTATTTTAACCTTCATTGAGTATTGACACTGGTAGTTTAATAATAGATTTTAGCTAAGAACTTTTA
This sequence comes from Alatinidae sp. Z8VKAUB7J3, assembly GCA_010016025.2. NCBI lineage: Eukaryota > Metazoa > Cnidaria > Cubozoa > Carybdeida > Alatinidae > Alatinidae sp. Z8VKAUB7J3. The sequence continues at coordinate 25,272,706 of JAAAKM020000498.1, forward strand.
ATAAGTAGGGTAGGGATTTTTAATTTATTGTAGGTTCAAACATTTTTAACAGTTTTAACGAAGAACTTTTAACAACGTATGTAAGTATTTTATGCAATTCGTGTAAACAAATCTACGGTTTTTATTTTTGATAAACTAAACGGAGGAGAATTGTGCGGTACCAGAACAAGGAATGAAGATTCTGGAAGCTCGTGTTTAGAAGCCAAATTTTAACGTTTTTAAATAAATGTATATGTACAGAAATGAGATACATTTAAATAGTTTCAAGATATATTTCCTTTGAGAAATATAGACGTGCCTTGGATGATATATGGTAGATATATAGTAAACGTAGAGCTACATTAAGGTTTTGACGAGTCTAATGAGAATATACTGAACGATTACAAGGCACGTCTCTATTTTTATGAGAAATATAGACGTGCCTTGGATGATATATAGTAGATATATAGTAAATGTAGAGCTACATTAAGGTTTTAACGAGTCTAATGAGAAAATACTGAACGATAATAATAATAACAATAAAATAATAATAATATCAACAACGTATGCTAGATACGTAGTAACGTCGCAATACTTCCAAAGCTGCACGTGATCTTGTTAGGCTATCGATCAAGTATTTTTTATCTTAAATTTAAACCATAATCTAACGTACATGTTCTCCAGCTAATTAACTCAGCACGACTTCGCAATCACTGCATCTGAGGCCTCTCTATCAATCAAAGCAATGTCTTTCAATAAGCTAGGACTCTGAAAATTCGAATTTAAGACTTGAATGCACATTAGCGATAGGGTCTTAGCTGTGTATGATACATTCTTGATAGGATTATAAACAGCATGGTTTACCATCATTCCGTGTGCCATCCGCTGCAGCCAGAGGTAATTAGCCCTCTGCTTGCTTATCACCTGAAGGGTGGCCCTATCAAACTTGTTTACATGGTCTTCACACAAGATAAATTGTCTATGACAAAGTACGATGTCTTCAACAAAAGATAATCTTAAACGTTCATCCCATCTTATTATCTTTATCAACTCCAGTCATTAAGGTGATTTAATTAGTTCTAATTACCAATGGAATATATTCCAAGAGGGTATTAGATGGCAGCTTCTGTTTTTGCCTCCAGAGGTCAAGATGTTTCGTGGCACATCATTTCTTCGATTCTTAAGTTCAAAGTGCAAAAATGAAAATCGTAGTTAGGCACTCCTTTCATAATTCGATTAGTTGAAACTGATTGTTCCAGTAAAGATTGGAGATAATTGGCATTGTTTACCTGTCCATAAACAACTTAAGGAAAATCGATATTGTCCCTGCAGGCTTTCGAATAACATGCGATCCAAACGAACATAACTTTACATGCAAGATGTATGAGTTTTAAGAGAAGATCTTGGCCGTAATGGGCATGAAAAGTAAACGAGTTGATTTGAGAAATTCCCATATTCCTTTGCAAAACCTTTGTCACGTTTTCAAGCTGCTACCTTGCGCAGGTCTAAGGGCGCAGAGCTTGTTCATCATTGTTTAAAGTGCTAATGTCATCTATGCTCATCTATGTGAATGTTTATGAATAAAGATATCATGGTCCAATATCATTCCTCATTTATCATCAGACTATCATAATGCGACTAAAACATCAAAGTAATTTTAAAGGCAAAGAACCGTCGTGGGCAGTTTCACAAATCATCTTTGACTGATTTACATGATCATTTTCTAGAAAGTATTATCTTCCAAAACTAACATTTTCTAGAAGATATATTCCTTATCCAGCAAACTGTTCTTCGAGTTGTAACAATAAATATTCTAGCTTCACTCGCAGGTAGAGCCCCAAGGGTTTACCATCTGTCTCAATGAATAAACTTAAATCTTCATAACATAATCTATGAAATCGCATACCTCATTCCAAAGGGACGCTTCTGTACGACAATATCTATTTATGGAAAAATCTCAACTTGTGCCTTCACAAAATATTACACCAGCATCCAGCATAAGTACAATAAGATTGCAAAACAACGTTATTCGATATGAAATAAATCCATTTTTATTGTTATTGTTATCATTATTGTTAAAGAAGCAGAATATCATAATAAAATTTTTAACTGATAAATCTCCTGAAACGTTTCTTCGCACATGGCAAAATATAGCAGCCAGACTACCAGCTTATATCTACACTTTCTGCAGAAAAGGGCTTATTCTTAGCCTACCAACGAACGCTAATTTGAAAATTTGGAACGTGGTATCTCAAACGTTTGTTCTCTCTGTTCTTTCTCCCCTTGGGCACAACATCATATCCATAACAATTGCGTATCTGCAGTCACAGAGGTTAGATATCTTTGGAGATATACAATGTCCGGAAAACGGTGGCTAATCACCTGGTCAGCGTAAATAAGGAAGGCAGGCTTCAAAAATCCATGTGTGCTAATAAGTCTTTACGGCCCGACATTGTTTAAATTGAGGGTAACGCAATAGAAGTTGTAGAGCTCACAGTTTGTTTTGAAACTTACTTACACAATTGGAAAACTTTCAAAGTGTAAAAGTACAGGAATCTTCGAGATGGCCTTGAGGACCGAACTCAAAAGGTCAAATTGTTAATGCTAGAGATATCAACGCTAGAATTTTTTCCAATGCCTCTAAATTTGAAAAGATGTTAAGAAAATATGGTCTTGATAGTAAGAGAATCATGGATAAACTTACAGAAGTAGCATTGCACTCTTCTAATTACATTTTTTTGTTGAAGAAACAAACATTTGACAAGCCAAGAAAATCTAAATTATCATTAAATTAGGACATCATCTTCATTTTTTAAAAGCCTGTATTGACTTTCCATCTTTGGTTATCGCCACCATCGATCTTCTTGGTATTGCTATTATTGTTATTATTTCTCATTTTTGTTATTATTGTTATTATTCACTACTGTAAATCTCACTGTTCCATTATGCCGGGTGAAAACAGTGATAATTTATTATCTTGTAGAGGTTATTAACTGTAAATTTACAAAAAGAATAAATGACAATAAAGTAATTGGCCTTATCCCGATTTTCTTGTATGGTAACAACATATGTCATCTAGATCCGTTATACTAGTAAAGAGAGTGATGGATGTATTTTGATACAGGAGAGGAAAAAGATAAATGAAGTTAGACAAAAAATTATTACTATTATTTTACATTGATAAAAGCAACTCTTGATCTTACTTGCCATAATTTCTTCCGAATATGGCTCGAGATGCCATCTTCCGCGTCTTTAGATATTTTCATGCTGAGCAAAACTAAATTCGGCCTTAATGTAGTAGATCATATCAACTAAACATATGCTGTGCCAAACTATCATTCGAAATAAGTTAAAGAATTCTACTGAGCTAGACAAAAATTGATACATGACTTAACTAAGGACAAGTTCACTCAATATCACCACTTTCGAAGTAGCAGAGCCGTTGTCTAGAAAACGTTTAGGATTTATCGAATGTCGTGTCAAATGCACTTACTATTTTTATTGACTCGTCAGGACATACAAGCCCTACTATTTGATTCCATAAGACCACATATTGTTATTGTTCAGAATAATGGTTTTAAGAAATCTATTATTGTTGTTGAACTTACGATTTGTTTTAAGACAAATCTTGAAAAATCAAGAGAATATAAACTTGTATCGTAACTTGTACTTGTAACAGTATCGTAGACTGAGGCAAGATCTAAAGGAGAATGTCACCAATTTCAAACCTCAGAGTATGGAGGTATCTAACCTTGGATTTCATGAGCCAAATGTTAAATACATAACTGGTTTGCGGAAGGACCAGCACATTGGTTCAGAACAGCATCTCGACAAGTGTGTCGACGTGGCTCTCAGGTTGACTTATCACATTTTTAATAGGCGAAATAAGGATTGGACATATCCAAACAACTCACGTTTTCACTTAGTGACATTCTATTTATTTATTTGCTTCCATTTGAAGCTGTATGTTACTGATTTGTGAGGTTTTGGGTTTGTTTTTAGTTGTTGTGTTGGTTTTTTTAAAGAGTTGAAGTCAAGATTTATAAATATTCAATATATCAACCTTAGTATGAATGCAATTGAAGAAATGGCGAGGAAATTAAGTTATTTTTAATGATGATACAAGATCTTGGGATTGAAAGTAGAAATTTCCTGTTATTCAAAATGATATCATTTGCAATAAGGTCGGCTTATTTCATATTTTGTAAAAGAAATTGTCATTGGCCAATCTAGCTTGATGAAGACGTATATCATACCATGTAAATTCATCATGCCTATAATAGATTAATGAATTGTATTGGATGAAAGCTATAGATACCTAAAGTTAGAAGAAAGTTATTATTATTATTGTTGCAAAAATAGGTATGAATAATGCCTGGTATGCAACAGCCAGCATATAAGGTATTAGAAAGAGACAATTACAAGGCAACAAAGGAATATTGCATAAAATATAACTTTGGCAAGCATTGGCGGCCTTAGTATTGTTACCAAATATAGAATATTAATGCAAGTAAAGAAATCCACCAAATAGTCTAGCAAGAGCTTCGACTGTAGCATGCTACGTGAACTTTCCAAAAAGTTACTTCTAAGAAACAGAGTTCCAGTTCCTAACAATTTTACACTAAATCTTCCCATTTTTTAATAATCTGAGATTTTTCCATTATACATTATTCCTAAAAAGGCAACACATTTATTTTAAATAAGATGAATAATATAATTTAAATAATGTATCTAAGACTAATAAAGTTTCCTTAAATAATGTAAACACTCAAGAGAAGAGTTCGTTCCTTAAGTCAAAGAGTCGACGATGCATTTCATTTTCCTTTAAAGACTGTCTTATGGTAGTATCGTTTGCTGTCCGAAATGTATGACTACCTTTTAACACATTCTGAAAACAAAAATAGCAGAAACTTTTAGTCCGCTTCCGGGACTGCCGCCGGTCTAATAATATATCGTCTACATTTGTGCGACTATTAGTTGCCTATAGCCCTAAGAAATTCAGCATATAGGGAAGTGTTGCAAACACTTTGAAATCAACAGAAGCAAAAGCCAATGCGCAATGGAATATAGACAGGTTATGGTTGCATTGTTTGCCCTTCAAAATTTCTAACAATAACTTTTAACACTTGAGCACACAAACTACATTTACATAAAACTCTATTAAGCTTTCGGAACAGCTGCTAGTTTGATGATATATGGTCTATACTTGTACGACTACCAGTTGCTTGGAGCCCTAAGAAATTCAG
>JAAAKM020000498.1:25278030-25312846 GCA_010016025.2 Alatinidae sp. Z8VKAUB7J3
CAAAATTTCTAACAATAACTTTTAACACTTGAGCACACAAACTACATTTACATATGACTCTATTAAGCTTTCGGAACAGCTGCTAGCTTGATGATATATAGTCTATACCTGTACGACTACCAGTTGCTTTGAATCCTAAGAAATTCAGCGTATGGGGAAATGTTGGATACACTTCAAAATCAACAAAAGGGAAAGTCGTAGCAGAATGTAACTTAAATACTTAGCTAAAAAAAAACTTAGCAATGATACTGGCATTTGTAAAAAGTTGATTGTTCTATATAATTCCAGTGGAGAAAAAGACAAAATGTTTCGTAGCAGGAAGAATAAGGAATGTGTTGAAAATTTATGCTCGATAAGTATAGACCAAGTAGTATACCTTCAGATATAAGGTTAAAGAATTGCAAGAACTGAGGGAATCAGATTGATGCAGAACAATATCAAGGTGCCCTTGGAGGTCAACCTTACTTAGTGCTTCCTAACGAAATCTGATCTACTAGCTGAAGCCAATTTGCATCCAATTAAGGAAAGCAATTTAGGAAGGCTATTACGAAAATCAAGGATATCTCATGAACGTGAGCCAGGGAGTATACTTCCAGATGTAAGATTAAAGCATTATAAGGATTGAGGGAATCAGATTGATGCATAAAAATTTCAAGCAGCCCTCGAAAGTCTCACTTCTGTAGTGCATCCTAATGGAGTCTGATCTACCATTTGCAATACATTCAAATAGGCAATTTGCATCCAATCATGGAAAACAATTTTACTTGTGCAGTGCAACATTGTTTTCAATTAGGTGTCTTTAATTGCTGTAAACTGTGCTCCATAAGTAGGGAAATTTTTTATGCGAAGTGCATATAAATGCATATAACCGCATATTTTGTCCTTTTTTAACCTAGATGCATATTTGACATTTTACTGCATATAAATGCATATTTAGCTTTTTTTAATATTCCGGAATTTTATTTGCTGTAGTGTTGTGGCATTGAGCGACTTGGTAGTCGCTCAGCTTTCTGTTATGCACTGCGCCATTACCACCACCCCGTCTTGCCCATGCGTGTCACTGAGTTGGAGAAGCTGTTCGAGATAAATATGCTGATGCAAACGTTTGAATTTCCAAGTTTAAGCAAATTTTTGTAAAAGCCTTAACACGTGGACAAGATTTCTCACCAATAACTTCCTTTCTATTGCCACCAAAACAAATTATTACGCGTTGGGAAACGTAGATCGAAGCAGCGTGTTACTATGCCAATAATTTCGAAACAAAAAACTTTTTGCTCAATATGATCGCCGATTCAAGTGCTATCCGATCTTGGAAGAGAACCTTGATGTTGCCCAATCTGCCTGCGGACCTTGTCGTTATTCTTTACATTTTTGCGTAATTGGCACAATCATAGCCCGACAAGAAGAACGAGGCATGTTATTAAAAGATTCTTGGGAAGTGGTTCTTGAAGCTCTGCGCAATTTGGAAGATACAGGTGGTGTCGCCACTTTTGCACTTACTAAATTTAAGAAATGTTTGGCCAAAAATCCATGCTGGAGAAGACCTGTTCTATAAACAGCTGTATCAACAAAAAGTCGATAACAGTTTCAGATGGGTTCACTGTGAGCGACATTGGTGCCTTTTTTGCTCCAATTACCAGTGTGGAAGTGGAGCGTGCATTTAGTGACTATAAAGCGTTGATGTGTACGAACCGTTCCCGCTTAGGTGAAGTAAACTTGGAGAAACACATAATAATGTCATACAATGTAAAAAGATTGGCCTGTACTAAACTGTAAGAATTGTTTTGAATACAACTCCGTAAACAGGTTTTTATGTTTTGTTTTTCTTGTTAGAGCATGTAAATGCATATTTTGATCTCCGCTTTTGCATATTTTCCTTTTTTAAATGCATAAAAATATTCCCTAGTCATAAGAATTTGATTGTCTGAGCCTCGTGTTGTCAACATGGTCGTTTAGCAGAGTAAACCTTTAGATTCTTATTAGGATAGTAAGGAGTGAATTGCATTATTTAATAACGCGTGATTTCACTCGCAAACTACTAGGCATGTTAATATCACACGTCATTTTACACGTGACTATGTCGATATGAAGAGATCAGACTTTTTGGGCCAAAAGATATGACAACAGTTATTTAAGGAAAGCTTTTGCCGGACCTTTTCAGAACATTTACGTACTTGAATTCAAGTATCACAAATGCATTGGATTACTTTTACGTACCAAGCTTTGCGCTAAAAATTGTACATCTGATTGACAAAGTGATAGTCGACATTCGGGATGTACCCATAAAGTTATTTCACAAAATCTCACTTTAACTTTGCACTTATTGAAGCTATTTCATAGTCCTCGTAAGCCTAAAAAAGTATCTTTCTACTGAGCAGGGGTATTTTTAATACAACTGACGCGACATTTGTCACTTCACTTTGAAATCACTATGTCGCATAGCATGTGCCACGTCGCATATGTGATGTGTCCCTTGCGACCGATCACTTCGGTGTGAAAGCTTCCTTTCAGGAGGATCTGTGACAAAAGTATGGAAAGCAGGGAATATCCGTTTCGGAGAATAAAAAGTTAACAAAAGTGTTAAAAAAGGAGGGGGGGGGGGGGGGAGGAGATGGCATACACTTTTGACTGGGGAAAAAAATAAGTGGTTTCGATGGAAAGGCCCTTTTAGTACGAGACTTGGTTTCTCTATAGTAAGCATCTTGTTCTACGGCCCATCTTTAGCTTATCAATACAATCGTCTCGGAAACACGGCGCTTAATATAGCCACGGACCTTCATAAGGTATAAACACTGATAAAATGTCTTTTTAAGTTCCGACTCCCTGTGAGTTTGTGATTCCTGAATGACACCTAATATGGCCCATGCTGACAATCGAAAAGTATAACAATCGGATCATATTCCTCTTCGTCCTTTAATAAGAGGATCAACCAACGATGTAAAATGGCTCAAAGGAATTGCAGGGAACTAATATTAAGATCAAATATCCGTGTAACCGATGCAAGAGATGAGTGATCCAAATAGAGAAGATCTCGTCTAATCGCAGCTGGAGTAATTGGTATTAAATTCCGTAAATGAAAATTCTTTATGGGGGCCTATTCTTACAATAAAGAAGATATAAAGAAATCACAGGGTGTACAAATGGTGCACTGTAGGTGACCATAGAAACCGATATAAGAGCCATATAGGGAATTCAGGAATGGACTACCGTAGCGAAAATTTTAATGTGAAAGGCGAGAGTAGCGATAAAATGTTGGTTATGTAACCGAAAAGACTGTATTTTGGAATACCCCTCATGGAATACAGTTAAGTATTTCCTATAAAAATTCTCTTTCCAAGTATTTTAAATGTTTAGCGTGTAAGAACTGTTAATATGTAGCGCATCGTTTCTGTAGGCGAAAAACATACACGCTAAGCAGAACGAGTTGTAATTATTCACAGAAGATTAAAATTCCAAAAGCTGGCTTCGTTCGAGTTTTGGAAGGGAATTCGAAAGCAGTGGCAGTCATGCTGTGATTTATGAGCTATCGTGGAGACAAGGCCAAAGAAAAGGATTGGAAACAATCCAATTTAATAGTAAATTAATTGCTGAAGTAGCTTAAGAACACAATTATCTTTAATGACCTTAATCTATATGTTTCTATAAATTAAAACATTCTTCGCCTGAGGGTTGGCAGCTGAATTCCTCTTTGGAAATATGATCTTTGCAAGGGATTGTACGGAAACGTAATTAAGAATATCAGGGTTAAGGCAAGCCTAAAGAAGTGCGTACTGCTCACGGATAAGACGCACAATAGAAGTGTCAAACCAATTAGAACCTATGAGCTTTGAAACCAGAACACTCCGTGGAGTCAAGGTCTCTTACACAAAGGGAAAAAGAACAGCAATGCCCTCTCAGCGCTTTTTAATTAATATTTATCTCAGATATCCTACTATTTTGAACGCTTTTGCTGTTTAGTAGCATACCGACTTTTTCCTACACATGAAAATACTCCTGGCAGGAAACTAAAAAACGGATATGTCATTTTTCTTGTCATCACCTTCATTCTCCTAGCTTTTATTGCGTCCCACTCTATTTTCACAGCAGCGTTACAATCACTGCTAGGTAAACGTAGATAGTAGCAGTGTCATTGGTTTGCTCTCTCAAACCATATTCATATGGATTCGCAGCTGCGAAAAACTTGGTCAAAAGACCATTTGCCGAACAGCACTTAAGTCAAATGTCGAAAGCTTTCCCCATTACCATTTAATGCAAATTAATGATATTCCATTAACTAAATGGTAATCAAAGGCAATGCAACATACACTGCTACGTTGACGTGTATAGTAGCAGTGTCATAGGTTTGCTTTCACAAACCCTATTCATATGGATTCGCAGCTGTAGAAAAACTTGGTCAAAAGACCATTTGCCGAACAGCACTTAAGTCAAATGTCGAAAGCTTTCCTCGTTACCATTTAATGCAAATTAATTATATTCCACTAACTAAATGGTAATCAAAGGCAGTATTACATACACTGCTACCTTAATGTGTATAGTAGCAGTGTCATTGTTTTGCTGTCTCAAATCATATTCATTTGGATTCTAAACTGCGAAAAACCTGGGCGAAAGACCATTAGCCAAACATCACATAAGTAGAATGTCGGGAACTTTGTCCATAGCCATTTATGCAAATTAATGATGTTCCACCAACTAAACGCTTATCATAGCTTACAACCATTCCTCTTACGGAAGGAAATTTTCTTATCATTTTAAAATCCCTGTTTTGCAATTGGTTAAGCAAAACTTTGCGAATGTTTTCGTACCGGGTTTTCCAGTACATTTCGTAAATAGACATTATAAATCCTCTCTGTCCAATGATAATTCGCATCACTTAACGGTTTTGAACAGGCCGATTGGCCGGACGGCAGTCTTTTCATTGGTCAAGTCGCACTCCCTAGAGAGGCTGGTGTCGTAATTGCGTAGAGTATCAGTTTCATATATCTGAAATATAGGTCCTAAGATATCAGACAAACTGGAAACCTACAATCACGGACATAAACTCATGTAAACTGACCTAACCCCCGTTTTAACTGACGACGGATTTTGAAACTTTCATTTCGGTGATTTGCATGTTACACCTCCCTGTTGTTGGAGGTAAGGGGCAGATACCATGTAATACCACAAATGTGAGTCTCTGTCCTGTAAGGGGACTAAACACCTATTAATAAAATATTTTGATAATGTAGCTCTCCTTGTTCCTTGTTCTAAAGTCATATGCAAAAAAGCAAGTATGATGTCGCTAAGATTTCTGTCAACGATTGCTTTTCTCTCTTCGTTCCCTATACTTTACCGACACAAGCAACAAAAGCAAGGATAACGTCGTAAAGGTTTCTGTTGACGCTTGCGTTTTTCCTCTTGTTCAATACTTTACCGGCGCAAGCAATGAAGCATGTATTATTGCAAAGGTTTCTGTCAAAAATTGCTTTTCTCGTCGAGTCTTTCGTTTACTGGCACAAGCAATGAAGCATGTACAATTGCTTCTCCCTTCTTTTACCATGTTTCACCAGCACAAGCAACGAATCAAGTATAATGTCGAAAAGGGTTCTGTTGACGCTTGCATCTTTCCCTTTTCCAATATTTTAAGCAAGTATGATGAATGATGATGATGCAAGTTTGATGAAGGCTTCTGCCCACAATTGTTTCTTCTTTGTAGCTATAGCTTACCGGCGCAAGCAATGAAGCAAGTATGATATCGCAAAGTTTTCTGTTGACAATTGTTTCTCCCTTCTTTTTCCATGTTTTACCGGCACAATCAACAAGCAACGAATCAAGTATGATGTCGAAAAGGGTTCTGTCAACGCTTGCGTCTTTCCTCTTGTCCAATATTTTACCGGTACACACAATAAAGCATGTTTTACGTCAAAAAGGCTTCTGCCGACGATTGATTCGTTTTTTGTCCATATTTTACCGCGACATGCAATGAAGCAACTGTGAAGTGGCAAAGGTTTTTCTTGACAATTGCTTCTCTCTTCTCTTTCCATGTTTTACCGCGACAAGCAACGAAGCAAGTATGAGGTCGCAAAGGTTTTAGTGACAAACGGAGTCAGTGAAAATACCTCGAATAGATAGGATATGCTAACATAAATTTCATTTGTATGAAACTGAATTCGCCAAAATTAGTAAACGGGAGGGAGGTCCAAATAACGCCCCAGGGGAGGGGGGATTTCCAAAAATCAATAAGCGTCCGGAGACGGTTATTAGGCACTCAAAAGCACTTAAACTACAAGAACTGGTTAAAACATGAGATTACACGGAAGCAATTATTGAAGCAAAAAATTAGCAAAAAAGAGCAGTTATGTCAAAAGAATTGGGTACAGCGGAAAAAGAACGTGCGTTTATTTTAAAGCCTCAATAGCCGAACCAGAACAATTTCAAACTCACCATTTGATGTTCTCTCTTCTCATCTTCATGCCTTACAATGGGATTTGGATACACTGATTGGGCAGGAGATTGTCTGTCCTTGGTCATATGACATGAGACTAGAGGCCTTTGTCCGTAATTTCGTAATGCTGCCTGTCGAAGACCAACGAGAGAGGGTTGGAATCTAATGTGACTGACAAAGAAAAAGAGCATGCCATTAGAATTGCTAAAGCTCAATGGAAACCTGCCACGACAATGTTAGGTAATAGTCTTGATTACCCTCGACATCAACCTAGCCCCAACAAAGGTTGCTTTGCAGGTCAGTAACCCCCAAAACGATACTAAATTTTAAACCATAGTCTGTAGGGTAACGAGGCTATGAGAGGACCTTGTTTTGATCTTGTTGAACAGAAAATCTTGTAACAGCAACTGTTAAATAGTATATGTTAATGGTTAAATGATAGTCTGTAGGGTATCGAGGCTACTCTGGATGAAGATACTTAGAACGAGGTTAATTCGTAGCCTTGATATCATACAGGCTATGATTAATATCTACCTCAAAGAATTTATTTCTTTAATTACATTTATGTAATTTTGACAATTTTTGCTTTCGGGAAGCTTTCAAGTGCAACGTGATTTGGATACGACGAGCAGTTGATATGCAGTTGATGTTCTGTGTCCTACACAAAACTTTCGATTACAGTATTTAAAATAACGAAGATATCTTGAGCATGAGTGACAAATGTAAATACGATTTTCAGAGTGAAACTGCTAAATCCGTAGTACTTAAACATCATACTATAACGGGTTAAACCAAATAATTTATTTTGCATATGTTGTTGTTTAATTCGATCTCTTCTGTATGTTTGAATATGGTATTCCTTAGATGATTGATAACAGTCGAAGTACATCAAGTGTCTGTTCAACAGTGTAATATAGTTCTATAGCCTCCAGAAAGTGTTTAAACTATGTTTCAGGCTGTGAAACAGTACATCAATTGTGGGGCTTTGGAGTCAAAGAGTGGTGAGTTAATTTTGCGTCTCTTTCACATAACACAGTGAAGTCTCTATCAAAATTGACTTTCGCAAGCTTTTATTGCAGTTCGTTCACGTTCTGTGAACGTTTTACGTCCATCGAAGAGTTTTCTCAACACAGTAAATGACAGCCATTTGGTCGTATATATTTTAAATGTGCACATGACGTTTCGGCACTCGCTGTTGCCATTCAGAAGTGAAATAAAATGACTAGTAACAATGCTTATATACAAGGACTTTAAAACATGGATACTGCACGAAGAAATGAAATCAATACAAATTATAAACGATGCTATGATAAATACGCACGGTTCTAAAAACAATTAAAGCAGGGGTTAAAGCAATTAAAATATCTTTAGTATATGAGTAAAACCTTCGTTCTTTCTGTTAATTTATGGGCTCTCCTTCTTTACTAAAAGTATTATTAAAAGTAAAACTATATTATGTCTCTCTTACAAGGACGGGGCGGTACCAACATATTCGTGACTTATATTGAAGCGCCAAGCACTTAAACGCAGACGATCTACTTGACCTCGTCTATGGCTCTGCCTGAATTGAACCCTAGTCGTAGCAAAAGCAAGTGCAGTGTGGACTGGACCGCAGCAGCGACTAACCTTAACCTTAAATTACCCAAAAGATGCAATTTTGAACAAAACACCAACACTCTACGATCCTCCTTAAATTAAAGGAAACGGCATTGGACATTGGAGATTCTTCAAGACATGTTCAAGCACGAACTAGCAGGAATCCGGCAATTGGTCAAGTCTGTCATTGACCCACTTGAAGGTTCCTAAACCACGTCCTTCACATCAGACTGAAGGTGCTAGTTCTGTGACATATGCCATATTATAGTCTTCGTAATTTAATAAGAAGGCGGTTCTTACGAAGCAGGGAAATTTCAATAAACATTGGTCAATCTTACATAAAAAAACATGTTTCTTGACCCAAACACATGATCCTGCTAATGTTGAAATCAGCGCTTGGTGATGTTTCACCCTCAACTTCAAACTGAGAACCATAACACAAGCTGCGACTATTGAGATCTTTTGCTTCAGTGTTTATTTCAGCACACTATAAACCGCAATTATCCCTACATTACTTGCTCTTATCTTCTTACATAACTAACCATTTCCTTTAAATGTCTGTGAATGCTTGACGGATAGCTTGCTAAGTTGTGCCCTGCCCTTTAATCATACAGATACAGAGTCGTAGTCGTAGTCTCCTTGTACACATTGTGAAACTTACCAGCCGTAATTCGTAATAGCCGATGGACTAAAATCTTTGAAAATATTAATGAATCCCCACTTTAGATCTCATCACGGATTCTTGCTACTTTACGCGCCAGAATCCGTGATGCTCATACTCGAAATCCTAGTAATATGCAGGGCTGGGCCTACGGCTCAGCTCTGTGTACTACACGCGGCGCTGCATTGCAGATCCTGCTTTAACGGACTCCTGATAACATTCGATACGAGAAAGGAGTCCAGTGCAAGTTAAACGTTCTGTTTTTACAGCTGTAAACTAACCCTAACAATCCCTTGTGATCCTAATCACCTCTATAACTATCACATAATTCTACAATCACCTCATCAAACATCCTCTCTCTCAGCGATTGTACGCAAACACCAACTAACCCTAATTCTCGCAACAGATGTATCCCTTATTGATGTTTATAAAAGTTTTCCTCTATACCGTAGCCCCCGGTGTTATTGATTAACCCGCAAACCGCGGAGTCTCCACTGCTTATCAGGGAGACTGGTATGAAACACCGGATAAAGAGTCGCGAGGGAGTAGTGGAATTCTTTTTTACGACACGCTGTCACTGATCCAGTGTTGCACACATAAAATGTAACCTTAACCTGCTTTTTTACAGCACGCTGGATAACAGATTTTGATCGATATCGGAATTGTACCATAGGGCAAGTTGTATTAGAAAAGTGACGGCGGAATGGGCGTCAACATTTGCAATAGCAGACAGGTTTGTGTAGACTACCCTTAAAAAACCACCTGAGAAACATCGGTTTTCAACAAATATATATATATATATATATACATATATATATATATTCTCAGCAGACACATTGCTATATAAAAATAAGTTGTCTGTGGATCTGTGGATGGATCAGGTGACGTCACCTGAAAAAACTGGATCAGGTGGGACTCCGACGACATCGGTACGCAGGCCGAGCGCGTCCCGCGCCGCGATCGTGCCACAGATGCCCGAGCCGAGCCCGATCGGCACGTAGACCGCGTCGAGATCCTGTACCGCGCCGAACAGCTCGAGCGCGTAGCTGGCCACGCCTCGGACCAGACGCGGATCGAAGGACGGGACGAAGGAAAGCCCCTCCGCTGCCGCCGTTGCGTCGGCGAATTCGCGCGCCTCGTCGAAATCCTGGCCGTGCACCAACAGGCGTACGCCAAGCGCCGCCATCGCCGCGTTCTTTTCCGTGCTGTTGCCTTCGGGCACGACGATCGTCGCATCGACGCCGGCAGACCGCGCGGCGAAACCGATGGACTGGCCGTGATTGCCGCGCGTGGCGGTGATGATGCCCGGCGCATTGTCGCCTTGGGCGTAATCGTTCATGAAGGTGACGCCGCCGCGGACCTTGAAGGCGCCGATCGGCGTATGGTTTTCATGCTTGACCCAAACCTCGCAGCCGCAGCGTTCGGCCAGCAGTGGCCAGTTGTACTGCAGGGTTGGCGCGATCACGGCATGCACCTGTTCGGCCGCGGATTCCAGGGTTTCCAAACTGTGTTGCATCGAACGCCTCCTTACCTTGCGAGTTTCTCGAGAAAAGCGATGTAATAGTCTGGTAATTCAAGCTTTTTGGCGAGCGCATGCAGCGACTTTGCATAGGTCTTGTTTGCGCCGGATAGCTGATCCGTCGGCAGGTTGTAGCAAAGTGCGGCGACGGTCTTGCTCGTATGGGTTTGGGCTAGAACGGCCTCGGGACGGTAGTCGGCGACAGAGGGCGCGGCATATAATTGTGCGGCCTCGGTTCCCGGCAGCCCCATCACCACACCCCATACGGTTTCGCCTGCCGCCGGTGCGAGCGTCGCCCGATCACCGATATGCAGCCGGAAGCCGTCGACGAATGCCAGTGTATCGGGGCCGGGATGGAAACCCTGTCCGATCAATGCCTGCCGGTCCATGAACAGGCCGTAGAAGAAGATATCGATTGCGCGGTCCATTTTGATCGCCTCGCTATGGCAACGTAATGACGCCTTCCATGAAGGGAACGGCGGCGCCGCCCAAGGTCACCCGGTCGCCGCGGTGTTCGCAATGCAGCACGCCGCCCCGCTCGGAGATCTGCCGCGCCAGGAGCCTCGACCGGCCCAGCCGTTCGGCCCAATAAGGAATCAGCGTGCAATGGGCGGAACCGGTTACCGGATCCTCCGGGATGCCCGCCTTCGGCGCGAAGAAACGAGAGACGAACTCGCAATCCTCGCCGGGCGCAGTCGCGATGATCCCCATCGGGTCGAGTTCGGCGATCCCGGCCATGTCCGGCTGGAGCCGCGCGACCGTCGCCTGATCGGGGAACACCGCCATCCCGTCGCGTGCGACCAAATAGGCCTCCGGCCGGGCGCCGAGCGCCCGTGCGACGGGATCGATGTCGTCATCAGGCGTGCCGGGAACGGAGGGAAAGTCCATCATCAGATTGTCACCGTCGCGAACGACGGTCAGAACCTCGCCATCCTTGCTGGTAAAGCGGACGTTGCCGCTATTTGGATGCACCTTGTTCAGGATGACCCAGGCGGCCGCTAAGGTCGGATGACCGGCCAGACTGATTTCGAAACGCGGCGTGAACCAGCGAATCCCATAGCCCTGGCCATCTGGTACGCAATACACCGTTTCCGAAAGGTTGTTTTCCGCCGCGATGGCTTGCATCGTTTCCTCGGGAATCCAGCCTTCCAGGATGCAAACCGCCGCGGGGTTGCCGCCGAATACCCGATCAGTGAAGGCGTCGATTTGATACTGTTTGATCTGCATATTCGTCTCCTAGTGTCCTGATCGCAAAATTCATTTGCGTGAATCAGCACACCAACTATTTGATTCTAGTATCATCACACTAGGATCAATCGCGCCAAAACGGCTTCGCGGCTTCCCGTTTCGCATCGTAGCGGGTAATGCCGACGTCGCGCAGCAGATGGTCGCTCAGGCGCGACAGAGCGCGCCGTTGCCGGTACCGCGCCGCCCAGAACGTCACCAGACGCGCAGTTTGCCGCAACGAGCGCATGGGATGCAGCAGGCCCTTCGCTGACAACAGCGGTGGTGCCAGCGATGGTGAATTATTTCCGTTTGGATAAATTGTAGGCATTCAATGTGCCTCTTTATCGAATATTGTGTTGATTCACACGTGATTGTCGTCGTACAAATTTCGAATTCACGAGTCAAAGCAAACATTGTCACCATGACAATATTAGATATCGCCTTGGAAAATCGGCCCGGCCCGAAGTATCGGGCCATCGCCGCCGCGCTGGCGGAATGTATCGAAGACGGTCCTCTCGCGCCCGGCGACCGGCTGCCGACACAACGTGATCTTGCCTGGCAGCTAGGGGTTACGGTGGGAACGGTCAGCCGCGCCTATGCGGAGATCGAACGCCGTGGCCTGCTGAGCGGTGAAGTCGGCCGCGGCACCTACGTCCGCACGGCGCCCCCACCCGGTGACCTGCCGATGCGCCCGCAGGCCGCGGTCGGTGATATCGACCTCACCTTGAACTTTCCCGCGCCGGGGACCGAACGGAACATGCTCGCGGAAGCCCTGGCCAAGGCGGCGAGCGATCCCGATGCCGGGCGCCTGCTCGAATATCAACCGGATGTGGGCCTGTCGGATCATCGCGCCGCGGGCGCGGTCTGGCTGGCCCGCCGCGGCGTCTCGGTGGACCCGTCGCAGACGATCGTCACCGCGGGCGCGCAGCATGGGATCATCGTCTCGCTCGCGGCCCTGACCCGGCCCGGCGACCGTATCCTGACCGAACGGCTGACCTATCAGGGCGTAAAGCCCGCCGCGGCGATGCTCGGTCTCCGGCTCGAAGGCGTCGCCATGGATGACGAAGGTCTGCTGCCGGACGCGCTCGATCAGGCGATTGTCGAAACCGGCGCCCGGCTGCTCTATTGCACCCCGACCCTGCAGAACCCGACGACCGCGACGATGTCCGAGGCGCGAAAACAGGCCATTGCCGACATTGCCGCCCGTCACGACCTCACGATCATCGAGGATGACATATACGGCATCCTGCTCGACCAGCCAGGCCCCCTCCCCTTGGCGTGCTTCGCGCCCGAACACACGATCTACGTGACCAGCCTGTCCAAATCGGTCGCGCCCGGATTGCGCATTGGCTACACCGCGCCCCCGCCACGCCTTGTCGAGCGTGTGGGCGCCGCAGTGCGGGCCAGCTGTTGGATGGCTGCTCCCTTGACGGCGGAAGTGGCGACCCGGTGGATTATCGATGGTCGGGCTGATGAAATCCTACAGGATCATCGCGAAACGGCTGAGGCGCGACGGCGTCTCGCGATGCGAAAACTCGAAGGACACGTATTCAACGCGCCGGTCGGCAGCCTCCATGTCTGGCTGCACCTGCCGGATCCCTGGCGCGCCGCCCAGTTCGTATCCGCAGCGCAACAGCAGAGTGTCGTTGTCGCGCCGGCGGAAACCTTTGCGGTGGGACGCGGTGATATCCCGCATGCGATCCGGATTTGTCTGGGCACCCCGCGCAACCAAACAACCCTCGCCAAAGGGCTGAATATCATCACCGACCTGCTGGCCGACTCCGACGCATCACTCTCGATGATCGTCTGATTTAGCGGGGAAATGCCGAAACCGTGTGGCCATGCGCCAACGGTCCGTGCCCCTGGCCGAAGCCTGGGGCCGCCAGGATAGCTTCGCGCACATAGGCGCGCGCGCGATCGACGGCATCGCGCATCATCATGCCTTGCGCCAATCCGGTCGCAACCGCCGACGCCAATGTGCACCCGGTGCCATGGGTATGGACGGTGTCGATACGTGTGTCGTCCCAGCGGTGCTTTTCGCCGCCCGCGAACAGGAAATCGGTCAGGGTGTCGCCGGTCAAATGTCCGCCCTTGAGGAGAACGGCCGACGCCCCCAGATCACCGAAAGACTGCGCCGCCGCCTGCATATCTTCGACCGTCTCGATCTCGCGTTCGATGAGTGCCGCCGCCTCCGGCAGGTTTGGCGTCAGGACGGTGGCCAAGGGCACCAAACGGGCCCGCAGCGACGACATCGCTTCCGGTTCCAGAAGCGCGTGTCCCCCTTTCGCGAACATCACCGGGTCCGCGACGAGCGGAAGGTCATATTCCGCGATAACGTCGCAGACCGCTTCTATGACCGCCGCATTGTGCAGCATGCCGGTCTTGATCACATCGACACCGATATCCTCGATCACCAGGCGCATCTGCTGGACGATGAAATCGGGATCGATGCCGACGACGCCGAAGACGCCTTGCGTGTTTTGCGCGGTCAGCGCGGTAACCGCGGTCATCGCATAACCGCCCAGCGCCGTGACCGTCTTGATATCGGCTTGGATACCGGCACCGCCGCCGGAATCGGAACCCGCGACGATCAATACCCGGCCTTGCACCGGCTGACCGGTCATCCGCCCGCAACCTGCTCGATGCTCGTGACGATATCGTCGACCACCCCGGTGACCAGTTTGTCGTCGTCGCCTTCGGCCATGACGCGAATAACCGGTTCCGTGCCGGACTTTCGGATGACAATCCGCCCGGATTGACCAAGCGAGGATTCTCCGGATTCGATGGCCGCAATAACTTTGTCGTCCTCGAGGGGGGCGCCGCCATTGAAGCGGACATTGCGCAGCAACTGCGGCACGGGATCGAAGATATGGCAGACATCGCTGACCTTGCGGTTCTGCTGCACGACGACCGCCAACACCTGCAAAGCGGCCACCAGACCATCGCCGGTGGTGCCGTAATCGCTCAAGATGATATGGCCGGACTGCTCACCGCCCACATTGAAGCCGTTCGCCAGCATGTGCTCGACGACGTAGCGATCGCCGACCGCGGTACGAACCAGATCCAAGCCGATCCCGTTGAGATTGCGTTCCAGCCCGAGGTTGGACATCACGGTCGCGACGATACCGCCCCCGCGCAGCCGTTCCTCCTGCTGCCAGGAACGGGCGATAAGCCCCATGATCTGGTCGCCGTCGAGAATGGCCCCAGACTCGTCGGCGAGGATCATGCGGTCGGCATCGCCATCAAGCGCGATTCCGACATCGGCGCCATGCACGACGACTTGCTCGCGCATCAGCGACGTGCTGGTCGCGCCACAATCGCGGTTGATATTGGTGCCATCCGGTTGAACGCCGATTGGAACAACCTCTGCCCCCAGTTCATAGAAAACCGCCGGGGCAACACGGTATGCCGCTCCGTTGGCGCAATCGACGACGATCTTTAGCCCGTCGAGTCGCAGGCCGCGCGGAAACGCCTGCTTGGCGAATTCGATATAGCGGCCCGGCGCGTCTTCCAGCCGAGTCGCGCGGCCGAGCGCCTCGGATTCGGCGTAATCACCCGCATTCGCCTCCATCAGGGCTTCGATGGCGCTCTCTTCCTCGTCGGAAAGTTTATAACCGTCAGGACCGAACAGCTTGATGCCGTTATCCTGATAGGGGTTGTGCGACGCCGATATCACCACGCCCAAATCGGCGCGCAGCGACCGCGTCAGCATCGCGACCGCCGGTGTCGGCATCGGCCCGACGAGGTCTACATCCATCCCCATGGAAATGAAGCCCGCCGTCAAGGCAGGTTCCAGCATATAGCCGGAGAGCCGCGTATCCTTGCCGATCACGACCAGATGGCGATGGTTACCACGGCGAAACCGCTGTCCCGCGGCCATGGCGAGGCGCAAGACGGTGGCGGGGGTGATGGGTTCGCTGTTGGCGCGCCCACGAATACCGTCTGTTCCGAAGTATTTTCGGGTCATCATATTCCTTGATCGATCGCTCGAATCCGATGCGGCTGCACCGAATTAACCGCGCGCACTATAAAAGATTCGCTAAGATTTGTGCAGCCGGACGGCCGGCGCGGTCAGCTTTCGGGCTGAGGTTCCGGACCGATATCGGTAACGGGGCCGCTGGTCGGGACGGAAGACCGAATGCCACTCGACGGCGTCTCGTCTTCGTCCGTTCCCTTCGAGATATCTTCGCCGCGCAGCAGCGCATCGATTTCCGCACGCGATAGGGTCTCGTATTCGAGCAGCCCCTTCGCGATCGTGTGCAAATCGTCGAGACGTTCGTTCAGAATGTCGCGCGCCGTCTCCTCACCCCAATAGACCAGCTTGCGCACTTCCTCGTCGATCGTCTTGAGGGTCGCTTCGGAGACATTCTTGCGCTGCGTAACCGAGTGCCCGAGGAAGATTTCCTCCTCATTCTCGCTATAACGCAAGGGCCCGAGTTCGTCGCTGAACCCGTATTCGGTGATCATCGCGCGGGCGATCTGAGTGGCCTGCTGAATATCCTGCGCAGCGCCCGTCGTGATGTTCTCCTTGCCGTAGATAATCTCCTCGGCGACGCGGCCGCCGAACGAACTGGCGATACGGGCTTTCAGTTCCGTATAGGATTGCGCGTATTTGTCGCGCTCCGGCAGCCACATGGTCACGCCTAGGGCGCGGCCGCGCGGAATAATCGTCACCTTGTGCAAGGGTTCATGGCCCTTGACGTGCATCATGATCAAGGCATGCCCGCCTTCGTGATAGGCGGTCATCTCCTTCTCTTCCTCGGTCATGACCATGGAACGCCGTTCGGTGCCCATCATGACCTTGTCCTTGGATTCCTCCAGCTCTTGCATGGAAACGACACGCCGGTTCTTGCGCGCCGCCAGCAGAGCGGCCTCGTTGACCAGGTTGGCCAAATCCGCACCGGAGAAGCCAGGCGTGCCGCGCGCGATAACCTTGGCGTCGACATCCGGCGCCAGCGGCACCTTGCGCATATGCACCTTGAGGATCTTCTCGCGGCCCAGGATATCGGGGTTCGGCACCACGACCTGACGGTCGAAGCGGCCGGGACGCAACAAGGCGGGATCCAGAACGTCGGGACGGTTCGTCGCGGCGATCAGAATGACGCCTTCGTTCGCCTCGAAACCGTCCATCTCGACCAGCAACTGGTTCAAGGTCTGTTCACGCTCGTCATTACCGCCACCGAGGCCGGCACCACGATGCCGGCCAACCGCATCGATTTCATCGATGAAGATGATGCAGGGTGCATTCTTCTTACCCTGTTCGAACATGTCGCGGACACGGCTTGCGCCGACACCGACGAACATCTCGACGAAGTCTGAACCGGAGATCGTAAAGAACGGCACGTTCGCCTCGCCGGCGATCGCCCGGGCGAGCAATGTCTTACCAGTACCCGGCGGGCCGACCAGCAGGACACCCTTCGGAATCTTGCCGCCGAGACGCTGGAACTTCTGCGGGTCCTTCAAGAAATCGACGACTTCTTCGAGTTCCTGCTTGGCTTCGTCAATTCCGGCAACATCCTCGAACGTCACGCGGCCGGTCTTCTCCGTCAACAGACGGGCGCGGGACTTGCCGAAGCCCATGGCCTTGCCGCCGCCCGACTGCATCTGGCGCATGAAGAATACCCACACACCGATCAACAGCAGCATCGGGAACCAGGAAATCAGAATACCCAGCAGCGAGGGCATATTCTCTTCCGGCGGCGCCGCGCTGATCTTCACGCCGGACGCGGCCAGCGTTTCGACGAGTTTGGGATCATCCGGGGCGTAGGTTGTGAATGTCCCAGCGCCTTCTCGGTAATGTCCGGTGATGGTCCGGCCTTGAATCGTAACGTCGTTGATCTGATTGAGTTGGCTCAGAAAATCGGAATAAGTAATCGGCGCCTGAGCGCTTCGATGCGACGACCCTTGGAACAGGTTAAACAGACCGATCATCAGAATGATGATGATGATCCAAAGAGCTAAATTTTTGCCGAAAAGATTCACGCTAAGGCCTTTCAATACCGAAGCCGGAATATAGGGATGCCGAGCCTATTTCCAAAGGTTAACTCGCATTTATTTAGATAGTGTGTACCTACCCTTTTGCAATGTAAAGCGCGCTGGCACCAAGGGCTGAGGTGGCGCAAACACGACTTTGTGCGGATGACGCGAAAGTGGCAGGCTTCTGTTTCCCAAGATTCCGAGGTGCGGTACGGATCGCAATGTACCGTTTTTCCAAATGGAAGGCAGCCCAACTCTGACGGCGGCGGGAATGGGCGACTTCCGCAGCGCCGGAACCGCCGCGGTCGCCTGTCGCCACCCCTCGCTTCCTAGACGCCGTACATCACCGATACGGCGGACGCCCAAATTCAACCTAAATCGTCGGTCCCACAACAATTTACCCTGTGCAGGAAGTACCACTTTTGCCGCAGACGCCTCCCTGCAAATCAGCAGTCCGTCGCGCCGACGCATCACCCTGCATCCAGCCAAAGTCCGCCCGCCACCTGCTGCGCCGTCTTGGATCCATGAGTAGAGGCGCTCTATCCGTGCCAGACGCGGGGTATAGTCATTGCCGCCGATGCAGATAAGCAAACGCGCCAAGGCCCGCAAGGCCGTTTCCTCCGGCAATTGACGCAACGGCTCCGGCGAAACATGGCAATATCCAAACGGGTAGACAGTTGCCGCGCGCGCAAGTGCATACGCGACGCCGTTTTCCAAGGCGCTTCGCGCCCGCCCCATCCGTGATGCCGTTTCCGCCAGCCTTCGAGCCGTTATTCCTTCGGCGGCCAAAGACGAAGACAGCGTCCGCATCCGCACGCGTGCAAAATGTGGATCATCGTTCGAGGGATCCTCGACATGCATGACCTGCCGATGCGCGAGCGTCGCACGTAACCGCACTCGCCGAACGCTCAGAAGCGGACGCAGAATGCGAACGCTTGATGTCTCGACGATTGGCGCCATCCCGGCCAACCCATCGCTGCCGCTGCCGCGTGCAAGGCGCAGCAGAACCGTCTCGGCCTGATCTTCCTGATGATGCGCCACAGCCAAATGTAAAAAGCCGTTCGCGGCGCACCAGTCCTGCAGTAACGCATAGCGGACATGCCGCGCCGCCGCTTGTATGTCTCCGGCCCCTATCGGTTCGCTATTCCGCAAGATTTCGCAGGACACACCGTACTTGCTCAGCTCGCCGGCGACCGCGTCCGCTTCTTTGCTAGAATTCTGCCGAAGACCATGATCGACGATTAGCGCGGTTGTCTTGCCCCCCAGTGCGCGCGTCCAGCCCGCGGTCAAAAGGGCAAGCGCCATACTATCCGGGCCGCCGGAACAAGCGACTGCAATACTGGGATTTGTCTCGAACGGACCGACAGAGGCCATCAGCGCGGTGAATTCGGCCATTGCGATCCGCTGTATCGCGAGATCTTCAGCGTGTCGCAAACGAGACCCGTACTTAACCGCAGCCCAGGCGCGTCATGTCGGAACGCGCGCCGGAGAGAATGCGCTGGTTCGCGCTGGGGAACGTCTTGACCAATTCCGAATACGTCGTACAGGCGGACTGGTTTTCACCAATTTGGGAAAGAGACTTTGCCAGTTTAAAGAGGTTGTCCGGCGCCTTGTTGCCCTTGGGAAAGCGTTGATAGGCATCGAGGAAAATACGCGCCGCTTCCGAATACTGTTTCCGCACATAATAGGTTTCGCCCATCCAATACATTGCATTACCCGCAAGAGGATCGTCGGGATGGCGATCAACGAAGGCACGCAGCGCGTTTTCCGCCTCGTCGTAGTTTCGTGTTTTCAACTTGCCGAATGCGTATTCGTACTGCTGTCGCGCGCTGCCCTCTGGCAATTCACCGGCGTTTAACGGTCTGGCGACGGACGTGACACTGCTTGAAACGCCGCCAGGCGCCGGTGCCGCCTGAGGCGGCGGCGGATTTTCCGGAGCCGGCGCGCGTGCGATCGATGCCTTCGGTTGTGCCGGGGACGGTCGGACAGGTTGTCCGCTATTGATCGCGGCGAGATCGCGCCCGGTAATTTGTCCGAGTGAACGCTGACCTGGCGCAAGCGCAGCCTGACTTCCGGAGACTCCGCCAGAGGAGATGACGGTGGTACCTCGCTCATCCCTTGCCGTCGGGGCTGAAGCTTGGCTGGTCGCCGCCGTGGCGGGCTGTTCCAAGTTGCCCAGCGACCGACCGCCTTCGAGTGCCCGCAATCGGATATCCACATCGGCAACCAGTTTGTCGAGTCGCCCGCCCAACATCCGAATATCGTGCTGAACTCGTTCGATATGTCCGGTTACCTCGCGGATTTGACCCTGAATTTCCAATATTTGCCGCTGCAAACGGGCGTTTCCTCCGGGTTCAGCCACTACGGGCCGGCTCGAAGGTACTGCGGTATCATCTTCGCGATAGACGTAGCGCTGAATATCAGACAAATCGCGGCGCAGCCGCTCGATCTCCTGAACGAGGATATTGGTAGCAGCCCCGTCAGTCTGTGCCGATACTGGCATCGTATGAATACTAAGCACAAAGCTCAGTATGATGAGCGCACGCGAATACAAACAGCGGTCCGACTTTGACCGCTGTCTCTTTCTCACGAGTATCCGACAAAACGGGTTCATAAGGCCCGTCCTACCGCCTCAATTCGGCAACATTAAGGCGATTCAGGTAATGTGCTATCGGCAACCCAAGGTCACCGATAGCAATTCTCAGAAAAGGACTTAGCTGCCAGTGCCGCCGCTTGGCAACGTCACGCCGCGGCGATTTTGTGCCCAGGCGGACTCGTTCGACCCCACAACGGCGGGGCGTTCCTTACCATAGCTGATCGTCTCGATCCGGCCCGGTGCCACGCCCAAGCTAATCAGGTACTCACGGACAGCATTCGCGCGACGCTCGCCGAGCGCCAGATTGTACTCCCGCGTGCCGCGTTCGTCACAATGACCTTCGACAACAATCGTGTGGTCCTGATACTTTTGCAGCCACGCGGCCTGCTTCTTCAGTGTCGTCGCGGCCTTGCCCGTAATCTCCGATTTATCCAAGTCGAAGAAAATGCGGTCGCCAACATTCACAAAGAAATCAACACGACTTCCCGGAGGCGCACCGGACGGTCCAGCCTTTTTCGGTTTCGCTGCCGCTTTCGGAGCCGCGCCCGATTGTGCTGACGACGAGGAGGCCTGCGCCGATGATCCCTCGCTTTTGGCACTGCCTGTATCTTCAGGTTCTGTCGCGCACGCAGACACCAGCAAAGCCGCCGCGAACACACTTAAAATCTTCATACGCATCTACTTACCCCTTGGACGGAATATGTGGTTTCTATTGCTGCCCCATTGCGCGGAATATCGGGAGTTTCTGTCGCGAATATGATAGCAAGTCAAGGATATATTTAGCTCCAGTTAACCCCACCAAAATTCCAAACACAACCTCTCTTCCTAAATATAACCGGGCATTTTTGCCTAAACTCGAAGCAAACTTCCTAATATTACGGATTAAGTGGCGACCAAGCAGGATCGGACGCATCTCCACTCGTCACAACCTCCCGAAGATTGTCTCCCGTAAGGTCTACAGAATATAAGCGGCTAGACCCTCCCCTCCCTTGCGCGTCGGTCGGTGTTTCACGAAAGAACATCAGCACTCGTCCGTTCGGTGCCCATGTCGGCGCTTCGTCGAGAAAACTCTCCGATAACAGCCGCTCGCCACTACCATCCGGCCGCATGACACCAATGTGGAATTTTCCACCAAATTGTTTGGTGAATGCGATCAGGTCACCGCGCGGAGACCATACCGGCGTCCCATAACGGCCTCGGCCAAAACTGATTCGACGGACGTTTCCCCCGTTGCCGTCCATGACATAGATCTGGGGCGAACCGCCCCGATCCGAGTTAAACGTCACAAAATTACCGTCCGGTGAACCGCTCGGTGACGTGTCAATTGCGGGATGCCGCGTCAAACGCGCGACCTTTCGCGTTTGCAGATCCATTCGATATACGTCCGAATTTCCTTCGGTCGCAAATGACATCAAGATTGATTTTCCGTCGGGGGTGAAGCGCGGGGCAAAGGTCATACCCCTAAAATTACCAAGTACCTCTTCCCGTCCGGTTTCGATATCGAACAGATAAACCCGCGGTGAGTCATTATAGTAAGAAAGGTACGTAATTTCCTGAGTCGTCGGCGAAAATCGTGGCGTTAGCACGAGCGCCGACCCGTCTGTCAGAAAACGAAATCCGTCTCCATCTTGATCCATAATCGCGAGCCGCTTAACCCGCTTGTCCCGCGGTCCGCTTTCCGAAACGAACACGATACGCGTGTCGAAATAGCCGTCTTCTCCGGTCACACGTTTATAGATGGCATCCGAAATTATATGCGCAACGCGACGCCAATTCTCCGGTTCCGTGAAATAAGCGAGCCCCGTCATCTGCGCTTCCGCGAAGACGTCCCAGAGACGGAACTCGACCCGTAAGCGACCGTCCGGCTGCACTTTGACATTTCCTTGAATCAAAGCCTGCGCATTGATCACACGCCAATCGGAAAACCGTGGCCGCACAACCAGTGACGCCGCATCCTGAATGAACGCCCGCCGGTCCAGCGGGCGAAACAGGCCTGATCGCTCCAAATTATTGGAAATCACATTGGACATATCGGTGCCAATGCGAGCCTCCGGTTCAGTGAGGCCACTGAACTTCGTGACCGCGACGGGAAGCGGTTCGACATTGCCTCTGCGAATATCGACGCGAACTTCCGCGAAGGCTGGCAGCGCTAGCGAGACGAACAGCAGCGCAAAGCAGACAACCCTCGCGGCGGGTGCTGGGTTCCTATGCATGTTCAGAACATTTCTCCGGGATAAAATGTTAAAGTCATATTTCGCCACTGATGATATTTTTCCATAGGTAGCTTAAGCGGTTGGCAGCGCGGGTTCAGCATCGCCCGCACGGCGCTTTCAGCCATGGAACGGAAGAAACGATCGTTTGTGGCGCGCGTCCGATCGACGATCGTCGCCGAGCGAACACGACCGTCCGGACCAACAGTGGCTTTTATTTCAACCACCATCTTGTGCGCATCCCTTGCCCCTGCGGGCAAATTCCAGCACGGTTCGATCTGACGGCGGATAGCATCGACATCGCCAACCGTGATGCCGCTTCTGGCGAGATTCAGACGAGGCTTCGCTTTTTTGCGCTTTAAGGCTTCGGCGACTTGCTGCATCGGTGAGATCGATTTCTTAGGTTCTTCCGGTTTGCGCTCTTGTGGTTTACGCGGCTTACGTTCCAATTTGTCGACCGTTTTCAAGACGGAAGCGAAATCGTGTTGCGGCTTGGGTGGTTTCGGTTTGGATTTCGGCCGCGGTCGCGGTTTTTGCGCGACCTTTTTGGGTTTTGGTTTCGGCGGCTTTTTCACCTTTGGTTTCGGCTTTGGTATCGGGGCCAATTCCGGCGGCGGTTTTGGTGCAGGAACCGCCTTGGGTTCGGGTTTGGCAGCTAGCTGTGGTTTGGGCGGCGGCGTGCGGCGCGGTGGTGAAGCTGGCGGGGGCGGTGGCGCCGGCTTTTCCTTGGCGACCGGTTCGGGCTTTGGCTCCGGTTTTCGTTGCTCGGTTGCGATCTCCACATCGATCACCTGCGCCGGGGCAATGGTCGGTGGCGACGAAGGCAAAACGCCCAGCCACGCGAACAGGAAGGCCGCGATGTGCAGTGTTGCGGATATGGCGGCAGCTGTTCGCATCCCTACGCACTATTTTCGACTGGTCTTTGTTTCCGGCAATTTGGCGAGCAAGGACACCTTGCGAAAGCCGGCCGCGCTCAATTCGCCCATCACGCCCATGACAGTGCCGTAGGGAAGTGTTTCGTCACCGCGAATGAATATTCGCAGATCGGGGTTGGCTTTCATGATCTCACGCAAACGCGGGATCATCTTTTCCATCGTCGTCTCTGTCTCCTGTAGGAATATCGCGCCCGCGGCGTCGATCGTGACGACCAGTGGCTCTTGCGTATCGTTGATCGTTGCGGCGCGGGTTTTCGGCAGGTCGACCGGAACGCCGACGGTGAGAAGCGGCGCGGTCACCATGAACACGATAAGCAGCACCAGCATGACATCGACGAATGGCGTCACGTTGATTTCCGCCATTTTCGTGTAGCGATACTTCCCGTTACCGCGGTAGCTACTGCCAGATGTCTGCACCGCCATCGGTCAATCGGCCTCTTCTAGCTGTCGTGACAAGATGCCGCTGAACTCATGCGCGAAGGCCTCGAGCCGTCCGGCGTAACGGGTCAAATCGGTTGAAATCTTGTTGTAAGCGACCACCGCCGGAATCGCGGCGACAAGACCCAGCGCCGTGGCGAACAGCGCCTCCGCGATGCCAGGCGCAACAACCGCAAGGCTGGTCTGCTTGGTAATCGCGATCGATTGAAAACTATTCATGATTCCGTAGACGGTACCAAACAGGCCGATGAACGGGGCTGTGGATCCGACAGACGCCAGGAAGGTCATATACCGTTCGAGATGTTCCATCTCTCGACCGAGACTGACCTGCATCACGCGATCGATCCGTTGCTGCAGGCTCGTATGAGATATCTGGCTCCGTTCGATCCCGCGCGACGCGGTTCGGCGCCATTCCCGCATCGCCGCCGTGAACACAGCCGTCATCGGATCTATGGGACGCTGCCCGACCTGCTCGTATAACCCGTCGAGCGTCCCGCCGGACCAGAACTCGTCCTCGAACGCAGTTGCGGCACGGTCAAGGCGGCGCAGACGCCAGACCTTCTCGATGATAATGGCCCAGGTCCAGACCGAGGCCAGGATCAGCGCGACTATGACGATCTTGACGATCCAGGTCGCTTGCAGGAACAGCGACCAGACCGACAGGTTCACGTTCTCGACAGAGCCGGCCAGTGCCGTCGCCTCGACTAGATTCTGATCCATCAACTAATCCCTATTGAACATCATGCGTGTAGGCTTCGAGCACCGAACGAACCGGCCTCGGAAGCCGTGCCGGCCGGCCACTCCGGTCGATACAGGCCAGGCGAACCGACATGCGGACGAGATCTTCATCGTCACGGCGAACGATCTGTTCGGCGGACATCGAGGCACCGCGCAGTGACAGCAGGCGACTATGAACGGCAAGCGCATCGTCGAGCCGCGCCGGTTTGATGTAGTCGGCGGACATATTGCGCACCGCAAATGCGACTCCGTGATCATCCAAGAGTTCGCGATGCACGATGCCGGCTTCCCGCAACATTTCGGTGCGGCCGCGTTCAGCGAACTTCAGGTAATTCGCGTAGTAAACGATTCCCTCGGCATCCGTGTCCTCGTAATAGACACGGACGGGGCATATATGCACCGCCGCGCCGTCAGACATCCTGCGCCTCGTCATCGGAGGCCACATCCAACAAGTCAGGCTGTTGCTGTGCCACCGCCGGCCCCTCGAGACCGAGATACCGCCACCCCTGCGCCGTCAGCATCCGGCCTCGCGGCGTACGTTGTACGAAGCCGCGCTGAATCAGGTAGGGTTCGATTACCTCTTCGATCGCATCGCGCTGTTCCGCCAGTGCGACGGCCAGTGTGTCAGCGCCGACCGGTCCCCCACCGTAATTTTCTGCCATGCAGAACAGTAGCCGACGGTCCATGGCATCCAACCCGTCAGCATCGACATCCAGCCGGAGCAAGGCATTGTCGGCGACGTCCACATCAATCACGGATTGATCGTCGACCAGGGCGAAATCGCGGACCCGGCGCAGCAACCGTCCGGCAATTCGCGGCGTCCCTCGGCTTCGTCGCGCGATTTCCCGCGCGCCATCCGCTTCAAGCACCACGTCGAGCACGCGGGCACCGCGTTCGACAATGCTTTGCAAATCCTCGATGTCGTAGAAATTCATGCGCAGCGGAATGCCGAAACGCTCGCGCAGCGGCGTCGTAATCAGTCCGGTTCGCGTTGTTGCACCGACCAACGTGAACGGCGGCAGGTCGATCCGGATCGAGCGGGCCGCCGGCCCCTCGCCGATGATCAGATCGAGTTGGAAGTCCTCCATCGCCGGGTAAAGCACTTCCTCGACGGCCGGATGCAGACGGTGGATTTCGTCGATGAACAGCACATCGCGCGGCTGCAAATTCGTCAGCAGCGCTGCCAGATCGCCGGCCTTGGCCAGAACCGGCCCGGATGTCGCGCGAAAGCTGACCCCGAGTTCCCGGGCAACGATCTGAGCAAGCGTCGTCTTGCCGAGACCGGGTGGGCCGAAGAAAATGGTGTGGTCCAACGCCTCGCCGCGGCTCCTGGCGGCCTGGATGAAAACCGACAGGTTTTCGCGCACCGCGGTCTGGCCGATAAACTCCGACAAAGTCTGCGGCCGCAGTGACGCTTCGTCGATATCTGACTCCGCCATATCCGGCGCGATGATACGGCTGGCCGGGTCGTTCATTGCGACATTTCCTTAAGCCCGAAACGAATCAAGGATTCGAGTGGCGCGCCTTGGCCCAACTCCTTGCCGGCCTTCGCGATGACATTGAAAGCGTCACCGCGCGAATAGCCCAAATTGACCAGGGCCGAAATCGCCTCTTCCCCATCTGCATTGGCGGCAGGTGCGATCTCGACCGCACCAGCGCCGCCTAACGCAATACCGCCGACCTTGTCGCGCAATTCCGTGACGATACGCCCCGCCAGCTTCGGTCCCACCCCGTTGGCACGAGCGACGGCTGTTTTGTCCTGTGCCGCGACCGCTTGGACCAGTTCGTCGGCGGTTAGGACGGATAGAATGGCCAACCCGACGCGGGCGCCAACACCCTGTACCGTCGTCAGCAACCGAAACCAAGCGCGTTCGGACGCGTCGATAAAGCCATAAAGGTGAATATGATCCTCGCGGACATGTGTCTCGACCTCGACCTGAACTGCGTCACCAACCGCCGGCATCCGCGACAATGTTCGTGCGGAACAGAAGATTAGATACCCGACCCCGCCGACATCAATGATGGCAAAGTCCTCGCCGAGCTCGCCTACGATGCCGGAAAGCCGGGCGATCATTGTGCGGCCGCAGCGCTATGCCAGCGCCGTCCCGTCTCTGCAAAATGTGCGTGACATATCGCTACTGCCAACGCGTCTGCCGCATCGGGACTGGAAAACTGGCAGCCCGGAAGAATACGGCTGACCATCATCTGCACTTGTTCCTTTGCGGCATGCCCCGCGCCGACCACCGACTTCTTAATTCGATTGGCCGAATATTCGGCAACGGGCAATCCGGCCAATGCCGGCGCCAGTACGACGACACCGCGCGCCTCGCCTAGCCGCAATGTCGTTCCTGGATTTTTGTTGACGAAAGTCTCCTCGACCGCCGCCTCGTCAGGTTGGAAATCGGCTAAGACCTGCGCCAGGCCCTCATGCAAATCCCGGAGACGGCCAGCGAGGTCTTGTTTCGGGTCGGGTGAAACCGTGCCGTCCGCGACATAGGTGAGCCTGTTCGCTTCGACATCAATGACTCCCCACCCCGTATTACGAAGTCCCGGATCAAATCCGATTAACCGCATATCACCGGTCAACCCCTATGTCGTGAGCCGTTCGAGGACATCGTCGGCGATGTCGTAGTTCGCGGAGACGGTTTGCACGTCGTCGCTTTCATCGAGTGCCTCCAGCAGCTTGAGGAGCGTCGAGGCCGCCCCTTCCTCCACCGGAACGTTATTCTGAGCCTTCCAGACCAGCTTCGCCGAGACAGGTTCGCCGAGCGATCCTTCAAGGGCACCGCACACCTCGTGCAGCGCGCCGGGATCGCATATGACTTCGTGCCCGTCCTCTGTCGACTCCACATCGTCCGCGCCGGCTTCGAGCGCCGCTTCGAAAACGCTATCGGAGTCGGCCTTTTCCGCCTCGAAGCGGATTTCACCAACATGATCAAACATGAACGAGACCGATCCCGTCTCTGCAAGGTTCCCGCCATTCTTACTGAAGGCGGCACGCAATTCGGACGCCGTCCGGTTCCGGTTGTCCGTGAGGGTTTCAACGATGATCGCAACACCTCCGGGCCCGTACCCCTCATAGCGAATCTCTTCGAAGTCATCGCCCTCGCCTGTGCCGGCCCCTTTCTTGATGGCGCGGTCAATATTGTCCTTGGGCATGTTCCCGGCACGCGCCGCGATGACCGCGGTGCGAAGGCGCGGATTCATTTCCGGATCGGCCCCACCCAAGCGGGCAGCGACCGTTATTTCGCGCCCAAATTTAGCAAACAGGCTCGCACGGCGCTTATCTTGAGCGCCTTTTCGGTACATGATGTTCTTAAATTTGGAATGGCCAGCCATTTTCGTTTCAACGCCTCTCAGCGACCGGCGATCCGATCGCCGGAGAATTGTTTTATGCCCGAATTGCCCCACCTTATAGGAGCCGGCGGGCATGAAATCCATAGTTGCCGTTCTCCAGACAGAGGTGTCCTAAACACTCAAAGGAGAACCAATTTCCCATTACAACCTTTCATCTAACACATCAGCTAGAGTCTTAATTAGTACAAGATCACTCAGTATATTGTGCTATGTACATGTTAACCGCTCTCAATCCATTACAGAACATTACACCAAAGCATCGAGAAATAATAGCCTGGTAATTGACAAAAACGAAAACATTGAACTTCGAGAAGCACACTTAAACTGGAGCAACTGTGCACGCAACCATCAACGTCCTTAAAAATCAACAACAGACCTCGTAACTACGTCACTAGGTCCCAGTCCTTAGTTCTAAAACTCTACCTTGAAAGGAGTCTCTTCATAAACAGAGTAATCAACGGAAAGAGCAAAGCGCATGAAGAAAGAAATATAAAATTATTTATTTTCTTGTTCAATATATAATTAAGATAGAACAGAAAGAGAGCAGAAAAGCCCAGATTTTGTCCTTTTAAATTTATATCCAAAGCTTTACTGGCTTCTCTCACTTCACATATTACCAAAACAATATGGCCAATATGTTGGCATTTTTTGGAAGACTAACAAAAATCGTACAAAAAAATGCAGGAAAATGAAACAAGAGCTGAAAAATCCATCACTAAATGGCATCGACCCCTTTCTGAAAATTAGACAACTCAATTGGCAAGTAAGACCAGGAACTGAGGGAAATCTTCGCATTTGGGGGAAGGGTGGGGCCCTTGTCCTTCACCATCCACTTCACTGTACCCTTCACACCAACAACATAAGTGCAATCTCTGATAAGCAGTGGATCATTCCC
The DNA here is from genome assembly GCA_010016025.2 of Alatinidae sp. Z8VKAUB7J3. NCBI lineage: Eukaryota > Metazoa > Cnidaria > Cubozoa > Carybdeida > Alatinidae > Alatinidae sp. Z8VKAUB7J3. Next base: position 25,306,600 of record JAAAKM020000498.1, read on the forward strand.
CAGGGTCTTTCCTTTCCAAAAGAGAAAGGGGTTTTCTTGGGGCGGGTATAATCATTGACATTGCTGTGGGGTGGTTCAGGTAAAATATACGCACCGCGCTGTGCAGGAAGTATAAGAGTTTAAGAATAAACCCGGGCTCAACACCACTCCACTCTGGCATCACTCAGGCTCGGGCTCTCTCCTTTTTGTTGTTGTTGTATGTTTGTTTGTTATGGCTGGTCATGGTTTGAACAGTTTGTTTTCCTGGTTATTTTTGTTCAGACAACATAATCGGCAATCTCTCAATGTAGTCCTTTGATAAGCAGTGGGGCCGTTCCCGTGGGACGTTTCTTTCCAAAAGGTAAAGGGTTTCCCTGGGGAGGGGAGTAATCATTGAGACTGCTGTGGGGTTAATATATTTGAGATCCACAGAATCGCAAGCCTCTAGGTACATAATTCAATTCCTTTGTCAACAATGTAACGCACCGCCACCACAGATCTCTAAAAGACTTTTTTAGGGATCAGTGACCGCCACCGGTTATCAGGGATAGTCAAATTAGATAATGCAAAATGTTGTAATGCATGCTGCTGTGGACGACAGGGGCACAAGACTTCTTACGTGACTAACTAGCGTAATAAAGAAATAAGGATGGGTTCACGGATAAAATTGGCAAAGAAAAAACTTGGTACGGTCAATCTTAATTCGGTCTCTCCCCAAATGTCAATTTTTTATAACCAACTGTTGGGACGCAGCGCCTATTCAGATAAATTGCTTGCATCAGCTACAGTTGGCACATCGTGATATTCTAGCATGTAAGACACTAAATGTCATGATCCCTGACCACACTAGTCACATTCACAAAAATGTTGGTCTTATTGCAACTGTCAGCTTTCGGTGGTTCTTTAACAGCAGTCTTTGCAAATGACACTCTGCTGTGGCCTGGTACTGAAGTTGCGGCAATATCTGGGTGAACCGAACTGCCTCCTTTTGGTTAACAACTTTGGGAATTTGGGTAGCCTGAAGGAAAAATTGCGTGACTCTTAGTCCTTAGTGGTATTTTAAAGTTGAAATAGTGAAATGTACTCCTGTCTGTAATTTGGTGAGACCATTGCGTGGTTTTCAAACTTTCAACAAGGTACAATGTGTCAGCAACCACGCTGTACGGAATTTGCAGTTAAACGTAACACCACAAGAAGAATATAGAAGTCTCGGAGAATTTCAACTGCAGACTTGCTGCCTAATTGTGCGTTCGATATCGCATGGAGTCCAGGGCAAAAACCGGCGGGGTGGCTAAAGAGGCAGCTCAAAGGTAGTATCAAGACGCAAACTACGACAAGGTTTCGTCATTGGTGTAATAGCGATGAGGTTAACAACTAGACCTTGAACATACTGACGTATTTGACACTGTATGTTTAAACAGGGGTGTCTATGAACTGGGTGGTAAATTCAGAAAAATTGCTTCTCATTTAAGAGCAGTGAAACGATCACGTCACAAAAACACATTTTCCAGTACACACAAACTTTTACTACATTAACGCGGTAACCCAACCAACAAATGTTCGTTAACGAAATTATGTACTCACCGCAACTGTGATTTACGGCTATTTCAATCTGTATAAGGCCTTAAGGAGCACTATTAACTTTGTTCAGTTCGTAAAATATTGAAATGGGTTCCCTATATAAGGCTTCGATAGGCATAATTAAAAGTTTGGAAGGGCGTATCTTCGACACCTGTTCAATAAGCCGTTCTTGAATTTGGAGGGAATATCTGTGCCAACAAAGGGAGAACCGAAAGGGTGCAAAATCTTGTCAAAATGTTGATTTTCATAAACATCTTACGTCACACAAAAGTACCCTAAAGAAACTTCTATGTCATTCTTCCACTGACACTTTATATTGTGAGGCTGATCGCTGGTTCCACAAAATATAACTTACAGCCCAACCTGTTAAAGACTTGCGGCAGTTGTTGCCGACGTTCAAACATCGTGACGTCAGCAGCGGCATGATTACGTTACTTCTATTGGCTTTGAAGGTGCAAAATCAAAGGGAAGTCACTTAATCTAATACTTGAAATTTGTTGAAAGTTGAACCGACTTTGCCCATCAAGCAGAAAGGCATGCAGACTACAAAGTGCCAATTCTACAACTGATAATAAAATATTAGTAATATCGTGTTAATACTTTGTTCCGTCTGTATGTGAGGGCAATACATCAATAAATCATCAATTTAAAATGCATTCTTATTATAAAGATAAGTGCCCAGCACAAGGCGCGTAGCTGAAATATAAAACATCATGTTTCACCTACGCGCCTTGTGCTGGGCACTTATCTTTAAAATAAGAATTCGTTTTCCACCAGGCTTGTCCATCGAAAATGAATTATATTTACTGACGGAACATGATAAAAAATAGAGACTTTTAGAACATCCTATCGATGTTTGAGCCTAGCGAAATAAAGAGAAAAACGAGTTTTGGTCTACTCCAAGGATTCCCGAACTATTTTGAGTATTACCCAGCGTCACACTTCTAGCGACACATACACGGTGACTGCGCGACCACCAGATCTGTGTTGATACACGATTAAGTTTTAGTAAGAATTTTAGTGTTTGGAACACCAAAAGCTATCTCAATGATTGACGCAGCGTAGTCGAGTACTTTGTTTCCCATTTGGAAGCTAAGGGAGCCCCCAACTGCATATCAAACGTACATGATGAGAAATACCTAAATTATTTTAACCCAAGATCTCGGGTCAAAAGTCCTTCTAAAGAAAAAATTTTGTAGTAAGGGTGGGGCAACCAAAATTGAATGAAAAGACCATCATCAGTAGTTCTATACCTTACCAGACGAAACTGAAGTGAAAGCAAACTCGAGGAAAAATAGAGGTATCACGCAGAAAACGCCTAGCAACTCCGCAAAAGCCTGTCCAAGCATACCTCGAGCATCACAGCCCGAGAATTTGACGGCTGCATTATCAGAGAATAAGAAGGATAAACCAGGGGCTCTTTTTTTGTCAGGGACGACCACAAAACCTAATCCATCCTTCATCGTGTGGAGACCACAGGCACGCCATCTTAACAGTTATATTAATATTATTCCACAAGACCATGTCACTTGTTGGGTTTCATGTGTCTTCTCAAAACTGGTTTGCTGGAGTACCTCTTTCGTTTTCTGACAAATATCCATGTTCTACGAAAAAACATCACGCCATCGTTGCTATCATATCATGTCGCTTCTCGCTGAGTAGTTTTCTGTTTGCATAACCGCTGACGTAATTCTAATGATACAGAAATATGATAACAAACAAAATATTTACTAGAACCCGTTTTGGATGTTTTGGATAAACTACGGGTCACGTTATGTTAGAGGGAATGTATTTAAAAAAACTGTTTCATTGCATATCCTGTTTAAAGTACTATTTTTGCTAACAGTCCGTTATCACACATGGTCAAATCCTGCATCAAAATGCAAATCAACAACTTACTTTCTTCCGTATATGGCAAAATTACTCATGCCCCGGCTGGTTTTCGTACTGGGCGTTTTCTTTACATAGTTTGTGTTTCTTCTCACAGTTTCTGATTACGAAATCAATAACAAACAAAAACAACTTGCAAGATTCTGGAATGCGTGCTTTCAGGCAGTGTTTCTCACCGTACATGGCGCATACTCACTGCATGTACCACTGTTCGCAGGAGGACGAAGTAACCGACCTGAGTGCATTTTCCTGTATATCCTCAAATCACATCTTCCCTTCCCCTTTAAACATTGTTTGAATTTCCATAACCACAGGGCCCCTGACAGTAGGGTGGGATGGGTATATGGGTCCTTTACATCTTATTAAAATTATGCTATGTCAATGCTAGATATTTGGTTCATGTCTCGACTATTTTGCCCTCTTACGAAACAAAATGCTTTTAGAATGTAAATAGGTAACAAATTTGCCGTATACTACTTGTGATTATCATTGCAATTTTATTCCAAAACGTAGTTGCATTCTCTCGGTGAAGACCCCAGAAAATCTGGTTGCCTCAACCTCCTTTCTAAGCCGCGTCGAAGGCACTGAATTACATATCAAGTATCAAAAGTAACTAACTACAGCCAGTATCAATTATTTACTTTTTCCTACCTATCAAAGATGTAAACTTGTTATAATTAACCATCAAAATATTCAACATTGGTGTACCAATATCTACTTTTCAATACATTATTAAATTTACCTTTGTTTGTGGTAAAATAAATTACTACCGGCCCAGGCGGAGATATACGCCACAGGTGGAAGAGAGCGGGGGGAATTTCTGTAGTCTCTTCTAAGCAATTTGAGGTAGAAGAGTCCAGGCACTGTTTATTTTGATAGTTAACAAAAACTTTAATTTTTACCAAATACAAATTGGCAAGTGCATTAAAAATTCAGCAACCTAGAGTTATTGTATATTGTAGAAATCGCTCTTTCTTTCGTAGCATTCTTCCCGTCTCTAAAGCTAACACGCAGCTCCTTCTTGGAAGATTAAAGAAGGGTATCTTCGCATTTTTTCAACAGATTTTTATGCCTTCCTTTCAAGAAAAATATTGTACAGTTCGAGGGGGAGGGGCACCTTGTCGACTCCTGAAGGCATATGTTCGGGTTTAACCCAAGGGTTTGAAGCTGAAATCAAATATTTAAAAAAAGCGGGGTGGGGAGGGGGTGGGGGGACCTTGTGTTTGCAACCAAATTGTCAACGGCCGGTACATTTTAGTTTGAGTTGTATCTTATTCAAATTAATTTCAGTGGACTATACAAGGGACGGGGGAACAGGGCGGTAGAGGGGGCCATGCCCCCCCCCAAGATTTGCCAAATTTCAATTTTTTTCCGTGACCACTCTTCAGCTTTATCAAAACTGAAATTGACTGCGACAGACATTGTGTCACATTCACAGCAAGACATGCATATCGACACGAAACACCCCTTTATACACAATGACCAAAGTCACCTTTGTGGAATGTGAGAAAAAAACTTGAACCCCTACTTGGCCCCCCAAATCCACCTTACCTTCCCCCGTCGCTGTATATACAGCCAGTACTCACACACTGAAGGTATTGTCATCAGTCAGCAATGCCTTCTTATCGGTAAAATAAACAAAGAAGCTATTGTGTAACTGTGGCTTAATGTTAGTGTCGCAACTTCATCAATCAATGCATGGCTGAAAAAGGCGGGTAATGAGAAGGGCTGGAGTTTATGCTGGTGTTCGGGGGTTAGGAGGGTCAAGGATATCCGTAAAAATTTTTATGTTTAGGAGGCCTAGAAAACCTATTCTCCACCGTTAAGGTAGCACTGTGGGTCGAAGAAGTTGTACGATATTTGCAAATTTACAAAGCTATTTCACAATGCAATAATATCAATTATCCACTAAACTTCATTGGACTAAAAGACGCTTTTTAGCAATTCCAAGATCATTGATTCTTTTAACCTAAACTGGCTCTATCAGCTCTGGCTTTACTGTACCGTCAAATGTTTAAGGTTTTGAGCTTTAACGCAATATAATTCTGTACTACTTAACGTTCCACAAAGTATCTTACAATCAATTTGCGCACATTAAAGCACTAAACTTTATGGTTAGCCCAAATAATGCACCAAGTGACCAAGATGATCTTAACATACGGCCAACATGGTCTCTATGCGGGCGTGATTCTCAGTTAAATTGGCTTCAATGAATTAAAGAATATATGTTTTCATATCAAGATAAAGGAACTTGTTGTAAGACGTTGTTACTCTTTCCTGCGATGTGCTAGAAGATTCTTAACGCAAGCAAAGCCTCTATCAACATTGAACACTATAACAGCTGCATTTGACTGTTTCTGTATATTCAGACTATCGCTGTTGCGGTGTTTGTTCATGACGACAAAGTTTGTTGATGTGAAGATTTCGCACTTGTGGAATATCAACCCCGTGGGTGTCTAGCCATTTTAGTCTCTGAAAGAGAAGGAAACTGACGTCACTGCTCAACTGACAGGCCTGTTGCTTTGCTCAGCGTTAAAATGATATCTTCTAAAAGACACAGTTACAGATGACACAAGGCATGTTCAGGGAAACCATAGAATAATAATATTTCACAGGATACCACACTTAGGGAGGGTTTCCTTTCATACAGATGCTTATCAAGCGACCTGGCTCTCACTATGAATGTTGTCTTCCTATGCGGTGATATGCATGCAAATAGTCAAAAAGTGAAAGGAATGGGATCCATTCATCTCCACACAGGCAGGGTTTTAGCCTCCTTTTGGACTCACATTTTTCT
>JAAAKM020000498.1:25348459-25412631 GCA_010016025.2 Alatinidae sp. Z8VKAUB7J3
TGACGAAATGATAATGGAAGAAACCATCCCAATGACATATGCAGGTACATTCATTGGAGTTGGTGATGGTATTCATGATGCACAAGGAGATGCATATACAATCCCTCTAGAAAATGGTAGTAACGTTTTGAGATTAGAAAATTTCAAATCAACTAATGGGCCAGATTTGTTCGTTTACCTAGCAACAGATGATAATGCATCTGATTTTGTAAATCTGGGTGAACTCAAAGCAAACAAAGGAAATCAAAACTATGAGATTCCGGAAGGTACCGATCTAACCAAATACAACAAAGTATTGATTTGGTGTCAAGCATTTAGCGTGTTGTTTGGAAGTGCAGAAGTTCTACCACAAATGTGATTTGAAAAAATCACAAATACAATTTTTTATGGTTTTAGAAATACTTTGAGAGTATCTGGTTTTTTAGCATGTTCAATTGCTTCGGAGAATTTCTCTAATGGAAAAGTTGAATCAACCATATCATCAACTGAGATAATGCCAGTTGCCAATGCATCTATTGCAGGTTTAAACAAACCACAACGAGAACCAACCAGTGTAATTTCATTAACAATGGTGGGAGTCAAATCAAGATTTTCTCTTGATGCAATTGTGGATTTCAAAATTACAGTTCCCCTAGGTTTTACTAGTTTCATAGTATCTGAAAAGCCCGAACTATTTCCTGTAGCCTCAACTACCAGATCAAATGTGTTGTGATCTGCAGTGTCTATTCCTATCTTTGAATTAATTCCAAATTTTTTCAAGAATTCTAGTTTATTTTGATGATGTCCAAAACAAATCGTATTTGGACAAGATAATTTCAAAACTTGAGAAATAAGTTGTGCCAATCTTCCATCTCCAACAACTGCCACATTCCAATCTTTTTGCAATGTTACTTGTTCTTTAATTTCAAATGCTGCAGCAAGTGGTTCAACAAATACCGCTTGCTCATCAGTTATAGAATCAGGAATTACATGAAGATTTTTTTCAGGTAGTGACAGATACTCAGCAAATGCTCCATCTCGTTTTAGAATTCCTAGAACAGTTCTATTAGGACAATGCCTTTCCATTCCTTTTTTGCAAGAATCACAATTTCCACATCCTGCATTGATTTCACCTACCACACGCTTACCAATTAATTCAGAATTTTCAGATTTCTCAACTATTCCAACAAATTCGTGCCCAAGAATTCCGTGATATTCCATATATCCTTGAAGAATTTCTAAATCAGTTCCACAGATTCCAGCTAGTTTCACACGAACAAGAGCTTCTCCAGGTTTAGGATCTGGATAGTTTTCTTCAAAACTTATTTTTGAACCATCAAAATTTGTGGCTTTCACACCAAGTTTTTCTATTGATGCAATTTTAAAATTCCGTGATTTTTCAGATTAAAAGCTGGACTTTAAATAATTTCTATTTCAGGAAAAATTATGCCAAGAGTCTCCCACTTTGATATCCCTGCTGATGATCCACAGCGTGCACAAAAATTTTACGCAGAAGTTTTTGACTGGAAATTTGAGAAATGGGATGGTCCAATGGATTATTGGATGGCAAATACTGGAACAGAGGAACCTGGAATCAATGGAGGACTCTCAAAAAGAATGCCCGGTCAATTAGGGATGACAAATACAATTAGTGTTTCTTCAGTTGATGCTTTTTCAAACAAAATTACTGAAAACGGAGGACAGCTGATTATTCCAAAGATGGCAATCCCAGGAATTGGTTGGTTTGCTCAATGTACAGATACAGAAGGAAATGTGTTTGGAATTATAGAGATGGATGATTCAGCAAAATAGTACCATCTAAATTAATAATCAGAAAGAATTCAAAATGATAGTTGAGTTACAAATTCTTAGATCATGCTACTGATGCAATAATTGAAGTCAGGGCAAAAAATCTCAAAGAAGCTTTTTCAGTTACAGCAGATGCCGTCATCAATCTAACACTTGATCAAGACAAAGTAGAAGAAAAAGAACAGAAGCAATTTACAGCCAAAGGAAAAGATCTTAGATATCTCTTATTCAGTTGGTTAGAAGAAATTCCATTTGTTTTAATCACTGAAGGTTTTGCCATCAAAAGAGTAGAATTTGAAATTAAACAGATGAACGGATATGAGATTGAGGCTACGGCATTTGGAGAGCCTCTAGATTTTAAAAAACATAATTTCAAAGTAGAGATTAAGGCGCCAACATTTTACGAAATGGAAATCAAAGAGGGTGATGAGGTTTTTATGAAATTTCTGCTTGATTTGTGAAGAAATGTTTGCAATTCAATAGAAGAAATTATACGAGTTTTTTAAAAGTCCAATAATCAAAGAATCCTTGTGAATAAAGGATTAGCAGGAATTGCATTATTTTCACTAGTATTAGGTATGGTTATCCCTGCCCATGCAGAAGTTACCTCGTTAGAATTAGAAAAGAGCTTTTACACAAATGTAGAGAATTTCAAATTTATCGGAACACAAGACGGCAAAGAGACAATTTTTGTCATCATCCGCGGTCCTCTTCCTAGTGATGATTTTAGAGGAATGCTATCAGACCCAACCCCTGACCAAGGAGAGTTTGAAGTGATTCCACGACCAGTCACAAACTTCTTTTCAAGTGCAGGAAGCTATAACGCAACAGCATTTGTTGATACCCAACAAGAAAATGAAGGCATAACCATCAAGATAGAATACGATGGCGAGAAAATTTTTGAGGTTCCAGATTTTGTTTTAGTATTAAAACCAATTCAGGATGTTACAATTGATGAAGAAAAAACAGTCTCATTTACAGTAGGGATTACAGATAGTTCAGTAGACGGAGTGGTTTACAGTCTTGAAAAAAGTCCTCCAGCAGGTGCAACAATTGATTCGGAAACTGGAAAATTCACATGGACCCCATCTAGTTCACACGGAAATTCACCAGGTGCAAAATACACGTTTGATATTGTTGCTACAAAAGGAAGCCAAGTGGATAGAGAATCAATTACAATTACAGTGAATGATCCTATTTCAGTTCCACCAGAGCCAAAAGAACCCAAACCGGAACCACAACCAAAAGAACCTGAACCACAACCAAAAGAAATTGAGATTCCAGCTCCATTTGTTGATGAAACAAAAGACCCACAAAGTTATGTTGACAGATACAACAATGAAGCAAGTTACAAAGAATGGTTTGATGAGAATTATTCAGAGTATGATTCGATTTATGAGGCTGTAGGATTAGAAGAACCATTAGAGATTCCAGCTCCATTTGTTGATGAAGCAAAAGACCCACAAAGTTATGTTGACAGATACAACAATGAAGCAAGTTACAAAGAATGGTTTGATGAGAATTATTCAGAGTATGATTCGATTTATGAGGCTGTAGGATTAGAAGAACCTAAGGAGCTTGCAGCATTTGTTGATCCTGAGCTTGATCCTCAGTACTATATTGACAGATACAACAACGAGATGACTTACAAAGATTGGTTTGATAAAACATATCCTGACATGACAATTTACGAGGCAGTTGGATTAGAAGAACCCATTGCAGAAGAACCAGAATTTGGAGAATGTGGAGAAGGAACTGACTTGGTTGATGGGACATGTGTTATTGTAAACAATTCACAGGGAGGAGGCTGCCTTATTGCAACTGCAGCATATGGAACTGAACTAGCTCCTCAAGTACAATTGTTAAGAGAAGTTAGAGACAACACTGTAATGAGCACATCATCTGGAATGGCATTCATGACAGGCTTTAACCAATTGTACTATTCATTCTCACCAACAATTGCTGATTGGGAAAGAGAGAACCCAATGTTCCAAGAAGCAGTCAGAGCATTCATCACTCCAATGGTTTCCACCCTTTCAATCATGACACTAGCTGACAGCGGTTCAGAAATTGAAGTGCTTGGATTGGGAATCTCTGTTATTGCATTGAACCTTGGAATGTACATTGCAGCACCAGCATTGATTGCATTCAAGGCTAGAAAATTGTTAAAACTAGCTCAAGGCAATTTAGTAAAAGAGTAGTGAAATTTATTTTCTAATTTAATAAAAATACGCGTAAATGGAACATAAGTTGCAGAAAAATCTCATTTTGAGCGTATTTTGTGTTATTTGTCTAGTCTCAATCCCATTAGCCCATGCTGAAATGGAGTTTTCATTTGAGTTTGGAGAGCTTGGAACTGACGATGATGAACTAGATAATCCAACAGATGTCATAGTAAGTATTAATGGAAAAGAAATCTATGTTGTTGACAAAAATAACAACAGAGTAAATGTTTTTGATGATGACGGAGATCATGATTTTAAATACGGAACCTTTTGTGATACAGCAGAAATTCAGAATTGTAATGATGATGCAGATGGGGCAAATGATGATGGGGATGGACAATTTAACAATCCATTAAGTATAGCTCTTGATGCTTTTGGAAAATATTTTGTTGTAGATTCAGACAATGAAAGAATACAGGTTTTTGATGATGATGGTGAATTTGAATTTAAGTTTGGCTCATCAGATAGCGGAGATGATGAATATCTTGGAGGCGCAGAAGGGATTGTAATTCAAGAAGGTACAAGAGATATCTATGTATCAAATTCAGAGAGCGATTCAATTTCAGTTTTTGATTCAGCAGGAAGTTTTGAATTTGATTTTGATTCTTTTGATGGTAATGAAGAATTTAGAAATCCATCAAGCATGATAATTGACAATACAAATGACATTCTATTTGTAGCGGATTCAGGAAATGACAGAATCGTAATGTTTGAGCTTGTTACAGGTTCGACTTGTCCCAGTGACACTGTTGAATCAGTTGATGGTGTTTGTTTTGTAAAAGAGTTTGGCTCTTCAGGTGATGGTGAAGGAGAATTTGATGATCCTTCAGGGTTAGCTTTTGATCATTCAAATGATTTACTTTATGTTGCAGATTCAGACAATGACAGAATTCAAGTTTTTGAAATTATTGATGGGACAACATGCCCTAGTGGAACAGAAGAGGTTGTAGATGGAGTATGTTTTGTTGAAGAATATGGAACTTCAGGTGATGGGAATGGTCAGTTTGATACTCCTATAGGAATTGCATTAGACATGACAAATGATCTGTTATTTGTAGCAGATTCAGACAACGACAGAATTCAGGCAATTGCACTCAGTTCTGAGCCTACAGTGCAGACACCTGACAAGCCTGAAAACCTCAAAGCCTCGGCAGTTTCACCAACATCAATTATTCTTACCTGGGACGAACCGGAGCTAGATGAATCTGTTCCAGAAATTACTGGATACAAAATCGAGTACAGAGTCGGTTCTGGAGACTACATAACAATTACAGACAATTCGGAAAGCAAAACAACTTCATTCATTCACAAAGGGTTAGAAGAGACTGAAACATACTATTATCGTGTTTATTCTATTAATTCTGAAGGAACAAGTGATGTATCTTCATTGGTTTCTGAAAAACCAGAACACACCACAACGCCTTCTGCACTTACTGCAACTGCAATTTCTCCTAGTCAGATAAAGCTATCATGGCTGCCTCCATCTCAAACATTTGGTCAAACAATTAGCGGATATGAAATAAAACGAGAAGTTACTGATGGAGTTTATGAAGAAAATATTGGAAACACAAATGGTCAAACGACCAAATTCATTGTTTCAAATTTAGCAACTGACAAAACTTACACGTATGCAGTTGTAGCAAATATTGGATTTGGGGAAACAGGAGAATCAAATACTGCATCTGCAACGCCTAGAGAAGATTCTACAGACACATCAGAAGAACCAATTACTTCAACTCAAGTTCAAGTCTCAATATCATCACCTCCAATAAAATTAAGAGCAGAAACAGAGTCTGCAAAATCAATCAAATTAATGTGGAGTGAACCTGTAGATAATGGAAATTCAGAAATCGTGGGATACAAAATTGAATCAAAAAAAGACAACGGATCATTTAGTACAGTTGTAGAGAACACACAAAGCACATCAAGAATTTATATTCATTCAGGACTTGTAACTGATTCAAAATACACATACAGAGTTTCTGCAATTAATGCAGCAGGAACAAGTGAACCATCAAATGAATCAACATCTACTCCAAAAATTACAGGATTAGAGATTAGTCCGGTTGGAACACTGTCAATAGATGAAGGGAAATTACTGTCATTTACTGTAAAGCTTACAGATAGTACAATCAAAAACCCAGTTTTTAGTCTGAAAAACGCTCCTGCAGGCACAAAAATCATTTCAAACACAGGAATGTTCACATGGACTCCAACAAGCTCAGATGGCGGAAAAACCTACACCTTTGATGTGGAAGTAAGAAAAGATGGAATGTTTGACTCACAGCCACTTACAATTATAGTAAATAATTCCATTAAAGATTCAGAGCCAATTCAAGAGCCTGAACCAGTTAAAGAACCTGAAGAGTTGAGATTAGCCCCATTTGTTGATGAAGCAAAAGACCCGCAAAGTTATATTGACAGATACAACAACGAAGCAAGTTACAAAGAATGGTTTGATGAGAATTATTCAGAGTATGATTCGATTTATGAGGCTGTAGGATTAGAAGAGCCATCAGAAGAAAACCCTACAGAAGAAAAACCTGAACCAGAAGAACCTGAACCAAAAAAGAAATTTGGATTTTGCGGACCGGGAACTAAACTAATTGATGGAGTATGTACAATTGTTCAAAAACCAGTTCAAAAACCATGGTGGCAATTCTGGTAATTGCATAAAAAGTTAAGTTTTAATCACAATACTCTGTGGTATTTTTTATGGGAAAACTAAGCAGGAACCTTAGAATTTGCGGAGATTGCGGCATAGCATACACTTCTGTGAGTTTTACAAAGTACATCGATCAGTGTCCCATTTGCAAATCAAGACGATATGAAGCAATTCCCATTAAATCAGAAGGGGACTAGTCCAACATAGATTTTTTAGTAGAAAAGATTACTTGATCTCAATGTCTGAAGATCCAGAAATTGAAAAAATCAAACAAAGAAAGTTAGAAGAGATGCTAAGACAGCAAAACCAACCACAAACAGAACCCGGAATAGTTGATCTGAATGATTCAAATTTTCAGCAAATAATTTCATCAGAAACCCCAACACTAGTGGATTTCTGGGCTGAGTGGTGCGGACCATGTAAAATGATGCATCCAGTTTTTGAGAGTTTAGATAAAAAATATCCTAAGATAAAATTTGCCAGAGTAAATGTTGATCAAAATCAAGGCATTTCAATGAAGTATGGAGTGCAGTCCATTCCCACATTTATCATGTTCAAGGCAGGCATGGTAGTTGATCAAATGATGGGTGCAGTAGGTGCTCCCGGAATACACATGATTTGTAAAAAACATTCTGCAGAGTAATTGGCACTAGTTGTAATTTTTATCACTAGTTAAATATCATTAGAGCATTATAGGTAATGTAAGACTGGTTGTCACCTGATTACAATAGTTTCAGGTCTTAAACCTTCAAGCGTCCGACCACCATAAATTGAAACTATCGTCAGAGGACTTTCGTTACTGACCTGAAGTTTCATTTCTTTTCTTTTTACCACTATGAAAAAAATTCAATTTGGTTTAAATCAAATTTTTGCATACATAAATTATGAAACCACATAGTTGCTGCGAAAGAAAATCAAAGTACCTTATTGAATACGATACAGGTTCTCAATACAAAGTATGTGACAAGTGTTTCGAAGATAAGTACTGGTCAAGTTTCATAATTTCAAAAGAAGCAATAGCTTAAACTCAATATCCGTAAGCTGCTTCTTTTTCTCGTTGAATACGAACTATATCGTTTAGGACTTCTTGTTCTTCGGTACTTAGTTTGTGCATGAATCTGTTAAGCAGCATTTTTGCTTCATGTGAAGGTGGAAAAGTATAGTACACATCCTCTTCGAACAGTTGCCTTCCAATTGTTGCATCCTGTACAGAGCAAGCAACTTCATCTCCAGTTTTAGCTGAAGGCACAGTTTTTTTATCTAGTTGAAGTTGGTGTACAACCCCAACTTTTCTTCCGCTCATATTCATGAAAGGTACTTTTTGTTTCAAAGTTCCTACATCCACCTTAACTCCAAACACTGCAGGGTTGTTATTTCTGAAAACCATTCCTTTCATAAATGTGAATTTCGAAATGGGCGTTAGCTCAGAAAATATTGCATCTTCTTCGTTTGCTGAATCTTCCTCTACCCATGCATTGTAATTATCAATTAAACTGTAGATTACTTTATCTTCAAAGATTCTGATATGACTGTCTTCAGATTCATCTTTTGCATCAGGTAAAATTTTTACATTAAATGCCAATACAACTCCAAGATGTCTGTCCTTGTCTTTGATTGCCTTTGCTTCCATAATATCACGCCTGTTAACAGGGCCAATGTCAGCTTTGGCAACAGGAACTTGTGAGCGCCTCAACATTTCCACAATTGCTTCAAGTGAACCTATGGTATCACACTTGAGGGTAATTCCATTTGCCTCAGTATCTACAAAGACAGATTTCATTTCAGATTCAATTTGTTTAGTATATTTTGCAATCTCTTCATCGCTTGATGCGACATAAAGAGTACTTCCAGGCAAGACCCCTTCAAGTTCAGGGGATGCAATCTTTAATCCAGCAGCAGCATCGACTTGAGGAACAGGTTTGAATTTGTCCCTAGGATCTCTCATTTCATCAAGGGGTTTTGGAAGTAACAGTGCTTTTGGTTTTGCAACAATTACAGAATCTCTTTTTGCTACAACTATGCTATCTTCTTTTTTGATAGTTCCATCAATGAGAATAATATTTGCAGTCTGTCCTAGTCCGACTTCGTCATTTACTTCAAGAACAATTCCCCTAGGTTCCTTTTCTTCCTGATCTAGCCTTTTTTGGAGGTATTGCTGAGTCAGTCCTACCAAGACGCTCAATAGTTCAGGAATACCAACTCCTGATCTGGCAGAAATAGGAACTATTGCAATTTCAGATTTGAAATCCTTTACACGGTAAAAGGCCTCAGATTGATAGCCCAAAATTGACAAAGTGCCTACAACATCATAGATTTTCTGATCAAGATCGGTTTGAATGGAGGCATCTTGTTCTTTGATTGCTTGAGAAATAAATTGAGTTTCTGATTTTCTCCATCCAGAAATTTGATCACATTTGTTTAGAGCAATTACAAATGGAACTTTTCTGCTTTGTAAAATTTTCAAACTTTCATTGGTTTGTGGTTGGAATCCACGGTTTACATCAACAACCAAAATTGCGATATCAGCTGCAGAACCTCCTCGTGAACGAAGATTTGTAAAAACTTCGTGTCCAGGTGTGTCTATAACTAAAATTCCAGGAACTTTATTTTCAGCCTTTTCAAGTTGTTTGTATAATGGACCACATGTTTCCTTGATTGTTTCGGTTGGAAGAAAACTTGCTCCAATATGCTGAGTAATTCCTCCAGCCTCTCTGCCTTGAACACCAGTTCCACGAATTCTATCTAAAAGAGATGTTTTACCAGAGTCTACGTGACCTAGAACTGCCACTATGGGCTGACGAATTTGCAAAACAGATCACTCAAATGCTACCCTCGATTCGTGATCAAAACTTTCTTGTGAATCTGATGCGTGAATTATGTTTTCACTGAAACCAAGTCCAAAGTCACCTCTAATTGAACCAGGTGCTGCTTCAAATGACTTTGTTGCACCAATCATAATTCTTGTAGTTGCAATTGCATTATTTCCTTCAATTACTGCAGCTACCACAGGACCTGAAGTAATGAATGATGTTAATTCTCCAAAGAACGGTTTGTCTTTGTGTACATCATAGAATTTTTCTGCTTGTTCTTGTGTAAAGGTGAACATTTTTAATTTTAAAATTTTGAAACCTTTTTTCTCAAATCTAGAGACTACTTCGCCAACTAGATTACGAGCTACTGCATCTGGCTTTACAATGAATAGTGTTTGTTCGGTCAATTTACTTTCTTCTAATTCCGCCTTTGACGTACTTTTTGGTCCACTTTAGTTTTCTTGGATCACGTTTTAGTTCTAATGCATTTTTTTTACATTTTGCAGAACAGAACCATAAAACAGTACCATCGTTTTTTGCTAACATTGTTCCTGACCCTTTTGCAACAGGTCGGTCACAGAAATTACATGGTTTTACTAAAAGACTCATCTAAACACCCTCTACTTGATCTTCTTTGCTTCTCTTTCTGTTTCTCTTAGCATTAGGATTTCTCCCATTCTAACAGAACCTTTTACATTTCTTGTAAGAATTCTTCCTTTATCCTTACCTGTAAGAACTTTAACTCTAACTTGAATAACTTCGCCGGCAATTCCAGTACGTCCAACAATTTGAATAATTTCAGACTGTATTACTTCTTCAGTAGTTGCACTCATTCTTCACTCTTACCGCCTTTAATTTTAGCAATTGATGATACAACTTGGTCTACGATGTGTTGTGCATCACCAGCATCCAAAATTGCTGCAGCGGCAGAAGTGATGTCAATTCCCAATGACTTGCCTAATTCTTGCTTGCTTGGAACAAATGCAAATGCTGCACCTTGTTCTTCACACAGAATTGGAAGATGAGCTACTACCTCTGGTGGTTCAACATCTTCGGCGATAACAATTAGTTTACTGGTACCACGTTCGATTGCCTTGGTTGCTTCGTTGGTTCCTTTCTTGACTTTACCGCTGGTAGAAGCTACTCTAACGGCCTCTAAGATTGGATTAACGAGGTCCTCTGGCGTCTCAAATTTAACATAATATGCTTTTCCCATACTTCGTCACCCTAAGGTTCATTCTCCATTCCCTTCATCCTTTCGTTTGGTTTTAAAAGTGTTATCTGGCTATGACGGACTTTACTTTTTGGAGATAATCAGACATCAAATTGTCGAGTTTTTCCTGACTTTCAGCTTCGGCATATACTCTAACAATTGGTTCTGTACCACTAGGTCTAATCATCACCCAATTTTTTGGATCAAGTGAAATTTTGATACCATCAGTAGTATCAGAATCAGGAAATTCTTCTTTTAGGGTAGAGATTAAGAATGGAACTTTTTCTGAAGGACAAGCAACTTTGTCTTTGGTAGTAAATGATGAAGGTAATTTCTTAATTTCATCGGATAGGGAGTTTCCAGATGTTGCCAGCAGCTCTAACATTAATGCCAAAGTCATACAGCCATCTCTAACTTGATTATGTTTTCCAAACATGAAGCCTCCATTTTCTTCAAACCCAATCAAAGCGTTGGTTGGAACCATCTTTCTTGATACTTCAACACTTCCAACTTTTGTACGAACAACTTTAGAATCAAATTTTTCTGCTAGAATCTCTGTGCTTGAACCAGAGTTCAGACAGGTAACAACTAATGAATTGGGATATTTTTGCAAGATATGTTGCATCAAAACTAGTGCAGACTTGTCACCAGTTAAGATCTCTCCATTGTTGTCACAGAAAATACTTCTATCTCCATCTCCATCAAATGCAATTCCAACATCAGCGTTGCTTTCTCTAACAACACTTGATAGTTCTGACAAGTTTTGAGGAGTTGGTTCAGAACCTCTACCAGGAAAATTTCCATCTATTTTTTCATTTACTAGAAATGTTTGACAGTTTAGCATTTTGGAAAATTCTGGTGCAGTAACTGCTTGTGCCCCATTACCTAAATCTAACACGACTTTGAAATTTTTTGATTCTATTAGTTTGGAATCAACTTGTGAAGCAATTCCATCAAAATATGTTTGAATTGCTCGATCTTCTGTTGCAGTTGTTCCCCATTGTGAGGGATTTTCTATCCATCGTTTTTGCAAGTAAATATCTTCAATGATTAATTCATCCTCTCTAGAAATCTCTACGCCATCACTTGCCGCAGGTTTTATTCCATTATACTGTGGAGGATTGTGAGATGCAGTAATCATTATTCCACCAGAATATCCCAAAGTCTTTACGGCATATTCTAAACAAGGAGTAGGAACAATTCCTGCAACCTTGCAATCAATTCCAATTGAATTAAGAGCGGAGCTAACTACTTTACAGATAACAGGACTTGATTGGCGTCCATCATATCCAATCAAAATCGGTCCTTTCTCAAAATATGTTCCAATAGCCAAAGTCATATCATGAACAAATTCTAATGTAAAATCTTCGGAAATCGTAAGATATCACGGTAGGAGAAGAACGACAAAAAGAGAAAGGGGGGGGAGGGGGGAAAGAGGAAGAGGAAGAAAGAAAAAGAGAAGGAGGGGGGGGGGGGGGGGGGGGGGGGGGGGTACGATTATTTGGCACTCGAGAGTAGGGTCTGGAATACGCTGTTTTCCGATCGCGTTCTATATGTATAAGTAAAAACAGCATATATCTCTTGGGATAATGTCATTGAAAAAGGTAAAGATAGGTATTTAGATAAAGGTAAAGAAAATGTAAGGGGCAGGCGTGCTGATTTGGAGGAATAAGGACTAGAATTACAAATGATGTAATCCTAAGTATCCTTGAAAGAGTCGCAAACTTCACTGTATTGTAAAATGCGTTTCCAGGATAATAATCTTGAAACCCAAACCATTTTTGTTAGTGAGTAAATTAAAAAACCCAAACAATGGGAGAAAAGGAATTAAGCCTCTCGCTCTTAGAAGAAAACAATAAGTATGGACAATTTCTTATCACAGAGAGGCTTTATATTAGGCCGGGAAAGTGTTTTTTTTCGACAACGTAATTGGAGACAGGTAGTCTAAATCAATTAAATATTGTGTATTTTATACTCCACTGTTATCGCAGCGTACAACATAGCTCTACCGGCCCTCTTTACAACAGTTAAGGTTTGACAGTATGAGTAGAATATCATTGTGTGTTGGTCTCACATTGATATTGCAAAAGTAACCACAAAAAGGTTTCGTTTGAACACAAAAATACAGTTGTAGCAAAACAAAATTTAGAAATTGGAAGAGTGTTTTGTAAAGATTACTTTGTATTTTTAGTAAGTATGATACATTGACCAGCGTTTTTAAGTTAGGAAGCACACTACATCTACCGACTTCGATAAATGTCTTTTCAAATAGTTGTTGAGACCTTTTTCTTTCCTTTTTCGGTGCTAATGTAGTAAACATTCCGTGCTGGTGTCGCAGCTAACATTACGATAGTAATACTTTTTTGAATCTATTTTAGACTTTGTATTTTGACTATTTCACTTACAGAGCCAGCAACAAAATGTTCTAAGGTTTCCAAATACTTAAGACCCGACTTAGTCGCGGCACGCGCGCTTCATGCAGCTAAGAATCAACTCCTGAGTGGTCCAGATCAGTTAAGTGAAAAAAAAACAGATTTTGAAAGACTGAATTCAAAACTCCTCTCTTGTGTCATTCCTTCGTGAAAGTAAATCACCATGACGCTGTTTGAGATAGCTTTTCCAATTCATGCTTGTCATTGTATATTTACTTGTGTAAGTTTCTAATCGGGCGGTACTTTCTCCTTATTGACGGCCAAAATGTTTACCTTGAAGTCTCATTTTATCAATGCGGCCCAAGGGAGTTTTGTAACTGAATAGCCTTGCTTTAGACTCAGGTCTTCCTTCTCGTGGGAAAGCCACAGATGTTGTCACAGAGGAAAAGATTAGGTTGTTGTCCATCAGTTCCACCTCTTGGTATTTTAGTACTACTGAAAGCCAAAAGCTCCTGATTTACTTAGATTTGTAATGTTATACTCGGGAAACGGGCGTGGCAGTCACTTGCGTACCGTGGGGCATGGTACCGTGGTCATTCTTTAGGAAGCTTGACCTACAAAGGAACTTTAAAGTGTTATGAACAAATTGTAATGATTCTAATGTTAACTGCTCTTGTTCATTTGAACCAGAAAAATTCAACCTGATTCTAAAATCTCTGTTTAAATGCACCAAAAATGCACCCATATCTGATAAATCTGATATAGGGAGACGAATTAAAGCTGCATGCCCCCTCCCTCCATATTCTGCGTACCCCACTGGTGGCAATATTTGTTGAGAAAGCAGCCCTCCTTTAATTTTCATGGGCTGGTAGAAAGCCCTGAAGAAGGAAATGTACGATAAACAGTGGAGACGACCGCTGTTAATACCATCACATTTTTCGTTTACTGACAAAAATTATCAAAATCCATTTTTGAGATTAAAGTACCGTATGTGTTTACAAACTGAAAGGATAAAAGTTAGAAGGACAGGGAGTGTTATTGACGTGTGCAAATTTTGCTATTTAACTAATGGCCATAATTTATTAACAAACGTGTATTTTAATATAATTGCAGGATTTAATTGGAATTTAATGAGATAGGCAGCTGTTTCTTTTAATGACTAGGAT
Organism: Alatinidae sp. Z8VKAUB7J3; assembly: GCA_010016025.2. Lineage (NCBI taxonomy): Eukaryota > Metazoa > Cnidaria > Cubozoa > Carybdeida > Alatinidae > Alatinidae sp. Z8VKAUB7J3. The sequence continues at coordinate 25,362,699 of JAAAKM020000498.1, forward strand.
CGAAGTGGATTTTAGCTCGAACTGTTAAAACGCAAAACGGACATTTCTCAGTTTCCAGCAAAGACAAGGAAAGTCTCCATGTATTTCAATAACGTCTTTGCTTTGAGTCGAATTCAAGAACGTTATATTATGTTGGAAATTTAATAACTAGTTTGTAAGTGTTAAATTGCTTGCAATAAATAGAAAAAAAACCTCACCAAAACATCTACAACGAAATCCTTTTGTTTATTTTCTGGGTTTTTTGAGTCATCTTTGTAACAACGTGAAAGTACAAAGATGATATAAACCTATTTTAGCTTTAAATTCAAAATGAATTGTGTATAAAACAGTAAATAGGCTCTACGGTATGCCACTTCTAACGATGAAAATTCAAAGTCTTTCAGAGACTATTTAAATAATATGTTCTGTCGTTATCCTTAAAGGCCTTGCGACACTATGTTGTTGGGTGGATCAATAGCTAAAGGTCATTACTTTAAAATGATAAATATGTCCTAAAATGGTAGCTGTGCACTACATATGTCTATTTTGATAGGTCATATTCTATATTTACGGATATCCTTGTCTCCAGTGATCAGGTGAAATAGAAGACGTAGTTATATAGAGAGTAGGTGTATTTAAGACAGGTAAAATCAAACAGACTTTACTTTGAAGGATTTGCCCACTTCTAATTATTCCTGTCTAATGAGCACCTCGAAAGTTAACTACTTTAGAACTAGTCCAACACAAAAACGTATTATGAATTGAGAACGCCATGTGGTTAGTTTGAAGATTTGTGGCAGCTGCTACTAACCAGGACCTTTTCCTGCCAATTTTAGCGAATCTATTCTACTAATACGAATCCCTAACAACCATGAGGCTAAATTAAGTTGGTCATTAGTTTTGCGACAACAGATGACACGGTTCCTCTTTGTGAATTCCAGCTTAAAGCCTTGTCAGTCAATTGTTTTGATCAGGACCCGGACCTCTAGCTTATTGAGCGTTGCACCTTTTCGCCATTGACCGTAAAAGATCCTAAATTCCTAATATGGTGTCAATATTGAGAAATTGAAAAATGTCCAGATAGGTGCCGACAGAAAATCTACTTAAATCTAAGTACAATGTCAGGGTTTTTCGTCCTATCCAAACACATGTTTTGTAGAATCCAAATTTTAAATTTTCAAGAACAGGCAAAAGAAAATGTGTGGGATTTTAGATTTCTTAGTCCCATAGAATGGAAGGTTATATAAACTTCAGAAAGTGGTGTAAAATCGTTAACCGATTTTTGGTTTTAAGTCAGTGGTTCACATCTTTGTCAGACACACAGTCTGAGATCTTAATTACCAACTTAAAATTATCCTATACCTTAAGCAGTTGGGAGCGTCGCTAGCGAAACCTGGTGAAGAAATTCTCCTTGGTCAACTATGCTTGGATAGTTGGGACATGTTTGCAACAATTAACAAAGTCAAGTTTTCCATGGGCAGAATACCTTGGCCAAAGCAGGGCAGCAGTTAAAGCGCCGACGACACTTTCATTTCCTTTTATAAAGTAAAAACGATACCCATACATGAGCCCATACATGATCCTACAAATGAGCCCATACATGATCCTACACATGAGCCCATACATGATCCTATACATGAGCCCCTAAGACTGACACATATTTACCTTGCAGCGCCCGGCATGCCAAGATCCTACACTCGATAAACTTCCAGATACCTAAACGTTTAGGTAGCAGTGGTTGATAGGAGTTAACCTGCAAGATTAATCTTGTCTCCAAATTGCCCTGTCAGTACTGGAGGCTACGAACACTTTTTTCAATAATTTGTATTCAGCATTGGATCTGATAGGTCTTTTCAGTCTGCCAATAGCAACCACTTGCACATTAGTCTGTTTGAACGATAGAATAGGCATTGCCCCTGCTACATTCTAAGCAAATCTTGTAAAAATCCTATTTTGGAACCCTCAAAGAATATAGATAATCACACTCTCTTACGTGTGCCTCACTTTGTATTCTAGCCTCGTTTTGAGCATAGACCATGATAACCTGCATGAAAATTATCACCTTCACGCTCTCGCGTAAATAGATGAATACGAAAAGACTTGTTCATAGCAATGTACGTGTCAGCATACTACAAACTTGGAGCTCTGCCCAGCACAGAAATCTTCAAACTACTGTCGTTGTCACAGCGCCCTTTTCTTAATGAGCTCACAATTGGCAAGTCGCATCACGTTTTAGGAAATTCTAAGGGAGGGCTAGGACAAGAAAAAGCATGTCAGCCAAATTTGCTTTTTACAGTAAGGTTGCACGTGAAGATATGAGTATATCCCGCAAATACACTCAACAGATGGAGCAGCCGAAGCATGCCGAAGATATTAGGAGCTTTACATAGCGAGCATGCGCATGGATGACACGACATATTTTGAGTTATCTTTTTCGATCGCTTACAGTTTGCTAAAAACTGGTTCAATTACCCTGTTTTGTAACTTTTTAAGGTTTAATGGAAGACCTGGGAGAAGACACGCTGATCGCTTCTTGGGTTTTCGTTAAGTGAGGTCTTATGATATGCGGTCTAGCGGGAGATGCGCTTCCCTTTCATGCCAGAGGAACAATTGTCGATGCACTGAAAGACCGTAGGTGAGGTCAGAGAGAGAATTTAAGTGTTTAAATGTGTCCATGGTCTAAGGAAGACCACTGAAGACAAGATTGCAAAACACCAACCGCATCACTGTGATAAAGAATGCATGGAATTATTAAACAATGACGTCATAATTAACATCTTTGTTTGTATATCCATTTTCAACCATGTCGTGTCACTGTTCTCTAAAACAAAACTTTTAAGTCCCACAGTACTGACGATCGAAACACGTATAAGTGTCCTGCGATTCTAATCAAAAAATTCTTAGTTTTGCTCAGTAGCACTGACCATGGCCCAAACAGAAAGGGTCTTTCTAAACTTAAAACTACTCTCTTTTAGCGGGCAGTTGTATAACTTTACACTTGTTTTTATCTAAAGCTTTAGGTCACTTTCAAATGTGGACATTTCTTGCCTTCAGTCGAAAAGAAACTTAAGTTGTAGATTGCAGACTATGAAAAAGAAGCGACAAATATTGATTATGACACAGGGCCTTAAGATTACAGAGTCAATGGGGCAATTGAAAAAGTATGGGGCAATAAGCACGTAAGGAAAAGGGGGGGTTAGGCCGAGGCGGTTTTTGTGACGAAAATGAGGTGCAGGGCTATCTATTCTGAATATATCAAAACTTCAGTGATGAAGTAGGGATAGGGTATCGGTTTGAATTGTTAATAAATCGTTGCGTAAGATTCTCACAAATTTATACTTTACTTTATACTTACACTCTTTTCTATTCATTAACAATACATATATTACAATTTGGATACAAAATGGTCTAATTTAGTTTCAATTAAAGCAACGCAATGTCCTCTTATTCTTATATCTATGTCATAATAAATGGACTTGCTCAAGGTCGCACAGCTAATCATCATTCTGTAGGTACGAAACAAAAGAAGATGTCTGAAAGGTGTTGATTCTCTTTACGGGTTAAAAGTGTCAAAGACAGTAAATACCCTTTATCTCAACTTTCCTGCTATATCTGTACGTCCATGTTAGTTGATGTACAGTGAATGGCAATTATGTTTTTATAAGTAGAAGGCAAATGAAATGTTGAAAATGGAGAGGGGAATGGGGGAGCGTTACTAAGCTAGTCGTTGAATGAATTTACTTGTTCTACCCTTTCTGAGTTACGGAGCGTTATAAGGGGGATAGGGTGGATTTAAATTGACAATTTTACCGTTATGTACCTAGTAAATGACTAGTAAATCTTCGATCCAAACCTCTCACAGTCCTATAACATCAAAGATATATTGCGTTCAAAATTGTCATGTTAGCTGTTAGCATTAAATAAAGGGCAACCAAAATGAGTAGCTGTGTAACCTTATGTCAGTATTGGAGATTTCCTTAATTTGTCTTATGGACCAAAACGAAATATTTTCCTTCGTTTAGGTTAGCAGTTTGCTATCTTTTAACAAATTTGACAACAATAGGGGTGACTTTGTGAAACTCACACGCTATCCGCTTGGCATGTCCCTTTCGACAACAGTATGTAGCCATATCTAGAGCAGTGAACTTAACATAAGTCCTTTATTTAGATTTCGATGATCTAGGGCCAAAGGTTTCCGATACCGTAGTTCTCATGAAATTATCATGAACAGAATACAGCAGCAGGCTTGAGCTCTTCGTTAAACCAGGATCTTTGACGTAGGTTGAAGTTCTATGGTTAAACCATAGTAATTGCAACGGGTGCCCTTACAATAAACATGATCAAAATTAAATTAAGCGTACGTTTTATTTGGGTATGAAAGGGTGCGATGTGAGTACCAAATCCTTTACTTTCATGTTTATTTGAAAGTCAATTACTTGCTTATTGATGCCAATTGTATAGCTATTAGCATTTAAGACCAGGAGACAATACTATTACGCTCAGATCAGAAAGCTTACAAATCGTGCTAAAAATTGCTATGATGCAAACAGGATCGCAATTTACATAAGCACAAAATATTGGTCCACAGTAGTGGTAAATACGCACGCTTCCATTTAAAAGAAAGATTGAACGTATGGTGTAAAGAAATAGATTCCCTTAACCTCATAGGAACAAAAATTTACAAATATAGATAAACTTGTCCTATTGAAACTCAGCAACGACAATACAGCAATCTCATCATAGCACTCTGAGCCTTAAAATGCGAATCTCCCGTCAGTGGCTGTAAAGTTGATGGCTGTACGAATGGCGATCTCTGAGGGACAACTAAGTCTCGCTTATTCAGAAACTATATCTATGTATTTGACAGTTATGTGGGAAATTTCTTAATTTCTACTTTGCCTGTGCTTTTATTTCTAGGAAGGGCTTTTGTCCGTTAATACCTTGTCCTCTGAGCTTTTGTCCGAAAGCTTATGTCAAATAGGCTAAATCTAGGTTACATTTCCCTGGTCATACACTTTAGCCTCGGTTACACAAACGTAGGCTTCATTTAACCTCCATCACATGCAGAAGAACGGTCTTGTGACTTATGTTGTTTACTGTGTTAATGGAAGTCTTGCTCCAATAACTTTATAATTCACATACGTAAACAATAAACATTCCGATTTAGCAACAAAACAATATTCGGGCAATCAAATACTTAAAAGGTCCCATGAGAACCTATTCTCTCCGTTTTCTAATATCCCATTTTAAAGAATTCTTTGTTTTGGGTGATCATGTTAATAGGGCCCTTTCTCTAATTCAAATTAAGCGAGTTGAATTCTCTTACTATTTCCGTCAGCAGGAAAAAATTGGGAAGATCATTGTTGTTAAACACAACGTCGCCATCAAAAGATGCATCCCCAAACCCATTGTGTTCGGATACTGCTCTACGTCACTGAATCAAGCCAATCGTTGAAACAAATAACATGAAAACAAAGATATAAGTGAAATAGGCTGTTCTTTTTTCTTGTTTTCAGAACATTAACACTTGTGCAGGCATTCGAGGAACGAGTATCGGTTTTGTTATGAACAGGTTATCTTCTCGTTTTGATTTTTGGCCTCATTTTGGAACTAAAATATATAATACGAGGAAGAGCTCTGTTGGACCATTTTATTCACGAGAGAAACAATTTCGTACACGCACTTAATGAAAATGATTTGTTCAATTAATTCATCTCTTGTGCTTTTATCACTGAACACAAATTATGTGACATTTCTAAGTTCTGGAACACGAGAAATAAGTTTTTACAGAAGAGAAATGATCCTACAGAAATCTTCACACCTCGTATTTGGTCTCTTGACTCGAGAATGAGGCCACAAAGCCAAACGCGCCGAGGACTAAACATTCTGCAGTATGGGCACGGAGATTTTCTAACATCCCTTTAAGATATTTGGATAATTTCTTTAGTCTAAGGTCTTGTGAAAGGGTTGCGAAACGTCACAATTGATTAGGAGAGCAGGAAGAGGTTTAGATATGAGATCATTTTATGACAATTTTCATGTTAAATTATATTAACGCTTAAAATAAGATCAGCATGTCATTTAAAAATCTCCTCAAAAGGAAGGTGTAATGTATCGCAGGTGGGATAATGATTCACTTGTAAACATGTTGCAATGACCTGCTCAGAGACTTGGGTAGGAAGTTATTGCTTACGCCCTTCATTGTCAAGAAACCAGCAACTAGATCAGTGTTTAAGCGCATTTCACACTCGTTTTTTTTCTGTAAGAAATGTTGCCACAACTACTATTTTCTCGCTGACGTATTCATTTGAACACTGACACTTTTTTACACTCTTTCAAATAAAATCTTAAATTCTAAAAACGTACCATAATTTTTGGTATGAATCTAGTCAATAAATAAACGTGCGTAACGTACATCCTACGCCATTGAATCTTCAATGCGCTCCTTCCTTGATCATCTTCAATGATTGGGTAAACATATAATTGTAGGTTTCTTTTAAAATCGTTAACAGTCACAGAACCAATGATTTGATAATGTGCATCTCTTTTAAGTTCCAATTGTCTCGCTCTAAAACTCTCTCAACATTTTCACCATCCCAATACAGGCTCTTTCATTAGTATTTCTCTTAACCAAAGGAAGGGTAAACTTTGCGAAACGAACATATTTTTAGCTATAGAGATGCCAAGCTACTTCGTTTGGTTCAAAAAAAAAATTTTTGTTGAGATTTTTCCGCACAAGAATGTTAAATTATGCTATGGCATAGTTTCACACAATAACTTTAAGTTTATCCTTTCTTTGCATTTAATTTTCTTAATGCGCTTGGATTTGAAGGATTTTTAACCATAAAATTCACAAAATGTTTTCCTAATGATGATCCTTTTCACATCTTCACACTTAAACAGTAAGTAATCAAGAAATTGCAAAATGATGACGTGGTTGCATTGGCAATGGAAACACTGAAAACGAGTTTGTACGAGCTTATAGGCTGCTACTGTTTGATCAGTTGTGTAGGTTCTATACCCTTACAATAAATTGTTACTTAGGTGTCATAGTACACCCTCAATGTACCCTAGATTTTAAATTTGTATCCAGGAGGTGAAGTGCTTACTTCTTTTCGGCACTTTGTTACAAGTCTTGTGCATATCCACACATCTCTCTTATAACTTACAATAGGATTTGAATTGATTTATTCTTCTAGATGGCTGTCCCCAAGAACCATAAGTGCAAGGGAACTTTGACATTATTTTTGCGATTTCATAGAGCCTGATTAAACTGGTGGAGATTGGTGATCAGGGATACGTGGGATGTTGTTACTGGGTTATCAGAAGCCGCTCAGCTGTACAGCAGGCCTTAGCGCTCCCAAAAGATGTCTGTTGGTATCAGACAGCCTCTACCTGCGTGGCATCAAACTTACTCCGATGCAATGTATATTTTCGGTACCAAGTAACTATTGAGAACAGTTAGATTAACAGCCATATCATGCCTTACAGATGGTAGTACCTAATTACCTATACTTTCCACACAGAGTAGTATAAAAATTGATGACACAGCCATTCGAAATCACAGCATCTCATTTTTAAAGAGAGATCCACTGAAGAAATTGTACCGGATTGCCTTGATCGAAGAAGTTACACGGCACTTAAAGTGTATCAAAGGGTAGCCTTTGGAAGCGCATGCGTATGGAATATAATGGGTACCGTGTAATTAAAAGGTCTATCTAGTATCAAAATACACCTTGCGCAACTAATGTCACAGTTCCACTGTGGCAGTTTTCAATACCGAGTAGCAACAATTTTATTTCTTTGTATTTTGTAGATAAGATTTGTTTATTTGATGCAATAAACGTATAATCTAAAACAAAAATATTTATTATTTCTATTTTCAATTGTGAATCATTGAGAAAAATGACACTATCACAATTATTCCGTAAAACGTAATGAGTCTCAATGGAATTTATCAATAATTAAGGTCTTTTCTTTGCATACAGTATCTCATGAATGGTGTTAACAAATTGTCTGATAAATCTTCGCTTGGGAATTTGGTCGATTGATTCTGTTTCAAAGACTCCATCTCTTCCACATTTTCATTAAATGGTTTTAAAATGTTGCGTTTTTTTTGTAAAAAACTGCATCGCTAATATCGATCAAAGCTTTTTGTCCCCTGGTTTTCTACGGTGTTTTGTGAATAATCACATAATCTGAACAGTGATAGATTGTAAGCAGAGAACCTAAAAAATCTCAAACGACAGTTGTGGATTGTCTTTGAATTCAGGTCAAAAAATAAAACGAAGGTGGCAATTTGCCACTTTGTGACGCAAGTAACCTTGTAAATAAGCTGTTAAGACCACTTTTTCAGAAAAATGAACATCGATAGAACAAAAGAAAGATGTCATCATCAATTAGGAAATCACTTAACTCTTTCTAGCATTCATTATAGTAATACAACATCTTAACAGAGCACAGTTAGTGGATTTTTGTATTAATATAATTTCAATATAAAAGTCAATATAATTTTAACAACCAGACGTCTTCATATATTTACAATGCCTTTTATCTAAATTCCCAGCTAACTTTGAAAACTAGAGGCTTTGTGATATATCGCCTTTCCATGAGTACCAACTGTGTTGCATGATTACACGGTCAATGTGTAACCATTTGAAGTTTTCTTTGGTCTACTTTGAGGAGCGAAAATTCCTACTCCATCGTGTTACCGTAGTAAATGTAATTGCAATATATTTATTCTGATAGTGCCAAGGGGAACATCATTCAATAGAGTTTTAAAAGCACTGCTTTACAGCATAGACCTATTGAGACACTTTTCCGGCATACAAAATGAAATGAAGGCACTCTTTACATCGATATATTCATTGAATCTCGCAATGAAATTATTGACTTGAAATGAGTTAGACAACCTCTTCAAAGCATGCAAATCTGCTCATGCTAAAAAAGTGTTTGAAGAGCAGGACTTGAGATCTATGAGCGTGATTTTCTGTGGGTTGCACAGGTCTGTAGCTCTTGGATTAGGGGCGTAGACGTGCGGACGCTGCACGCTCTTCAGAAGTAAAATTCAGCTCGCCTGGAAGCCATACAAGTAAAAATGATTTCACCCTTTTCCTCGCCTGCTAGGAGACGGTGATTCAAAACCAGATTTTGATCCCAGCTGGTAGCTATTTCCAAGATTTCCAGGATACATGGAGTTCCTCTTTCTGAAATAAATTCAAAATATTGTGACCACACCATTTAGTGTATGCCCCCTCCTTGAATTAGCGTTGCCTGGTGAATTACAACGACTTTGATTGTATGTCATGTTGCGCACAAGATAAGACATCCGGATGACCTATTGCCATCAATCAGATGCAGTTTCGTCCAGTTAAAAACACTTGGATGTCTTGGAAGAATGCCAAGAATTAAGACTATCGCAGTTGCTCGTGTTTTATTACTCAACAGCAGTCTGTAGTCATATTAGTGTTGGTCATCGTCGCAACATAAGCTTATGCAGAGATGACCGAAAAAATCTTGTGGTTTGGAACAGGCTGTCTATTGATAAATAGCTCGCTTTCATTTGACAAATTTGACGTAGTCAACCAGCGTAAAAGTTGATTCCTTCGGACTGGCAGGAAAGAAGCAAAATTAGAGGCGCAGTTTGCGATCAGTTCCGTAATTGCGTAATTATTAATAAAATTTGGCGTGGTTTGCCAATTTGTTAAAGCTCGTTACTCAGCTATTGAACAATATTGTCCAGATGGGAAACATCCGTATTTCTTTAGCAGTTGCTTTCAACCATTTTGTTAAGTGTTCCCTTTGGAGTCTGAAAAGTATGATAGAAACATATTTCCAGGTCAAGAGTTAAAGCAATGCAGTTTAACCAAGTCGAATTGAATAGGCTTAACTCGGGTGTACCTACTTCGCTGTATCTTCTACGGCAAACAATTTGATAAAATCTTAGTAATCAGCGCATCATAGAAGAAAAATCAGTGATATATCAGATATCGTTTTAAGTAAATAGCCTTGTGTACCCCTAAAATACAATTTGATTTTATCCCAGGGGTTTCAGCACAAATCTGAACAGATTCCTATGAGCTTAAGTACAAAATGCAATCCTGTTTGATTTTGATAGACTTTAACCGAGTATGAGATTGAAACAAGAACGTTATTCATTGGGCTCTAGCGGTATTCATGAGTTTGCGCTTTGACGACTCGCAGCCTCTTGGAGAGCTGAGAGAACAAGCAGGAGCAGGTTTGTAGAAGGTGGTATTGCTCTCTCACAGTTCGAAACTGAGGATACTTCACAGTACTGGCAAAATGGCCCATTGGCCAAGTAACACCGTAACGCCTTGGCTACAGATGCTATTAGGCTGACTCGACGCGGGCACTCCCTTTTGCTTCCTGCTAAATACCTTGGGCTTTTATAAGCAAAAGCATGTACAATATCTTACAGAAACAAATTTCAAATAATGAGGCACAAGTGCTTTACAAGGCCTTTCTCCAAATTTTGTCAATGAGTAAAATAGTGAATAGTATTGAATAACTGTGATCTAGTGTATCCCTGTGATGTTTTGAAAGTTATGACTCTGCAGAAGGAACATTACCTTTTAAAATTTGTTAGGGTTATAAAATCGTCCTCGAAATATTACAGTTTATAACTAAGCACCCATAGAAGCAGATAACTTAAGATGCAGTGATAGATGCAGTGTAGAACATTTATGTTAAATATCTCTTTACTCGTTACTTTGTTACGTTCGTCCATAGGCGGCACGTAGAACTTGGTAGGGTGTAGGGGTAGCGGTTTCAAATAATAAGATTCTCGCATCATTGTGAGTGATAGATAAACGACCTAACACAGAAACTAAAGATATTTCCTTTACACGATGAAAGTAAGCGCACAGAGTACTTCACACCTCAACCATGAGAAAATACCAATTACTTTAACAAACGAAACGAATATTCACTGTCAGGGTCGGATCAAGGGCAGGGCCCAAGGGACCTGGGCCTGGGTCACCCACCAAGAGGGGGACTTCCACTCTTAAATGGTTTGTAGTCATAACTCGTCAGTTAAGACTGGCCTGAGAAGGGAAGCAACGTTGTCTATAAACAACAAGCAGCAGCGATTAATAACAGTTTTGACCTAAGTAATTGAAGGGAAAACTTCAGAACGGAAAGCTTCTTGCCTATGATTGATCAGTTTATCGCTTTTCTCGAGCAACACCTGCAAACATTCTACATTTTTCTAGTCAATCTGGCTGTTTTTGTCATTGGGGAGAAACTGTCTTAGATTGGATTCAGGCCGCAGTACAGCAATAGCCTGGACTTATCCAGATGACTTGGATATTACATTCGTTAATGAATTGTGCCAGTTTGTAACATTTGCCTATATTTTCACAGTCGAGGAGCCTATAGGTATTAGCGCCCAGCCTTTTCTGTACAGACTAATCATAGATAAGGGTGCGCACCACACTTTCCCATGCACTTAGATAGCTCTACGGGTATACCTTATACTGATGGTATCAAACTGAGGCGGCAAAGGCTTCTTCCCAAAACTCAAATTAATTGAGAACCGATTACGAATATCCATGAAGCAGAAACGATTTTGCGTGAGTTTGACTTTGGTGACAACCTCAGCGACTTTTGAGCACGAACATCGGGAAACGGATCAGGTTTCTAATGGTTATAACTCAATCTATTTTCTAGAATAAAGCTTGTGGCGTGATTGGATGATGACATAGTATGAAAAGCTCCACGGTGAAAATCTAGGACCACAAGGAATCGAACCGGTCCTTCAGCATTGCAACGTGATGTGCTACCATTACACCATGGCCCCTTACCATTGATACATAGAAATTTAGGATGTCATTTCGGTTGACGTCACTACACATGTCTATACGTTGGTTACAGTTTACGTTTTAATGAAAAATTAAGAAATCGTAACTGAACTACTCCTCTATATAAATAAATTCCATGATTTCAGGTTCATTTTGATTTCGAGCTGTGTTTGCATACTATAGGATTGGAAGAATTACCACCGTTTAGTATTTACCACCTAAAATTGCCCTATAGAAATGTAGTTTGATATTCTATGGTACGGAGTAGGAGGGGTCGGGGAGATAGCAACTGTGACGGGGCTGTGACTTTTGAACGTTCGTATCTGCTAAATGTGATAAAATAATCCAAAAGCTAGTTACTATATGGGTTCATAAGTATACCAATACCCTTGTGAACACTCGCTATGGAAAGAGAGAGGACACTAATATGTCCTGGAAACAGCAATTAGGTGTGATCCAAGTCTCATTTTTATACAATCATCTACTAACAGGCCAGGAGAATGGAGCCAAAGTTGGACTATTAAATTACAGAGCTGACTTTTAGACACAAAGATACCAAAATTAAATAGTCTCGTTTGTTTCTTTCACCCTGGTGTTTTACTTTCTTCCTTGGGTGCAGATCAGAGTCAATTTGGCATGCCCACGTGATTGTCCATACCTTCATTTTAATGTGTCTCTCTCACAACCAATCGTTAGAACAGGCCTATGGTGTCTGGTCTAGGCTTCTTGTTTGTTGTAGACTGGCCCAACCTGCTCTGGAGTAGGTTTCAGGCCTTCTGTTGACCCTACCCTTTCACACCTGCCGAGAGGGATATCGCTTTTTCCAAATGTCTTGAGTGGGGATATCCCTGCCTAGCCACTGTCCAAATTTGGTGTTAGCAACAGCGGTGAAATCGTCGCGAGATCATGTGAATGGTCTGTCCAGACCCTGGCGGCCATAGACACGCTCTGTGATTGGTTCATGCAAATGAAGGTAATCGTAGATCTCGAAGAAGGTCGTTACGTCACTTCCTGTTCAGTAAAACCTGTCATAACTAGTGAAATGGGCTAAAGCCAATGGCGTCTGCTTTGACGCAGGGAACTGGGTAGACCGAAGGGACGTGCCGACCGAAAGCGCCATCGAGCCACGAGCAGCCAAACGGAGACACTGCCTACTTACACATTTGACTTATTTACGCTCGGAAATAGTGCCGAATAGACCAGAACAACCAATATTTATGTACTATAATTATTTATGTTGATTTTAAACTTATGCAAAGACAGTTTTACGTGATCGGAAAGCTTTAATCGAAGGAGGTCTATCGAAGACCATATTGACATTTTGGTAGTTCCTGCAGAGCCGAGCTTTCATTCATGAGTTATAGCTCTCCTGAATGTGTCGTAAATATTCCAGATTTGCCCTAGGAGTATAACATTCAAGTTGAGCCCTACAGATTCATTTAGGGTTTGTTGCCAACAGCATTTAGTTTGATTTAGATTTTGCGTGTTTAAATTCGGGAGTTTATTGGTATATAGTAGAAGAGCAGAAGTGGTTTCAGTTCTGGGAAATTAGCGATTGTTGACTTTACACAAGATCACTTGCCATCGAAGTGCAAGAGGGATCTGTCGTTGAATTCCAAAGCACTCAAGCTACTATAATTTAACTTCAGTGGAGAAACACTTAAAGGAGGAGCATCGTCAATCTTTGCTTTCTTTGGAAGTTTAAGCTTTGACGGTAAGTAAAACAACACGGACCATAACCGGAGTTGCATTCACTAGGCCTATACAAATTTTATATTTGTGATACTCTACGTTTTAGTTAATATACATCGGTCGTATCTTGGTAGTATGTTCGCTACAATCAGCTGGCTTTAAATGGTTTACACGATGATTTTTATTCGGATCATGTATTCTCAAATCGTTTTATTGCTGTCGATTATTGGTGGTCGGTACATTCTTTATTTTCTGTGCAACTCATTAAGATATCTGTTCACATTTAGCGAAAATTGCCATTCAGGTGGTTGATCAATCATTCTCTTCATCATTCTACTGCCTCTATATCTGAAGTTTGGCAGGCATTTATTACATGAACGATACCCACGTACTTGCTATGTTTCTTGCATGAAGATTTGGACAACTTGTCACTTCTCACAAACAGACCAGTGGGCTTCAATGGGCATGGATGGCATAATTTTTAGTTTAGAACATACACGAAATACAAAAGCCAAAGACACTTGGCTAAGCAAATTGGCCCTATTTCGGATGATATATATGTATCCTACTCCTATGCATCAATAAGCAGCAATTGCGTATGTCAGTTTAGACAGCTACCTCGAATAACCTGTTTTCTCGCAGCTCTCAAGCCTCCACGAACATGAGGTTCAGATTGGTTGGGCGCCGATTCAGTTCTAGTCTTACTCTTATGTTTTTGTATCTACTGTTCATCTAAAAGGGAAGCCAAAAGTTGTTTTTATTGTAGCAGACAGGTTCTTTTAGTTCCTTGCCCACTTTTCAAAGTTCGAAGTGTCGACCGATTTATGTCGGAAACCTTTCATTGAAGGCAGTAACAAGCTGTGACTTGAAAGGCAATTATTCTTTTCATCCTGGCAGAAGGGGGAAAGAGAAATATTTCATCAAGGGAATCCCCGTATTCACGCATCCCTCTTTTATTTCACACGAACAACATAATCTAACATTATCAAATTGGCTTGTCTATTTGTTGTGATTGTCTGCCTTGCGAACGAACAATTTACAGAAGATAGCATAAACTTTAAGATCTCCAATGGCCCAGTCTCGCAGTGCTATGTTATTCGATGATTGTTTTTCAAATAGTGTGATCCAAAATTGAGCAATCGCTTACCTTGGTGGCCGTCGGCAACAAGAAATCATCTGCTAAGCTTTGACCCGCTAGTATTGATGCCATGTTGACGTGGTGTTTTGACATTATATTGAACGCGCGGGTCGAAGGCCAGGAGTCAGAAGGTGTTGATTCAACTGTGATGCGTGGCCTTTCTTGGACGCCACAACTTGCTAATGTGCTGTGATTGTGGAGATCGTGCAGCCACACAGGGGTCTTTGCACATGTGGTTCCTGTAAACATCCGCTTCTAAAGTTCAATGGAGGCCTTTGATTTGAATATGTTAATAGTGTAATGACAATGACGGCCAAGTGCCTGTTTATTTGGAAGCTAAAATGACTTTAGCCACTCTATTTATACATATTCTTTAGCTTGCTACCATGTACCAAGTTGCGTGGAATTCCAAACTTAAGTTACGAATGACATATGCTAAACAAATGGCACCTAGGTATTGGGTGTTATACTTCTAGATTTGTATTTCACAGTGGGCTAAATACATTACCGAGACCATATTCACTTGTTTGTGCCACAAGATGGATGCTGATATGCTATAAGGAAGCCACAGCATTCACAAGATTTTAGAGTAGTCCTGCTCACTTGTTCGGATCATGGAACTACATATGAGTTTAACTCTGGCAGGCATCTTGCCAAAACACCTTAAAGAAAGGAGTTCAATAAAGAGGATCAAAATATACCTAGCATAAAGTTAAAAGTACTCAAAATGTAAACAAAATTATAACCCCATAGACCAAAAACAAACAAAGGACAACACGTAGGCCCTATTGTTTTTATGCCTACATGATAAGATAAATTAGTGGAAAGATTTTTCCAGGCAACCTTCTTTGTCATGGAATAAAAGTAAAACACCACAAATGTTTTACTGTATTGTATGTTGTACAAATATTAGTTCAAAACCATTCAACGGTTAAAATGAAGTCGTTCTACCAAAAGAAGTCCCCAACGTGTTCCCTGCCCACAGGATCTGCACAAGTAAACACTGTTTGAATGGTTTTTTACTTCCTGCTAAACAGCGTACAGGCAGAGTTCTATTAAGTTTGATTGTTGGAAAGGACATGTGTACACTTGGAAGAGTAAGGCGAACTTGACTCCCCCAATTTTCTCTGTGACGATTTGTTGATAATGTCTCTTATGTGGGCTAATGTATTTGAGACATGCTGGTTGCACCCCTGGATGGTCTTCGGTTTTGTTCCTGCATGCCCAAACCACAACTTTCACCAGTTTAATAAAGCAACCTTAAGGGCTTATTGACATATGTCTATTTTGGGCTTTCAAAACATGCCTCGAGATGAACACAATTAATTATCAAGTTAAAATCATCGCATATGTGTTACTTTACAGTATGTAAGTGTGTATGTATGTATGTATGTATTTCTTTTGCCATAAAAATAGTTACACAAATAAAATAAAATAATACATCAAAATTATCGGCGTTAAAGATCGAGTTAATGACCATAATAACCAATAGCAGAAATAGCATCGGCATCATAAATTTTGCGAGCTTTTCGATGCCCCCCTGTACGCCGCGGCTGACGATGAATACTGCGGACCCCATAAACAGCGTATGCATGATAAGTAGCTGAACCGGTGAACCCAGCAGTTGGTCGAAGGCCGCTTTAGAGCCGGTACCGTTGAACCCGTTAAAACTGTTGAGGGCAGCCTTGCCGATATAGTCAATTGACCAGCCTGCAACGACGCTGTAGTAGCTGAGGCCCAGCAGTGGAATCAGGATGCTGAACCAGCCCAGGACCTGCCAGTGGGGACTGGCATTTTCAGCGCCGGCCAAAGCACGTATCGTGGAGACAGGGCTCTGCTGGCCGCGCCTGCCGATACTGAGCTCGGCCATAATGATGGGAACGCCCAATAACAGTACGAAGCCCAGGTAAACGATAACAAATGCGCCGCCGCCGTTTTCGCCGGCGATAAAGGGAAACCGCCAGAGATTTCCCAGCCCGATGGCGGCGCCGATGGTGGCCAATAGGAATGCCGGACGGGATGACCACTGTTCCTGTTTGTGAGTCGCTGCCATTGGTGTTATCCCCGATGGTTATTTTAATTCTTATCTGTCGGCGAAGAAGGTATCAAGCCGATCCATTGCCTCGCTTATTCTTTCATAGGGTTCCGCCCCGAAACAAACGCGCAAATGGCCTTCGCCCGCTGGTCCGTAAAAGCTACCGGCCTCCACCACGACATGGGCCCGGGTAAGCATTTCATCCGCCAGTTGCGCCGAGGGAAGGCCCAATTCACTGATATCCGGGAAAGCATAGATGGTACCCTCCGGGCTGGGGCATCTTACCCCTGGCATGTTATTTAGCCGGTCGCACACCAATTCCATTCGACGCAGGTCCTCCTTAACCATATCTTCCACGCATTTCTGCGACTCGGTAATCGCCGCTAAACCGCCGGCCTGGATAAAAACGTTTAGATGCGCGACGTCGTTCATGGTTATTTTGAGCAAAGCGCCCATCAGCTGTTGATCGGCGACCGCGTACCCCATGCGCCAGCCATCCATTGCGTACCCCTTGGTAAAAGCAAAGAGTGTAATGGTGCGTTCCTTCATACCGGGTAGTGAGGCAATGCTGATATGCTGTTGATCCCGATAGGTGATTTGCTCGTAAACTTCATCGGACATAACCAGCAGGTCGTGTTTTATTGCCAGGTCGGCGACGCCCTGCAGCTCTTCCCGGCTGAATACCCGGCCCGTGGGATTAGCAGGGTTAACCAGTGCTATCATTCGTGTGTTTGGCGTGATTCGGCGTTCAATGGTGTCCGTATCAATCATGAATCCGGAACGCCTGTCCAGCGGCGCCGATATCACCTTGCCTCCTGCCAGCTCAATTTTATTAATGTGCTGGGGGTAGTAGGGTTCGAGAACGATGACCTCATCGCCGGGATCAAGAGCGGCCATGCAGGTTGCGTATGACCCATGGGTCAGGCCGTTGACCACCAGTATTTCGTCGGGCGTGGCATTAATCCCGTTTACCTGGGCAAGCTTGCGCGACAGCGCTTCCCTGAAATTAAGCTCTCCCCGAAAGTCACCGTAGTGGACAATGCCGTCATCCAGGGCCTGTTTGGCCGCTGCTTTGATATGCTCGGGCGTATCGAAGCTTGGCCGGCCCACCTCGAGGTGGATAAGGTCAATACCCCGGGCCATCAGGGGGGCGGCTTTTTCATACATACCAAAGCTTTTAGGGGAGGAGTCGGTTATTCTTTTTGCTGGCCATTTCATCGGTTTTGCACCCTGTTCTGCAGATATTAGCGAGTAGTCTTTATTGTTTTTACTCGCTTGTTCAGGCCAAAGTGTATCCGATAAATTGATGAAAAATGTAATCTAAAATAGGTAGATCACCCTAATTTGAACCGATCGGTGTTAGCAGGATTCTGGTTTATTCGCCCGGAAAACCGTTACATTCGATTCTTCCTGTTCGGTCATTAGGGAGAACTGCTGTTGCTTCGCTTTCTCGGTAAAATAGGGCTGTAGAACCTGCAGGATGAGCTGGTAGCCGTCGCCGATGCTCGGTTCATCTACGGTTCGGTCGTGCATGTCCAGGTGCGGTAGCCACTGATCGGTTATCAACCAGGTAACCTGTAGGATAGACTCAAGTGACGCCGGTGGTTCGGGCTTGATCATGAGACCGGCTTTAGTGAGTTCTTCAAAAAATAGCGTGACTTCCCTGATGCGTTTCTTCCGGTTGTCCATAAACAAAACCTTAAGCCGGGCATCGTTTTGTAGCAGGGTGTTTAACTCTCGATAAAAAAAACGGTATTGCCACATGGTCTTGATCTGGCGGGCAAACATGAAATACATGTATTTTACCGTGGGGTGCAGATGATCCTCGTACCAACTCTCGGCTATTTCCCGATCCAGGCGCTGGAAAATGGTCTGGATAATCTCTTCCTTGGTGCGAAAATGGTAGTGCAGGTTTCCGCGGCTTATCCCGCATTCATCGGCAATACGGTTGGTTGATATCGCTTTTGAGCCGTGCTGATTAAACAAGGTCAGCGCTGTTTCTATGATCAGGTTCTGTGTTTCGCGAGTAGACATAGGTGGTTATTTTACGCCCAACGGCGCCGAATTACGCTACCTGCCGGCGTGAAATTAGAGCTTAAACCCTAAAAAATGGCTTGTCTCCGGCGTGGGGGAGCAGTCTAATTTACCCTATAAAAACCGGGTAATCAGATTAGGAGGAGCACGATGAAGAATTATAAGAAGTCTGCCATTGCAACCTGTATCGGGCTGTGCGTAGTGAGTTTGTCTGCCTATGCGCAGGACAAGGGTAGTGCCGGCGCCACTCTTGAGGAAATAATAGTGACCGCCAATAAATTAGGCGGGGCGACCGTGTTGGAGCTGCCGAGCGCCGTAAAGGTACTGACTGCCGATGAACTTTCAGCGCGGGGCGCAACGGAATTTGCCGATATCCTGGGTTCGCTGCCCAGTGTCCAGTTTCAGGATTTCGGTCCGGGGGACCGGGATTATATTATTCGGGGTACCAATTCGTCTGGACCATCAACAGTGGGCGTGTATTTCGATGAAACGCCCATTACCGGCAGTAACGCACAGGATGGCGGCGGCCGTAATACGGACCTTAAATTTGTGGATATGGAGCGGGTTGAAGTATTAAACGGCCCCCAGGGCACCCAATATGGTGCCAATTCCATGAGTGGACTGGTGAGATTTGTTCCCGTCAAGCCGACTACCGAGAAGTTAGAAGGGTTTGTGGAGCTGGACTATAGCAATACCACCGATGGTGATGACGGTATAACGGTAAACGGCGCCCTCAATGTACCGATTGTCGAGGACCAACTGGCCGTTCGTATCGTGGGCTGGACAGTTGATAACGGCGGTTGGATCGATCAACTTCGTGCCGCCGGCGGCCCGCGTTCGGATATTAATGATGAGCAAACCGATGGCGGACGATTCGCAGTACGTTTTACACCCAATGACAAGCTAACCATTGATGCGAGTTATATTAATCAAAGCCTTGAGGTGGGTGGTAGTTCGCGTTATACCCCGACAGGTACGACCAGTTTTGGTAATGTCGACTCCGGCTTTCCGGCTGTTGTTGCCGGTGGGGAATATGAAAATACGGATATAACCCAAAGCCCCTGGGATGAGGACCTGGATATCTATAGCGGTACCTTTAATTATGAGTTCGAGTCCGGGACGTTGACAGCAACCGTAAGCCAGTTCGAAAGGGATATCGATTTCAGCTTTGATTCCTCACCCATCCTGTTCTTTTTCGGCGTGCCGATAGCGGGTGTGACCCGTCAGCCCCAGAGCAGGGAGGTAACCTTCGCCGAGATTCGCTTTGCTTCCTCGCTGGAGGGGCCGGTGCAGTTTTTACTGGGTGCCTCTACCACGGATGAGGAGAGCGAGTTTCAGTCCCAGGTGGTGACAATCGATGCACAGGGCCTGGCAGAGCCATTTATTCCCGGGCCTGCTAACGATGCGTTGGGTAACGCGGACGGCACCACCTTTTTTGGCCGCTTCGTCAATAACGAACTGAAGCAAACCGCCTATTTTGGTGAAGTGCTGGTTGATATCAGCGACCAGGTTAACCTGACGGTGGGTGCCCGGTATTTTGATTCCGAGCAGGATTCCGTTGAAGGCACAATCCATGATTTTGGCTCCGCAGCGAGTGCCGGGCCTTTCCTTAACAGTTCAACCGACGATAAATGGACCGGTAAGGTTGCCTTGTCGTACCAGGTAACGGATGACCTTAATTTATACGGAAATATCTCGCAGGGATTTCGGGTCGGGGGGTTGAACAATTCTCAGAGCCTTTTTGTTGACGATGTACCCAATGCCTATGGCCCTGACGAGTTAACCAGCTATGAATTAGGCCTGAAATCCGTATTGGCCGACGGTCGTGTTAATTTAAACGTGGCAGTATTTACCATTGACTGGACCGATATTCAGCTGGAGACGGTGGCCGGTTCTGCCTTCCCGTTTATTACCAACGCGGGAGAAGCTCAAATTGATGGTATCGAGGTTGATTTATGGGCCGACCTCTCTGAAGCATGGGCTATTCAGGTTGGGGGTAGCTATACCAACGCTGAACTGACTAAGGACCAGCCGGAGGTGGATGCGGGTGAAGACCGTGGGTTGTCCGGCGACAGGATACCCAATGTGCCGGAATTCCAGGGCTTTGCTTCTCTTTCCTACAGGGCTGAGCTGTCAGTCGGAGAGCTTAGCGTTCGCGGTGATCTCAACTATCGCGGGTCGTCCGATATCCGATTTGATACGAGCAGCGCAAACAATTATGAGTTGGGCTCCTATACGCTGGTCAATGTCCGCGCGAGCCTGGCGATGGCAAATGACTGGACGGTCTCCCTGTTTGCAAAGAACCTTACCGATGAAAACGCAGAACTCGACGCAATCAGCAGTACACAGGATCCGCTGGCGGTTATCAGTGCGCGGCCACGTACCTTCGGTATCAACGTGCGCAAGGGCTTTTAGGGGACGGTTTTGGCTAGTCCCGAGGCGTTGAGCGTCGGGGCTTGGGGAAGAATAAGTGGCGGTAAAGAGCCTGAGACGGGGCGCATTCCTGTCGGTGATGGCAGTCCTGTTTTGGGCGATGATGCCCGTATCATCCAAGGGATTGCTGCAGGTGCTGGATGCTTACACGCTGAACTTTTACCGGTTTGTAGGTTCCGCCCTTATCCTGGGTATTTACTTGCTATATAAACAGAAGCCGAAGGTCAATATCAGGTTAGGCGTTAGGGGCTATCTGCTGTTTTTTGTCGCGGTAATGGGGTTGTTGTTCAACCATTTAGCATTTATGGATGCGTTGAATTACGTGCCTGCCGGGACCAGCCAGATTATTGTGCAACTGGGCCCCGTTGGCTTGTTGCTGGTTAGCATCCGGCTGTTCAGGGAGCACCTGCGCTGGCATCAGGTGCTGGGCGTGACGGTTTTTATTCTGGGGCTGGTGTTGTTTTTCAACGGCCGTCTGGTCGAGA
Organism: Alatinidae sp. Z8VKAUB7J3; assembly: GCA_010016025.2. Lineage (NCBI taxonomy): Eukaryota > Metazoa > Cnidaria > Cubozoa > Carybdeida > Alatinidae > Alatinidae sp. Z8VKAUB7J3. Next base: position 25,384,314 of record JAAAKM020000498.1, read on the forward strand.
TTACATCGATGGCAGGTGACTATGCCATCGGCGTTATCTATATGACCTTTGCCGCCTTGATCTGGATCTTCTACGGCGCTGCGCAAAAGGCGCTGACGGGAAGGGTCGGCGCTCCAATGGTGTTGCTGACGTGCTATGGCCTGGGCGCTTTGCTGCTTATGCCCCTGTCGGAGATCAATCTGATTTACCGGTTGGATAGTGCTCAGCTGCTGCTGCTGACGGTTTGTGTTGTCAGCTCCCTGGCCGCCTATATCTTTTTTGCGGAGTCGATAGTCTATTGGGAGACGACAAAAAGCAGTGCGCTGTTGGCGGTCATACCGCTGGCAACCTTCGCCTATCAAGGTCTACTCGCCCCGCTTATCCCACAATATGTTATCGCTGAATCCCTTAATGACGTCGCGGTGCTTGGCGTGGCGATGGTCGTGCTTGGCTGCGCGATGGTGGCAGTGACAGAAAGCAGGACCCCGGTCGGTGGCAAACCGCAGGAAAGCCGTTAACCTGGAAATTTTAATACCGGGTTAGCAGGCGCACGCAGTATTGATAACAGGAATTTTTGGTAGAAGGTGTAAATCAATGACACAGAAAGAAAGGCAATTACCCTATATAGCGCGCTATAAACCTTACTATACCGAGCTTACCAAGGGTCGGGCATATCGCTGGTGCAGCTGCGGTTTGAGCAAACGGCAACCTTTCTGTGACGAGTCGCATAGCGGAACCGGGTTTGAGCCGGTGCGATATGTTGCGCAGGAGGCGGGTGAAGAGGTGCTGTTTTGCGGTTGCAAGCACACGGGCGAGCCGCCCTTTTGTGACGGTGCGCATAATAATCTGTTGGATGTTTATGAAGAGGATGACCCCCTGAGCGAGGAAAATAAAAGGATACCGGTGGTTGCCGAGAGCGAGGCGGGCCTGGTGCCGTTGAACGGGCAGTGCTACGTGGCCGATGTCGAGCGGGTTCCGGCTCGGGAAAAGGGTAATATGCAATGGTGCCGAGTCATCGGTAAGGCGACCGGCGCGCAATACCAGTCGCTATTCTACATGGTGGTCGAAGCGGGTGAGTCGCCGGTGGTTTCCTTTGCTCAGAGCGATGTGGTGATGCTGGTTGCGGCCGGATCGGGTGTCATTAACATATCGGGTAAGATCTTCGAGGTAGATCCGCAAATGGGCGTTTATGTGCGGCCCGGTGAGCGCTTTTCCATCGAAAATAAACAGCGAGCCCCGATCAAACTTTATGTGTCTGTTTGTCATCAGGTTGATGAGCCGGTGTTCCCGCAGGGCATGTCGGATAATTTTGACGAGGCTTTTTCCCAGCGAACGGTTGCCATTGATCCCGATAACCGGCAAATGATGGCGGACCGGTTCTTTCAGTTGTTAGTGGACAAAAGGATTGGGTCGAGTGTTGTTGCGCAGTTTATTGGGGAAATCCCCAAATCCAAGGCTGCCATGCATCGACACCTTTATGAGGAAGCAATCGTGATCCTGAAGGGGCGGGGCTTCATGTGGACCGAGGATAGGAAGGCCGCAGTCAAGGAGGGGGATGTTATATTCCTGCCGCGTAAGCAAATTCATTCGCTGGAGTGCACAGACTTGGAGGGCATGATGTTGGCCGGGGTTATCTATCCGGGCGATAATCCTACTATAAACTACTGATACGCTAGCAACTTGATAGTACCTACTGCTAGGAGAATGGGACAGGCTTATTCAGAACGCGCCGCAAACCCATCCATGGGGGCTCGAATGCAGCATCCCTGCTGCATACGGTTCTGAATAAGCCTGTCCCATTCCCGTCACCGAACCAAACCCGTCATGGGTAGTCCGGCATAATTTCAGGTTTTTGTATAGTAATTAAAAAACTGCCGGGCAGTGCGCCCACTCTTTGAACCCCGGCCCATAGCGAACAGCTTGGCCGCGTCGTGCAGTTGGTTGCGGTCTCCCCTGTAGTGCGGGAAATAGCTATCGACAATATCGAGATAACCCTGTTGGTTGGTGGCATGGAATGAGACCCACAACCCGAATCTGTCCGACAGTGAAATCTTTTCCTCGACGGCGTCTGAAAAATGAATTTCCCCGTCATTACCGACCTCCGTATCCAGGTTGTCTGCCAGTTTTTCCGGTAACAGGTGACGGCGGTTGGAGGTGGCATAGATCAGAACGTTGTCGGGCGGCAATTCAATGGACCCATCCAGCGCGCTTTTGAGCGCCTTGTAGGCACTCTCACCGGCCTCAAAGGACAGGTCGTCGCAGAAAACAACAAAACGATAGGGTTCATCCCTGATATCGTTGACAATTTCCGGCAATTCCACCAGCTCGTCCTTATCCACCTGAATCAGTCTCAGGCCTTCATTTTTGTACTGATTGAGGATCGCCTTGATTAACGATGACTTGCCGGTACCGCGCGAGCCCCACAACAGGACATTGTTGGCCGGTAGCCTGGCTAGAAAACGTTCGGTATTATTAACCACCAGATTTGCCTGCCGGTCAATGCCGATCAGGCTCTTCAGCGCAATTGGGTCCAGGTGGGTAACGGCGCGCAGACAATTCTTGCGGGGCTGCCAGATGGCCGCAACGGTTGTTTTCCAGTCGATCATAAGAATATTCTGCCAGGTTGTCCGGTGAGCAGCATGCCCGATAACGAGCGGTATTTTTATAGCAATTGCCGGTACAAAGCAAATAATATTGGGGTCTGTTAACACCCTTTACAGGGTTGTTGCGGTGAATCCAAAACAGCAACCGGGCGGCAGCAAGATTGGTTTGAAGTAGTAACGGGTCCAGACCGGAACCAGCAGACAGGAGCCTTATCGACCGATGAGTATACAGAAGATCAAAACTATCCTTGGCTTCGCAGGGGTGAGTGAACAGGAGAATGCCAGGGCCAGGACGTGCTCGCATATTTTCGAGTGGCCGATGGTGTTGGTGGCGTTCTGGATTTTGATGGAATGGTACCTGAGTGCCTCCGGTATGCTCACCCAGGAGCGGGTGGTCTGGACCAGTATCGCCATCTGGCTGTTGTTTGTTACGGAAACGTTGGTCCTGTCGGTATTGGTTGACGATACCCTGCGTTACTTAAGGACTAACTGGATGAACCTACTGATCATCCTGCTGGCAATGCCCTTTATGTATGACGATACCTATCCGACGGTCGCCCTGAGGTTGTTCAGGTTGTTGGTGCTGCTGGACCTGTTGTTCATGGTATCCGGGGCTTTCCGGACGTTGATGGGACGTAATCATCTGGGGACTACCCTGATGATTTGTTTTGTGATTACTGCACTGGCGGGTGTTTTGATCGCCACCCTGGACCCCGCTATTGAGTCGCCCTGGGAAGGCTTGTGGTGGGCCTGGGTAACGGTAAGCACCGTTGGTTACGGAGACGTAGTGCCTGAAAGTGCGGCGGGTAAGGTTTTTGCGGCGCTGCTGATTGCGATGGGAGTTGGGCTATTTTCCATGTTGACGGCCAGTTTTTCGGCATTTTTTATGGAAAAGAAAGAAGATCAGGTGGTGGAGTCGGAGCAAATCAACCTTGCCAAACTGGAAGCAATCGAGCGGGCACTCAAGCGGCTGGAGGAAAAGATTAACGAATTGGACAGGAAGTAGTGCTATCCCTGGCCAAAGTTCGTACCGCCGCTACGTAGGTATTCCTCTTCCTCCGGCGTGCTGGCACGGCCCAGCAGCTTATTGCGGTGCGGGAACCGGCCGAAGCGTTTGATAATATCCCGGTGCAGTTCGGCGTAGCGAACATAGCCGGCAAGCGGCTCCGCTATCAGGGGTTCATTTTCCAGAAGGGCCTGGCAGAGCGTTACGCAATACTCCTGGTCTTCCAGCGACTCGCTGTGTTCCAAGGGTAAATAGAAGAAGACGCGATAGACGGGCATCAGCGCCTGGTCGTGTCCCCTTTCGATACCCGCCCGGCACAGCCTGCGCGCTTCGGAATCGTAGGCAAATGCCTGGGCGGTTTTACGATAGATGTTGCGGGTAAACTGGTCCAGCAGAATGATCAGTGCCATACGATCTTCTGCGCAATGCTCCCAGCTTTGGTAGGTGCCCTGGCTTGCTTTAAGCACGTCCTCCCCGAAAGTCTCGGTGATTGTGCGATCCAGGGCAGCATCGGCCATGAACCAGAGCTTATCGCGGGGAACGGCCGGCAGGCCCTTTACGAAGTCGGTCCCGAACCAGAAGTTAAGGATATCAGTTGCTCTTTTGTTTGCCATCGCCGGCTTCCTCCGGTTCCTCATAGTCGAGGCTGATCACAGTCCAGCCGGATTCGGGCTGGACATTTTTTTCCTCGGTGAAAATATGCAGCCGGCCGGAGCGGGTCATGGCAAAGAGCGGGAACAATTTGGCTTTCCCCTGCTGCAAAAGGTCGGCGAAAGTAAAACTGTCGCTCAGCGTGGTATTGCGAATTTTGGCACCCTTGTTGAGTACACTGGCAAACTTGCCGTAGGTCAGCTGCTTGCTGAACAGGGTACGCCCCTTGTGCTTGGTGGCTATCATATGTTTCTCCGAACCGTTTTTAGCCGCCAGCACGGGCATGCTGAAAAGGTTATGTTGGCCGAACTCCACACGGTAACGCATACAGGACAGGGCGTTGTGCTCGCGCTGCGGGGAGGTGGCCAGTAGACGGCCGATGCCCACCAGGTCCAGATTTTTGTCTGCATACTCGGAGACCGGGTTGCCGTAGAAAGTATTTAGCCCCTCCATGCGGGCGGTACTGATGTTTTCCCAACTGGTATCGGTGAGCAAAGTCGTGTATCCGTTTTCCTTCAAAATACGGGCCAACGTGCGGGCGACCTTATTGGCGCCGACGATCAGAAATCCCCTGGGCGAAGGTTCGGCAACTTTTAACAGGCGTGCAAGCGCCCGGGCGGTGGCACTTTGCAGGACCACGGTGCCGATAATAATGATGAAGGTCAGTGCCACCAGCAGGTTGGCACCCGGTACGCCGGCCTCCTCGAGGCGGATAGCAAAAAATGCAGAGACAGCGGCCGCGACAATACCGCGAGGGCCGATCCAGGCGATTAACACCCGTTCCCGCCAGTTCAGGTCAGAACCGAATGTGGATAGGGCAACACTCAACGGGCGGGCAAGGAACTGCACGACCAGCAGTAATACCAGTGCCGGCCAACCCAGTGATATCAGCAGCCCGGGTTCAATGCGTGCGGCCAGCAGAATAAACAACCCGGAAATCAGCAGTACCGACAGGTTTTCCTTGAAGGAGAGAATGTCCTCAACATGGACGTCGCGCATATTGGCCAGCCAGATACCCATAACGGTCACGGTCAACAGGCCGGACTCATCGGCCAGCATGTTGCTGGTGGAGAAGGCCAGCAGCACCGTGGCGATGGTGCCCAGGTTGTGCAGGTAGCTGGGCAGCCATTGATGGCGCAGGATCAGGCCTAGCAAATAGCCGGCTGCACCGCCAAAGGCGCAGCCGATCAGCAGGATTTCAAAAAATACCCAGAGCGTGTGGCTTAGGCTGCCGCCCGCCGCGAGGGAAATTATCGACTCGTAAACCAGTACCGCCAGCAGCGCCCCGATAGGGTCGATGACAATGCCTTCCCAGCGCAGTATGCTGGCGATACGGCTGTTGGGCCGTACGCTACGCAGCATAGGCACGATAACGGTGGGGCCGGTGACTACCACCAGCGAGCCGAACAACAAACTCATGGACCACTCAAAATCCAGGAGGTAGTGGCAGGCGGTGGACATGACTCCCCAGGTGACCAGGGCGCCCAGGCTGACCAGACGCCGGACCACTGTCCCGAGCCCCTGAATTTCCTCAAACCTGAGCGTCAGGCTGCCTTCAAACAAAATGATGGCAACACACAGCGAAACCAGCGGGAAAAACAGGTCGCCGAGCAGGGCGTCGGGGTTAACCAGCCCGGCGCCGGGGCCCAGCAGGATTCCCGCAACCAACAGAAACAGGATGGCCGGTAGTTTGATAACCCACGCCAGCCATTGGCAGAGCAGGCCTGTGACGGCAATAAGGGCAATGATGACGGCGGTTGACTCAAGCATAGGTTTTGGTGGCGGTTTTATTTTTTTGGGCGAAGGACAGAGAATAGAATCTATTCCGTTCAGGGTAAAGGACCAGTCGATAAATTTGCAGGGCGTCACCGCGGCGATAACGGAAAGGGGTCAACGGGCTGCTTTTCAGGTATGGCCCGGGTATTCTCCTGTCCGGGAAAATACCGTTAGGGCTGCCACTGGAACAGGGCTAGATCGATTTTATCTTTCAGGCTGAAGACAACGCCTTCAAGTTCCAGTTTTTCACGTTGCAGGTTGCAACCCGACGTGGCGCGAAGACTGATTTTACCTTCACGGTTGACCACCCGGTGCCAGCAGATTTTGGTATCGGGTGGTAACTTGTTCAGGGCGTAGCCCACCTGCCGGGGACCGCAGTTCACCAATTTGGCGATCTGGCCGTAGGTGGCTATCTTTCCCCTGGGGATGGCATTGATGCAGGCGTAAATCTGGGGATAAAGGTCGGAGGTCATTCTAGGTTGCCGATTTTCATTTATTGCTCGGTATTATCACCCGGTACCTGCAGGTCTATGTTGCTGTTCCGGATGGGAACCTCCGGGCGTTCCTCGAGCCGCCGGAAGCTCTTGAAAGAACAGCGAGTGCCATCCGGCAGCGCGATTGCGCCAAAGGCGTCAAGCCGATTGCTTCCCTTGGTAACAAAACCCACCGTGTCGGCCGAACGCAAACCGAAGCAGCGATGATGAAAAACCGCGCGATATTTTCGTTTCCCCGTGACTTCTATGGTGAGTTCGTTCTCGCTCGGGGCTTTCCAGTCCTTTATCTGGTGAATGCTGACCCGGTCCGACCCGGCGATCACGGCAGTGGAGAACAGACACAGGGCAATGCCGCATTTTATGCTTTGTCTTTCTTGAAACAGATAGGGAAACAGGCAGGAAGTCTTTTTCAACAACCTGCCGGGGAAGGATATTTTAGATCTCGAACTTTGCATGTTTAAATACCACTCGGCAATCGCACTCTACAGAATGTGATACTTAAATTGCAACAAAATTCCCCTGGGTAGTCCTTGCCGGGATATCTTTTTCTGCGCTATCCGTGCCGCTAATTATTGGTATACCAGCGCCGCTCCCAGGCAAGCAATACCTTCTCAGGGTATTTGGTTTTACCGAGACTGCCGTTGTAGCGTGCCAGGGCCCGGATCAGGTCGCCCTTTTCCTTGTTCAGGTAGTAGGCCAGAATCGTACAGCCATAGCTCAGGTTGGTATTGATATCCATCAGGTTGTCGCCGGGGCGGCCGATTTCGTTTTTCCAGAAGGGCATAATTTGCATCAACCCCTGGGCACCCACCCGGGATATCGCGAAGTGATCAAAGCGACTTTCAACCTGAATAACCGAGAGCACCAGTTCGGGTTTAATATTGGCCCTCCGGGCTTCCCGGTGCACGGCTCTTAACAACTCGAGCCGCGGCTGGTCATCCTGAATGAAGTGGCCCAGGCGCCCTGACATATCAACCAGCCAGACCTCTGCATCATATTTGTCTTCGAAGCTCTCGGCGTTTTCGATGGTTTCCTTAAGCAGGGACCGGAGTTCAGCATCAACCTGGTTTGCCTGTGCATTAGGGAAATTAAGGCACAGGGGCAACAGCAGGACGAGGCAGCGGATTGAGATTCTCATGCTAATCATTTTAGATGAAAATCGTGTTTTTGCCGCCTGCCGGTTTAGCGCGCCAGCTGTTGTTTTACAAAGGTAACGGCGTCAGCGATGCCAATGTCCTGCCGTTCCAGGTCCCTTCTCTGCTGATATTCGATGACCCCTTCCTTTAACCCGCGGTCACCGATTGTGATGCGATGGGGGATACCGATCAGGTCCATATCGGCGAACTTCACCCCCGGGCTGGTCTTTTTATCACGGTCATCCATGTAGACCTCAACACCCTGTTGGGTCAGTTCCCGGTATACCCGGTCGGCGGTTTCGCGCACCTGCGCCGACTTATCATAGTTGAGCGGTACGATACCCACCTGGAACGGCGCCAGTGCCTCCGGCCAGACGATACCCTTTTCATCATGATTCTGCTCGATGGCGGCAGCCACTACGCGGCTAACCCCAATACCGTAACAACCCATGGTCATCACCTGTGATCGCCCGTTCTCGTCAAGTACTGTCGCGCTCAGGGCCTCGGCGTACTTGTCGCCCAATTGGAAAATATGGCCCACCTCAATCCCGCGCTTAAGGGAAATTTTACCCTTGCCGTCCGGTGAGGGGTCACCCTTTTCCACATTACGGATGTCTTCAATGCGGTCTATTCGGCAGTCTCTTTCCCAATTGGCACCTGTGAGGTGCCTGTCATCCTCATTGGCACCGCAGACGAAGTCTGCCAGTACGGCTGCGCTACGATCAACGATAACCGGGATCGGGAGTCCGGCGGGGCCTATGGAGCCGGTGCCGCAACCCAGTTGCTGCCGGATTTCAGCATCGGTGGCAAGCGTCAGGGGAGCCTTGATGCCGGCCAGTTTTTCTGCTTTTAGTGTGTTCAGCGTATGGTCTCCGCGTAACGCCAGCGCTACCAGTAATGACGGTTTTTGCTCACCGGCTTCTGCGTCCTCGGGCGCTTCCGCATGCACTATTAAGGTTTTTAGTACCCTGTCGGCCGGGACTTTGAGAAATTTGGCCACCGCCTGTATGGTCTGTTGCCCGGGGGTGTCGACTTTTTCCAGCGCTTCAGCCGCCTCCGGCCTTGCCTGCGTGGGTGTCAGCGCCTCGGCCATTTCAACATTGGCGGCGTAGTCACTGGTATCGCTAAAGGCGATGAGGTCCTCGCCGGACTCCGCGAGCACATGAAATTCCTGGGATTGGCTCCCTCCGATATCACCGGAGTCTGCCTGCACCGGCCTGAAATCGAGGCCCATTCGTGAAAAAATGGCCGTATAGGCATCGTACATGGCATCGTACGTCTGCTGCAGGCTGTCCTGCTCGATGTGGAAGGAATAGGCATCCTTCATGATAAATTCGCGGGACCGCATGACACCGAAACGGGGACGGAACTCATCGCGGAATTTAGTTTGAATCTGGTAGTAGTTCACCGGCAGTTGTTTATAGCTTTGCAGCTCGTTACGCACCAGGTCGGTAATCACCTCTTCATGGGTCGGCCCAAAGCAGAACGCGCGATCGTGGCGATCAGTGATCCTTAACATGAGGGGGCCGAATTGGTCCCAGCGGCCCGTTTCCTGCCATAGCTCTGCCGGTTGCACGGCGGGCATCAGGACCTCCATTGCGCCGGTACGGTCCATTTCCTCGCGCACGATGTTCTCCACCTTGCGTAGCACTCTCAGACCGATGGGCATCCAGGTGTAGAGGCCCGATGCGAGCTGGCGGATCATGCCCGATCGCAGCATTAGCCGGTGGCTGACCACCACAGCGTCGTTAGGCGTTTCTTTTAGGGTATTGACGGTGAATTGAGTTGCGCGCATTCATTTTTCTCTGGGGGGTTAATTTGCCTGCGGCTGCGATTACTCAATGAGTAGTGGTGACCGCGACGGTTTGCTCTATGTATTACTGAAGGGCTGCATTGTAGAATTAGCGCTGCTTTTAATCCAGTGCTGGTTCGAGTTACCTGAGAGGAGCCTGGATAGAGTGGCTTTTCAAGACACGCGGTGAATACATCCATGTACGCTCGACAGCAGCGTCCCTGCTGCTGACGGTCTTGAAAAGCCACTCTATCCAGCCGGTACCATCCAAATAAATAGGCGCGATTAACTATTTGTAAGAGATACTTACTATGGAAAAACCCTATAGCCAGGCATGCGAAAATAATAAGGATCCGATTCTTGCCGTGTTACGCGAGGCCTTTGCCGAGGTGGAAGGTGTCCTCGAGATAGGTAGCGGTACGGGGCAGCATGCGGTTTATTTCGGCCGGCACTTGTCTCACCTGAGTTGGCAGCCCTCGGATGTTGCAGATAACCTACCCGGGATAAGGGCCTGGTTGGCTGAGGCGGCGCTACCCAATGTGCCTGACCCTTTGGTCCTGGATGTTAATCGGCAGCCCTGGCCGCTGCAGAGTACAGGGGCCGTTTTTTCAGCCAACTCCCTTCATATTATGGGGGAAACGGAAGTAGAGCTTTTTTTTGCGGGCATTGCCCGGGTGTTGGCGGTTGGTGGTGTGCTCTGTGTATACGGGCCCTTTAACTATAACGGGCGGTTCACCAGTGAAAGCAATGCCCGTTTCGAGTTGTGGTTAAAGCAGCAGCATTGCAAAAGCGGCATTCGGGATTTTGAATGGGTCAATCAACTGGCAGAGCAGGCCGGACTGGTCTTACTGAACGATGATGGGATGCCGGCCAATAATCGTATTCTGGAGTGGCGCAAAGCGCGCTAACCTCGACTATTTAGCCCGGATATTTCATGAAGGCGAGCTGAAATGAAATATCCGGGTTAGCGGGAACCGGTTTCAAAGCGACGGGTCACAATGAGTTATGGGGTATTCGATTAATAGAACCAAGTGGTGGCCATTGCGATTGATTGGGTGCATTTCGCTGGCCTGTTTGTTGAGTGTTCCCGCCGCTGCGGGGAGCTTTAAATGCGGCAACAGGTTTGTTGAAATCGGGGACTCCAAAGCCAGCGTACTGAATCGTTGCGGTGAGCCCCTGTTTGCCGAGGTGGTTTCCGGTGACAACAATACCAAAGTTGAGCAGTGGACATACAAAAAGAGGGGCTACCGCTCCTTCCTGCGTATACTCACATTCCGCGGTGGACGTTTAAGCGATATCCGGGTGGGCGAGCGCGCTAAATAGCGGGCAATATCTTTTTTGTTGATCTCTTGAAAATTTTCTAATCATCCTCATTGATAGTTATGCAGGCGCTCGAATGAGGTCTGCAGCGTTGCCGGGGCATGCTGCGCCGGTCACTTTGAAAACGCCCGATCTGATGATGGGCACCTACATATTGCTTAATTAATGAAGAGGATATGACAATGGCAAGACTAGACTTAACTCCACTATTTCGTTCATCCGTTGGTTTCGATCACCTGGCTTCGATGCTGGATGCGGCTAACCGTGTTGAACAACCCGCGTACCCACCCTACAACATCGTCCGGGTGAGTGAAGACAAATACCGAATTACCATGGCAGTCGCCGGCTTTACCCAGGATGAACTGGATATAGAGTCCGAACAAAACATGCTGAAGGTAACCGGCCTGAAGAAAGCTGAAGAGGAAGAGCGCGAGTATCTACATCGCGGTATTGCAGCGCGCAACTTCGAACGTAAATTCCAGCTGGCTGACCATGTAAAAGTAACCGGCGCGAGCATTGAAAACGGCCTGTTGCACGTTGACCTGGAACGTGAAATTCCGGATGCGATGAAACCGCGCAAGATAGCGATATCGGGTACCGCCACTCCCGGTACTATCGAAAATGTGCTGGAGGGCGAAAAATCGGAAAAAGTCGCCTGAATCCGGTAATCCTGATGATCCCGTACTATAAAAAAGGGGAAGCAAATGCTTCCCCTTTTTTGTTATCGCGGCGGCGGATATCGCTCAAAAACCGTCGGGCTATTATTTCCCTAGCAGGCTGTTGAAATTCTCTGATTTTCAACAACCTGCTAAGGAATAGCGGGTATCCAGGTCGCGCAGGTAAAAAAGCGCAAAGCAGGCAGCCAGCATCGGCCAGGCTGCGAAAAACAACAGGTTAGGCCCGTCGCTGAAGGGTGCCAGATAAATCTTGAAGGTGGATAGCGTTGAAACTGCGTGGAACACCAGCACCGCACCGTAGGTGAGCTTTTTGTAAAGACCGGCGACAAAGGCCAGCAAAATTACCAGCTCTATCGCCGCTAATACATAAAAGACAACATCCCCGAGACCGCCGATAAAATAGAAGTGCTCGTAAACGCGGGCAGCGTGTTCCGGGCGTACAAACTTGTCCAGGGTCCACATCAGCATCACTAAAAAGACACTGATCCTCAGGAAAAAGAGCGCCAGTCCTACTCGATTCTCATTCATCGCGAATTACCTCCGGCAAACATGCCGTTTACAGTGATGGCCGTGGCAGGCGGCTAGCGTGTTGAAACCCAAAGCGCGTGGATGACGCCCGGCAGAAAAAACAGCAGGCATAAAACGATATTGATTATCAGGTCTTTACCGACACCGGCTTTAAAAAAAACGGCAATCGGCGGGAGAAAAATTGAAAGAATAATGAGAACCAGTTTGTTATCCATTGTTATTTCCTCTTGACATTTTTGTGCTGGTTTAAGCGGCAACCACTGTAGCGCGCCGTCGGGCAAAGATCAATGGCCCGGCGCCTTGTGTCCCGGGCTAGTCATCATCCCGGCGTACCTCTATCTGGCCTGGTTCTATCTGGTCACTGCCATCGTCTATTACAATATTAAGTAACATGGGCCGGCAACAGACCTGGCAGTCTTCATAGTATTGCTGGCTGCCGCCGGAGCTATCGACCAGTATAGCCAGCGTTTCTCCGCAGTAGGGGCAGCGGATAGTCATTTCGTTCAGCATGCTTAAAATATTTCCCAATATGGCCGATAATAACGGAAGAGCCAGGTTTTTGCCTGGGCTCGCAGGGTATTTTTGAGGTCACCGGCAGGCATCCGGTGGCAGTGGGTGATCGCTTGGTGCGCCGGGGTTGGCATCAATGTTAGATCGTAAGGTTCTGGATTAATTGACTTTTTTCAAATCTGGCCTATATCTAAAGAACCCCGGACAGACGTGACGGCGAGGATAAGGAGGTTTTTATAAACAACATTTGATTAATTTTCAAGCCCACTTTGCTATTTAACGTAAGTCTTGCAGACATCGTCAAAGAAACGTTGTTTTCATATACAACGACCTATCGATGCTGATTCAACGTAACATTGATTTTAAGTTCATCGAAAATCGAGTTAGCGACTGGGAGGTGATGGAAGCGATAAACATGAGTTAAAAAAACTAAAGCCTGGTCAAACGAGTCCTCCTTTATAACTCGCTATGTTTTCTGTTTTCTCTAGTAGAGCAAATGTCTCATTTCTTTCATGTGCTGTGCTGTGCTATTCCCATGGCCTGTTGACCGTTGTGGCTCTTTGACGTCCAAACCCTGCTTCTCCAGTCTTTCATGCAGCAAGTGTGAATTTCAAATTTACATTTTCATAACTAAATAAGCTAACTGCTTATCTAAGTATCATATCTTTTCCCCTGCTTGGTTCCTTTTAGGGTTAATGAGGATACAATATGAATACAAACAGAATGACGAGTGCTTTAATAAAAACTATGAGAAACAAGACTGAACTTTAAGATCCATGGTTACATCAGTAATCTTGAATTAGTTTTAGCAGATTGGTTTGTATTTGATTCCGTAAGATTGTAGCTGTTGATACTTGAAGAAGTCATTCTGTTAAGGAGAGCATAACTTCTTCCTGCCAAGTAGTGCCTTAAATGTATTAAATAAAAGTTCTTATCATGCACAAGTAGAACTTTCGTTTTTTCTTCTGCTTCACGTTTTTAGTATCACCCGATGGAGTCGCCGTTATAGATTGTTCTTCTTATATCTTCTTCCTGTCTTCCTTCTCCATCCTCCTTTTCTTATCTTTGGAGATCATTGCATTTCCTGTGCCTACCCATGAGAAGGTCTTGCGCCCTCCTGCCGACGTACTCTACATCACACCCTCATACATTACCATACCATTGCAATCGTGTCTTACGCAGCCGCTCTATTTATCTCTACCAACCACCAATCTCAGAGGGGGAGTGGGGGGGGGGGTCCACCAAGTCAAAAGTTGGAAGGCTTAGATAGAATAAATCCTTACTGTTTTTATTTCAATCGATAATGAGAGAAGATTTTACATACTTTGACAGCATGATTAGACCAAGGACTCTCTTTGCATCTTTTCTTTCTTTTTTAGCGTCTTATTTCAGTTGCTTCCACGGTCTTCGTCATGGACACAATTTTGTCGCATGTTACATTAGTTGATAACGGCATGTTTAACATGCTAGGGAGCTTAAATTTCCTGCAAAATATTTGTATTGTGAACATATTATTGATATTGCAGAACTTGGAAAGACAATTCAGCTGGCAACTCATTGTGATCGAATATCTTTGCACCGATTCTCGTCAGTCGTTCTACATCGGCCATGAGTACATACATAAGAGACTATTCATGGCTAAGGAATACAATAGGATACAAATTACAACAAAATGTGGACGTAGACGAAATTACATAAGCTACGTTGATGGCGCGCTAACACGTTGATAACTTTAAAAAGATTCTTTCAGTCTCCACATTCTAGCTTCTGCCGCGAAATACAGATAGATTCTATAACCGTTTAAATGAAATTCGATCATCCCCTGACTACAACTGAAAAATGTTCGTTACTGAAGTTTTGTGCGCAGTCAATGTTTCCTATAAAATATTCCGGGTTTTGTATTTTTGTATAGTTCGAAAGTGAGTCTTCGGACATTAGAATTTCCCTAAGAAGATTTTTCTTCATGTATGGATCGAAAGTAAGTTTTAGGATTGTTTTTCGCGAAGCTTTGTTTTAGAGATATGATCCAAGCGAATTGTAGGTCAAAATTTATAGCTGAAGGGAGTAGGACTTTGCCCAAAAATGTCTTCTCTTTGTATCAGTGAATGTAACAACGTCCTTGTTTTTGTCTCTAATAAATGAACACAAAGACAACAATTAAAGCAAACTTGTGTTTGCAAATGATTCTAAGCCTATAGAAAAATAGCTGAATTAAAGTTAACACCTAACCCCAGATTGTAAGAAGGGTGTTGCAAGTGCCAAAACCAGATGCAGAGCACATGACCATAAAACATGAAAACATCATTCTTAAGAGAAATAGGTATTTAAGGTGAAAGGTAAGAAGAGCCTCTCTTAAAATTTGGAAACGTTTTCTTGTTCGTTGTCTGTGCCTTCGGCGTCGCTAAAAGATCCAGTGTTTTCCGGAAAGAAAAATAGTACTGCTACGGTGAGTAATACATATTTAACTATTTCTTTGTCTCTTCATTTATAGTTGCCTTTGACATGTGCTGCTATTTTTTAAGTATGTTCTAATTAATTTTGTTTCCATCTTAACAACCACTAGAGTTTTTTCTTGGTACCTTAAAGTTGCCATCTAGGTGTGTATGGGGCCTCTACTTTAATGAAAATCAGATAATGTGGCGAAGTGTCTACAGGGAATTAAAACTTTTGATTTATAAAAAAGTAAGGACTTAAGCCGGGTTTGACATTTTTTGTGGTCAGTAAGGAGAGAGTGACAAACAATTTCAAACGAACACAACTAAACATAAAATTACAAGTACAATTACAATTACAATTTTTATTTCACAAATCCATGACAAGACAAAGTATTGAAGTCATGGTACTTTTGTTAAAAATAACCTTTGATATTATATTTGGAATAGCGTAGCAGTGTGGCTTTGTACCATTTATGGGACAAAAACTTCCCTAGGCTATGCACAGTGGCAATGCCACAGGACTAATATTGTGACACATATTCCGTAAATAGTTTTAAGAGAGTCTTTTAAAATACAAGAAACTTTGCAATTTGAAATAGAAATTACGTCTCTCATCAAACTTCCTGAAAATCCTGGATTACGGATCATTAGCAGAGCATTTGAGTTTCTGCTTACGTTGTTGATGGTAAATGGCTAGATCAGGAACAATTATGATAGAGATCCGTTAGCTGCGCACGAATACCTTTATATTACGCGTAAAATTATGAGAAATATAGTCGAATCATAATCTGCGTGTATTCAATAACTTGGATACAACAACCTCCAAACATACACTTTCGTTTTAAAGTTTAAATACTCATTCACCAAGGTATGTTTCACTCAATACATTTAAAAGTGGGGTCGGTTTTTACATTATCCTGCCAATGGAAGAACCTTCCTTTATTCCTAGATATCAATATTTGACTTACAGCAAGAAAAGGAAGATGAAAATTTCGCCGTAGCCTGGGGCAAAGTTTTCAGAATTAGGATCCAGTTCTCCTGCTAATTAGATTGTCATCAGAAAATCTGCTTATCGAACATAGGAGGATAATGTTACGTATAATGAGCATCATGTGCTACAAAATTAAGCAAATGAATTTCTAAATTAAATGATGGGTCTGTAACAGATACCATTGGCTGATCCTTTTACAGTAATCGGATTCTTCTGTGATACTATAGTAATTATCAGATATTTTCAAGGCCAAAATATTTCCTTAATTTTCAAAAATACATCTGCATTTTTACAAAAGAGTACGATTAGTTGGAGCAGATGGAAAATTAAATTCCAAAAGTTGATTTAATTCTTAATAGTAAGACAATTTTGTAAATGTTCGTGGAATGTTCTAACAATCAGTCTATGACAATATAGTGAAATTACAGCCACATATTCTTATATAGTGTTTGATGGTCTGCTCTTTGATGTTTTGTACGCTTTTAGTGTTTACCAGAAATACCAATACAGATTCTATGGGGAAATAGGGCGTGAGAAAGGGCTTTTAGTCATAGCGGCAGAACGTCTTTCAACAGAATTTGATTTGTGGCTGTTAACCATCTGGCTTTTGCAAATAAGTTATTGACAGCACATTTCTGTACAAGAGAAACATATGCTTAAATTCTTCTGTACATGAACAGACGACTTAGGGTGAAAAGTGTTATGGGAACTAACCGAATATCCTGACTATCGGCGAGCAAAGATTTCAAATTCCATTTAAGCCTTGACGTTGTCAAAGGAGTCAATAGGATATTAAACTCCTAAAGAGAATTCCTCGGCGAGATCTCATAACTTGAACAGCCTCGGCATAAATACTTCAAATCAGCTTACGATATTAGGTCTTACTTGTTGGGAATTTTACAGCTGCAATGGTCTTTAAGAACGCCTTATTGCAAGAATTAATAACGAAGTTGTTTTGTTTTAGAAAACTTCAACAGAGGCTATGTCTAAAAAATTGATTGGTTTAAGGAATTATTTTTCTTCTATATGTAATCAACCATCTTTGAAATAAACTGCTATTTAATAAACATTAATATTAAAGCGATAAAATTGATCCTAGCAAACGTTTAAATTTGCTGAGAATCAAAGTTGTCAATATGAAATTAAATGACTGGAGAGTATTCAGGACACTAGCAATGATTTTCGAAGTGGAGGGCATGAGATGGGAAAACAGAGAGGCTATAAGTGGCTGGGTAACATAGATGATATACGACTAACTACGGCATATGTTTGCAACTCGATACTACAAAATTAGTCAAAATAATGACGAGAATATCAATGTATAGATCCAGAGGTTAAGGTAACCATCTATAATGCAGCGTTGAAATTATCTTGTTAAATGGATCAGAAAGCTGGACACTAGCATCCAAAACAAAGTCCAAGTTACAGCAGAAATGAAAGTTTTAAAAACAAGAAGAGGTGTGACAATTAGAGACAGGCTAAGGAATGAACAAATTAGAATGGAACTGAATGTTAAACCATTGCTAAATGTTGTTGTGGAAGGAAGACTGAGAAGGTACGGCCATGTTATGAGGATGGACGACACAAGAATACCTAAAAATACCTAAGATGGCGACCAATACGAAAGCGGCCAGTTGGAAGACCAAGAACAGCAGGAGGTTGGATCCAGTTACCCTTGATGGTTACAGTCCTGCAGTTGTCTTGGTATAGAGAGGTCCATAAGGTTCCTACCATATACTAAATTTACGGTAGGCGTTAAAGTGGAAGGCTTGTTGCACGGCTTAGCAAAGCTTCAAAACTGTACCACTCATGAGATTTGTAAAAGTATTAAGGAACGTTCTTACTTATGTCATGTCATAGTTTAAAAAAATTTAGAAATTATAAAGAAAAGGGTTCGAAATAAAATTCTAGGACGTACCTCGAAAATTTATATTGGAGGTGAGGGGAGTACGGTCAAATTGCTGTTTTATAATCAAAGTGTTGCATTTCACCGCGAAAATTTCAAAAGGTTTAAAATGTGCCCCTCGATTCGCCTTGCAATTCGCTGTGCGTTAATACGAAGGGTGAATGTTCGTTCTTTGTCGAGAAATGAAAGTTTCAGGCAAGAAAAGGCTGCCTCTTAAAACTAGAAATTCGAACCGGTTATGGTACGAGCAATAGTAATTTCAAGAAATGATACCTGTACATAGGAAAGGAATCATCATCACTCCTTACTCCTTTTTTCAAAAATTGTTAAAACTTCCATCAAAATATTACATCGATCATACTTTATAATTATTTTTTTTAATAAAATTAGATTCCAATTCGTAGGATTTAAACTTCACATACTTCTTGACTAGATATAATACATTTCTTTTCTGTTATTTAAGGCGTGGCAAATTGTTTCATCAAATACTTGTATTATATTTTGAGACGGCACAAAAGCAATTTCTTCCACCTCATTGCGGAAGGGTAATTAAATTTATATAAACTGAAGCGTTGAAATTTGTAAAATAATTATAATTTGTAATGTAAATGACTGGTAACATAACATAATTATAACAAACATATACCTTGTGTAACTATTGACATTAGTTTATACCTTGAAGTGCTCTTAGTTCTGTTTTAATGCAGTTGGCAAAAAACTGAGTTAGAAAAGAAAACAGCAAAAAGGTAAGGCACTCTGAGAAGCAAGTTTGATATCTAGGATATAAGGTTCACCTTGTGTTATGATCTTGTGTTCCTTAAAACTTGCATAAAGTAAATTATCTATTATTTATCAAACGTTTTTGCCAGCCACTGATAACACTATAGTCATCTGAAGTGAAGGACATCGTTTTTTAGTCGAAATCATATAAATTAATTGCAAGTGTTTTAAACTTTCACTTCGGACAATTTGCTGCGATCAGTGTCCGTCACAAATGCAATCAATAAACCAATTTGTCTCTGTTACTCAAGTTTTGTATTACGCAGCTGTTATGTATTCTGTGTGTATTTGCTATATGGTTGTCCCAATGCCTGCCTGTCTTGACGACCGCTTGGATCACAAGTGTGTTGTCAGCCAGGTTGCTCTTACTACAAAAATCTATATCAAAGATAACAGCTTTGTGGAAATAATACTGAAGAAGCACCATTACTATGTTCTGTTGAGTACGAAAGCTTGGTAATAATACCATTTACAACGTTAAAGAAGTTGAAAATGAAATATTATTCTATATCTTGTATTCTTTGATCCGTGGCACTACTCAGGTGCCATTTCGACACCCTTAATACGCGAACCGGCATGAATTTTACTTTCTCCTATAGTTTGATATATGGTAATGGAGCATAATTATGTAAACAATCCTTTCAAGATACACTTGGAAGTCTTTTCCAGTTTTGCCAAGCTGTGTTCATAGTGTGTCAATACTCTACCATACCTAATTGGGAAAGAGCAGTGACACAAAAAATAGTTAGGAACTGTATCGGTGAGATTTCATAGGTTTGAGAAATATATTAGTTTGAAGGGGTGCAGATCTATTTGAATCATCATAGATTGGGGGTGGGGCTGGGGGTGTATGTGGAACTAGGGAAAGTACTGTAGATAGAAGTTTAAATTTAGAAAGATATACTGCAAGAAGAAGCAAATGATAGCCATAGCAACATCATTAAATCGTCGTAGATTGGGGGTGGGTCTGGGGGTGTAGATGGAATTAGGGAAAGTACTGTAGATAGATGTTTGAATTTAGAAAGTTATACTGCAAGAGGAAGCAAATGACAGCCATAGCAACATCTTTAAACAGTTTCATTATACTTACTTTGTGTTGTCAGAATACTGTATTGTTGGAGATGAGTTGTTTAAGTATTCTTGTACTAGTTGTTGTGTTTTCATCTTCATTTTTTCAAAACACCCCGGAGATTTACACCATGGAATTAGATAGGGATGAGTAATATCCCTACAATGAAGTACGAGATATTTGATATTATGAACTAGAACGCAATTGGGCAAACTACAGCCTGCGGGTCAGTTCCAACCATTCGGTCTTTTGTATTCGGCCCACCGAAGATTGGTACAGGATTAAGATTTAATTTAAATAATTGCATACGTACCACCAAACTTTGATGCACTGGCTATAATAGGTGATCAACAGCACTGTTCTCATTAAAAAGTATGTTAGTTATTTAACACTTTGTTATATTTGATATGCACTGTTAAGAAATGCAGTTATTTATACGTATCATATTATGCTGACCCGGCCCGTCTGTCAAATTTTAAAAGTCAATGTGGCCCCCGAGCCAAAAAGTTAGACCACCCCTGGACTAGAATGACAAATCAAATATGGTTGCCCTAACGTTATGTACAATAGGATATGTAAGAAATTTATCCAAGGCTCGATTATTTTCGAACGTAGAGCTTTATTGTATTTCTGGAAAATTTGGCTTAAAGTTAAGAAATTGAAAGTACAAAGATGACCTGGCGTTGTGTCGTGTTTATTGATTAGTGAGATATTGAACATCAGCCAAACTTTCAACCAAAACAGCACCAAAGGTCATTGAAAGTGAAGATACAATTTTCAAAGATATTGGAATCTGTGCTATGATAATCATGTTCGGTCATTTTTATTGCCATTATATTGAGTTTCAGGGAGATCCTAATGACAGATTCCTGGTTCTTTCAGTCATAATCAGATTTTTGTAGACCTCGTACGACCAAGATTATTGATCTGTACACGATTCTTCGACAAAATTACAGCAGCTACGGAATTCTGACACAGCAAAACACTTTCTGAACAGAGATTACATATATTGCTTTGTCTTTAATTTGGAATGCTGGCTAAGCCCTTGATCGCCATTGATTATCAACACCGATCTGCAACATGTGGCAGTTGGCAATAAAATTGGTTAGGCTTTTGATAAGAAGTAGGCAGGAGAATCGAGTTTGTACTGTTTTATCTTAATCTTTGAGGTGATAAAGTGCTCTTGTTTAATCATGTCTGTGAATTCAATTTCTTCTGCAAAAAGCTGTTCACAACTTGATTGTTCCAATAGGAATGTTGTACAAGCTATAAGAATTCAGGATCTTGCAGATGGCAATCACATTTATTTGGTCTGCTATCAAGAAGAAAAATATTTGTCGACGAAATGTTGAGATAAGGACATATTTTCAAACAAGAGGTTTAGGAAAGCATCTGCCTCAGAAATAACGGGTCAAATTCTAAAAACTCAAAAGGACCTAACTAAACCTCTGACACCGAATGCAATCTCATCGTGTAATATTAGCGGTACTACGAAGTTGTGAAGCTCTTCTTCGCTAACATGTTGACAATTTTTTATAGCGCAGGATCCGTTTGTTCTATAAACTTTCAGATAGCGAATTTAGCGATAGCAAACACTCTGTAACGCCATTTTAATAGCGTTTTATGTTTAGCACGCACTTCTCATGTGTCATTTACCACATGTCACTTCAAAAATGAATTCTGAAAATGTTTTTCGCTATGCTTTGCTCTAGTTCAATTTGTAGTTAAGAAGCAAGTGCATTCCTCTGCCAATCAGAGATTTGCAATCCTGTTTTTCTGGCTACCAAAGGTAAACATGTCACAAAACTGAGATGAAAGCATTTTAAGCACTAGGCATGATGGGATAGCTACCTTCCCTTTGTGCTACTTGATTACGATTCACAACATCTACATCTTTTATCCATATTATGATATTCAATGAAGTATTCAGACAATTCTAAGTATTGTAACACAAGTTTAACTTTTTCAAAGCAATGCATCTCTGTATTAATATCAGTACATCAACCAATACACATGCGCAATATTTTAAAGTTAAATAGAATAAAGGGAATAGAATAAAAATGATTTTTGCTAAAAAGGCTAATTTAAACAATTATTGACCAAACCTAAACTTGCTGTTAGAATCCTAGGAATCCCTGTAAATTCTTGTCATTTTCTTATCCCATAAAATTTAGGAAAGCCATTGACTTCTGCAGTGGCTTTTCCAGTCAAATGCTTATTCAAATGCACCACTGCAAGTCATTTAAACCTAATCTGAGATGTCAATGATATTTTCTTACACTCTGACAGTTAACATGATAAAGTAACATAATATTTTCTCCTATGGCGCATACACTACGTGACCTCTAATCGCTTTACAGTAATACCTCAGTCTTGAAAAGACACTAGAGAAATATAAAATATGTTACCACCAGGGATCGAACCCATGACCCACACTTTCGCGGCTTTTGTTCCGATAGGTGACCTGCGGTCTTAACATAGTCTATATCTCGAGTCGCAACATAAGCTCCTAATCATCCACCGGTTGGCATCGACATTAAGCTCAACGCAATTGAAGACCCGCCTCTCTGCGCCATGTGACCAATGAAGACTGCCATCCCGCCTGTCAATCTGTCCAAAGCCCATTAAAGTTAGAAAGTATAATCGACATGAGAGGATTTGAAATGTCAGTTTTGAAAAGACACTGGAGAAATGGCAAATACGTCACCCGGTTCGATCCCCATTGGTAACATCTTTTCTATTTCTCTGGTGTTGTTTTCAAAAATAACATTGCAAATAGTCTCTTCTCGATAACATTACTTCAGTAAATAACATTACATACATTTTAAAGAGTAACTCAAAATAAAAGCTTTTTATGCCATATGATAGATATAATATATCGGTTGAGTTCGGATTTAAAGATGGCAATGGAGGTACGAGAGCGTACATCATGAGGGAGGACGTTCCAGAGAGATGGAGCTTCCAGGAAAAGGCCCTCGACAAAAATACTTAAATTTCGCTACTTAAACCTAAAATGATGATGATGATGACGATGATGATGATGATGATGATGATGATGATGATGATGATGATGATGATTATGATAATGAAGTTGACGTAAATTTCTTGACGGTACATACAGTTCTATAACGTTTCTTAAATTCGCAGATACTAAACTATAAACTATTGAGAAACTCAAAAAGAAATAAAAGAATTTTTATCATTCTTGATAACAAATGGGCAGCCAATATAGATGGTAAAATATTGGTTTGAAGTGTACAAATTTTCGCAGGAAGGCAACTATTAGGACAACCACATTCTGCATGCACCGAAGTTGTCTCATTCTTAACTTAGAAAGACAAAGTAGTGAGCATTGCACCTATCAATTATACATGTTACAGAAGCATGACGAAGATCTTTTCTCTTGTAGTTTATTAAATTTATCAAAAGAAACATTTTTTCATGTCTTTTAATCTTCGATTGTGTTCTTGTAAACATTCAGCATTGTATCGTCTAGTACAAAAGTTACTTGGTGGCAATGGTTTGCATTTTCATTTCTATCAAAGGAACAAAGTGACTCCCGCCGCCACCGTTCTACCTTAAGACGGTTAGTTTTCTTGGCAGCAATCACATTTGAAAAGTTGATTTGTGGTACATAATTTGAATATTGCGTTGAGTGACAAGTTCATTTTGCTAAACGTTTTTGCCATACACTGATCGCAGCAATCGTATGGAGTGAAATGAGAAAGCTAAAACGATGAATTTATAGGAACCGAGAAGATCCAAGAAAATAACGGTCACGAGAGCGACACGTTTTCTGCAATTCGTGTTATTGAAAAAGGCGTAAATTGTAAACAAATTCTTTTTGTCGATACAGTACCGTCTTCTTTGTTTTAAAAAATGCGACTTCTAAAGCGGCGAGATGAAAAGTGTTTAGCAAAATGAATCCTTTACTCAACGCAGTAATCACATTTGTATGTCATGGAATGATGGATTGCACGGATACTATCTCAGTGTCCAAGGTTAGTGAAGGGTAAACACAGATTCTTCATAATCTAAGGCTGCATCAGCCGCACGTAAGAAATGAGGATAATCAAGCTCATTTCCGAGGTGTTCAAAGTTAATAGATTTAAGGGTTGGACAAGAAACAGACTTCTTGAACTTGGCTGGTATTGGAATAGAGAGTGGGTGTCCGACAAATAAATTTCGTATAAAACAGAGCCAAATATGATGGCATCTCTAAACATTATATTTTCTTTCCTAGTGACAAGGAGACTATATGCGTTGTTGCCCACATGGGCGCTTACTTGATTTCGGCGGAAAGGAGTGGCGTTTATTTGAAGCATCATGGTAGTCATGGTTTGGATACGAGCGGATCGAAAAGGGCTTGTCTATTTACAAAGATGCAAAATCGTCTTAAACTAATTTTTACTGTAGGTTAATCAGGCATCGATGCATAAATTTCTAGCGATTAAAATTTGTAGTAACACTGGACGATTTCAAGATTTTAGCTATAGATTAATAAGCAAATCCTCAAAACAGCTGCCATATTTTAAAACTGTTTTTCTTACTCCATTTATGAACGCGCTTTACGCTTCAGACTTGCATTTGCGAAGACAATGATTTTAAGCAACCTTTTCTTGACAATTCATATGAAATATAAATTTCATTATTTAATAATTACACTTTGAGAACGAAGGAGATCTCTTTGTGCCACAGTTCTACATTTCCTTACTCGCGTACATCAAGCTATCACTAATAGCGACCCAAGGTCGTATTACTAACATTGCGCAGATGCAACACTTTCTAGGTACTACAGAACTTGAGCACGTAGTTAAGTGGACATGCGATTCTAATTACTAAATGTTTTTTCCGATTCTTTTCAACTGATTTATATACGATAATTGATTACATAGTTAACAAAAATATGCAGAAAAGCTCGAAGCAGATAAAAGCTTCCATACAGACCATTAATGGTTACATAAATTAAGTTTGAGGCCAGAAATATACAAAGACTAACGGAATTTAAAACTTCCTCCAGCTAAAATACTAGAAGTGTGTCGCCTAATATGTTGACGAGAAGCGGCACTGAAGATAAGAAGACCCTCTGTTTAGTGGCGGACACTTGGGCGTCGAGGTGTTGCAGTGGTAGCCCTTTCTTTTAAAATCTTCTAAAGCCTTTTAAACTCCCGTACTTTCATTCATCCCGTGCAATGACTCATGTGATACGTTTGGTCAGTGGATTAAGATTTTTAGCGAAACATTAGAAGCTCTTCCTCCACTTTTTGTGAGCTCTGTCTTCGTTGCTGTCTACAGAAGCGGTGTTTAATAACGTATAGTTAGTCATAGTGGCAAAATTCTTCTAAAGATTATCGCTCAGAGAACAACGATCAAGCGGTAGGAAGAAGTTTCAGAAGAGCAAGCATGCTTTAGACCTGGTAGAAGCACGAAAAACTTAATCTTAAATTTAAATATGATTATTGGAAAAAACAGAAAACGAGGGAAGGACCTCTTCTTGTGCTTCACGAAGATCACACGAAGGCTTTCGACAGTCATTCATGAAGTGATTTGGAGGACTATTTTGGACATGGGATTTTCTTCTCACATTATAGAACTGCTTATGGCCTTGTATGACCTACAAAAAAGCATCATTAAGAACTGCTTATGGCCCAACAAAGTGGTTTCAGATAAAGCAAGGGGTCAGACAAGGATGTATACTGTCACCGCATCTGTTCAATATTTACCTAGAGATGATAATGAGAAAGGCTTTGGATACTTTTGATTGAAGTATAGGTGTAAGAAGATGTAATATAGCTAATCTCAGATATGTTGAAGATGTAGTTTAATTGCAGGCAGTATACGAGATCTACTGCAATGTCTTCTAGATAGAGTTAAAACAGAAAGGTTAGATTGTTTCTTAATGCCAGGAAAACAAAGTTGATTAAAATTGCAAGGCCTGGAGAAAAAGAAGACAATTCTCACATATTGTTAAACAATAAAACGTAGAGCAATTCAGACACTTAGGGGCCGTTTTTGTCAATAAATAAGATGATTCAATAGAGATAAGAAGAAGAATTGGAATTGCTAAGAGTGCTACAGTCTCACTAACTAAGATCTGGAAAAACAGGGGTATTACACTAAAGACTAAAATGAGATTGCTTAATAGTCTCGTATTTCCAATGGCATTATATGGGGCTGAGTGTTGGGTACTGAAAAAGAGTGATAAAAGAAAAATTCAAAGTTGTGGAATGTGGTGCTATAGACGAGTACTAATCAGAATCAGTTAGACAAATCGGATAACGAACGAAATAGCTTTGCAAAGAATTAGCTGCCGGGAGAGACTGCTTAACACCCTAAATGCAAGAAATCTAACTTTAAATGGTAATATTTTGTAGAGCCAGGGTCTAAAAAAGGGTTGTTGATTGGCATGGTGATCGGGAACAGAGAAAGATGAAGAGCAAACACAAAATCGAGTGGTAATATAAAGGAAATTAGTGGACTGATTGTAGCAGAAAGAAAAGCGCGAAGACCGACATTACTGGAGAAGGCTAGTACAAAGGCTGTTCAGTCATGAACAATCTGTTGTTGATGATGATAGTTAGAAGCTGAAAGGAATAACCTTTCAGCACGTCGAAATTTATGAGTCGAAATTTCCTCGATTTGGCTGCTGTACTGTATAATTCTATTCCGTGAGATGAACGGAGTAGTTCAAAAGTTGAATAGTAATTGGCAATGAAAGTACCCGACACCTTTTTCGAAGTTGGTGAGTGAACGTTTAATGAATTGATTGATGAATAAAAATTACTTACAAATTGACAATTTGTTCAAATGACAATACTCAATTCAGGGTAAAATTTAACATAATTACACTGTAAGTATTATCTGTTATTAAATGTGTGACCTCATTTGAGATTTAGCTATGGTGTCATTCAAAATGGTCATCTTCAATGTGAATAGAAAACAGATGGATTTGAAGTTTTCAAAGAAGTTTGTATAAACTAAACGGCATGTAAATGGTCTCGTGGCAGTACTCGCTAATGAACAGCTGCTTGCGGGATATCAATAGTCACTAAAAATAGGGTCACGGTGCGATATATGCTCTCCATCACAAGTTGTAATCTTGTAATGGAATCATGAAGTGATCGAGGATTTTGGAGTACCTGCAAAATGACCTTGTTATGCTGATTAGAGGTGGCACCATTAACTCAAAAGTGGGAGAAGGGGTAATAGGGGTAATAAAAAAATAGGGGTAATAAATAATTTTGTTTAATTCATTTCATTTAATCTTCAGATAAGATTTTGCACATTTCCACAACTAAGATTTGACATTTGGCCCTTTTTGCCACTTTCCTTTCTTTTGTCAGTGTTTCCTTTGTAAATAAGAGCTTAATTGGTTCATGCCCTAATTATTAGAAATGATGTGTTAGAAACCATTTCTAATTGCCCCGGAAGGCCATAGAGAGACTGTCTTGACAATGTCAAATCCCAAGGGAGAAGTAATGTCATTTGGTTGCCACTTACACAACCAGTGATAGCAATAGCTGTGTAATTATTGATATCAATTGCCAATTAATCATTTTAAAGAATTTTAATACATGTATCTGTTGCCCTAAGGTACTTTGCAGCCTCTGCTTTGTCTTGATAAAGTTCTCCTTTAAAAGAGCTAACTTACATTTTAAGATTTTTCCAAAAAAAGGTTAGTTCAATTAAGAGTCTCATGAGGGCGGAGAGATCGAATTCAGTACAGAAAAATTGGTGGACGTTGCTAATATTGTGTATGGTAAATTTGCAAGCTGCGCTATTGTAACTCACTGAAACTGCATTGAGCCAGTTTCACAACTATGTGTTATTGATCTGAGAGAGTAAATAGATTCTAAGCTCAGTTCAACTGCTACTGTGGGCCGCAGCGACGAGGGACAAGAAGGCAATGGCTCCCACCTTTTAACAAAAAACATGCATCTACAAATATATGGGATGTTTAGTGTTGCTAAAAATCCATTGATATATCTGTGACTTTTTCTAAACTAGAACCCCTCTATAGCAGATATATTTGGGAGATTTTCTTAAAACCGACGTCTATCATAGAGAGGTTCCACTTCACTGATCAAAAGTTGGTTCCCACTGTTTTGAGCATGCTGCTGATATAGGATCAAACACATTTCCAATTAGCTATAATCATTATTTAGTATACTCAATCATTTACTTGTTTATTTCTTCATATAAGAAAACTAGATATAGAGATTTGCATGGTGTCCCTAAATAGTGCCTTGACTCCTACACGTGTACTCTTACTTGCTGTTATCTTTGCGTTGTCCTCTGAATCCAAACAAACAACTCAAGGTAGCACCCAATATGTTATACTAGAGAGAAAATTAGACATGACTTCTTTTTTTGCCTAGAGAGGGATAAGACGATAGGCCTATTCTCTCCAGCAGTCACAATTTTTAGTAGTAATTATCTTCAGAAGGTTATGCTTAAACTGCGGGCCCTAACTTCTTCCTTTTGTGCCATATCAATTGACATTGGTGACCAAACTTCTGTTGTAAAACGCATGAAAAATCTGTTGATACGTAAGCCCAGTCCATGCCTTGATCTGGTCCATAACCTTCAGCCTCTGCTTCCCTGGAGAACGTTTTCCAGGGATCCTCCCAGACAATACCACATGTTCCTTAAAGCATAGCGCCCC
>JAAAKM020000498.1:25412731-25437667 GCA_010016025.2 Alatinidae sp. Z8VKAUB7J3
AGCCTCTGCTTCCCTGGAGAACGTTTTCCAGGGATCCTCCCAGACAATACCACATGTTCCTTAAAGCATAGCGCCCCAGTGTTCAAATTATACATTCAATAGCTCAATAATTAAATCCTTATGATCTATGGAATTTTGTTGGGAAGCCAATGGTGTACTTGTTCCCCTGTCCGCTACGCCACTGCCGGATGTTGGGTACAATGATGTGGTGTTGCAGAAGAAGTGACGTGCCTCGAATCTGAATTGTCTAAGACTGGAATAATTTTACGGCAGTTCTCCGTATCATATACTTGGAAAAGAACTTGAAGTTTTAAGCTAGACAAGAAGCTTAGATCTCCGGTAGTACCATTCTTGTCCCACTTGCACCATTTTCTACATTTTAACACGAATCCTTTAGTGCAATCGTATAGATGTTTCCTGTTTTCATTTCAGCTTACAAAAGGAAAGTAACCACAACAAGACCAGCAAGCGTTTTCAAAAGACCGTTGGACGGCAATAGATTGTTGCACTCCGTATGTCACACCAGAAAGAAATCAATATGAATCAAATGACCACCAAAGTATTCTTATGGACTGCACCAAGATGCGTCTCAACTGCCTTTGAAAGATCCATCATGGAACTGCCTCGAATTAAAGTATTCCACGAACCATACTCGAGATCGTATTATTTCGGCCCAGAGATGATTAGTAAGCGCTACGCGAGCAAGGACATCGATGCAACAGCGACCTACGAAAACATTAGTAAAATGCTGCAGAGCGAGTATGAAGATAAAGAAATCGTCTTTGCTAAAGACATGGCTTATTATGTTGAGGGTCATTTCGAAGAGTTTTTAGATAAAGGATTTGCCGGATTTCAACACACCTTTCTAATTCGCACACCAAAGAAAGCAATCCCTTCGTTACACAAAGCTTCAGTAGATGTTGGATTGACTGGGTTTGATCATTTCGATCCAAACGAGGCTGGATATAAACAAATGTTTGACCTATATAACTTTGTATGTTCTCATTTTGATTATAGCCCCGTTGTTGTAGACGCTGATGACCTGTTAGATAACCCGGAAGGCGTTATGAGAAGTTATTGCAAGGAAACAGGCCTTCCTTTTGATGTAAGTATGCTAAAATGGGATGCAATTAAAATTTCGGAATGGAATATCTGGGAAGGATGGCATGATGATGCTATGAAAAGCACTGGGTTTCGTCCAAGGGATCAAAAGAAGGAGAAAATGAAACGAGATAACATCGATATTTCTGTTTATCCAACGGATGTGCAACAAAGCATACAATTTAGCATGGAATACTACGATGCTCTGTACGTCCATCGATTGAAGCCTGTCGATAATTGATGCAACTTAGAAAATAAACCTTCTTACTCAGAACTTGCAACTTTGATAATAAACTATTTGCTGATGATGATATATAAGTACTCTCAAATTTAAACACCATTTATTGAGTCTTCCAAGAAGGCGGTTTTCAATATACAACTCGTTCATGAGAGATAATATATATGAAGTGGATAAGCGCTCAAAATTTAATTTTTTTATTATTGCTATCTGTACACACCTCTTGAATGTCAGTTTATTCATACTCAGTCAGTGGTTTCCAGTCTAATTGGCATCATTTTCCATTTGGATATACAAGTAACTTGATCCCTTCCCCCTTCACAAGAGGCACATACTGAGAAATGTCACTGAACTTTGGAAGGTGCAAAATAATCATTTACTCTTGAGTGCCTAATAAGCGTCCCTGGACCCTTATTAATTTACGAAAATTCGGAAATGTTTTCCACCCTCCCACCCCGACCTTATTTGGACCCCCCGCTTATTGATCTTGGCGAATTCAGTTTCATACAAATGAAATCTATGTCATCATATCTTATCTATTTGATGTATTTTCACAGATTCCGTTTGTTTGAACGCGCGCTATCTGCTCATGGAATAGTAGTTAACAGATACATCCAGAACTCAGCGTTTAGGATTGAAATTGTTACATTGTTTCACATTGGAAATATCTACCATTATTGCTGCAATTCGAATGTGTACTTTAAAGTGCTCCATTATAAGTGAATTCCAGCTATAATATGTGGTGGTATATCGATAAAGCAAACATGAAATTTGCGAAAATTTGTTATTTCTACCCACCCCCCTTTGCTTATCAAATTTTTAAATTTTTTCCCACTCCCCCTACTATTAGGACCCCCCCTGCTTATTAGGCACCCAAGAGTATTCTCTATTTCTTTAGTGTCTTTTAAATATTAAATTTAATTGTAAATGTTCTTTCAAAAATGTCATCTAATCTTAGATCCTCTGTTTTTTGGTTTAGAGAGCAGATGCAAACTATGGTGTCTGTGGTGGCAGTAGTAGCATGCTGGCTGGCAACATCGGGACCATTCAAGTATTTAATGAATATTATCCAGCGGTGAAGCAAGAACCTCCTGATGAAGAGGCAGGTTATGAAAATGACTTTACAAGAGGAAACAGATCCTGCAAAGGTATTCTTTAGCTTACTAATTTTCACAAAGGCCAGGTCGAGCTCGCGGTGGCAGCGGGCGATGCGACCGTCCAGCTCGCCGCGCAGCGCCGCATCGCCCTCGGCCAGTGCCTGGGCGCGCAGGTACAGCGTCAACGCCCGATCGGGTCGCCCGAGGCTGCGGCGCGTCAGGTCGCCCGCCCGCAGCAGCGCCTTGAGCGGGTAGGGACCGTCCGGGTAGCTGGTGTCGATGTACGAATACGTCGCGAGCGCCTCGTCGATCCGGTCGCGTCGCTCCAGCGCGACACCGACCTGGAACACGTCCCGCGCGTTGGGGAGCACCTCGGGCATCTCGTCGAGGTGGTAGCGGAGGTGGTCGATGGCGACGTCCTCGTGCCCCTGGCGGACGAGCACCGAGAGCAGATCGACCGACAGCTCGGAGGCGCGCGACGGCTCGCGCTGCTCGACCATCAGGTGGACGAGCTCCTGCAGCACGTCCGGGTTGTCGGGAGCGTCGGCGTGCGCGGGCTCCAGCAGCTCGCGGGCCCCGATCAGGTTGCCGCTCGCCTTCAGCTCCAGCGCCGCGACCAGCCGTGGGTCCTGCTCCAGGGTGATCTTGTCGTGGATGCCGGGCGCGATGTAGCGCTCCTCCAGCCGGGTCACCTGCACCGCGCCGGCCATCAGGCAGCCGAACAGGAAGCCACCGATGTGTGCCCAGTACGCCACACCCCCGTCGACGCCGCTCGATCCGGCGTAGAGAAACTGCTGCAGCAGCCAGGCCGGCAGCACGAGCGCCGCCGGGGCGCTGATCGTCCCCCAGCGTACGAGCAGGACCAGGAAGATCACGTAGAAGAACTTGATCTTGACGGTCGAGAAACGGACCAGGAAGGCGCCCATGACCCCGGCGATGGCCCCCGATGCGCCGATCAGCGGCACGCCGTTCGGGAGCTGGTAGCCGTGGGTGAGGGCGGCGGCCACGCCGGCGGAGAGGTACAGTCCGAGGAACAGCAGCCTCCCCCAGTGGTCCTCCACCACCGGTCCCGCGAGGTAGAGGAAGAAGAGGTTGCCGAGCAGGTGCATCCAGCCGGCGTGCAGGAAGGTGTAGCTGAACAACCGGAGCGGGCCCTCGCCATCGGGCCGGTAGCCGAGTCGATGGTACGGGGACGACTCGAGCGCGGCGGTCGCCTGCTCCATCAGCCCATCGAGCTGGCGCTGCTGCTCCTGACGGCGGGTGGCCCGGGGTGGGCGTACCAGCGATCGCTGGGCCTCCGACTGGGCCCGTAACAGCATCGCCCGATCGGTCCCGAAGAAGCGGACGAGGAACTCCGAGGGCACCTCGGTGTGCGGATGCTCCTGCCAGAACAGCATCGTCTCGTCGATGCGGGCGCGCATCTCGGCGTCGAGACCGGCGGCGCCGACGTGGAGGGGGAGGAAGCAGAGGACGTTTGCGAGAATCAACCCGATCGTCACCCAGGGCAGGCGGCGGACGGTCGTCTGCTCGTGTCCGAGCGGGAAGAGCATCATCGGACGGGTTCCCCTCCACCCCCACCGGACGGCGCCGTCCGTGGGCCCTCACGGCGATACGGAGGTCCCCGGACTCCCCGGGGGTGTTGCCATCATGGTATCCGGGACGCCTGGTGAAGGGGGGAGGGACCCGGCCGGCGGGGCGGGGGGTCAGACCCCGAGGGCACGGCGGACGCTGCCGAAGGTCCGGTCCAGCAGCCGTCGGGTGAGTCCCTCCGGCTCGGTCGGCCGGGTGAGGACGGCCTCCGGTTCGGGCTCGGCGACCTCCTCGGGAGGCGGCTGAAGCGGCAGGCCGTGGCGCTCGAAGATCGCGGCCTTTTCGTCCCAGGTGCGGCGGAACAGTCGGCGCGTGCTGCGCAGCCCGTGCTCCGCGATCAGGGCGCGGGCCGGGGCGCTCATGATGTGGTGGAAGAACATCCGGACGTCGTCCTGCTGGGGCTCGATCAGGACGATGTCGACCTCGGGGTGCTCTCGCTGGTAGCGCTGCAGCCCGTAGCGCATGCGGCCGTGGACCGCCATCCGGAACACCTGGTCGAACACGTACCACAGCCCTCGCTGACCGATGTAATCGGCCCGCCCCCGCAATAGCGGCAGGTTGTGGGCGTGGACGTTGTTGCGGAACGGGACGATCGGGTTGACGACCAGGATCAGCCGCGCGCCGCGCTCGATTGCCAGGCTCAGGTGAGCGGTCTTGCGCACCGTCCCGTCGACGAAATCGGCACCGCGCACGCGCACCGGATGGTAGAGCAGCGGCAGCGCCGTGGACGCACGCACCGCCTTGGAGATCGGGACGTCGTCCCACGGCTCGCGCCCGAAGATCACCGACTCGGAGGCGTCGAGGTCGACCGCCCCGACGTACAGCTCGCGGCTGAGGCCGTGGAAGTTGTCGGTCCGACCGGGCTGGGAGAACAGCCGCGCGAGGAAGTCCTCGATGCCGCGGTTGTGCAGCAATCCGGCCGGCAGCGCCTCGTTGAGGGCGATCAGCATGTCGGTGAAGGCCATCTCGGGCCGCCGACGGACGAAATCGGCCACCGCCGTGGACGCGATCCGCGGTAGGTCGATCAGCTTGCCGAGGAGCTCTTCGGTGTTGAGCCCGAACAGAGAGAGCTCGTCGAGGGACGTGGAGCCGCCGGCGGGCGAGCGCGCCATGTCGTACAGGCGGGTGGGGCGGATACCGTTGGCGAGCATCGAGTTGACGAACGCGCCCGAGCTCAGCCCGATGAACACGTCGAGGTCGACGACGCTCCTGGGCGCGAGCATCTGCTCCAGCGCCTGCAGGCAGCCGATCTGGTAGAGGCCGCTGGTCAGCCCTCCGCCCGCGCAGACCAGGGCCACCTTGCCGGGCGGGGTGGGAGGCCGGCGAGCCGAGGGACGGCGCCGACGGGACGGGGGCCGGCGCGGGCGACGCCCGGCCGAGGGAGGGTCTTGCTTGCGGCTCGCCGCCATCGTCCACCCGCGGGAGAGAGGGGAGGGGCGGGGCCGGGCCCCGCCGCGGAATCGGGTCAGGCCGCGATGTTCTTCTTGCGCGCGGTGCGGCGCTTCGGAGCCATCGATTCGACCTTGGCGGTCAGCTTGTCGACCTGGTCCGACAGGCGCTCCATCTCGTCGCGGGTCGGGATGTTGAGCATCGACAGGGTGCGCTCGACGCCATCCTCGACCATCTCACGGAAGCTGCGACCGAAGGTCCGGCTGCGGGTCTCGACCTGCTCGCGCACGTCGTCGATCGCCTCCATGCGGACCTTCTGACCCCGGTTCACCAGGCCGCTGAGCACCTCGGTGGCGTTGGCGCGGGTGTCGGCGACGCGCTGCCACAGCCGCTCGCCGCGGTCGCTCGCCAGCGACAGGGCTCCGATGCCGGCGTACCAGACGTCGCGCGGCTGCACTGCCTTGTCGGCCGCGCTCTTCGCGGTCCGGGGGGTGGTGCTCTTCTTGGTCGTCTTGCGGGTCGTCGTCTTCTTCTTGCTCATGAGCGCTTGCCTCCTCGCCGCGACGTCTTGCGGCTGGTCGTGGTCCGCTTGCGTGCGGCAGAGCTCTTGGAAGTCTTCTTGCGTGAAGCCTTCGTCTTTTTTTCGGCGACAGGCTCGACCTCGACGGTCGGCTCCGGCGCGTCGGGGGAGGAGGGCTCCGCCTCGACGTCCGGGTCCTGCCGCGACCAATCCAGATTTCGGATGCGATCCCAGAGCCGGCTCAGCTCCGGCTCGGCGCCCTCCTGCAGCGCCGACAGGCGTTGCGTCAGGCTCTGCTCCAGGCGGTCGCGCGCGTCGGTCATGAGCTGCTGGACCGTCGCCGCCAGCTCCTGACGCAGCCGCGCGCCCTCGTCCCAGGTGATCCGTCCGGAGCCGATCAGGCCGGCGATCCGACGCTCGAGCTCCTGACGCACCTCGGCGAGGCCGTCCGACGGGTCGGCGGCGTGTCGGCGCACGAATCCGGCGAGCTGGTCCGTGCCCTCGCGGATCATCCCGAGCAGCGACGGAACGCTCGCACCGCGCTCCGATTCGCGCTGCTCGTCGAGAATGATCTGGACGAGCGTCTGGCGCGTCAGGTCGGCGCCGCTACGGCTGTCGATCACCCGGACGTCGATCCCCTCGCGCACGATCTCGGCGACGTCGCGCAGCGTGACGTAGCTGCGCCGTTCCTGGTCGTACAGCTTGCGATTGCTGTATCGCTTGATGACCCGCTCCGGGGTGCTCACCGATCGCTCCTCCCGCAGAGCGCCGTCGGCCCGGGGCCTCCGGCGCGCTCGTGAGGTCAATTTAACGCGTCGCGTCATGGCTGTCAAGGGTATTTGACGCAATGCGTTACGACGCGTCGGTGCCTACGGCCGTCGGGAGGTCGGATCGGAGAGGGGAGTCGAGGGGAGAGGAGTTGGAGGCGGCGACCGGATTCGAACCGGTGCATGGAGGTTTTGCAGACCTCTGCCTTACCACTTGGCCACGCCGCCGCCACACTTCCGGTGAGGCTCGCCGTGGCGACCCGTGGGGGGGCGACCGATGCGCTCCACCCAGCCGAAAGCTCCCGGGAGTTTAGCGATGGCGGGTGGTGGCGTCAACGGACGGGCCTCAGGTCGGGGTTGACATCGAGGAATCCGCCAGTACTATCCCGGTGCGGGTCGGGTTTTCGGCCGTCCGACGCACTCCGGCGAGGGCGGTGTCCGACCCTCGCATCGGACCGTGACCTCGGGGGTTCGGACATTGCAGAGATCGACGGAGAGCTCCTCCCGCATTCCTCTCAAGGCGCACTACGACTCGACCGACGGCGCGCGCGTCGACGCTCCCGGGCCCGGCGAGTATCCGTTCACCCGGGGCATCCACGCCGAGATGTACCGGCGTCGGCTGTGGACGATGCGGCAGTACGCCGGCATCGGCACGCCCCAGGAGTCGAACGAGCGCTTCCGGTACCTGCTCGGCCAGGGACAGACCGGTCTCAGCGTCGCGTTCGACCTGCCGACCCAGCTCGGCATGGACAGCGACGACGAGCGGGCGCGCGGCGAGGTCGGCAAGGTCGGCGTGGCGATCGACACCCTGGCCGACATGGAGCTCGCCTTCCAGGACATCCCGCTCGACCAGGTCACGACGTCGATGACGATCAACGCGCCGGCGTCGGTGCTGCTGGCGATGTACATCGCCGTCGGGGAGCGCCAGGGGGTGCGACCGGGCGCGCTGGCGGGGACGGTGCAGAACGACGTCCTCAAGGAGTACGTCGCGCGCGGGACCTACGTGTTCCCGCCGCGGCCGTCGCTGCGTCTG
The DNA here is from genome assembly GCA_010016025.2 of Alatinidae sp. Z8VKAUB7J3. NCBI lineage: Eukaryota > Metazoa > Cnidaria > Cubozoa > Carybdeida > Alatinidae > Alatinidae sp. Z8VKAUB7J3. The sequence goes on from JAAAKM020000498.1 coordinate 25,420,467, forward strand.
GCCGGGGACGTCATCGCCTACTGCGCTCGCCACGTGCCGCGTTGGAACCCGATCTCGGTCAGCGGCTACCACATCCGCGACGCCGGCTCGACCGCGGTCCAGGAGATGGCCTACGCGCTGTCGAACGCCGTCGCCTACGTCGAGGAGGTCGTCCGCCAGGGCTGCTCGATCGACGAGTTCGCCCCGCGTATCTCCTGGATCTTCAACACGCACAATCACTTCTTCGAGGAGATTGCGAAGTACCGGGCGTTGCGCCGCATGTGGGCCACCCTGATGCGCGAGCGGTTCGGCGCCGAGGACCGGCGCTCCTGGCTGCTGCGCACCCACACCCAGACCGGCGGCGTCACCCTGACCGCCCAGCAGCCCGAGAACAACATCGTGCGCGCCGCCATCCAGGCGCTCGCGGCGGTGCTCGGCGGGGTGCAGTCGATGGCGCTTTCGTGCAAGGACGAGGCGCTCGCCATTCCGACGCCCGAGTCTCAGCAGACCGCCCTGCGCACGCAGCAGATCATCGCCCAGGAGACCGGCGTCACCGATGTCGTCGACCCGCTCGGCGGCAGTCACTACGTGGAATGGATGACCGACGAGCTCGAGCGTCGGGCGCGCGAGCTGATGGACGAGATCGACGCGCTGGGCGGCGCCGTCGCGGCGATCGAGCAGGGCGTGATGCAGCGCGCCATCGCGCGCGAGGCGTACGAGGATCAGAAGCGGGTCGAGTCCGGCGAGCGGACGGTGGTCGGCGTCAACGCCTACGAGAGCGACGACGAGGGGCCGCGCCAGATGCCGATCTTCCGTCCCGATCCGCGCGTCGAGAGCGAGCAGATCGAGCGGCTCGATCGGGTGCGCTCGGAGCGCGACGGCGCGGCCACACGCCGCAGCCTGGAGCGGCTCGCCGACTGTGCTCGCGGCGACGATCCGCTGATGCCGGCCATCCTGGAGGCGGTCCGGACCTACGCCACGGTCGGCGAGATCATGGGGGCGATGGGAGCCGTCTTCGGCTACCACCGCGGAAGCACCGAGTACTGAGTCGCGCGCCCGGGCGGCGTGCGCGGGAGGGAGCCACGGGTGGGCGACACACACCTGGGAGTCGCCGTCGGCGACCTGTTCAGCTACGGCCGCGCCGTCGACGAGGGGCTCATCGAGCGCTTCGCCGAGGTGAGCGGCGACGTCAACCCGCTGCACCTGGACCCGGCCTACGCGGCCCGCACGCGGTTCGGCGAGAGGATCGCCCACGGCGTGTTGAGCGTCGGCTTCATCTCGGCCGTCATCGGCAACGAGCTCGGTGGTCCCGAGCGCAACGTGGTCTACCTGTCGCAGAGCGTCCGTTTCCTCCGCCCGGTCAAGATCGGAGACACCATCACGGCCACCATCGAGGTGACCCGCCTCGACGCCGAGCGCGGGCGTCTGTCGCTCGCCACGCGCTGCGCCCGCGCCGACGGCAAGCCGGTGATCGAGGGCGAGGCCGAGGTCTTGCTCGAGGCGCTGAGCTAGCATGCCCGGGGCGCTCGACGGCGTGACGGTCCTGGAGCTGGGTCGTCTGCTCGCCGGGCCCTACTGCGGCCAGATGCTCGGTGACCTCGGCGCTCGCGTCATCAAGATCGAGCGCCCCGAGGTGGGGGACGAGTCGCGTGCCTACGGCCCGCCGTTCGTCGCCGAGCAGAGCTTCTATTACCTGAGCCTCAACCGCAACAAGGAGAGCGTCGTCCTGGATCTCAAACGAGATCGGGACCACGCCGTGCTGCTGGCGCTCGCCGAGCGGGCCGACGTCTGGGTCCACAACTGGAAGCCGGGAAGCCTGGAGGCGCTGGGGCTGGGTTACGAGGCGGTGCGCGCCCGCAACGATCGGATCGTCTACTGCGCGATCTCCGGCTACGGCCAGTCCGGTCCCGATCGCGACCGACCGAGCCTCGACATCATCGCCCAGGGGACCACCGGCATCATGGCCCTGACCGGTCGTGCCGACCAGCCTCCGACCCGCGCCGGGGTGGCGGTCTCCGACATCACCTCCGGCATGTTCGCCGCCTACGCCATCGTGTCCGCGCTGTACGCGCGCGAGCGTACCGGCCGCGGACAGTACGTCGACACCACGCTGATCGAGTCGTCCATCGCCCTGCTCACCTACCAGGCTCAGCGCTATTTCGTCACCGGTGAGGAGCCGGAGCGGCACGGCAACGCCCACCCCAGCATCGTGCCCTACGGCTGCTACCGCACGGCGGACGGCTGGGCGACCGTCGCGGTCGCGAACCGGGCGGCCTGGGAGCGGTTCTGTCGGGCGATCGACCGGCCCGAGCTGGTCGACGATCCGCGGTTCCGGAGCAACGCCGACCGGGTCCGTCACCGCGAGCCGCTCGAGCAGCTGCTGGAGCACCGGCTCGGCGAGCTGTCGACCGAGGAGCTGATCGCCCGGCTGCAGGCGGCCGCCGTCCCGTGCTGCGACATCCGTAGCCTCTCCGAGGTGTTCGCCGACCCCCAGGTCCGCCATCTGGGCGTCCGCACCCGTACGATCCATCCGGAGACCGGAACGATCGAGCTGACCCGGCCACCGTACCGGATGTCCGACACGCCACCCGAGCTGCGATCGGCGCCGCCCCGACTCGGCGAGCACACCGAGGCGATCCTGCGCGAGCTCGGCCTGCACGACGGGGACTCCGAGCCGGAGTGAGCGCGATGGCTCGCCATCGGAATGCGGCAATCGTGCCGCAACGGTCAACTCCCGCGGCTCACCTGCCGATACACCGACCACGGGATCGTCGTGCCCCACCGGGCGCCGGGTGAGCCATGCCGTTTCACGAGCTGCCGAGAGCCGTCCGGACCTACCTGCTGTCGACCTACGCGGCCGGGCTGGTAGCGCTGGTGTCGTGTCTGTCGATCTACGGCACCACGCTCGACGCCGAGACCGTCGTCCTGTACCTGCTCGCGGCCCTGGCGGGCTCGCGCACGGTCAATCTGGGGGCGAAGGTCGAGATGGCGGTGTCGCACCCGCTCATCTTCACCGCTCTCCTCAGCTTCGGGGTGAACGAGGCCCTGTTCACCGGGGTCACCAGCATGCTCAGCAGCTGTCTGCTGCGGTCCAGCCGGATGACCGCCTACCGGGTGTCGTTCAATCTGCTCTCGATCACCGTGACCTGCAGCCTGGCGGGGGTCGCCTACGTCGGCCTGGGAGGGCCGATCGGCGAGGTCGGGATCCGGGCTGTCGGGCCGCTCACCTTCGCGACGCTCGTCTACTACTTCAGCAATACCTGGATGGTCACCGGGATCCTGTGTCTGGACCGGCGGCTGTCCTTCTGGCGCACCTGGTACGAGCATTTCATGTGGTCCGCGCCCGGCTTCTTCGCCGGCAGTGCGGCCGCGCTGCTGATGAGCCGGTTCCTGATCAGCTACGGGGTCACCAGCCTGGTGATGGTTCTGCCCCCGTGTCTGCTCATCTACTACAGCTACAAGCTCTACATGGACAAGCTGGAGGAGAACCGGCGCTTCGTGCGCGAGATTCAGCAGCTCAACTCCAACCTGGAGCGCAAGATCGACGAGCGCACTCGCGAGCTGAGCGAGGTGAACGAGAAGCTGGAGATCTCGAACCTGGAGCTCACCGGGGCCAATCGGCTCAAGTCCGAGCTGGTCGATCGACTGGAGAGCTCGAACGTGGAGCTGACCCGCGCCAACCGGCTCAAGTCCGAGTTCCTGGCCAACATGTCGCACGAGCTCCGAACCCCCCTGAACGCGGTGATCGGGTTCTCCGAGCTGCTGGAGGAGGGGGCGGTCGGCGAGATGAACGACGACCAGCTCGAGTACATCACCGACATCCACTCCAGCGGTCGGCACCTGCTGGAGCTGATCAACGACATCCTCGACCTGTCGAAGATCGACGCCGGCAAGATGAGCCTGTCGCTGACCGAGTGCGACCTGCGCGACATCGTGCGCGAGGCGGTGAGCATCGTCTCACCGATGGCGAAGAAGAAGAACATGGAGGTCCACGACCGGGTCGACCCCCAGCTCGATCTCGTCCGGGTCGATCCGTCCCGAGTGCGCCAGATCCTCTACAACCTGCTGTCGAACGCGATCAAGTTCACCCCGGAGGGTGGCCGTGTCGAGGTGCGGGCCGAGGGGCGCGGTCGAGCTCTGTTCCTGCAGGTCCAGGACTCGGGCATCGGGATCGAGCCGCGCCAGCAGAAGGAGATTTTCACCGAGTTCTACCAGGTCGACGGCAGCTACTCGCGGCGCTACCAGGGCACCGGGCTCGGGCTCGCCCTGGTGCGCAAGTTCGTGGAGATGCACGGCGGCAAGGTGTGGGTGGAGAGCATCCTCGGACAGGGCAGCACGTTCTGTCTGCTGCTGCACGAGGCGGTCCTCGCCCCGGGGGTGTCCTCCGAGTCGACACCGACGCCGAGCCGTCCCGCGCTGCCGGAGCCGAGCGCCGAGGAGCCCGAAGCCCATCCGCACCTGAAGGTGCTCGTAGTCGAGGATAATCCGGTGAACTTCAAGCTGGTCGAGCGGCTGCTCGGACGGCGCGGCTACTCGGTCGACCGGGCCTCCAGCGGCGAGGAGGCGCTGCAACGGGTGCGCGATTCGGTGCCCGACGTGATCCTGATGGACGTGCAGCTACCGGGCATGGACGGCCTGACCATCACCCGGCTGCTGAAATCCTCCGACGACACCCGCCACATCCCGACCATCGCCCTGACGGCACATGCGATGAAGGGGGACGAGGAGCGAGCGCTCGAGGCGGGCTGTGCAGGTTACATCTCCAAGCCGATCGACGTTCGGGCGTTCCTGAGCCAGATCGACGAGATCCTGTCTGGGGAGGTGATGGTCGGTGCTTGACGAGCGACTGCTACGGCCGGACGGGGACGACCCCGAGGCGAACGTCGGGGGGGGCGGCGGCTCCCGCATCCTGGTGGTCGACGACGACCCGCGCAACCTGCGGTTGTACGCGGGCATCCTGACCGCCACCGGCTACGACGTCACCACGGTGCCGAGCGGCGAGGAGGCGCTCGAGGTCGTCGACGAGCTCAGCCCGGAGCTGATCCTGCTCGACGTCATGATGCCCGGCCTCGACGGCTTCGAGACCTGCCAGGCCCTCAAGCAGAACCCCCGTACCGTGCTGATTCCGGTGGTGCTGCTGACCGCGCTGAACTCGACCGAGGACAAGATCCGTGGGCTCGAGGTCGGAGCCGACGATTTCGTCTCCAAGCCGGCCAACCGCCAGGAGCTGCTGGCGCGCGTCCGGTCGCTGCTCCGGATCCGGCTGCTGCAGCGGCGCCTGCTGGAGTCGATGGCCGAGGTCGACAGCAAGAACCGTCAGCTGATCGACCTTCAGGAGATGAAGGACCTCCTGTTCCAGACCATCGTCCACGATCTCAAGAGCCCGCTCGCCGGCATCATGGCGAACCTGGAGTTCGCTCTGCAGAGCCGCCCGCAGCCCAGCGCGACCCAGCTCCTGGAGTACATCCGGCGCTCCCACGAGGGGACGAGCCAGATGCACAAGATGATCCTCAACCTGCTCGACGTGTCGCGCATGGAGGAGCGGCGCATCGACCTCGACCGGCGGCCGGTCGACCTGTGCGCCCTGACCGCGGAGACGCTCGATGCGCTCTCCTGCGTGCTCCAGCGCCGGGAGCTCCAGGTGATCCGCGAGCTCGATCGCGACACGCCGGTGATCGAAGCCGATCCCGACTATCTGCGCCGAGTGCTGGAGAACCTGCTGTCGAACGCAGTCGACCACACCGAGCCCGGAGGTTTCCTTCTGGTCGGGGCGGCCCCGGACGAGGGCGGCGGGGTCCGAGTATGGGTGCAGGACAGTGGCGAGGGCATCCCGCCCGAGCACCTGGAGAGCATCTTCGAGAAGTTCGTGCGGGTCGAGGGCTCGCGCCAGCAGTACGGCAACCGCGGTCTGGGGCTGACCTACTGCAAGCTCGCGGTCGAGACCCACGGCGGTCGGATCTGGGCGGAGAGCGAGGTCGGGGAGTGGAGCCGGTTCACCTTCGTGGTGCCGCCGAACGCGCCCGAGGAAGCTTCCCCGGGCGCGCCCGAGAGCGTCGACGCGGTCGCGTCGAGCTAGGGGACGGTCGTCACGCGCAGCACCTCCGTCCGCTCGGACGTCACGCGCGAGTCGATCACCAGCGAGCCGCCGACGAGCGTCCAGCCCGGCAGCGCCTCGTCGACCAACTCGTGCACCGAGCGCACCGACCCGAGGCCGAGCGCGTCGAGGTCGACCGTGAGGGTGTAATCGAGCGTGGCCCCGGTCGGGTTGTGCACCGCGAAGTACTGCACCGACCCTCGCCCGAAGCGCTCGACTGCGAGACCGCCGGTCGCGACCGCGTGGGTGACCGGCTCCCAGCCGGCCTCCTGGAGCACGGTCTGGACCGGGACCAGATTCCGGTACAGCGGTCGGGCGGGCTCGGGATCGAGGCCCTGCTCGAGCGCGACGTCCAGGACGCCGGGCTGGATCGCGTAGAGTAGCTGTCCGTGCCACTCCGGCAGCAGGTACTCCTGCTCGAACTCGCTCCAGCTCTGCCACTCACGGTCCTGGATACGCGGCTGGTAGGTCTCGGCGACCGGCCGATAGCGCGCCAGGAAGCGGTGGTACATGCGGTGTACGTCGAGGTCGTCCGGCGGGATCAGCTCGGCGTCGACCTCGTAGAGGATCATGTCGGCGAACGGAACCGCCAGACCGCTGATGCCGCGCAGGTTGTAGTTGCCCGCGACCAGGAGATCGGGTGTCATGGAGATGATCCGATCCTGGGCCCAGTTGAGGAACTCGAAGTTGGTCAGCAGGACGTGCTGCGCGGGCAGGAGGGTGTTCGACGAGTAGGACAGCGGCAGGTCGGCGGTGGCGAAGCGCTCGCGCGTGACGTCGACGTGCGCGCTGCTGGAGTTCACCCCGTCGAGGAACCACCCACGGGGCAGGCCCGGATGGTGCAGCTCGACGGCGTCGACGCCCGGCTCCAGATCGTAGGTCCACACGGCCTGAGCGCCGTTGATGTCGCCCGGCAGCTCCGGGTCGAGGTTCAACGGCAGGCGGGCGTTCCACTGCCCGGGGGCCCGGGTCGGCGCCTCGTCGTGGCGCTGGAACTGGATGTCGCCGCTGGCGGTGGAAGCGAGCGACTGGAGCGCACCCTGGGTCCGGAGCGCATCCAGACTTTCGCCGACCGCCTGCTCGTCGAGCGCCGCGAGCACCTCCTCGTAGGTCGGAGGCGGCTCGGAGAGGTCCCCGGAGGTGGAGTTGGTGTCCCACGGCCGGGTGTAGTGGGTGATGCGGAGGCCCTCCTGGGCCGCGTAGTCGACCGTGTCGTAGGCGCTCTCGTCGTTGAACCGACCGAGCACGTAGCGGATGTTGAAATCGGCCGCGCCGTCGATCGACTTGCCCGACTGGAGCCCCTCGCCGGAGGTCCGCAGCGGCTCGCCTGCGAACACCTTCTCGGCGAACGCCTCCTCCTCGATGTCGTAGTAACGTTCGATCGCCGAGCGCAGGCCCCAGGACGGGTCGCGGAGGTCGAACAGGTAGAAGTCGGCCCGCGCCTTGCCCGGGAAACGAGTGGTCGCGTCACTGACGCCGAGCGCGAGCTCGATCGCGAGCTGGGCCTCGTCGCCGTCGAGCAGCACGCGCCCGATCCGCGGGTCGTTCATCGACCAGCCGAGGGCGTAGCCGACCTCACCGTCGTCGACCGAGCCGAGCGGGTAGGTCGACAGCGGCAGCCATCCGGTCTCGTCGGCGTTGACCGTGTTCCAGTAGACCTGCGGCAGATCGGCCGTGCGGCTGTTCAGCGGATCGTCCCACCACACCCAGTCTCGCTGGGCGAGCGGTACGGCGAAGCCGAGGTCGAACGCCCGATCGGACTGCGTCGGGTCGAGGTTCTCCACCTCGGTCTCGAACAGGAAGTGCTCCTCGAGCGCGGTGATGGTGACGTCGACCGACCAGCTCGTCTCGGTATCCTGGAGCTCCAGCTCGAGGACGTCGGACGAGGGCTGGGTGACCGTGCCGACCGGCCAGGCCAGGCGGTGGGGAGCGGTGCCGAAGCGGACGTCCCGGATCCAGACCGTCGCCTGGCCGGTGCCGGGCACGGCGCCGCGCAGGGCGAGCACCACCGAGGCCTCGGTCGTCCCGGCGGGCGGCGAATAGGTGGCACCGTAGCGCTGCCACTCGCGGCTCGCGAAGCCGATGCGCAGCGCCGTCGAGTCCTCCCGGATGAGCGAGCCCGATGCGTCGATCCAGCGGATCGATGCATCGGCCACCAGCGCCTCGTCCCAGTCCTTGCCGACGCCCCAGTAGCCGATGTCGGTGCTGGCGAGCAGCTCGATACGCTGAGGAGACAGGTCGTCGAGCGCCACGGGGGTGGAGGAGAGGACCACCCGGCCGCCGTTGGAGAACGAATCGAGCCGCAGGCTGAACAGCCCCTCTCCGAACGGCTCCAGCGCCACCGCGGCGTCCTCCGACTCCTCGACGAACCAGGCCGAGGAGTCGCCGACGCCGCTGCCCGGCAGCGGCGGCACGGCGCCCTGGCTGCCGAGATCGAACACGTACAGACCGCCGGTGCGCTCGTCCGGTACCACGCTCGTCTCCCGGCCGAGCCAGCTCAGGCCGCCGGTGTCGTCGACCGCCAGCGTCAGGCCGTTGCCGGTGGTCAGGGTGGTGACGTTGGCCACCGAGATCGGGACCTCGACCGTGACCGGGCTGGCGTCCGGGCGGACGTCGGTGGCGGTGACGCGAACGGTGAACTCTCCCGCCTGACCGTCGACCGGGCTCCAGCTCAGCTCGCCGGCCAGGGCATCGAACTCGGCTCCGGTGGGCAGGCCCGTCGCGCTCAGCACGACGTTGTCGCCGTCGAAGTCACCCGACTCGAAACGGACCAGCAGCGACGCCAGCTCGCGCAGCGCCTGCGGGCCCGGGTCGCTCAGCCACGGCTCACGGTTGGTGTCGGAGACCGTGAAGGCGAGGGTGGTCGAGTCGCGCGCGAGGCCGTCGGAGACGTTGACGGTGGATATCGGATAGCTGCCAGCCTGCTCGAACGTCGGCGTCCAGCTCAGAGCGCCGTCGACCACCTCGGTGCCGGGCGGCAGGTCGAAGCCGCCGATCGTCAGCAGATCGCCGTCGGGGTCGGACCCCTGGATCGCCAGCGTCAGGGTGTCGCCCTCGGCGACCGAGAACGGCAGCGGCTCACCGGTCACCGGCACGCCGCCGACCGACACCAGGGTCGGCGGGGCGTTGACGATCTCGGTGGGGGAGGAGAGCGCGGGCTCGCTCCACAGCTCACCGTCGGAGACCCGGATCTCGACCTCGACCGAATCCGAGCGGACGAACTCCGCGGCGTCGAGCGTCGGGCCGGTGGCGCCGAGGACCCGATTGCCGTTGACGTACCAGCGATACTGCTCGCCGACGATCGGGTCGCCGTCGGGGTCGGTCGCGAGGAAGTCGGTCTCGAGATCCGTCGTCGTGTCGGGGCGGTTGGTGATGATGGCCGCGGCGGAGACGGTCGGAGCGCGGTTGGTGTCGGTTACGGTGAACCGCAGCTCGGCGCGGTCCGACAGGGTGCCGTCGTAGACCACCAGGACCGGATTGGGGTAGGTGCCGGCCTGGGTGAACGACGGGCTCCAGACCAGCTCCGTGCCGTCGAGCTGCATACCGATCGGAAACCCGGATCCACCGTAGGTGAGCACGTCGGCGTCCGGATCGTCGGCGACGATCGTCAGACGGGTCTCCTCGCCCTCGGCGAACTGGAACGTGAGCGGTTCGTCGCCGACCGCCTGGCCGCCGACGCTCACCAGGGTCGGAGGGGCATCCAGCACGGTCGCCGGCTGCGAGTAGACGGCCTCGCTCCACAGCGCGCCGTCGGAGACCCGAACCGCGACCTCGACCGTGTCACCCTTGCGGTGGACACCGGCCGGGAGGGTCGCCTGTTGCTGGTTCGGCACCAGGGCACCGTCGATGAACCAGCGGTAGACGACGCCCACGAGCGGGTCGCCGTCCGGGTCGAAGGCTTCGTAGACCGCCTCGACCGGGACGGTGGTGTCGAAGTGCTGCGGCGTCAGAGCGACGCGCCGGACGACCGGAGCGTCGGCCAGGGCCGTGGCCGCCGAGGCGATCAGCAGCAGGCCGGCGGTCGCGGTCACCCGTAGCGAAATGGGTCGCCCGGAGAGCGCCTCGGCACCCGGGCGGTGCAGCCGCGCGGCAGACGTCTCCCTACGTTCTCGGGCAGTGCTCACGATTCCCCCCAATCCTCGACGACCCGGAGTCGGACGGCTCGGGAAGCCCGCTCCGGGGAAGATGCTTCCGTGGTACCCGGTATTGAGACGTCTTTCGAGATTCGACGTTGTTCGAGATTCGCTCACGACTCCCGGGCACCGTGCGGCGAACACGACAGCCGCGCCCAAGTTTCGCACAGCGGGCTATCCTGTTGAGCATCACTTCTTTAAGAAGGATTTGGGAGTAGGGAGTGCCCCTCAAGGGCCCTGGGGAGGCTGCTGATGTTCACGATCGAACGCACGGATGGTGTCGCTACCGTGTACATGCGGCAGGGGTCGGCGAACGCCATCGGCCCCGAGTTCATCGAGGCGATGGCCGCGATGGTGGAGGAGGTCCGCGGCTCCGACGTGCGCGGCGTCGTGCTCACCGGCTACGACAAGTTCTTCTCCGCGGGGTTGAACCTGAACTCCATCCTGGGCCTCGGCGACCCCGACGGCCTGCAGGCGTTCATGAGCTCCTTCGGGACGGCCCTGCTCGAGCTGTTCCGCCTGCCCGCGCCCGTGGTCGCGGCGATCAACGGCCACGCGGTCGCCGGCGGGTGCGTGCTGGTGCAGGCGTGCGATTATCGGGTCATGCGGTCCGATCTCGGCAAGATCGGCCTCAACGAGCTCGAGGTCGGCCTGCCGCTGCCGATCCCGGCCTACGAGATGGTGCGGGCGTCCGTTCCTTCGACGTCGCTGCGCGAGGTCGTGTTCGAGGGGCGGCTGTACGATGCCGCCGAGGCGCTGGAGCGCGGCCTGGTGGACGCCGTCGCGCCCGCAGACGAGGTGCTGTCGGTCGCCCAGCAGTGGTGCGCGCGGATGGCGTCGAAGCCTCGCAAGGCGTTCGCCGCCATGAAGGCGATGCACCGGGCGCGCAACCTGGAGCGGATCGAGCGGGTGATCGCGCACCCCGAGGAGGACTCGTTCCTGGAGACCGTCTTCGACGAGGAGACCCTGCAGACGCTGATGGCCGCGGCCGCCCGGCTCGGGCAGAAGAAAGGGTGAGGCGACGAGCGTCACTCGCTTTGGTGCTGGCGCTGGTGCTCGCCGAGGAGGCCGACGACGCCGGAGCCGCCGAGGCGAGCGCGCGGCTGGCCTGCGCACTGGAGGCGCTCGGGGGGCGGGAGGCCTGGGGCTCGGCGGCGGCGATCGACGAGCGCGGCCGATTGCGCCTTCCCGGCGAGGGTCCCGCCGTCTACGCCGAGACCCGGCTGGTCCACGCCGGCGAGCGGATGCTGCTGGAACGTCTGCTGCGCGGCCACCGGGAGATCGTCGCGATCGACGGCGATGGTGGTTGGCGCGCGACCCCGTTCGACGGCATCGTGGACCTCGACGTCGACACCGCGGTCGCGCTGCGCGAGCGGCTCCGGCCGGACGGGTTCGTGCTGCTCGACCTCGTCCGCGGTCGCGACCAGCTGGTCGGGCTCGAGGCCGGTCGTCTCGGGAGTCGCGACGCGGTCGGTCTGGCGGGGAGGACGCCGACCGGTCACCGCTACACGCTCTGGCTCGACCCGGAGGACTGCGCGGCCATCGGCAAGTCGTGGGCCGACGCCACCGTGGTCTACGACGACCCCCGTCGGGTCCGGGGACTCGGGTTCGGTTTCGTGCGGCGACCGCTGGCCGACGGCCTGGGGCGGCTGGAGGTCGATCGAGTGACCGTCGGCGAGGGGCCGTCCGAGGCGGAGCTCGCCCGGCCCGGCGACGTCGATGCGATCGCCGAGCGGCTCACGGGCCCGCAGCCGATGCGACCCCGCGAACGCCTGGAGCTGTTCGAGAGCGTCTGGGACACCGTCGTCGAGAGCTTCTACCGGCCGATTCCGGACGAGCTACTCGCCGTCGAGGTCCGTCAACGCTACCTGTCGCGCGTGCTCGCCGCGCGCCACGCCGACGAGGCCTACGGTGCCCTGGCCCCCTGGCTCGCGGCGCTGGGCGCCTCGCACACGCGCCTGATCCGACCGAGCGAGCTGGAGTATCTGACCCGCAACCGGGTACCGCTCCCGGACCTGTCGGTGGCCGCCACCGACGACGGACGCTGGATCGTCTCGCAGGTCCCCTCCGGCTCGGAGGCCGAGCGGGCCGGAGTGAGCGTGGGCGACGAGGTGACACCGGTCGAGCCGTCCGTCGCCGCTCCCGCTCCGGGCGCGCCGCCGATGTTCCCGCTCGCGGGCCCCGACGGTAGCCACGCTCGCCTGGAGGTGCACTCGCAGGACGACGGTCCGCCGCAGTGGCTGTCGATGAAGCGCAACCTGGGGCCGGCGCTCGTCGCCGGCGGCGATCTGAGGGAGCTGGGAGCCGGGGTGGCGTTGGTCGAGGTCGGCTCGTTCCTGCCGCAGAGCTTCGACCTCGCCCAGGTTCGGCGCGAGCTGACCGTCGCCGCGGGGCGGGCCGGGCTGGTGCTCGACCTGCGCGACAATCGGGGCGGACGACTGCAGCAGGCGGCGCAGCTGGCGTCGCTGCTGGTCGGGCCCGGCAGGGAGTTCGCCCGTCTGGTGCCCCGCTCGGGCGCTGGCGATCCCCTGCCCGAGCACGTCGTCGTCAGTGACGCCGAGGACTACGTCGAGCAGGAGCGCCAGGCGCTCGCCGACGGTCGGATCGTGCGGGTGACGACCGGGGGAGCGGCGCTGGTGTCACCGCACACCGAGCTGGCGATCCTGGTCGGACCCCGGACGGCGAGCGCTGCGGAGCTGCTGGCGGATTTCCTGCGTCGAGAGCGCGGCGCCGTGCTGGTCGGCTCGCCCACGGCCGGGAGCGTGCTGCGGGCCAGCGGCTACCCGATGCCGGGCGGCGGACGCCTCGTACGTAAACTCAACAACTACTCTAATGCTAAGTCGAAGGCAAGGGTCAGTATGCGTTATAGATGCTGGTGTATCGTTTGAGTATTTGGACTGGAATCCACGCATGCCAAATCCAAGAAGAGCATTGGGTCCTCTGCTCCAACTTAGAGCGAAGACATGAATTGCCCCGGCACCTTAGGCAGAATGAGACACTCGTTAAAAGATCAATTTGTGACCCCTGTCCTTCAAGTAACATTTTGGCGCAAGTCCCGTAAACTTGGTATTGTATTCTGCATTACATTTGCATTGCATTTTTCTCCACTTAAGCACTGTGTGGCTGCTATGTGTCTATACTGTCCTTTCTTGATGAGTGTAGACACAGTAGCCACACATGGTGCTTAGGTGTTTTTATGCCATCATAGCCAAGCCCCAGTTTTACACATTGCTACAGGGAGGAAGAGGGTTCGTTAGATTAGCGTGGTCCATAAGTAACATCAAAGTGTACTAATAAACTACACTCAATCTTTGTCGCCTTATTATTATCCTCTTTTTTTCCCAATACATTCTGCATTAAAGTGCATCCAAAGGCCTGCCTCGTTTACTAAAGACGAATCTGATGTCGTACATCAATCGAGGAGTTTAGCAACAGTAGTAAAAGTAGTTCCCTCAACTTTTCATTGGTCATTTTTTTGTTATCCAGAATTTGGGGGCAGATGCACTGTGATAACGGAGGTTACTCACAAGTATGTGTCTCAGTAACTTTCATTAGCAAAAATGTGCCGTCTTTCGAACGTTCTAAAAGCAGTGAAAATCTTTAATTATAGAAACCGACAATTTCTTGTTATTCTGACAATGCATCTCCCAAAACTTTTCTTTAAGAGAGTTAACTTTAAGAGCTTTTCCAAGAATGATAGAATAGAGTGAGCAGTTTTACCTTAACCTTAGTAGTAAGGCACTGTGGTAAGGGCGTACTATTTTTTTGACTGTTGAAGAGAAGCTTTAGAAAAGAACTGATAGAAGAATACATCGTGTAATCTGATCCTTTCAGACATATTGCAGACCAACAACGTAAGAAAAGCAATACTTCGTGTGATAATCCTTGAGGCACACCCGTTCTTGTCACTATAGCTACTTTACCTTTGCTTTAATAATTTGCTGTTATTTTACATTGGTACTCGTGGCTCAGACTACGATTGGATCCAATTTTAGTGTAAACGGTGTTCTGGTGCTTTCGTCTTAAAAGAAAGCCCCTGTCGTTTCTGAAAGGTCAGGAACCATTGCATGTAGTATTGTTCTATTTGTTTTCGGAGACAGGCCCTCCGGAAATATGAGAAGAGTCTTCTAGAAAACCTAGATCGGTAACATAAAGTAGGTTCAGAGAAGATAAGTGGTTAAAAGTGCAAAATAAATTCTTATTTGTTCTTTCTTTGTTTCATTAAAGATAGAGGGAGATCCAAGCGAAGACTTGATGACTCAAATGGCAAAAGATGAAAAGGAGAGAATCAGCCAACAACGCAAATCACTTGGTGACGATGGATTACAAAAGAAGAAGGATGAGCTTGAGGTTGCAAAGAATGAAAATGAGGTACGAATACGAACCACCTTGAAACAGAGGCGTGGTTACAGTATCACGTGTCACGCATCGTGGCTTTGTCTGGAAGGCATGTTAGGATGTAGCTTCACTACACATGTCTTCAATTTGTATAGAGGGATTTTTGGTGATGAGCCTCATGCCACGTGTCGTGAATTTGTCTAAAGGGCGTGTTAGGGAGACGCTTCATACCACGTGTCGTGAAGCTATCTTTAGGGCTTTTTAGGGAGAAGCTTAATGCCACGTGTCGTGAGTTTGTGTAGAGGGCGAGTTAGGGAATATCTTCATGTCATGTGTCGTGAATTTATTTTTAGGGCTTTTTAGGGAGTAGCGTCATACCATGTGTCGTGAATTTGTCTAGAGGGCGTGTCAGGGAGTAGCTTGATGCCACGTGTCGTGAATTTGTGTAGAGGGCTTTTTAGGGAGTAGCTTGATACCATGTGTTGTGAGTTTGTCTAAAGGCCTTTTTTGGGAAGTAGTTAGATGCCATTTGTCGCGAGTTTGTCTAGAGGGCTTGTTAGGGAGTAACTTCATTCCATGTGTCGTGAATTTATCTTGAGGGCTTTTTAGGGAGTAGCGTCATACCACGTGTCGTGAATTTGTCTGGATGCTTTTTATGGAATAACTTCATGCCACTTGTCGTGAATTTATCTAGACGGCTTGTTAGGGAGTAGCTTGATGCTACGTGCCGTGAGTTTGTCTAGAGGGCTTTTTAGGGAGTAACTTCATGCAACGTGTCGGGAATTTGTGTAGAGGGCTTGTTAGGATGGAGCCTCATACCACGTGTCGTGACTTTGTGTAGAGGGCGTGTTAGGGAGTAGTTTTATCGCACGTGTCGTGAATTTCTCTAGAGGGCTTGCTAGGGAGTAGTTTCATACCACCAAATGGAATACATTTGTCGTGAAAAAATAGATGATGGAGAAGTTATGTCAACAATTACAGTTTTTTTCATGTAATATTGACAATTACTATTAATACAAAATGAAGAAATGCAGATTTGCTTACATTTTTCGGTTGGACGTTGATACGGGCAGTGTTCCCGGCGCTCGCTATTGCCGCTAACGTTTTTCATGTTATTTGTCAAGGGTATTCCAAAAAGTAAGGCCTACAGCAATTTGTGCCAGGGGGGTATACACATAACAGAGCTGTCAGATCCTGTTACAAAAAGGATCAACTCAAGAAGTCGAACCAATTAGGTTTTGTATGGGAATCATTTTAAAGCTTAGACAAGGCTTAAAGTAGCCTAGAAAAAAGTCAAACTACACATTTAAATTTGTACTGTAAAATGTAAATTTATTTTTCTCTTTGTTACCGAAGGTTGAACCGCCCCCTGAGATAGTAAATAGCTTGGATATCCCCACGACAAAGAGCATTTCTTTCCACGACATCAAGACAGTCTCCAACAAGCATGGGCAGAAGGAAGAAAAGGGACAGGAAATTAGTTTCTCGGTTCAAAACATCCCATTCCCTTTTCAAGTGGATCATATCAAGTCTTTGTTCGTACAGGTAAGTCCAACTTGAGAAAGAAATTGTCTTTATTTTCACATGGTATGAATTTGTTTGCCCATTTTCGGAAGTCGTCCGGTCAAGAAGACGCTCAAGATTTCCAAAACGCCCGACCAGAGATTAACAAACAGAAAAATGTCCTACAAAACAGCGTCACCTCAGCGCACATTGTTTAACTCATGTCTTCCCTTGGCCACTGCATTTCAAATGTAGTTGCGTCGCCATCAATCACCCCGGCCCTGCTAACAAATAAAAAGCTGTCTCCATAAACGTCCGATCATTCCAATGTTTCGTATTTCGACCCCTGATAATGTACGATTTTATATCCCTTATGTTTGACAAAATGAGCCATTCCTGCAAAATGAGAACCAAAAAACTATAAAATAGGCGTCCACACTAAACATGCACGGGCAAGTAGAAGGAAGCAGGAAAGAGGGAAGATTCCTAAGGAACTTGAAGCGACGATATTAGACAATGGACTGGTCTAGGCTTGACGAAAGCATTGAGAAGAAATAAAGACAGGGTGAGATGGAAGATGGATATTCATGTGTGTGTGTGTGTGTGTGTGTGTGTGTGTGTGTGTGACGGTGTGTGTGTGTGTGACGGTGTGTGTGTGACGGTGTGTGTGTGACGGTGTGTGTCTGTGTGTATGTGTGTTTGTGCACCAACGGCTTCCACAGGTGCTATGGTCTTATTATTATTATAGTAGTTCAGATGTATAGTTAAGATGTACTGCTTAAGTTGCTAAGGCTGCGCTCTTGCTTTTTAACATGTCGTTTAGCACAAAACGTGCAAGTGCTAATAAAATAAGAATGACGCACAATTTTGACCATATTTTGCATGCCTCATAAATTTGCAATTATGGTAATTTACAATTTGCAATCAACGTTGTATTTTGCAGATTCATGCACTGTGTGATACTTCAGTGGTTCCGGAAAGGCTAAGAATATATCTACCACTGTATTCAGAGTTGCTGTTCGAGTCACCAATTCTTCGAAATGGAAGTAAGTTAATGATAAATTCTATAATGGGTGTTGTTAATTATTGTCCCTGCATTGAATTGTTATAATATTGTATCAACGTACAAAACCTACTCATGTCGGGCGCGTTAG
>JAAAKM020000498.1:25448100-25495550 GCA_010016025.2 Alatinidae sp. Z8VKAUB7J3
TCATAAAGTTTCCCTGCAAGCTTTAAATGTCTGCTCGGGTCTTCGACAAAAACGATTCCATTTCTTTGCTGTGCCATTAGCAGGCACAATGGTAGTGCTAAGTTGCCCTCCATTAACGAGTCTCGCAGCCGTTGTGATGATTTCTTTGTATTACGTATAAGTCCAAAGTAGCCACCCTGTAATGAGTATTCATATGCCATAAAAATGTGGCACGTGGTCAACTGTTTGGTTTACATGAGTAGCGATCTACAATTCATAGTCCGAGTTTCGTCAAAAGGATCTCAGAAGGAAACTGAAGAAATACTGCATGTAAATCGATCACCAGGGTTATTCCCCCGTCGATTAGAAAAGTCATTTAAGCTCAGGGAAATGAACATTGCTTTCATGTACTGCTATATAATGATAGGCATAATAACCCTTCTGATATTAATAAATACGAAGGCAAATAGATATATAGCTTCGCTTCCAATTTTCCGGTAAAGTAGTCTACCAGGGCGGTCTCAACATCAGGCCTGGACGACATGCAAACCGGACGCCAGAACTGGATGCCACTGGGTTTCTCGGTCACACTTGGTCTTTCTGTGTTAGAATAATATATGCACAAAACAGTATTTAAGTACTGGAAATGCAATCATTCACAATAAAACGAAAGCGTAAATCACATACTCCTACCCGTGACTTTTCATACGATTATGGCGCCTAAAATGCAACAGAACTGTTGAGATTTGTCTAGAAGGTAAGCGTATCTATTATTCAGGAAGATAATCTGATAATCTGATATAAAGTTATTATTATTTGTCACACAAAGATGCTTTGGAAATGTTGTGTAATGAACTGTCTTGGACACAAATAGATATGTGTTTCCAAGATATGACTGGAATTATAGTCATGTTGATACACGATGTATGTTTAGTCAATGGGCTCCAGTTCTGGCCTCCGGTTGCATGTTGTCCACGCTTGCTCTTTCGATCGCCCTACAGTCTATAAATAACATCGTAATCGAGAGGGCCTTTTACAGACTGAAGAGCATCGCAGGACAGGAAGCCACAGTTAACTTCGGTAATTTGATTCTCCTTTTATTGCCGTTATCAATACAAGGCTCTATCTTGCTATGTTGAGCACCCTTGCAACGGTATCAGCAATCGTGTTAGAAAATACATGCATCATACAGATACACACAAACAGACACACCCAGACACACACCCACACCCAGACACACACAGAGAGCCACAGACACACACAGAGAGCCATAGACACACACAGAGAGCCACAGACACACAAAGAGAGACACATACACATACATACACACACACATACACACACACACACACACACACACATGGAGACACAGACACACAGACATAAACGCACACAAATACAAACATACAGACACACATTTTATGCAAAAGACGGCTGGATACTCTATCTCAGAAGCTGATAATAATGGATTTGGTACCTCTGCTTTCAGTAGCTCTCCTCCGCATAATGCTTGCAGTTGCTCTTTGGTCACTTCTTCCGTTAACTCTATTCCAGACATGCGCTGAACGACTTCTCGCAGTACTAGTAAATCCAAGCTAAGAGATAAACCATATGAAAATACAAAAAAGCACCTCCAAAATGATAGCGAATTAAGGCAAACATAACAGGGCGGCATTTCTCGAGAGGATTGGAAGGACTTACAGTAAAGATTAAGGATGCGAAATTATTGGCCACAACAGACCTGCAGTAACCGCCATGGTATAGGAGCAGAAATTGCGCGCTAAGCATTTGCTGATGTTGATATAGGTCAAACGATAGGTGCAACGTAATTGATGCAGTTATACGTGTACTTTCAAAACAGATGTAACTGTACTCCTAGGGTACATGATACCAATTTCAGCGAGGGGATGCATAGACGACCTTGAACATTTAAATATGTTCAATTCACTTTACGGACTCCCAAGGTATTATTTCAGAACAGGGGGAGGGAGGCTAAAAATAGCCGACATGGTACCAGAGGACGATTTAGCAGTACACACCCCAACCGATGGTAAAAATACCCTTTACCAGTAATTGCATTTAAGCATTATTCATTATTTTCTCACTTTTAACGAGCTGGATGGCAGGCCTTCCTTGATCAAGTCGCATGGTGCACAGAGGCTGGGTCTCAAATTGCGTGGAGCTCGATGTCGATATCCGCCAGTGGATGATTGGAAGTTAATGTGGCGACTACAGAAATAAAGTATGTTAACATCGGGGGTCATCAAGCTAAGTTGGTAGAGCACACGCCACGATTGCGTGGGTCATGGGATAGAACCCTGTTGTGACTTATTTTCTGTTTCTCTAGTGCCTATCCTAAATATAATTGTTTCCTTAAATTTACATAGAGTTGTTGCAGTCGTTGCGTGTGACACGAAGACAAAATAATACAGGCATATACTGAACAGGCAATTGAAAGTAGTCATGGGAGGGATAAACTATATTACCTCTTGGCAGCCTTGAGCTGATTTGCAACGTACTGCAATAGTCCAGTTAATTCAACTGAATACTTCTTGAACACTGTGCCACAGAACTGTGCTAAACCTACGATGCAAAAGTCGAAGTAGCAAAATCAAAGGACTGTCTATTGAATGAATACGATTAGACTACATGAAAAACGAAGACAGGATGGGAAATAAAGAAAAGAAGAGCAAATACTGAAGGAAAGAGAAACATGGAAGATAATATAAAGAAATATAAGGACGAAGCACGAAAAAGGAGCGTAAAAAGAAGGAAAGTAGACAAAAAAAAGAAGGAAAGAGGGAAGAAAGAAGGAAAGAAGGAAAGAAAGAAGGAAAGAAAGACGAAAAAAGGCAAACGAAAAAACGGGAATAGAATGAAGGATACGAAAGAAAACGAGAGAAAGAAAGAATAGAAAGAAACTATGGAAGCAAAGAAAGGTAAGAAAAGAACAAAAAAAAGAAAGAAGGAAAGAAAGAAGGAAAGAAAGATGAAAAAGGCAAACGAAAAAACGGGAATAGAATGAAGGATACGTAAGAAAACGAGAAGAAGAAAGAATAGAAAAAACTATGGAAGCAAAGAAAGGTACGAAAAGAACAAAAAAAAGAAAGAAGGAAAGAAAGAAGGAAAGAAAGACGAAAAAGGCAAACGAAAAAACGGGAATAGAATGAAGGATACGAAAGAAAACGAGAAGAAGAAAGAATAGAAAGAAACTATGGAAGCAAAGAAAGGTAAGAAAAGAACAAAAAAAAAGAAAGAGAATAACACAGAAAGAAAAAAGTTACAGAAACGAAAAAAGAAAGAAAAGAGAGGTGTTTTAGTTTTAAAACCCTTGTTGCATTATTATTAATTTTCAAAAAAAAGGGAAAATACATGAAAAGGGGGGAAATACCAATTGAAATGACGGAAATAAAATTCGAATCTCGCCTCTGAGTCTGCGATTATAAACTAAGCTGTGATCAATGGCAAATTAATTAAGCAAATTCACCTACTTTGTAACCAATCAGAGATGTTGATGTCTGCTAACTTCATTCTCTGTCTCGCAGGATTGGCCAGCGATTCCACGATACAAACTGGTCACAAATTAAGGATAAATCACGACAGAGCAGGCAGTTTTAAAATACATCCTATCCCGGGCCCGCGAGGAAGGCTTCGATATCGCCGGTGTTGCGCCGGCCCGGATGGGACAGCGGGAGCAAACCCGCCTGGACCGGTTCGTGGAAACCGGTTCTCACGGCGACATGGCCTGGATGGCCGATACCATTGACCGCCGACGATCGCCCACGGCGCTTTGGAAGGACGCCCAAAGCGTCATTGTGCTCGGCATGTCCTACGGGCCGGACCGGGATCCGCTGGACCGTCTGAACGAACCAAATCTCGCCAATATTTCTTGTTACGCCTGGAACCGGGACTATCACGATACGGTCAAGAAAGCGCTGAAACGTATCGCCCGTTGGATGGTTGATGAATTCGATTGCCAGGTTAAGGTCTTCGTCGATACCGCGCCGGTCCTGGAAAAACCGCTCGCCGCCCTCAGCACCATCGGCTGGCAGGGAAAGCACACCAATCTCGTAAGTCGCGATCTTGGTTCATGGTTTTTCCTGGGGGAAATTTTCACCGACCTTCAACTGAATGCCGACGAACCAGAGGCGGATCATTGCGGCAGTTGTCGGGCCTGTCAGGATATCTGTCCAACGAACGCGTTTCCGGCGCCCTATACCCTGGACGCGCGGCGCTGTATCTCCTACCTGACAATCGAACATAAGGGCCCGATCCCACATGAGTTCAGAGAGGCCATCGGCAACCGCGTCTACGGCTGTGACGATTGTCTGGCTGTTTGTCCTTGGAATAAATTCTCGACGCCGGCCTCACAACCTGACCTGGAGGCCCGTGCCGCTGTTCGTGACGCGTCCTTGGATGACATGTTGGTCCTGGATGACAGGTCGTTTCGGGAGCATTTTCGGAAATCGCCGGTCAAACGCCTCGGTCGGGCGCGCTTCGTCCGCAACGTCCTGATCGCAGCGGGGAACAGTGGCCGTTCGGACCTCGTCCCTATTGTGGAGTCCCTGCTCGGTGATGAGGAGCCCCTGGTTCGGGGCGCGGCGGTGTGGGCCCTATCACGGCTCGCGGACGATGAACGCTTCAGCGAAATCGCCGATATGATACCGCGCGATTCTGAACCTCTCGTTCGGGACGAGTGGGCGTTCGCACTTGGCCGCGGTTAGCGTTTCTCGATCAAGGCGCCGAAAAAACCGTCCATTCCGCCCTTATCGGACAGGTAATGCGGCAACAGGCGAACCCAGCCCGGTCCGGTAATCCCTTCATCGAAAGGGGCCGAAAGCTTTGCCGGGATCAGTTGGGCATCCTGACGACGGGCCAGAAGCGCCTCGATCCGCTCTTCGCCTTCCTCCGGCTGGAGGGAACAGGTCGCAAAGACCAATCTTCCACCCGGCTTCAGCATATCCAGCCCGGCGTCCATCAATCGATCCTGGAGGGCCGAGAGCCGCACGACATCGTCCGCCGACTTCAAGCGCCCGAGATCAGGATGCCGCCTGATCGTTCCGGTGCCGCTGCATGGCGCATCGATCAACACCATGTCGATCGGCTGATCCGGTTTCCATTTTGTGGCATCGGCGGCGGTTACGTCAGCAGAAAGGCTTAGCCGATCGAGGTTCTCCCTGAGGCGCCGCAAGCGGGCTTCGGATCGGTCAATGGCCACGACTTCAGCACCAGCGGATACTAACTGGGCCGTTTTCCCGCCGGGCGCTGCACACAAGTCTGCGATGCGACAACCTTTGACGTCGCCCATCAGGAGGACAGGCATCGTTGCCGCTATGTCCTGGACCCACCATGTGCCGCGATCGAAACCAGCCAGCCCCGCCACGTCGCCATGATCGTATAGCCGCGCGGTCTGGGGTCCCGCACGAACAGCCTGAAGGGCCTCGACCGTTTCCTCGATCCGATGAAGCCCAGCCGTCACGTCCAGAGGCGGTTCCGGCAACATTGCCTCGGCGATCGCGCGAGCGGTCGGTTCGCCATAATGATCGCACCAGCTTCGCCAAAGCCAGGGCGGGCAGTTCAGTCGGGCGGCATCCTGGTCTCTGGCAACACTACCCGCCTCAGGCGCCGCGCGGCGCAACACGGCATTCACCAATCCCTTGAACGCCCCCAGTTTCCGCTTTCCGGCCAACCGCACGGATGCATCAACGGCTGCATGCGGGGGCGTGCCTAAGAAAACCAATTGCGCCAACCCGATCCTTAGCAAGGTGCGTAGTGCACGTCCCTTGGCGCCGCCTGGATCGCGTTCCAGGTAGCGATCGATCAAGGCATCGAGTTGACCGAGGCGGCGCAGCACTGTTCGGGTCAACAGCAGCGCAAAAGCACGATCGCGCCCCTCCAATGGTTCCAGCAGCGCGCGCTCGTCAGTCGCCGCCTCCTCCAGGGTTCTTCGCCGGCCGAGGATGCGTTCCAGCAAAGCAAAGGCGGCCTCCCGCGCGGGAAGCCCGGCCGGTGCGGATTGTGTTTTCTTGGGTGGGCGCGCGTTCATGCCGCCTGTTTAGAGGGGAGCAAGGCGCTATTCAAACCATGTCTCTGAAACAGGGGAGAGTATTGGCCGTCAGCCCCATGGCCCGCTTGTGCTTGACGCCCTCTGGCCCGCCATGGCTTGCAGCCGCGCGATCCGGTCCGCCATGTTCGGGTGCGTGGAGAACAGGCCGTCGATCGATCGTGCGTGCAGCGGATTGACGATGAACAAATGCGCCGTCGCCGGGTTATTCTCGGCCGCCAGGTTGTCGATGACTTCGGCGCCACGTTGCAATTTGTCCAGGGCTGATGCGAGCCATAGAGGATGACCGCAAATCTCGGCGCCGATCCGATCCGCTTCAAACTCCCGGGCACGGGAAATCGCCGTCTGGACCAACATCGCGGCGATCGGACCAACGATCATGACCAGCAGGATGCCGATCATCCCCAACGGGTTGTTCCGGTTATCCCCGCCAAAGAGCTGTGTGAACATCGCGATATTGGCCAAGGCAGAGATCGCGCCGGCAATCGTCGCGGTAATCGTCATGGTCAAGGTGTCGCGGTTCTTCACATGCGCCAGTTCGTGGGCCATGACACCGGCGATTTCCTCGTGATTTAGGCGCTTTAACAGGCCGGTCGTCGCCGCGACGGCAGCGTTCTCCGGATTTCGGCCGGTTGCGAAGGCGTTCGGCTGCGGGTTCTCGATAATGTAGACCTTCGGCATCGGCAGTTCAGCGCGATCAGCCAGTTGCTCGACAATCCCGTATAGCGACGGCGCGGTCCGGGCGTCGACCTCGCGTGCGCCATACATGCGCAGCACGATCTTGTCGGCGTTCCAATAGGCGATCAGGTTGCCAATTCCGGCGAAGGCCAGAGCGATCACCATGCCGACCTCGCCGCCGATCATGAAACCGCAGCCAACAAACAGGGCCGCCATGCCCGCCATCAAGATTGCCGTTTTTGCCGTATTCATCCTGGATTAAGTCCGGTTCGTTTTCGTCGCTTTTTAGATGGTGCTCACGGGGGGCCGTTTTCAAGAACTTGCCAAGACCGGGACGTCGGACCATATGTCACAGCATGAGCCTGCTCGACAAATTCAAGCAATCGATCACGCCGAAGCAACCGCAGCCCCCGAAAGGGGCGGAAGACGCGGTATCGGCGGAAGAATTACCGCCTGGCACCGACTCCCGGCGCGAAGCCGAGTGGAAGGCGGAACAGGCTGGCGCCAAGTGGCGGTCCGAGGCCGAAGCCAAAGGCGAGGTCGAGAAAGAGGTCGGCGGCCCCAAAGGACTGGAACCCACACGATACGGCGATTGGGAAAAAGCCGGGCGCTGTTACGACTTCTGAACCAGGGCGCCCGTGAACAAACGCCGCAACCAGACAAGGGGCGGATAATTGTGCTGGCGGCCATGCCAAAGGGTCGAAATCGTGAATTCCGGCGCCTCGAAGGGTAGCGGGCTGATCGCGAGACCTTCGAGCAGTTCGCACTGATGCGTCAGAATACCCGGCACTGTCGCGACCAACGGGACGGTCTGGACATAATAGGCCATCGTCAAATAGTTCGGACTGACCAAACTCACATGTCGCCGTCGGTTTCGGTCGGCGAGGATGTCATCGACGAAATCGTTTCGATCCCCCCGCTCTGACATCACGATATGATCTAGAGCGGTGTATGTTTCCAGATCCAACGGCGCCTCGACACCGGTTTGGTCGGTACTGAAAACACAGACATGCCGATCGGACAGGACCGGCGCTTTCCGCAAAGTGGACGCGACTCTGGGGAAAATGCCGAGCGCCAGATCGAGGGTTCCATCGATCAAGTCCCGCTCTACCCGATCATTGTCGAGTGGCAGGACCGTCAAGGTAACGCCGGGCGCGCTGTCGGCAATTTCCGCCAAAGCGGGCGAGATCAGTGAGGCCTCGACGAAATCAGCCGCCGCAACGGAAAAATTCCGCTCGGCCGTGGCCGGATCGAATGCCGTTTCCAGCCGCAAAGCCTGTTCGATCGTATAGAGCGCCTGCCGGACGGCGGGTGCCATAGCGGCCGCACGCGGCGTCGGCTCCATGCCGTTGGCGCCGCGTACGAAAAGCTTGTCACCGGTGATCGCGCGCAACCGCCCCAGCGCGTGGCTGACAGCGGGCTGACCCAGTCCCAGGATGTCAGCGGCATGTGTGACAGAGCGTTCACGCATGACGAGGTCGAAGACCTTAAGCAGGTTGAGATCTAGATTATCGATATCGATCTCGGTCATGTCTCCATGAATAACACAAATACAAGAATATTGTGGGGTAACCGACTGACCGACTCTTACATGGCCGCGGCTTTATCCTCGCCGGCCTGCGCGGCATAGATCGACGTATAGCCGCCGGACCAATCCGGTGGCATCTGACACGGCCGCGGATCGTGATGGGCCCAAAGAACGGGCTCTCCCCGCACGATTTCATAGACATGCGCCGATGGGTCCGGATGCGGCGTATAGGCCTTGGCATCGGCGGATGTATAGCAGTTCAGCAACAACGGCCTTGGAAGCGGCGACTTGCTGGACGGCGAGAAATGCAAAGTCCGGGCGTTGTGTATGGTGATCGATCCCGCCGAACCGGTCAGATATTCAGCTTTCGCCATATCCAGGGTCGCGGCGTCCGCGTCACTTAACATGCCGGTCCAGGTTCCATCCGCATCATATTGATTGAACAGGGGTTGGTTATGTGACCCTGGCATGACGGCAAGAGGACCATTCACCATGTCCGTATCGGCCAGATAACAGCCGACAGTGAAGACGTTGTAGTTGGTGTGCGGGAAGAACTGGATGTCCTGATGCCACTTCACGGTATCGCTTTCATCGAACCATTTGAAGTTAAGCTTGGAATGATGAAAGACGACGTTCGGACCCGCCAGGTCGGCAGCGACATCGGCCAAGAGACCCGTCGCGAACTTCCAATAAACGTCGTGCTGTTCGTCAGGTCGCTTCAGACGCCTAAGCACTGGATTGTCCGAAGTGTGCCCGGGTCCGATGTCGAATACGCGCCCTGATACCGTTTCCGCCCGACTGCGATCAACAAACTCTTCCGTTACCCGAACCAGCTCTGCGATGGTTTCGTCGGGCACAAGGCTTTCGACCCCGACATAGCCGTGTTCGAAATAGTGTTCCCGCTGTTGCTGGGTCAGTACCCGTGGCGGATGGGCAAGGATCTCTTCCGGTGTCATCACAGGCCTCCAAAGCTACGCAAGTGTAGCGCCAGGCCTATGGGTCGGAAAGTGGGGTTCCAAAGGGGAGCCCGGCTCCCCTTTTGTGGATTTGGTTTGCTATCCGGCTTTACGGAAGACCCACGGCGCGGAGGCGCCACGCGCTGTTTCATAGGCTTCGATGGCGTCGTCCTTTTGCAGGGTCAGCCCAATATCGTCGAGGCCGTTCAACAGACAGTGCTTCCGGAATGGATCCAAGTCGAAGGCATGTTCCTCCCCGTCCGGATCGATGACTTTCTGGTTTTCAAGATCGACGGTGAACTGGGCGTTCTGACCACGCTCCGCCTTTTCCATCAGGGCCTTGACCGTCGCTTCCGGTAGCTTCACCGGCAGGATGCCATTCTTGAAGCAGTTGTTATGGAAGATGTCCGCAAAGCTGGGCGCGATAACGCAACGAATGCCGAAGTCCAGAAGGGCCCAGGGCGCATGTTCGCGGCTGGACCCGCAACCGAAATTGTCCCCGGCGACCAGAATTTCCGCGTGACGATAGGGGTCGCGATTCAGCACGAAACCCGGCTTCTCATTACCATCATCGTCAAAGCGCATTTCGTCGAACAGATTCTTGCCAAGCCCCGAACGTTTGATGGTTTTCAGGAACTGCTTGGGGATGATCATGTCGGTGTCGACATTGATCATGTCCATCGGCGCGGCAATGCCGGTCAGTGTTTTGAAGGCTTTCATCTATCTACTCCTTCTTCAACGGCCCGACGTCAACGACCCGAGCGACGCTTCATCAGCGCCAGCATCAATAGGCCTTCGGGGCTTTCGGGATCGATGTCGTTGGCGGCTTCGGGCAGTTCAACCTCCCAACCGTCGCGGTGCATATCGCGATTGAACATACGCTCCAGAAAGTCGAACGGCAGCGGCGCTGTTGGCAGAACCATCACAGGAACTCCCTGACATCGGCCAGACGACCCTTGATGGCAGCAGCGGCGGCCATGCCGGGGCTGACCAGATGGGTCCGCCCGCCGCGCCCCTGACGGCCCTCGAAGTTCCGGTTGGAGGTCGATGCGCAGCGTTCGCCCGGCTTCAGCTTGTCGGCGTTCATGGCCAGGCACATGGAGCAGCCCGGCTCGCGCCAATCGAAGCCGGCCTCTTTCAGGACGCGGTCCAGACCTTCACGTTCCGCCTGTTCCTTCACCAGACCGGAACCGGGGACGACCATCGCATGGACGCTGTCGGCAACCTTGTGGCCCTTGGCGATTTCGGCGACGGCACGCAAATCCTCGATCCGACCGTTGGTGCAGGAGCCGATAAAGACCTTGTCGACCGAGACATTGGTCAAGGGCGTACCGGCGGTCAGACCCATGTAATCCAGCGACCGTTGGGCGGCGACCTGTTTGGCTTCGTTATCGAAGCTTTCCGGCGTCGGAACAGAGGCTGTGATCGGTGCGACATCTTCCGGGCTGGTGCCCCAGGTGACCTGCGGCGGGATGTCGGCGACATCCAGCACGACTTCGGTTTCGTAGCTTGCACCCTCGTCCGACGGCAGGCTGCTCCAATACGCAACGGCCTGTTCCCATTCGCCACCCTTGGGCGCCATCGGCCGACCCGCCAGATAGTCGAACGTGGCTTGGTCCGGGGCGATCAACCCGGCGCGGGCTCCGCCTTCGATGGTCATGTTGCAGACGGTCATCCGACCTTCCATCGACAGGTCCCGGATAGCCTGGCCGGCGAACTCGATGACGTGGCCAGTCCCGCCGGCAGTCCCGATCTTGCCGATAATGGCAAGGATCAGGTCCTTGGCGGTGACACCCAGCGGCAGGGCGCCATTGACCGTGACACGCATGTTCTTGGCCGGTTTCTGCAGCAGAGTCTGGGTCGCCAGAACATGTTCGACCTCCGACGTGCCGATCCCGAACGCCAGGGCGCCGAATGCGCCATGGGTCGCGGTGTGGCTATCGCCGCAGACAATGGTCATGCCGGGCAGGGTGAACCCTTGTTCCGGGCCAATGATATGGACGATGCCCTGACGGATATCGTCCATACCGTAGTATTCGACCCCGAAATCGGCGCAGTTCTGGGCCAGCGCATCAACCTGGATCCGGCTTTCCTCGTCCTCGATCCCAACGCTGCGGTCGGTGGTCGGCACATTGTGATCCGCGACCGCCAGGGTCAGGTCGGGACGGCGAACTTGCCGGCCCGCGTTGCGCAACCCCTCGAAAGCCTGCGGGCTCGTCACCTCATGGACTAGGTGCCGATCAATGTAGATAAGGCAGGTGCCGTCTTCCTGGCGATCGACCAAATGGGCGTCCCAGATTTTGTCGAACAGCGTTTTCGGTGTCGTCATCGCTCGGCAACTCCCTTTTACTTGATGCGCGTCCGCTAGGTCCGACCTGGGCCAACCGTGGCCGGACCTATGTACCCAACTTACTTCTTGGCCGCTTTTGTCGGCATACCGCCGGTCATCCCCCGACCGGTCTTACGCTCGACGATACGCGCCGACTTACCGGTGCGGCCACGCAGGTAGTAGAGTTTCGAACGGCGAACCTTACCGCGGCGGATCACGTCGATGCCTTCGATGCGCGGGCTGTACAGCGGGAAGACACGCTCGACACCTTCGCCGTAGCTGATCTTACGCACTGTGAAGGCGGAGTTCAGACCGGCATTCTTCCGCGCGATGCAAACGCCTTCGAAGGCCTGCACACGCTCACGGCCGCCCTCGACGACCTTCACCCGAACCCGAACGGTGTCGCCGGGGGAGAATTCAGGGAACCCGCCTTCGGGGGTCCGCTTCGCGGTTTGCTCTTGTTCGAGCTGTTCAATGATATTCATCGTACTGTTCCTTTCGTCTAAGCAACATGTCCAGTGGTCTGCCCGGCCCGCTCGTAGCGGCGCCATAGATCCGGGCGGCGCGCCGCCGTGATCCGTTCCGCTTCCTGAAGGCGCCAGGCCCTGATTCTTTCATGATGGCCGCTGGTCAGGATGTCGGGCACCGTGCGCCCTTCCCACTCAGCCGGCCGCGTGTAGAGCGGGTATTCCAGAAGCCCCCGCTCGAAACTTTCCTCTTCCAGCGATTCCTGAGACCCCATGACGCCCGGTAACAGCCGCACGCAGGAATCCAAAATCGCCAAGGCCGCCGGTTCGCCACCGGACAGCACAAAATCGCCGAGGCTGATCTCCAACACATCCCATTTGTCGAGAACGCGCTGATCAACTCCCTCGTACCGCCCACACAACAGCTTCACGCCAGGTGCCGTCGCCAGATGTCTTGCCTGATCCTGGTCGAACGGCGTTCCGCGTGGCGTTAGGTACACCAAAGGTCCGGGTCTCTCGGCCACATGGCTGATCGCCCGATCAACCACATCGGGCCGCATAACCATGCCCGCGCCACCGCCAAACGGCGTGTCGTCCACCGTGCGATGCCGGTCCGTGGCGAAGTCACGGATGTCGTGCGTGGCCAAGGACCAATGCCCCGCTTCCAGCGCCTTGCCGGCGATGGACTGACCCAGCGGACCCGGAAACATTTCCGGGAACAGCGTCAGGACAGTAGCCTGCCAGGGAGCGTCAGTCATCGCTGCCTCCCTCGCGATCCGCCTGCGCCATGATCTCATCCAGGTCAGCTATTTCGATAAAACCGGCCGCAACCTCGACAATCGGCACCGCGTCCCGGGTGAAGGGTACGTAGAACGTTTCCTTCGCGCCGGGTTTGACCCCGTCCGGAGCAATCTCCAGTACGTCACCGCCACCGAAATCATGGACAGAAACAATCGCCCCGATCGTCTGGCTCGTGGCATCATGAACGGTCAAACCGATCAGGTCCGCGACATAGAAATCGTCCGCATCCTGATCACCGCTGTCTGACGCTGACGCTGGCGGAAGCTGGTGCCGGGCGATCGACAGTTCCGTGCCTTTCAGCATCTCGGCCGCGTTTCGGTCCGAAACGCCATCGACCGATGCCAGCAGTTGCCCTTTCACGGTCCCTTTGACGGTCAAGTCGACAGGACGACCCGTCGCGTCATCGTGCACCGCCCCATAGGCCAGCAGATCTTCCGGAACCGCCGTGAAGCTTTTCACCCGCACCAGACCACGCACGCCATGAGCGCCCGTGATCACGCCCAGGACGAGAGTGTCCCGGGTTGTCATGCGGTTTGCGGCTTCCTTGGCCATCAGGGTCGATCCGTCGGGCATGGTTCCATCCAAATCAGCCGGCTGATGCCGGCCAGCACCATGGCATTAGGCCTCGGCGGCTTCCTCGGCAGGCGCCTCTTCGGCCGGTGCCTCCTCGGCAGTAGCTTCGGCAGCGGCGGCTTCCTCGGCCGCCTTCCGGGCTTCCTCGGCCTCGCGGCGGCGCTCCTGCTCTTTCGCCTTGGGCTGGTTCTTCTTGGTCTGGTTCGGAATGGCCGGCTTCTCTAGAACGCCCAACTCGGCCAAGAAGCGATGGACGCGCGGGCTCGGCGACGCGCCGACCGACATCCAATACTTCGCGCGATCCACGTCGAGGCGCAGGCGCTCGTCATGGTCCTTTGGCACCATCGGGTTGTGGATGCCGATCTTCTCAATGAAGCGACCGTCGCGCGGGCTGCGGGCATCCGCCACCACGATGCGATAGAACGGGCGCTTCTTGGCCCCACCACGGGCCATGCGAATTCGCAAAGACATTGTTTCCGTTACTCCTTCCTAAACTCGATCAATTCGTTTGATCCATTGCGTCCGGACGATCCGGGCGTCTTGTTCCAAAACCTCTAGCGGCGACCAAACCCTGGCGGCAAACCGCCGCCGCCCAGTCCCGGTAGTCCACCACCGGTTGGCAATGCACCCCCGGCCGGACCCATGTCACCGCCACCCAGGCCGGGTAACGCGCCCATCAGGCCCTTCTTGCCGCCCATTTTTTTCATCTGTTTCATCATCTTGCCCATCATCTGGTGCTGTTTCAGAAGCTTGTTGATGTCCTGAACCGATGTTCCCGATCCACCGGCTATCCGTCGTTTGCGGGATGCGTGCAGGATTTTCGGGTTCCGGCGCTCGGCCGGGGTCATTGACGAGATGATGGCTTCCTGTCGCTTCAACTGCTTTTCGTCGACATTAGCCGCTTTCATCTGTTTCTTGATCTTGCCGACGCCAGGCAACAAGCCCATCAGGCCTTCCAGGCCACCCATCTGGCGCATTTGGCGAAGCTGCTGGGCCATGTCCTCGAGGTCGTATTCGCCCTTTTGCATTTTGCGGGCGATCTTCTCGGCCTCGTCCTGGTCGATGGTTTCCTGCGCCTTCTCGACCAGGGAGACGACGTCGCCCATGCCAAGGATGCGGCCGGCGATCCGGTCGGCCCGGAAGGCTTCGATTTGGTCGATCTTTTCACCGACCCCGATGAACTTGATCGGGCACCCCGTTGTTGCCCGCATGCTGAGCGCCGCGCCGCCTCGCGCATCGCCATCGACCCGGGTCAGAACGATGCCCGTAACATTAATCCGCTTGTGGAAACTGTCCGCGACATTAACCGCGTCCTGGCCGGTCATCGCGTCAGCAACCAGCAGGATTTCCGACGGCGATGTCGCGTTCTTGACCGCCGCGACTTCCGCCATCAGCGGCTCGTCCACATGTAAACGACCGGCGGTGTCCAGCAGGACGACATCAAAACCGCCCAGCCTGGCCGCCTGCATGGCGCGACGAGCGATATCCACCGGTTGCTGCCCGGCGATGATCGGCAAGGTCGTGACGCCGGTTTGCTCACCAAGGATTTTCAATTGCTCCTGGGCCGCTGGACGATTGACGTCCAGGGACGCCATCATGACCTTCTTTTTCTCGCGCTCCGTCAGGCGTTTGCCGAGTTTCGCGGTCGTCGTCGTTTTACCGGAACCCTGAAGACCGACCATCATGATGGCGAGCGGCGGTTCGCCTAACAGCGCCAGATCCTGATCCTCGGCACCCAACATATCGACCAGGGCGTCATTAACGATCTTTATGATCTGTTGCCCGGGCGTGACGGATTTCAGGACCTGTTCGCCAACGGCCTCTTTCTGGACCTTGGCGATGAAATCCTTGGCGACCGGCAAGGCGACGTCGGCCTCGAGCAATGCCACGCGAATATCGCGCATGGCGGCCTTGACGTCCGCCTCCTTCAGCGCGCCGCGGCGTGTCAGGGAATCGAATACCCCGCCAAGTCGTTCCGACAACGATGCGAACATCGTAAATCCTTCCCGGTTGATCGCCCGGTTGATCCAGCGCCATCCAGAACACGTATAGCCAAACGTAAATCGCGCCAGTGCGCGAAACTCGCGGACTGGCGGGACCTTTCGGGGGCCGCCCGAAGGGCCGGTCTAGCGAAGCTGACCTGAATGACGGCGCTGCTTTTAGTCCTTGGCGACCTCTTGGTCAAGCCAACAGAGTCTGGGTTGAATGCCTAAAAAAATCTTCGACCAAAGGCAGTTACAAATGGTCTGGCAAATTCTCTTTAGTTTATTGAATGCAGTTTCCACTATTAAAGGTTGATAGGCCTTTAGGTATATGCCATGTTCCCTTTTTGCGGGTATCGAAAGGGTTCCACTATGTCAAGAATAGGCTCCGACGCGCCATCGATTTCTCACCGCCGGAAAGCGACGGTCGTCGACGCCTATGTCGGTAAACGCATGGAAGCCCGCAGGCGAGAAGTGGGCGTCACGCAAGCATCCCTGGCCGCCCGTATCGGCATTACCGACAAGCAACTCCGCAAGTATATTATCGGAACCAACCGGGTGAGTGCCGGGAATCTCTATACCATAGCGACAGTCCTTCGGGTTCCGATTGGCTACTTCTTCGAAGGGCTGGAGGATTACCTGAGCGACGATCAGGCCGCTGAACATGGGCTGGCGGCGCATCCTCCCACTGCCAGATCAAGGCCTCGAGCGCCGAAGATGGGGGAGGCCGACGCCCTGTTGCAGGCCTTCCAAGTCCTTTCACCGCGCCGACGCCAAGCCTTCCGCAAGCTGGTCGCGGCGATTGCCACCAATACCGAAGATGTCGATAGATAGTTTTTACATCAATTCATAGCTGTAGTTCTCGAGTTTCGTAACAAGGACAACGCGGGATCGCCCCTGGTTCCGCACGGCTGATCTTTCCAGTGTGTTGATCTTTCCACTGTTGGGTAGGGCATGGGCCGGTTCAGCAGTACCGCCATGATACACCACCCACCCAAACACCATGCACCCGCCCTTCGGGCCCGCAACTTGGCCATAATGATTGCTTTCCGCACGTGGTCGCTCATATAAGGTGCCCGAAGGCCACAGGCCGATCCGTAAGTCCGTGAGATAGAGTAGACTGACCGATGGTCGCATTCTGGAAAATGCATGGCTGTGGAAACGACTTTGTCGTGCTGGACGCGCGCGCGAACCCGCTTGCCTTGGCAGAGGAAACCGTCCAGCGAATCGGCGATCGGCATCGGGGGATCGGTTTCGATCAGCTTCTGGTGATCGAACCGCCCAGCAATGGTGCCGCCGCAGCTTTCATGCGAATTTACAACACCGACGGCAGCCAGGCGGGCGCCTGCGGCAACGGAACCCGCTGCGTCGCGGACCTGTTGATGGGGGAAACCGGTGGTGACAGCATTGCAATCGAAACGCAACGCGGGCTCCTAAAGGCTGAGCGACGGGACGACGCAACGGTCAGTGTCGACATGGGCCCGCCGCAACTTGAATGGCAAGATATCCCCCTGGCGCGAGAGATGGACACGCTGGCCCTGCCCATCGATGAGGGTCGGTTAACACAACCCAGCGCGGTCGGGATGGGAAATCCCCATTGCATCTTCTTCGTCGACGACTCGGACGATCCGGCTGTCGCCGTCGAAACAGTTGGCCCGCGCCTGGAGCACTATCCGCTTTATCCCGAACGTACCAATGTCGAGATTGCGAGCCTTGTCGAACCCGGTGTCTTGCGGCTCAGGGTTTGGGAACGGGGGGTCGGTGTGACCCTGGCCTGCGGATCCGGAACCTGCGCCACCGTCGTGGCAGCATCCCGCCGGGGTCTGGTGGATCGCTCGGCAGACGTCATTGTCGACGGTGGGCGACTGCATATCGACTGGCGCGCGGATGATCATGTTGTCATGAGCGGGCCGACATCCCTGAGCTTCACCGGCGATCTGTCCGCACTGCTTTCGTCATGACAAAGGATGCGCAAGAAACCGCAGGACCGGAAGTCGTGACCTTCGGCTGCCGACTGAATGCATTCGAATCCGAAATCGTGCGCGATGCACTATTGGCTGCGGGCTCGGAAAACGCCGTGGTCGTCAACACATGTGCGGTCACGGCCGAAGCCGAACGCCAGGCGCGGCAAACAATCCGCCGTCTTCGCCGGGAACGGCCGGACGCCGAAATCATTGTCACCGGTTGCGCCGCCCAGATCGATCCCGCGAACTATGCCGCAATGCCGGAAGTGGATCGCGTCGTCGGCAATCGCGAGAAGCTGGAACCAGTGACCTATGGCGCCGAAAGGTCGGAGCCGGTCCTCGTCAACGACATCATGTCCGTTCGCGAGACCGCCGGCCATATGGTCGCCGGACTTGATGGACGCGCCCGCGCTTTCGTCCAGGTCCAGAATGGCTGCGATCATCGCTGCACTTTCTGCATTATCCCTTACGGCCGCGGCAACAGCCGATCCCAGCCCATGGGCGTTGTTGTCGAACAAGTCCGAAGACTACTGGCATCCGGACATAAGGAAATTGTGCTGACCGGCGTGGACATCACGTCATACGGGACGGATCTTCCCGGCCAGCCCAGTCTGGGTCAGTTGGTCAGGCGTCTGTTGAAGGCAGTGCCGGAATTGCCCCGATTGCGCCTATCCTCGATCGATTGCATCGAGATGGATGAAGAGCTGTTTCGCGCGATCGGGGAAGAGGAACGGCTGATGCCGCACTTCCATCTGTCGCTTCAGGCCGGCGACGACATGATCCTGAAGCGGATGAAGCGCCGACACTTGCGGAACGACGCGCTGGCCTTGATCGATCGAATTCGACGCCTGCGGCCGGATGCGGTGTTCGGCGCGGATCTGATTGCCGGCTTCCCGACCGAAACCGACGGGATGTTCCAGAACACATTGGATTTAATCGCCGATGCCGACCTGACATGGCTGCATGTCTTCCCCTATTCCGAACGGCCTGGTACGCCGGCCGCCCGCATTCCCAATCAGGTTCCAGGGCCCCTCCGGAAGGAACGCGCCGCACGGCTTCGTGCTGCCGGTGAAAGGGCGGAGACAAGATATCTCGCGAAATTGACAGGAACGGACGCCGAAATTCTTATCGAACAGAACGGCCTTGGCCGAACGGAAGGCTTCGCATTGGCGAAGCTTGACCGGAGTGCTCCCGATGGAACATTGCTTCGTGTCCGGCTGGGCACCGCCCGTGATGGTGTTTTGGTGGCGATGCCAAACCCGCATCGCAAGGCTGCCTGATGGCGGGGCCGGGCTGGTTCGAGCGCCTTCGGCGCGGTCTTTCCCGAACCTCGGCCAAGCTGACCGACGGTGTCGCCGGCATTTTCACAGGCCGTCGTCGCCTCGATGACGAAGCCTTGGAGGAACTTGAGGATTTGCTGATCACGGCGGATCTCGGCCCATCCACGGCGGCGAAACTGACTGCCGATCTGGCCAGCACCCGTTTCGACAAGGACATCTCCGCCGAAGAGGTTCGGCAAGCGCTGGCCCAGTCCGTTACCGGAATTCTGGATCCGGTGGCGGTTCACCTGTCGGTCGATCCGGATCGACGCCCATTCGTCATCCTGGTCGTCGGTGTCAATGGCTCCGGCAAGACGACCACCATCGGCAAGCTGGCCAAACGGTTCAGCGACGAAGGCAAATCCGTGATGTTGTGCGCCGGCGACACGTTCCGCGCCGCCGCCGTCGAACAGCTGAAAATCTGGGGCGAGCGAACGAATACGCCGGTCGTCCATGGCGCGACGGGGGCCGATGCCGCAGGTCTGGCCTTCGACGCCTACCATCAGGCCAAGGATAAGGGATCAGACGTACTGCTGATCGACACGGCGGGTCGGTTGCAGAACAAGGCCGATCTGATGGCGGAACTGGAGAAGATCGTTCGGGTGCTCCGCAAGCTCGACGAAACACTGCCTCACAAAACAATTATGGTGCTGGACGCGACCGTCGGCCAGAACGCACTGAACCAGGTCGAGGTCTTCCGCGACATGGTTCAGGTGAATGGTCTTGTCGTTACCAAATTGGATGGTACGGCCAAAGGCGGCGTCCTCGTGGCGCTGGCGGAGCGTTTCGGATTGCCGGTTCACGCGGTTGGGGTCGGGGAGACCGTCGAGGATCTTCGGGGATTCGACGCCAGACAATTTTCAGACGGCCTGATGGGTTTAACGGTTAGCGAGTAACCCGCAGTCCCTAGCCCGTGATGAATGTCAGGATAATTGTTTCCTAGGGTCCGTTGACCGGGTCGCTTGCACTTTCAAGCTCTTCAGCTTCCCTTTCAATCGGCCGGTCGTGATCGGATGTGGGATAACCATCGAGAACTTGGCGCGCCTTACCACAGAACTCGTCGTCGAAACGTCCGTGGGCAACATGAGCGCGACGGTGGGACGGAAAGCCCTGTAATACCGGCTTTCCTGGGCAAGTCGCCGTAAGGCGTCCGGAGCCGAATTGTCGCGGCTGTGATAGTCAAACAGCGTGATCGTGGGGCGAACCATATCGAAGGAACGAACCACTGTATCCGCGCTGGGGCAGGTAATGGGATAAACCTCTGCGTCAAGACAAGCCGTGCGTGCCTCGGCCGTAACGATTGGATCGTCACTCACGATCAGACAACGGCCGACCGGTATCGTGTCGGGATTACCTGATTTTGGGACACCGCCAATGAGCAATTGTTCATGCGAGATCACTTGATCTAACAAGGCCCAATCGGCGGTCAGGTCTTGTATATGGGCGATGAAACGCGGTTCGGTACCAATGCCGGCCAGCACGATCCGAGCCGAGACATCGAAGGTCTCGCCACCGCCACGTTTCGCCTTACCCGCGAACCGGTCACCGAGCAGCCGACCGTCCGCATCGTCAACGAACCGCGTGATCCGGTCACGCAAGAGGTCGAGCAACGTCGCATCCAGCAGGTCGCTGAGCCGAAGCGCTTGTCGCCCGTGCGCCGGGATCTCGAAAATACGCCTCGCCTTCTCGGTCAACTCCAGGATCGACCCGGCGGAATCGAACAGAATCGCTGGGCCGGTAACCGCCGACAAATCGATTGAATGGACCGTGGCATCGGGCTTTCGGGCATCCGGGATTTCTTCACCGATAATCAAAGACCAGCCTGGATTGTCGGCGATGACATCCACGACCGCCCGGAATCGAAGGCGCTCCGGCAGGTCAAATCTCAGAGGAATCCGAATCTTGGCGTCTATCGACCCCTCTGGCGCGCCCTTGGTCTTGGCCATGGTGTTGACCAGCATTGTCACGTCATGGGCATGGATCAGTCGCGCAACCTCTCGTCCAACGAACCGGTCCTTACGAATGTTGAATAGCCCGGTCGCGGCAAGATTCACCGCCGATACGCACCCGGACCCATCCAACCTAACGAAAGGTTGAGTCATCAAATCCAAAGACAGTGTCGCGATCTCGGTCATCATCTATTCCAGGGTCGGCATGACGACGCGTCGTCGTGGCCACTCCAACACCAGCCACGTTTCATCAAATAGAATGAGGATTCAGACGAGGATGTTCAAATAGAAACCGCGCTGCGGCACGCCATCCCGAGGTCCCCGGCCCGCATCGAAGGCGATCAATGTCTTTAGCCGATCGATCGCACCGGAAATATCGAAGGGATCGGCTGATGCACGCCGGTTCGAAGGTGACTGCGGCGGCGAGGGCAAACCGAAACCATCGGTGCGCGTCCCAGTCCGATCAGGCGCCCGCGGCGCACCGCGCCGTGGGTCCGTCCGGACAATCCGAAAGTTATCCTGTGTCGGTATTTTCGCCATTACGCCTTTGAGTCTAAGCGCACTTTCAATTTCGCTCAACCAACTTACATTGGGCAACTTACATTGGCCGTACTTCAGCCAACAGTTTGACGTCTAACCGTGGGTGGTCGCCGGGATGGAAGAAAACCAGGAACAGCAAGCCAAGACAGAGCCAAAATGGCTTCGTCCCGTAACAGAATACGGACCGTTGGCGATCTTTTTCATCGCCTACTATCGCGGAGACTTAATGCTCGCGACAAAGGCGGTCGTTGTTGCCACCGTTATCGCATTGGCGATCTCCTACGTCGTCGCCCGGCGCATTCCCTGGATGCCCTTGATCACGGCCGGAATCGTCGTGGTGTTCGGGGGCCTGACCATCCTGTTGGCCGATGAAACCTTCATCAAGATGAAGCCGACGATTGTTCAGCTGCTATTCGCCGCTGTTTTGTTAGGCGGATTGGCGTTCGGGAAACAACCGCTGAAGCTTGTCCTATCCAGCGCGCTTACGATGCGTGACGCCGCGTGGCGGACTCTAACGATCCGGTTCTCGCTGTTCTTCCTGGTGATGGCCGCGGTCAATGAAGTTGTATGGCGAACGCAATCCACGGACTTCTGGGTCAACTTCAAAGTCTTCGGTTTGCTCGGGATAACGCTGCTGTTTTCCTTGAGCCAGGCGCCGTTCATTGCCCGCGAAAGCAAGAGTACCAGCATTGCGGAAGTTCGGCTATGCCGAGGGTCACTACGATCGCCGTGCCGATGACGGCCTGACCCTGAAGGGGTGCCGAATCGTCAATGCGGTGCGCTGTGTCCCGCCCGAGAACAAGCCGACCACCGCTGAAATCCGGACCTGCCGACCCTTCTTCGAATCAGAATTGGAGTGGCTTGCAGAACTGCGGGTTGTATTGGCGTTGGGAACCATCGCCCATAACACTGTTCTCGCAACCCTCGGGCTCACCCGGTCTCATTTTCCCTTCGGTCACGGCAAGCTCCATGATCTGCCCAACGGCTTGGTACTCGCCGACAGCTATCACTGCTCTCGCTACAATACCAATACCGGGCGCCTAACCACCGAGATGTTCGAGGCCGTGTTTGAGGGGCTCAGGAACCGTCTCGCGTAACGGTTTTTTGCTGGAACCTCATCCGCGATCCCGCAGAACCCGATCCCTCTCTCGGTTCCAATCTCGCTGCTTGATGGATTGGCGCTTGTCCACTTCGCGTTTGCCCTTCGCGAGGCCGATCTCGATCTTGGCGATGCCGCGCTGGTTGAAGTAGAGCTTCAAGGGGACCAGCGTATAGCCTTCGCGCTGAATCTGGCCGCGCAAACGCTCCACCTCTCGGCGGTGCAGCAAGAGCTTCCGCGCGCGCTTGGGTTCGTGGTTGAACTGATTGGCCGCCTCATAGCGCGGGATATTGGCGTTGATCAGATAGAGTTCGCCCTCCTCGTCACCCGCATAGGCCTCGGCGATCGAGGCCTTGCCCGCACGCAACGACTTCACCTCACTGCCGGTCAAGGCAAGCCCCGCCTCCAGAGTGGATTCGATCAGGTAGTTGTGTCGTGCCTTACGGTTCTGGGCGACGAGCGTCGTCGTGCTCGTGGCCATGATGTCCTCCGCGAGACCTCTTCAGTTGATCGGACAGGGGCTCGACGATGACCGGCTAATTGATCAGGCCGGCATGGGTCATGGCTGCCCTTACCTTGTCCTCAGTTGCGGGCGACACCGGGACCATTGGCAAGCGAAGGCGATTTTGCACCAAGCCCAGGACGCTGGCCGCGTACTTGACCGGTGCCGGGCTGGTCTCAACGAACAGCGCCTCGTGCAGCGGCATGAGCCGCGCATTGATCTTGTTGACCGTTTCCAGGTCGCCCTTTTGCCAGGCCTCGTGAAGCTCCGCGCAAGCGCGGGGTGCAATATTGGCGGTAACCGAGATGCAGCCGTGCCCGCCTTGGGCAAGAAACGGCACGATGGTTCCATCCTCGCCGGAGAGCTGAACGAAATCCG
This sequence comes from Alatinidae sp. Z8VKAUB7J3, assembly GCA_010016025.2. Lineage (NCBI taxonomy): Eukaryota > Metazoa > Cnidaria > Cubozoa > Carybdeida > Alatinidae > Alatinidae sp. Z8VKAUB7J3. The sequence continues at coordinate 25,471,209 of JAAAKM020000498.1, forward strand.
GCCCGATCTCACGGGTCGTGCGGGCCGGCCGCTGCAGATCCGCGGTGGCGTCCTTGACCCCGACGATGTTGGGCAAGGCGGCCAGCCGCGCCATGGTCTCAACGCTCATATCAACGATACAGCGACCAGGGATATTGTAGATTATTATCGGTATTTCAACAGCATCATTGATGGCTTTAAAGTGCTGAAATAGTCCTTCCTGAGTCGGCTTGTTGTAGTAAGGCGTGACCACCAGCGCGGCGGTGGCACCAGCTTTCTTGGCGGCCTTGGTCAGATCAACCGCTTCCTGGGTCGAGTTTGATCCGGTTCCGGCGATGACCGGTACCCGGCCGTCGACCGCTTCGACGCAAAGCGCAGTCACCCGCATGTCCTCTTCATGGGTCAAGGTGGGCGACTCGCCCGTGGTTCCGCAGGAGACCACGCCATGACTGCCTTGCTCGACCTGCCAGTTGACAAAATCCTGAAGCCCTTGCTCATCGACCGAGCCGTTGGCGAAAGGCGTGATAAGCGCCGGAATAGATCCCCTGAAGATCGGGCCTGACATGGCTAAACCCCTGATTAATCTCTATCGGTTTGAATTGACTTATGCGGGCAAGCGATGGCGCTCAAGCCAATCTACCGGACCTTAGCGGCTGAAACAGGTCGCAGCAAGCCGGGCCGCCCGCGCGTCACACCGCAACACGGGATTGATTAACCGAACAATGTGATAACACTATGGCCACAACAGTGAATCGAGTCGATCCCGTGAGACGCCCAGCCCTCGTCCAATGGCAACTGTTCCTGCGCTTCGCCGGCCGTTTGTCGGCGATCCTGTCGCTGATCCTGGCACTGGCCGCCCCAGGCATCGCCGGTGCCGCCGAACTATCGCGGCGAGACCGCCAGCTCCTCGATCAAGCCTTCGATCTGGTGGAGAAGGACCAATATGGTCGCGCCCGGAGTGTGGCCGCACGGGCCTCCTCTCCCTTGGCGGGCAAGGTGATCCAGTGGCTGCACCTCAGCAGACGCGGCACCGATGCCGAATTCGCCGAAATCTCGGCGTTCTTGGTGGAAAACCCCCATTGGCCCCGGCAACGGGCCCTGCGGCGCAACGCGGAAGCGGCCATGCCTCCAGGCTTGCAGCGCGAGGAGATGCTGGCTTGGTTCAAGCGCTTTCCCCCCCTCACCGCGCCCGGCGTGACCCACTACGGAACGGCGCTGCTGAACGCGGGCAGACGAGCCGAGGCCGCCAAGTTCCTCCGCAAGGCGTGGATCGGAACCAACTTTACCTCCGCCGAGGAAAAGACCTTCAGAAAGCGCTTCATGAAGCTCCTCAAGCGGCAAGACTTCGTCGACCGGCTTGACCGCCTGCTCTGGGAAGGCCGCAGCAAGACGGCCCGCAATCAAGCCCGGCGCTTGGGCAAGGGCTATGCTTATCTGGCGGAGGCTCGCCTGCTCCTGGCCGGCCGGAAGCCCGGGGTCGACTATGCGGTGAGACGCGTCCCCGGGCAGTTTCGCAACGATCCTGGCCTGGTCTATGAGCGCGCGCGCTGGCGCTTGCGCAAGGACCTCGTCAAGGGCGCCATCACGCTCCTGAGCCAGAAGACCGCGCGTGATGGTTCGCATCCCTCGCGCTGGTGGCAGTTGCGTCGCTGGGCGGCGCGGGAGGCGATCCGTATCGGACACTACAAATCCGCCTATCGCATGGCCACCAAGCACAATGCCGAGCGCGGCGCCGATTTCGCCGAGGGCGAGTGGCTGTCCGGCTGGATCGCGCTCAGCTTCCTCAAGGACCCCAAGCGGGCCTATCGGCATTTCACCAGACTCTACGATGGCGTATCCACCCCGATCAGCCGATCCAGGGGCGCCTACTGGGCCGGCGCCGCTGCCAAGGCAATCGGTCGGGAGGACTGGGCCCTGCGCTGGCGCAAGATCGCCGCCGAGCACGGCGAGACCTTCTACGGCCAGCTTGCCGCGCAAAAGCTGAAGCAGCCTCTCTCCATCGCGTTCTCCGCGACGCCGGAGCCCGATGCGCAGACACGCGCGGCCTTCGAGCAGAGGGAACTGGCCAGAATCGTGACCTTGTTGGGGCAGATCGGTGAATCGCGTCGTATCGACGCTTTCATCTACGGCCTGCTCGCCGCGGCGGAAACAGCCGACAGCTTTGCACTCATTTCGGATTTGGCCGACCGGGTCAATCGGCCGGACCTTGCGGTCGTGTCGGCCAAAAAGGCGCGCTCAGCGGGTTTTGTCCAACCGGAGCGGTTGTTTCCCCTCCCCGACCTGCCGAAGCTCGGCGAAGATCCCGAGCCGGCCTTGGTTCTCGCCTTGATTCGCCAGGAAAGCGTGTTCAACGAGGGGGCGATCAGCCCAGCAGGCGCGCGCGGCCTGATGCAATTGATGCCGGCGACCGCGAAACGCGAGGCAAAGCACCTCAATATCAGCTATCAAAAGGCCTGGCTGACCAACAAGCCGGCCTACAACATGCGTTTGGGCAGAACCCACTTGCGCCGGCTGATGGAAGAGTACAACGGCTCCCCCGTACTCGCCTTGGCGGCCTACAACGCCGGCGCCTCGAACGTCTCCAAATGGATTGCCAGAAACGGAGACCCGCGCAGGCGCTCGGTCGATACCGTGCACTGGATCGAACTGATTCCCTTCAGAGAGACGCGCAACTATGTCCAGAGGGTGCTCGAGGGCCGCTCGGTTTACCGTGCGCGCCTGGGCGTTGCCGGAACCCCGCTGCCTCTGGAGCCGGCCACGGCGGAGTTGTATAACAGCTCCCAATAGCTTCGTTGCTCCATTCATGGTTCCCTCTATCTGACTGGCTCCCCAAGCATGCCCCATCCGGATTTCGCCGACATCGGCGCTTGCGTGTTCGATGCCTACGGCACTCTCTTCGACGTTCATTCCGCGGTCGCGCGCGGCGGCGAGACTCTAGGGCACAAGGCTGAGCCCATTTCCAATCTCTGGCGCCAGAAACAATTGGAGTACACTTGGCTGCGCAGCCTCATGGGCGCCCACGCCGACTTTTGGCAAGTTACCCAAGAGGCGCTGGGTTATGCCATGGCGGCCAACAAGGTCGATGACCCGCCTCTCGAACGGCACCTTATGGAGCTCTATCTCACGTTGGAGGCTTACTCGGACGTGAGGTCCTGCTTGGAAGGCCTGCGTCACGCCGACCTGAGGACCGCGGTGCTCTCCAATGGTTCGCCACACATGCTGGATTCGGCGGTCAAGTCCGCCGGCCTGGATGAATTGCTCGATGCGACGCTATCGGTCGAGTCGGTTGGCATCTACAAGCCGGATTCGCGGGTCTACCAAATGGCGGCCGATCATCTGTCGGTCGATACGGCGCGCATCTGCTTCGTTTCGACCAATGCCTGGGATGCTTCCGGCGCCGCCCACTTCGGTTTCAAGGTTGCGTGGCTCAACCGCTTCGGCAAGCTCCCGGAACGTCTTCCAGGACGGCTCTCCGCCCAGATGAAGGGTCTGGACGAGTTGTCCGCGCTCGTAAGCCGCTAGACCTTTGACCGGCGATTCGGAGGATCGCGGCCGCGAGGCTGGCTACCGGGAGCGATACATCAGCGCGCCCGACGGCCTGCGGCTTTACTTTCGCGACTACGGCGATCCCCTTAGCCGCGCCACCCCTCTACTCTGCTTGAGCGGGTTGGTCCGCAACAGCAAGGACTTTCATCCCTTGGCGACGCGGCTTGCCGCGGAACGACGGCTGATCTGCCCCGACTTTCGCGGGCGCGGCCGCTCCGACTACGCCTCCGACTGGCGCAGCTATCGCCCGGAAGTCCACCTGGCCGATACGCTGTGCCTGATTCACGGCCTCGGCCTTCACGGCTTCGTCGCTTGTGGTACCTCGTTCGGCGGACTGCTCGCCCTGGGTCTGGCCACGGCCGCTCCGACCCTGATCTCCAGTGTGATCCTCAACGATATCGGGCCCGACATCGGCGAGGCCGGTATCGGGCGTATCAAGGACTTTATCGGACGGGATCAGCGCGAGCCGGACTGGGACGCCGCGGTGTCGAGGGTCAAAGAGATGCTTCCAGACCTGGGTCTGGAAAGCGAGAATGAATGGCGTCAGTTCGCCGAAGCGACCTACCGTTGCGATCCAGCCGGCGGCCTTGCGGTTGACTGGGACATCGGTGTGGCCCGCGGGCTCGAGGCTGCCCGGCCCGACCTTTGGCCGCTGTTTCGGGCCATCGCGCGTTTTCCGGCGCTCGTCCTCCGTGGAGAGCGTTCGGATGTACTCCTGCCCGAGACGCTCCAGCGCATGCTTGCGGAGAAACCGGATCTGATCCACGCTACCGTGCCCGGCAAGGGTCACGCGCCGACCCTGGATGAACCTCTCGCCCGCGCGACCGTCGACAACTTCCTGAACGAGCTGGACAATGCCCGAGACCATTGAGGACCAAGCCAGTCAGGCACCCAGCTTCGCGGACATCGAGGCCGCCGCCGTTCGCTTGCAAGGTAAGGCTGTTCAGACGCCCCTCCTCGAATCTGCTGCGCTGAGCGCCCTGGCCGGTGGCCGTGTCCTGATCAAGCCTGAAACCTTGCAAAGGACCGGCTCATTCAAGTTCAGGGGTGCCTACAACAAAATCAGCCAGCTGGACACAGCGGCCCGGGCGGCGGGCGTGGTCGCCTATTCCTCCGGCAATCATGCACAAGGCGTTGCCGCGGCGGCACAGCTTGCCGGCTTGCCGTCGACGATCGTTATGCCGCGGGATGCTCCGCGGATCAAGATCGACAATACGCGCGGTTATGGCGCCGAAGTGGTGCTCTACGAGCGCGGCGCGCAGTCGCGCGAGCAAGCGGCCGAGGAGATCGCCGAGGCGCGCGGCGCGACGCTGGTCAGGCCGTTCGACGATCCCGACATCATTGCTGGGCAAGGGACCTGCGGCCTCGAGCTCGCTCAAGGGGCCGCCGAGCGGGGAGCGCGGCTGGATGCCGTTTTGATCTGCTGTGGCGGGGGCGGTTTGACCGCGGGCTGCGCCCTGGCGATTCGCGAGCTGAGCTCCAGCACCGCCATTTACTGCGTGGAGCCCCTCGGCTTCGACGATACGGCGCGCTCTCTCGCGGCGGGTCGACGGGTCGCAATTGACCCGGAGGCCAAGTCCCTCTGCGATGCCCTGCTGGCGCCGACGCCAGGGCAACTCACGTTCGCCATCAATCGGACCCATCTGTCGCAAGGCCTGGTCGTGACCGACCAGGAGGTCATGACGGCTATGGCTTATGCGTTCCACACGCTCAAGCTGGTGGTGGAACCGGGAGGCGCGGTCGCACTGGCCGCTCTGCTGAGCGGTAAGTTCGACTGCCGGGGAAAGACGGTGGCGATCGTTCTGTCGGGTGGCAATGTGGACCCGCAGGTCTTCGCCGAGGCGATCCAGGCCGCGAAGCCGGCATAGGCCCCACTGGACTCTACCAGAGTCGGCGGAGCACCCGTGGGCGGGTCAGCCCGCCAGGGGTTTGGACAGGGACGTCTGTCCGCCACCCGCGCCGTTGCTGGACGGCGTGTCCGGCGCGCTGGAAACCGATCCGAGATTCTGTGCGATATGGGGCTTTTGACTCCCGATCCGGCGGATCGATCCTTCGATAAAGGCGCCAGCCTCGATTTCCAGTGACTCGTGAATCACATCGCCCAACACCTTGGCCGTCTTCGCGAGGACGACGGTTTCGGCCTTGAGCTGGCCGGTCACGGTCCCGCAAATGCGCATCTTGTCGGCCGTGACCGCCCCGTTCACCCGGGCATTTTCGCCGATGGTCAGGGTCCGGCTGCTGATGTCTCCATCGACCGCCCCATCGACCTGCAGGTCGCCATTGCTGGTCAGATCCCCGGTGATGCTGAGATCCGCGGAGATGATCGAGGGCACACCACTGCTCTTCGGCCGTTCGGCGGGCCCGGCGCTCTTGGGCGTGGGCGCGGGCTTGCTCGAAGTCTTGTTAGCTTTTGAAAACATGCTTTCCTGCCTTCAGGAATTTCATCGGGTCGACCGGCTGACCCTTGACCAGGACTTCGTAGTGAAGGTGCGGTCCCGTGGACCGTCCTGAGCTGCCGACCAAGCCGATTTTGTCCCGATGATCGATTTCCTGTCCAGGTTTGACAAGAATCTTTTTCATGTGGGCGTAGCGGGTCCTGATCCCGAGGCCATGATCGATCTCGACCATGCGGCCGAGGCCGCCGCGCCATCCGGCGAAAACGACCTTACCCGAAGAGGTGGCATAGATCGGCGTGCGGCTCGGTGCCGAGAAATCCAGGCCTTCGTGAACACCCTTCCTGCCGTTCAAGGGGTCTTTTCGATACCCGAAGCCGCTGCTCAAGCGAAACTGTTCCAGCGGCGCGACCAGCGGCAAGGTGCGTACGATTTCCTGCAAGGCTTCCCAGCGGTCGATATGGAGATCGAGGAGCGCTACGGAGGACTGCAGACCAAGCGACTTGGTCCCATCGCCGACGAACTCGCCGGGAATGAACGGCCCGCCGCGCCCAAGGTCGGCAGACTCACCCTGCACCTGCGACAACAGCTCCTGCAAATCGACCCCGGTCAGTGAGATGGTCTTTTCCATCGTATCCACCGACATGAGCGTACGCTCGGAGAGGCGCTTGACGATCGACTCCTGGGACTTGCGCATATGGGACAGCTCCCGCTCCAGGGAGGCAACCCGCTCGATCAAGCGCATCTTTTCCGTCTCGAGCTCTTCGCCGTTGCTTGTGGCCCGTTCGAGCTCGCTGGTCAGCCGTGCCACGTCCGCGTCTTGGGCCTCGTTCTGGGTAACGGCCTGCTGCAACTCCTTTCGCAGGTCGGCAACCTTGCCTTCCAAGACGGCCTTGCGGCTCTCCAGCTCTTGGTTGCGCGCTTCCGATGCGGTCTTGGTTTCCACCAACCCGGCGACCTCCTGCTCGAGTGCGGCCCGCTCCCCGTCGACGTCCTGCAGTTGCTCCGTCAGCCGCGCCGCCTCGGTTTTGAACTCCTCCCGCTTGACCCGCAACACCTCGCTCTGAGCGACCGCCGAATCCAGGGACTCGCGCAGACGTGCGATGGTGTCCGCGGATTTCGACTTGGCTTCGGTGAGCGCCGCCAGCTCGGGCTCGAGCTGCTGCAACCTCTTCGCGACACGCTCGCGTTCCGCACGAGCTTCCTGCGCGACGACGTTGGTCGCCTTCAGGGATCCACTCATGTCCGCAAGCTCACGCCGCAGGTCCTGCTCGGCGGCCTGAGCCTGAGCGAGGCGGTGGTGCAGGCTGTTTCGCTCGTCCTGAAGCCGGGTCTTCTCAAGCTCGCCCGCAGCCTGCTCTACCGCAGCCTGTTGTTGAAGCTCGGAGATCGACTGCTCCAATCGGCTCCGCGTCCGCTCGGCCGCGAGAACCTGGGACTCCAGTTCCCCAACGCGCTGCCGCAGGCCCTGCTCGCTCGACGCCAGGCTCCCTTGCTGATCCGTCGCCAGCGCAAGCTCCGCGCGAGCCGCCGCCAAGCTAGCTTCGAGCTGCTCGCGAGTCTTCCGGCTCTCGTCCAGTTCCTGCTCTCGTTGTGCGATCTTCTGCCTGAGATCCCGCTCCGCGGCCGCTAGGAAATCCTTTCGCTCGTTCGACTCCGTCAGGTCCGGGCGAAGGCGCGCCAGTTCCGATTGAGCCAGGTCGCGGGCCCCACGCGTCGCCTTCAGCTCCTGCTCCTGCTTGGCCAGCTCCTGTTTGACACTCTGCTCGGCATCGGCCAACTCGCGCTGCCGCGTCTCTGCCACCGCGAGTGACTCGCGAAGCTGCGCGACCGATTGCTCCAAGGCTGCCCGATCATCCTTGGTTTGAGCCAGCTCGGACTCAATCGCCTGCAGCTTCACCCCGAGACGCTCGCGCGCCGCGATGACTTGCGCTCTTTCCGCCTCGGTTTGCTCGAGGGCAGAGGTCATCTCCGCGACTTCGGCCTGCAAAGACGCATTTCTGTTCGCGATGTTCTTGAGATCGATCTCGAATGCCCGCAGGCGGTTCTGAAGATTCTCCCGCGCCAGCACCACGCGATCTCGTTCAGTGACCGAATCGCGCAGATGCTCCTGGATGACTTCAATCGACCTCGTTCCGCCGCTGTCTTCGGTCAATAGGGAGAGGAGATAATCTTGGTTCGCCTCGAGGTCGCTGGTGATCGTGGCATATTGCTCGTGATACTCGCTGACTTCCGCCAGAAGGTCGAAATAGGCAACCTTTTGTTGAGCAATGCGCTGATCCCGCTCGGCCACCACATCGCCATGAAAGTAAACGCTTAAGCTAGCGAAAGCGACCCAGCCGAAGGCCGGTAGCAGAACCAAGCAAGCGGTGATCTGCATCCATTTGCGGATTCGCAGGTACCCGACCCGGTCATTCGCCCGCAGGAAGATTTCTCGGTCAATGAAGATTCTGTCAAAGATCCGTGCGATCGCTCGCCTGTTCCCCTCACGCTCCACCCGGAAGTTCCTCCAACTCAGTGACCGCAACAACTCTGTGCAATTCGGGCTGACAAGGAGCAAAGTTCAAGCGGGACGCTTCCAGGGCTAGCGTGCGTCATCCCAGACATGAAGATTTCCCCCCTAGTACAGTCGCCGGCGCCTCACCACTGTCCAACCATCGCCCAGGGCCCGATTCGGCCCCTCTTTTGTTGCTGGCAACACTACCTAGGGCAGGTTCAGGTGGCAAGCATTTAGCAAATACCTGAAACATCCGGCAGGTGTTCTGAACCTCGGGAAGCAACCGTAACTACACCTCTCCCAGATGATCCGTCCTAACCCTTAAGATCGGGTTAACCTTGTTCTTTAACTGGTCTTCTTGGTCGCCCGGAGGGCCATCGAGGAGCAGGCGAGCCGCCGCTCGGGCTTCCATGGCCAGCCAGTCAGGTTCCGGCTAAGCCTTCGTCTCGAAACGAGTTATCGCGTTGTACGTAGGCTATACCCGGCGCAGGGCGGAGGGGACAGCAACCTCTCGAATGCGTGCCCGCGCTTCTTCCGTGACAGGAGCTCGCTCGCGTAGGACCTCTTCGAGCGAACGGGGGGGAAGCTTCAGGTATGGGCTGACAAATTGCTCTTTTTGTTCATTTTTAAGCGATTTATCCACCGTTTTTCCCCAAGCTTATCCACAACATATGGTAGAGAGACACCGAAGTAAACACCAAATATTCTCCCACTGCAAGCGATCCAGGGGGCCACGAACATAATTTCTGGTGTCACGTTTGCCGCCCGCCGGCGACCTTCCGCGGCATGGGGCGCAGATGCTCTTCCGTCATACGGCCGTCCAGGCGATAAGACCGCAATGCGGCCCACTTGAACATCCGGCTTGCGGATCCGAACGGGACGTGGGACAGGCACTGTCATGGACAACGCGACCGAGAACTTCACGCCCGCCACGGCCACAAAATTGACGCAGCTAACCGCCGGACTCCTGGCCGGTCAGCGGAGTGCCTTGGCCAGATCGATCACAGCTGTCGAGGCACAATCGGAACTTGGGCAGGCGCTCCTATCGAAGCTTCGTGCCGAGGCGAGCGACAGGCTGGGTCATGCGGTGGTCATCGGAATCACCGGGCCTCCCGGCTGCGGCAAGTCGAGCCTGACCAACGCACTGCTCGGCGAGCTTCGCGGCTTGGGGAAGCGCCTTGGGGTCATCGCGGTCGACCCTTCAAGCCCCCTGTCCGGTGGTGCGATTCTCGGCGATCGGCTCCGCATGTCGGCCCATGCCTCGGATCCAGACGTCTTCATCCGCTCCCTATCGTCGCGGGGACGCCTGGGCGGACTGGCGCCAGCGGCCAGGGATATCGTCGATGTGATGGATGCGGCCGGTCGGGATTTGGTGATCGTCGAGACGGTCGGCGCAGGACAATCGGATGTGGAGATCTCGACCCTGGCCGACGTCATGATCGTGGTCAGCGCGCCAGGCCTGGGCGACGATATCCAAGCAATCAAGTCGGGCATCCTGGAAATCGCCGACATTCTGGTGGTCAACAAAGCCGATCTTGCGGGCGCGCGGCAGCTTGCCTCCCAGCTTCGCGCCATGTTGGGCCTACGAACCAGGTCCGCGGCCCAGGTTCCGGTGGTGCTCACCTCCGCGACCGAGGGCAGCGGTCTGTCCGACCTCGTCCAGACAATCTTCCAACAGAGCGGCAACAGACCTCGCCGGGACCTCGAGGATCGGTCGCTCGCCGCAATCAGGAAAACGCTGTCCGAGCACCTTTTGCGCCGGGTCACCAATGAGCTTGCGGCTCGAGGCCCCGAACTGGAATCAAGCCTTTGCCGCTCGATCCAGCGCGGTGATCTGTCCCTGGAGGCCGCCGCCCAACAGTTCGTTGACGAGTACCTGATCTCGCGGTCGAAACCATAGGCGGAGGCTCTTCTGGAAGTCAGCTCATGCGTAAGCGGTCAAATGGACTCTGAAACGGCGATCGGCCAATGAGAGATGCCGGTAAAAACGGACGCGAGGCCGGATGGTCCTCAATCTGACCTCCCGCTTCGACATCACCCTTGATGCTATGCGCCGTGTCGCGTGGCACGGCGTGGCTGTGGAAATCGGCTCAGAGGCAACACGGCGCGTCGCGGAACGGCGGCAGTCCATCCTCCATCTCATCGACCGCGAACCGGAGCGCGGAGTCTACGGCAAAATCAAGGACCTGGGCGAGATGATCCATCACGCCATGACATCCGACCAGGTCGAGCGTCTGGCCAGTCTCAAGCCTCTGGCCGCGGCGGTTTCCTTCGGTCGGCCCTTTCCTAAACGCGTCGTCCGAGGATTTGTGCTGGCACGCTTCGCCAATATCCTGGACGGACACGCCGCCGCGACGCCGCGCCTGATGCAGGCGCTCGCGGATTTGCTGAACGACGGTCCACTGCCCGAGGTCGCGCAATCCGGCCAAGGCGGTCCCGGGGAGATCCTGGCGCTCTATTCACTCTTTGCCCCACTCTCTCAGCGCTTCGATCTGGAGCCGGGCGAGCGCGGCGCGCTGATCAACGGCGGGCCCTGTGGCGCAGCCTTGCTGGCCGACGCAGCGCTCTCCGCGCGGTCTCGCCTAGACCTGGCGCAGCGGGTGCTGGCCCTGGCGATCGAGGCCTTCGGCGCTCCGCACGAGCATTATGACGAGGCGCTGGGCGCGCTTCTGGGCGGGGCGCACCACGCGGCGGCCTTTCGGGCACTCGGGTCCCTGCTCGACGGCGGCATCGTGGCCGCGGCAGAGCGGAGACATCAGGCACCGGTTAGTTTCCGGATCATCCCCGCCGTCCTCGGCCATTGCCACTGGGCCGTGGGGCAGGCCGAGCAGATGGCGGAAACCTCGCTGTCCGCGGTCGACCACAACCCTGTCTATCTGCCGCCGGATCCAGCGCACCCCAACGGCCGGTGCCTGAGCACCGGTGGCTTTCACAACAGCCTGACCGCCCCGCTGCTCGACGGCCTGGCGGCAGCCTGGGCGGACCTCTGCCTCGTCTGCGAACGCCTCTGCTCGGCCTTGCTGAACGGCCGGGTGTCGGGTTTTCCCGATTTCCTTCTGACCGGCCGGGACATCGGCGAATCGGACGGACATGGCGCGGTCGGCTATCTGCCGATGGCAGTCGTTGGCTATCTGGAAGAGGCCCGGGCGGCGGCGCAGCGTACCTTCATTCCGGCAAGCGATGCTTCGGTCTTCGGTCAGGACGACGTTGCTTCGCCGGTCTTCTTAGCCTGGCCCAAGGAGGCCAAGGCAGGGCGTTGCCTCGATGCGTCTTTGGCCGTGCTGGCGGTGGCCGCATCCCAAGCGCTGCACGCGACCGGGCGCAGCGAAATCTCGGCACCTCAAGCACGACTGCTCGCGGAAGTTCGGGCCCTGGTGCCACCCGTCGAGCAAGACCGGGTGCTCGGCGGCGAGCTTCAGGCCCTGAGCAGGTACTTTACCGAACGGATCTTTGCGGGCGCGGCATCATGAGCGATCAATCGATCAGAGGGTTCCTCGATCTCCTGGACCGGGCCGGTGACTTGACTCGTATCCGCGAGCCCGTCGCCTTGGAGTACGAACTCGCGGCCTACCTCTTCCATCTTGCCGACCGGTCCCCGCTGATCTTCGAGCAGGTCTCCGGACAGGCCCTTCGGGTGACCGGGAACCTGCTCAATTCCCGACGACGGATCGCCCTTGGCCTGGGCAGCGACTGCGCCGGCCTACAGGCACAGCTCATCGAAGCCATCTCCAACCCCTTGCCGCCCGTCGCGGTAGAAGCCGGGCCATGCCAGGAGGTAGTGATAGGGGATCCCGACTTGGCGCAGCTCCCAATCCCGACCTTCTTCGAGCGGGAGACCGGCCCCTACATCACGGCCGGCGCGATCATCGCCAAGGATAGCCAGAGCGGACGCGGCAACCTCTCGATCGCGCGCCTGAAGCCCCTCGGCGGGAACCGGGCCTTCATCGGCATCGCGCCCAATCATCATTTGGCCGTGCTGGCGCGGGCGGCCCAGGCCCGCGGTGAGCAGCTGGACATCGCGGTCACGATCGGCAATCACCCGGCGGTCATGATGGCCTCGGCGCTCTATCTCGGCCTTGGAGACGACGAGTTGGAGGTGGCGGGCGCGCTTCTGGGCGAGTCGCTGCGGGTGGTTGCCTGCCAGAGTCTCGACCTGCATGTGCCGGCGGACTGCGAAATCGTTCTCGAAGGTACCATTGATCCGGAAACACTGGTCGAGGAAGGCCCGGTTTCCGAGTTCCACGGCCTCTACGAGAGATACGGCGCCGGGCCTGTGGTCAGCTTTCATCGCCTGACCCGCCGGCACGACGCCATCTATCAATGCATCCTGCCGGGCTACGCGGCCGAACATCTCATGATCGGCGCGGTTTCGATCGCCGCCGGCCTCGCCAAGCTTCTGCGCGCGGCAATACCGTCTTGCAGGGAGGTGGCGGTCACACCCGGCGGCGCCGGGCGGCTGCACACGGTGATCGCCCTCGAAAAGCCGCGCGCCGGAGAGGCAAAGAAGGCGATCTTCGCCGTATGGGGGGCGGTCAATCTGATCAAGCAAGTCACCGTGGTGGACGCGGACATCGACCCTTGGGATCCGGCCCAGGTCGAATGGGCGCTGGCCACTCGCATGCGCCCGGAGCGTGATCTGCTGGTGGTCGAGGACGTGCGCGCGGACCGGGCCGAGCCCCTGGAGCGGGATGGCGTGATCGCCAAGCTCGGCATCGATGGGACGCGGAAGCCGGGTGATCGCTCCGACTGGGCCCCGGCGCGGCCGCCCGAAGCGGTCCTGGCAAAGGTCAGGACGAAGCTGGAGAATCGGCGGAGCTGACCGCCAACCCGCACACCGAAGCCTGGCATTTTCGACGAAATTCGGCCCTTATGGGCAGGACGCTGAAATTCTCCGCCCGGGTTGGACCCGCACCCTCCGAATCACCACCCCGGGCCGAGAGCCAAGGGAGCCTGCCCGCATGTCTCGTGACCAGAAAATCTTGATCACCCGCCTCTCCGCCGACGACAACGTGGTCGTCGCGCGCAGCTCGATCCTGACCGGTGTCGAGATCCGGGACGAGGCGATCACCACCGGCGGTCAGATCCCCAAAGGACACAAGGTGGCGACGCGGCCGATCGCCAGCGGCGAGGCGATCCTCAAGTACGGCCAGATCATCGGTTTCGCCAGCCAGGAGATCAAGCCCGGCGCCCATGTCCATGAGCACAACTGCGTCATGCGGGACTTCGAGCGGGACTACCGTTTCGCCGAGGCGGTGCCCGAGACGCCACGGCTGCCGCCCGAGGCGCAACGCAGCTTCCAGGGCTTCCGGCGCTCGACCGGCAAGGTCGGGACCCGCAACTACATAGGCGTCCTCACCTCGGTGAACTGTTCCGCCTCTGTCGCCCGCTTCATCGCCGACGCGGTCAATCGGAGCGATCTCGCCGAGGGCTTTGACAACGTGGATGGCGTGGTGTCCTTCGTGCACGGCACCGGCTGCGGCATGGCCGGGTCGGGCGAGGGCTTCGATCTGCTGCGGCGCACGCTCTGGGGTTACGCCTGCCACCCGAACCTGGCCGGCGTTCTGCTGGTCGGCCTGGGCTGCGAGGTCTTTCAGATCCCGCGCCTCAAGGCGGAGTTCGGCCTCGAGGAGCACGACGGCTTCCGCACCATGACCATTCAGGAGTCCGGCGGAACCCGCAAGACCATCGAGCGGGGCGTCGCGGCGATCCGCGAAATGCTGCCCGCGGCGGACCGGGCGCGGCGCGAGACCCTGCCGGCCTCCGAGCTTACCCTGGCCCTGCAGTGCGGGGGCTCCGATGCCTACTCCGGCATTACCGCCAACCCGGCCCTGGGCGCCGCGGTCGATCTGCTGGTGGCGAACGGCGGTACGGCGATCCTTTCCGAGACGCCGGAGATCTACGGCGCCGAGCATCTGCTGACCCGCCGCGCCGAGACCCCGGAAATCGGGCAAAAGCTGATCGAGCGGATCCGCTGGTGGGAGGACTACACGACGCGCAACGGCGGCCAGATGAACAACAACCCCTCCCCGGGCAACAAGGCCGGGGGCTTGACCACAATACTGGAGAAGTCATTGGGGGCCGCCGCCAAGGGCGGGACCACGGCCCTGCGTGGTGTCTACAACTATGCCGAAGCCGTCGACCGCAAGGGCTTCGTCTTCATGGATAGCCCCGGCTACGACCCCTGCTCCATCACCGGGCAGGTCGCTGCGGGCGCCAACGTGGTTTGCTTCACCACCGGCCGGGGCTCCGCCTTCGGCTACAAGCCGGCCCCCTCCATCAAGCTCGCCACCAATTCCAGCCTCTACCGCCGCATGGCTGACGACATGGACATCAACTGCGGCGACATCCTCGACGGTGTCTCGATCCAGGACAAGGGCGCCGAGATTTTCGATCAGATCCTCGAAGTCGCATCGGGCCGGCGCACCAAATCCGAAGAACTGGGATACGGCGACAACGAGTTCATTCCCTGGCAGATCGGCGCGGTCATGTAAGCGTCGCCCGGGCTGCCCGCTTGACCCAGACGCCATATCGGTCGCGTAGGGCGGACCGAGCGGGCCTCGGCATTGCTCTCGCCCTCGGCAACCTGGCCCTCATGGTCGTGGTGAGCGCATTGGTCAAGTGGCTCTCCGACCGCTATCCGGTCAGCGAGCTGCTGTTCTTTCGCTTCGCCTTCGCGCTGCTGCCGCTGCTGTTGTTTCTCCAGCGCAGTGGTGGTGTCGGCGCGCTGCGCACCACACGGCCGATCGAGCATGCCTTGCGCTGCCTCTTCGGGGTCGCCAGCATCTCGTTTTTCTTCACCGCGATCACGCTGATCCCTCTGGCCGACGCCACGGCGATCTTCTTTTCCGCGCCGATCTTCGTCACCGCGCTCTCCGTTCCTCTGTTGGGCGAAGCGGTGGGCCTGCGGCGCTGGACCGCCGTGCTCGTCGGCCTGCTGGGCGTCTTCGTTCTGGCGGGGCCAAGCGGCGCCGAATTCGGCCCCGGCACAGTGATCGCGGTGGCCTCCGCGGTCTTCAGCGCCCTGGTGGCGATCTGGCTACGCCGCCTCAGCCGTACCGAGGTCACCGCCACGATCGCGATCTACTACAACGGCTTCGGCATGCTGGTCTGCGGCGTCTGGGCGCTCGCGGCAGGCTGGGTCACGCCGACCTGGCCGGATCTGGCCTGGCTGGCCGCGCTCGGCCTAATCGGCGGCATCGGCCAGTACATGATGACCTCCTCCTTCCGCTTCGCCGACGCTAGCCTGCTCGCGCCCTTGGACTACCTCTCGCTGGTCGGCGCCGCGATCGTTGGCTACGCCGTCTGGAACGAGGTTCCCAGCGCCGCCACCTGGCTCGGCGCCGCGATCATCGTCGCCAGCGGCCTTTTCATGATTTACCGGGAAGCTCACCTCATGGCCCGGCGCAAGCGGGCTACGGTGCTGGACGGCTGAACGGCAAGGAGCCTACCATTCGTGTCACAATCTGGCCCAACTCCATGCGCGCATTCAATGACCTATTTGGAAACCAGACCCGAAAACCTGAACCCAACAGCGGCCCTCGAGCCGGTTTCCGGCCCAAGCGTCTGGTCCGGTGCGGAGATGATTCGCGACAAGAGCTGGCAACTCGAGCTCACCGCCGGCCAGCTGGCGGAGCTGCGCAACGCGGTGCAACAGGGCCGCGCGCAGAAGCGACCGATCATGTCGATCGAGCGAGATGACTTCCCCCTCGCCGAGCTGGGCAGGGCTCTGGCCGAGCTGCGGACACAGCTGCTCGACGGCCGGGGCTTCGGGTTGATTCGCGGCATCCCCATCGATGATTCGGACCCGGAGTTTTCCGCCCGAGCGCTCTGGGGGATCGGCCGCTGGCTCGGCGATCCGGTATCCCAAAACGCGCAAGGCCATCTGCTCGGCCATATCACCGACCTGCGACGCGAAGCACGCGCCGACCAACGGATCTACCAAACCGCGCGGGCCCTGCCCTATCACAGCGACTCCTGCGACTTCGTCGGGCTGCTGTGCTTGCGCGGCGGCCGGGCCGGCGGCGAGAGCCGGATCGCCAGCGCCGGACACATACACAACCGGATTCTCGAACGTGCGCCTCACCTCTTGGCGACACTCTACGGCCCGTTCCACTGCGACCGCTGGGGCGAGATCCCGGACGGCAAGGAACCGAGCTATGGCGTTCGCATTTTCAGCCGCGACGGCAACACGCTGACCTGTTGCGGCATGCATCCGGATATCGTCTCCGCTCAGAGGCTCGAGGGCGTGCCCCGCCTGACGAAGCGCCAAAGGGAAGCGCTCGCCTGCCTGCAGGAGACCGCCGAAGACTCGAGCCTGGCGATGGAACTGCGGCCAGGCGACCTGCAGATCCTGCACAACCATACCATCCTGCACGCCCGCGACGCCTATCGGGACCACAGCGATCCCGCCCGGCGCCGCCATCTGCTGCGCTTGTGGCTTTCCGCCCGGGATGGACGGCC
The DNA here is from genome assembly GCA_010016025.2 of Alatinidae sp. Z8VKAUB7J3. Lineage (NCBI taxonomy): Eukaryota > Metazoa > Cnidaria > Cubozoa > Carybdeida > Alatinidae > Alatinidae sp. Z8VKAUB7J3. Next base: position 25,488,084 of record JAAAKM020000498.1, read on the forward strand.
CCTGCCCGACTTCTATGCCGAGCGCTGGGGCCAAATCGCCGTGGGCAGCGATTTGAATGGAGCTCCTGTCGCTCTTGTTGGTTCTATTGTAGAATGTTGCCTGAAATGCAGAAATTATCTTTTATTCATTTTAATACCTAATAGATATCATTTGGGTCCATGAGCCCCAGGTTGCAAACTCCTGCTTTACAGGTCTACTCTTGCTATATGTTCTCCGTGCTACTTTTCAGCAGCAGATGAAGGGTTCCTACTTCCTCATCCAGTTAATGTCTTACTTTTTTCCAATGAAGTTACTTCTACGAGCAAGTAATAAATTTTAGTGCACTGGTTTTGTTTAATGTTTCCTTCTCTCCCGTTGACATACGTTTTGTTTTTCCACAGAAAATAGATGCGTGCCAGATTGCTAAAAATCATAATAATTAGTTCTGCGTGGGTCAATTAGGCGTTGAAAACCATTAGAAACGTGGGATTACCAGTGGACTTTTATTTATTCAAGGAAGACCTGCAAGGGTCGGTAAATTTCAGAATGGAAAATGTATATGGATCCTGAATATGTTTGATTCGAACTAGTTGCATGACATTATCAGTAGGATTTAATCAAATATTTGTTCCTTTGTCTTCTTCTTAGGCTAATACTGAACATAAGCACTGTTTCCAAGTAATGAGGAAATAGTTGGTGCTGTGCTAGTACAAAATGGCTTCAGGAGTGACGATTAAGTGGAAATGGGTTGTCCCATTCACCTTGACTATTGGGCTTATCTCCATCATGACATTGGTGAGATTTACAGCAAGACAAAAGCCGATGCTATCACACAGCTTGAAAGAACTGCATAGCAAGTTTGGAGATGGTGAAGTGAAGAAGAGGAGAAGACCTGATCTTCACAACCATAATAATCGTGGCAAATCAGAATTTTCCAAAGGAAATATTAGAGGAGCTATTGCTTTAGACAATAAATCAAATGGAGAAAGGTACACTCCACATTGGCTGTTATTATTGTTTATGGTTATCAGGATTATAGATCCAATAGGGACAATGAGGGATTGCCCTTTGACCTTTACGGGAGATAAGTACATAAAGTCAATATTTACAGACATGTTTTGTGAGCATCACACTTGCATCTTCCAAGCCCCTCATTAACCTCATAATTTAATTATCCTTGACATTGAGGCATGCCCAAGGACTTTCTTTGGCTCAATAGAACAAAAAGGAAATTTTCTTGCTACAGTTATACATTTTCCAGCATCTATTGTTATTCAAACGCCAGGTCATTAGCACAGCTTCTGTACTGCATTGCTTTTGGTTTGACAACACTTTTAAGTAACAATTCATAATCAATAGAGTTTAGCAGAGAGGGGTCTATGTGATGGTTTTGATCGTTTGGAAGAGTCCGTGAATTGATAGTGTGATAGCTGACAGTGCTAATTGACTGTAAATCACCTTCAATACTGTAGTGTTGTGTAATTTTTACGTGCTGAAAAACACTGAAACCCACATTTTTACTTGTACTTGGAGTTTAACAATGACGTAGTATTAAAATACAACATAAGTAGGCAACTCCGACGATGCTTTATCGTGTTATGTTGAGCACTACGCAATGGGAAGTGCTTTGATCACCATTGACCAGGTTTAAGCTCTTATGTAATAATCCAAAGGTCACTAGTAGCCAGCTGTAAGCCCCAATATGAGAATCCATGGTTCACTACTGACCAGTTTTAAAGTCCATTGTGACTGCCCCGGGATGACTAATGATTCTTTTTGTGTTCCAGTATGATAGTCCATGGATCCTTATTTTACGTGTTATGCTCTCGTGTAATTAGTCATGGATCACATGTGGCTTTTTTAGGCCGCAATTTGATAGTCTAAAAATCACTATCGGAATGTCCTTGCTCCATGTCACAAGCCATGGATCAATGATGGAAATTTAACTGTCTTATGTGATAGTCCGTGGATAAGAAGCCTCAATATTTGTAAGTGGTATCCATCAGAATATGATATTCCTCGACCCACATGGTCGACGTTAAGCTGTGGTTCCACTCATTTTCTGAAACCTGAAATTAGGCTATAGAATCAGTTATATATATTGGTAGAAAATGATTTGGGCCTTTTGCCATTGAAAACGATTTGTAAGCTTGACAAAACGATATGCTAGGAGCAAGTTCATATTTTAGTATATTTCTTTGAAATCAATGAACTTCGACATTTATTATTATCACCCCTTAAGTATGCTCCAACTTCTCTCCTTACAGACCTCCGGAACGTCTCCACTTGGCTATAGTTGCGTGCGGTAATCGAGTGCCGGGTGCCTTAGTGTCATTGAAATCATTCACTATGTTTAGTAAGGCTCCATTACATTTTCACATCTTCACTGAAAAAAGTCTCCAGTCTCAGTTTTTGGCGGCAATGTCGAAGTGGCCCTCAGTTACACGTGGACAACTGATATTTGATGTTAAAGCAATTCGTTTCCCGGAGGTACAGAACCCAACGGAATGGAAGATGTTGTTCAAGCCATGTGCCAGTCAAAGACTCTTTCTTCCAGTGAGTGCAGTAGTTTGATTTATTAGTTCTTTGGTATTACTTTGAAACCCCTATTTTTAAAGACTCAGTAGCAATTGCCCAGGTGTTCTTAAAGTCCACTCATGCCCTTAATGATGGCTCACACTGCTGATTTGCAAATTGTCGAGATGAGAGATTATGTTTCATACCTTTTAATATTGTTAAGGCTGTTTACAACAAAAGTGAAGTTATGTTGAATTTATTGAGATACGTTAAATGACTTTCAGTTCCACGTGTTTTGTATGTAGGTCTTTCACAGTTACCTGACGATTCAGGTGCACCATATTTATCTAGATATGTCTATATATTCTGCATATGTATCCGTATGTGTACATGTATATATGTGTATGTGTATATGTATCTGTGAGTATATGTATATCTGTAGACGGTGGAAGCGAAAAGGTTCTTAAAACATGGTCGCCATATCTTGTAACTGTCTAACCTGATCTTCGCCTAAAAGTGGCATTCCGCGCGGTTGTAATCTATCAAAATCTGCAAAGTACGACGCCCCCCCCCCCCCCCCTCTACTGCTATATAACAACTTGTAAACTCCTCTCACATTAGTTACCTCCAATGAGTGAATTTTTGCCCGGACGTCGACACCCTACCTCCTACTGTTTGATATTTCCCATCAGTGGGGCAGGGGAGGGAAGGAGAGAGAAGGGAAGTAGGGTACAAGGTATCTGCTCCAACTCGGAGTCAAACCGCTTGATAGTTAAATTCTAACATGACTATCTTACAGAGTTATCACAACCTTTTTTAGTGACAAATTTTAATTTTTAGTAATTTTTTTAAGATTGATGTTTTAAACCCTCTCTTCACTATGATACTTACGAATTCCTTTTTATTCTACAGATGCTCATTAAGGACGTCGATTCCTTGGTTTACGTTGATACTGATGTACTGACGTTGACTCCACTGGAAAAAATTTGGTCTCTTTTCAAGAAGTTCAACTCCACACAGTTATCAGGGTTAGCTGCAGAGTCAGAAGTTGCAGAGCTTGGATGGTATAACAGATTTGGCCGTCATCCTTATTACGGAAGACTGGGTCTAAATTCTGGTGTTATGCTCATGAACCTAACCAGGATGAGACAGGTTAACATGACCCAGGAGTTAATTCCACTTCTTGCAAAATACAAATCGGATATCCTCTGGGGGGATCAAGATATTCTCAATATTTATTTTCATTTTCATCCAGGTAGGTGATAACACATGTTTTTAGGGCAAAAAGATTTTGAACTTGCGCATTTAAAAAAGTATGTGTAGGAAACCACTAATAAGCCACGAAATCATTTTAAAGTAACCTGTGGCATGTTGTACATTCCTGTAGCAACGCTGCAGAGTTATTTTAAAATCCTAACACGCCTGAAAATCAACCACAGATTGCGATCAGCACAAGAAATTTACTTGTGATTGGTCTCACTTTACGCAACTCTATTTAGAAACTACTCTAGGAAACTGCGAATAAGATCAGAAAGGCATTTTTAAAGTTGTATACTGTAGAGAAATAATGTATTTCTGAATACTGAAATCGTGCAGGTTAAAAGATACACTCGAAGACGCTATTGAAACTCCTTCATTCCACAACTCATGTCTACTGTTTTTGTTATCAAATCAGCACTAGAAGAGCTAATTTTGATAATAATAACACTCTTTTTTGTAGCCCCATAAGATGAAACTCGAAACCCACAGGGCCCATTTACATCTAATGTCGGTTTTTGTGTAAGTAGGTTTTTGAGAAGGGTTTTTAGTTTTAGTTTTCAGCGGGGGAAGCTTCGTCGAGACTGTATTACGAAACACAAGCAATCCCAGAGGTCATTGAAAATCCTTTATATTTTAAAATTGCCCTCGAAGGTTCTGGAGTTTGTGGGTTTTTTAAAAAAAGTCTCGGAAAAGCCCAGAAGTGTTTTCCCGGATCATCTTGTTGTCGGAAGTTTCTCTGGGGTTTTCAATAGCAAATAACCATCAGTAATCATATAAAAATTACCTCGTCCGGAGGTTAATACTTTTGTTTGGTCTGAACTATTACTGATTACCATTTAAGAAGAGCTCTGGGGTTCCTATTATATTTTTGAAAAATCCAGGGGAAGTCCCGAATTGAAGGAGGAAATATCAAATTTGAAAAGGTACTTAAGATATATGTCACCACATGTATTCCCTTTTGGTCACACGAATTCAAGGCGTGTTCTCTAGTTACTGAGTTAGGTGAACATACATAATCTCTTTCTCTAGTCGCCACATTAGGTCGTAAGTATCCATGTAGCATTACCTAAACTGTAAGTGAGCGTCTATGCACAATTTGACTGCTCCAAGGAGAGACTACCATCTAACCTGGAAGTCTGCACAAAGCCCAAAAGTGGGTTTGGAATCATCAATTTTAAAATGATACTAGAAATAGAGGAGTTATCGTCACTTGGATTCGTACCCGGGACCTAATGACTCCCTATCGTCTCTTCTACTTGATAATAATAGGTACCCTGGAAGATCAGAAAATAGTCATGATAAGCCCTGAAAAGTCGTTCATTTTCAAGTATTTTTTGTGTGTGCGGCATGCCTGATATATATAGTTCATAGCATATAGTTCAATGTATAAAATCCTTTTGTTTTGTAGATATGATGTACAGTCTTCCATGCTACTGGAACTATCGTTCAGATCACTGTATGTATGGGAATAATTGTCTAACAGCAGAGGAGCATGGAATTAACCTAGTCCATGGTAGCAGGGACATATTTCACAACAACAAACAGCCGGAATTTAAAGTGCTCTATGATGCATTCGAAAGATATAACTTAGAGTCCGGGTCTTTGACGACCTTACGAACAGACATAGAGAAAGGCTTTGAAAATTATTCCGGAACCTATTGTGGGGCTATGATAAAATCTTTTACAAAGGCTATAGTTGAGAGCTGAATAGTAATGGCTATTGAAATCTTATTGCATGACATAACGGCACTATTTTGAGTGGCTGCAACAGTACGCATTTTTAGTGGTTGCACAAGATTTCCAAAGATATGGGTTGGCCAAGTCGTTATGTAAAAATGGTTTTTATTTGATGCTTTGCGCAAACTTGTTTCAGCTTATTTGTAGATAGTCAGTTGTTGAGGAAACCCATGCTGTCATTGGTGAATGTAAAATCGAATTCTTGAATTATTCTGCAAGCCTTTTTATGGATGTAAAATATCAACAAGTACATGTTCTGCTTTTGGGATTCAAAATCATTAGAAGTGTCTTTGAGTGGTCGCAGGAGAGAGGGATGGGAATCAGAAAGGTAACGAGAATATTTTCTCAGTGGTTTTTGGTTAACCGTGTTGTAACTACAGCCAGTGCAGGGTGGCAATGTCATGTACGGTTGATACGTTTATTTCGTTAGTTTCCTGGCTTAAGATAATTTTGAGTGCTGTTATCGTCAAGATTTATTGGCTTTCGTCTAGAAAAGCCCTCTCGATATGAAACTGTGTTTTTATACAAGACTACATGTGACTGTGCTCTTATCGTCGTGCGAACGAATCTGTATATAGGTTTTCTGTCCCATATTGAGGCCCTTTATTAATCACTTTCTTATGAGGTAGATCAATCATTTTACTGTTAGTAACAGCCAAGCATTAATTACATTATACAGATTATAAGGACTCGAACTTGGACTTCAAAATGCAGTGTAAATAAAATGAAAGTGACAGTAATTGTATGAGATATAGCCATTAAGGATAGGTATAGGTAGGTAATGTGCAAGTACTTCTTTATCGCGTATAATCTTTGCGGGGAAATTTGTTGGGTTTTTTTCGAAATTGCTATAGCTCCGTTTTCAGCGTTTTCCGACCCGGTAATTTCGCATTCAGTAAATGCCCCCCTCAAATAGGCATCAAATGGCTGTTATAAAAGTAGAATAGTGTTTTCCAGCCAAGATTGGTTACCCGATAAGTATGTTAGAGTCGTTACCATGTTAAATTCCGTCTGCTAAGCCAAACTTTAAGTTGACAAAGATGCCAATTATGGCCGCCTTTGTCTTCGTCTGCTTGATTAACGGATTTGGGTCACAAAGTTGAAATAAACGCCCATCATTTTCCCCCTAATTACTCTTACACTTCGAAATCTCGCCCAGCATCTGCAGAATAGAGTCTGCAGTGGTTACTTTGAAGCATCGTAATTACCAATTGGTAGCATTCCATACCACATAAAGCTAAAGGAACTACTTCCTGGGGTAGACATTCTTTATATATCCCATTAGGAGCCAGCGACATAGCAATGTCAGCTATTAAGCCGCTTTAGTTTAACGCGTGTGTTACACCTTAATTGCATTACCACATTATGGTTTCGCCGGGACGAAGAAGCTAGGAACACTTTTCACGGTCAGGTGGTAATATCGTTAGATGTAAGTTCCCGTGTTTTGTTATTTGTAGTTTTGAAGTTGTACATTATTTAAACTATGGAATACCACAGTCAGACAATGTAGATTTTAAACGTTTAGGTTTGTCTAAAAGATATTACGACTGCAAATCATATTTTACAATACGTAAAACATAGATATACGTGTTAGATTGTAAATTTTACGTTTCTACCATATAGTATACAGTATATGTACAAGTTTGTTATGCACATTTAGTTTCTACGTATAGACAAGATACTTTCCTGTTAGTATGATATTAGAACGTACATCGATGTGAGATTTTAGCCCAAGTTTTAAAATCTACCGTATTACCCCACATATAGATGCACTCTGCGTATAGTTCCATGCAACTATAAATGACACGAATTTCAAATAAATGTGTATACATGTTCCAACGATTCAGAATCAAGTGCCACGGATTAACACGAAATAAATTAGCTAAAACAGTGTATTGTTACCTTGTATTTCTTAACATTTGGTAATTTTTAGTTACAAGTTTCCTCATGGTAGTGTATTCGCCGTTCTTTAG
>JAAAKM020000498.1:25497749-25520618 GCA_010016025.2 Alatinidae sp. Z8VKAUB7J3
GCAAACTATGTGGTAGATTACATCTAAATGGGAAGGGAGGTATCTGCAAACAATATGTATGTAGTGCGTAGCACTGAAATTTATGTAATTACGCATATTTACTCTCTTTTCGTCTAACATAGCGTCCCTCAAATTCAACATTTCCTGGTCGCAGGTGATGCCCATTTAAAGGTGTCACTGTAAGGGTAGACTCTTAGTGAACGCCCTGCCCTTTGCTATCATGTTGCAATACACTGTTGCTTTTTCGTGTTACTAATGCACTACTATATGTTGGACATGTAAGCTTTAATAGTGTTGGCCATAGAGGGAGTTGGCTCCATAACGCCTATCACGTTTTGCCAGTTTAAATAACTGTGTGGGGACGGACTCCTGCTTCTAGCGTCTCTAGCTTACATTTTCAAGTTAACAACAAAGCCACCTTGTATATCTTAATGAATTTAAACTTCGACTAATGTATTCGGATATGCTACGTGCAACGTGACACTAGACTGATGTCTCTGTTGCAAGGGTCAGGACAAGTGTATACTCTTGCTGTTTGTTGATTTTTGAGGTGCTGGTTTTTTATGATGGTCTGAGTTGTACTCAATACATTTGTAAGATGACATATTAACACTTGTACAGACAGATGTTCACGTTCATAACAAGCGATGAGTATTTAATACTGATCTCTGATGTATCCATGCAATCCATTATTTTGTGTTGAGAAAAGAAATAGTGCATGAATGGAAATAATGTGTGTTCCTATATGCGTATGAACATCTGTAAATCAATCGCAAACAAATAACTTCCATTAACTGTGTTCATACCAATCCTTATTTCAAGCTATATGGAGGGGAAATCTAATTTTTACCATGAAAATGCAGGACCTCCTTAAATTTGCTGTATTCCGTTTTACTCTTGCACCTCGTGAATTCTCTGAGAGGATCATACTTTCTGGTGCAATGTGAAGAAAGAGAACCCTTGTGTGCTCGCGATGGAATCAACATTTGAAAATAATTTCTGATATTTAATTTCTGATAAAATAAAACTGAAAGAGAAAAAATATCAACGTAAATGTCAGCATAGGCACATTTGAGCCTTAGAAGTCTATATAACTAAAATATCGTTATCAATATACCCATATCCGTAAAACGTTCTTTTTACATAACCGAACTGAGTTCCCAAAATTAATAAGCGGGGGGTCCTAATACTCTTCAAAAAATAATACCCCCCCTCCCGTTTATTAGAGACCAAAGAGTTCGTAGGGATTCAAATCCGGGACTTACAAAATCACGGCCAAGTGCTCTACCGATTTAGCTACGCGGAGCTCCGTTGTCACATACTCAATTCCAACGCCTGTGGAGGAGCAACAGTTTTCGATCCTGAAGACATCAAGTTTTTATGCAACGTCAGTCACAGTTACTAAGGTGCTTATAATGAATCACTTGTTTACTGCTTGCGTAGGGTTACTTTCTAAACCACTTTCGTGTAGTTACGTGTTTGACGTGAGTTGCTGCATTTCTTCACTCCTTTTCAACGTTGAAAGACCTTCAAATATTCATTAATCTTGAGTTGAACGTAACGTCTATTCTTTTAGCAGTAAGTACGGACTCTTCATTAATTATAAAATTGAGAATTAGAGGATCAACTTTCGGACAAAGTAAAGTTGAGGTGCTATTGAAGAATGTGAATATTTGAGTTTGCGCCACTATTACATTTTCTTGAATTGTTTTTCAAGCAACTACTGATATTTTGCGGATTTTGTTTGGAAGGATTACAGATTTTACTACCGCTGCTTGAGCCGCTGTTAACAACTTGATAGATTACAAATTGCATTTTTAATCTTACTACCATTCTAATGCCGGAACGGATTGTCAAGGAGAAAATTTGAAAAAAAATTCACTCGTTTTTATCTTTGCAGTGGACATACGAGTGTTTCCTTGCCAGTGGTTGGAAACAGAAACTCCTCTTCGTCGATAATGTACCTAACTCAATAACATCACGGCATGAAGAACGATGTTAAAAATTGGAAACTAATAATTTCAGGACTCCTTCGCGGTGTTTGGGTTTGCAGCCAATAGCAGGGTCTGTTGGTGATGTCGAAGGACTAAGGGGCGACAAGTGCGCAATGAGGTGAATCATTCTTCTCGCCTGACTCTTCTATATCACTCTGCCTTTAGCCAAGGCAATAGGAAAGCAAGATGATGTTATCATATCTGTTTTTTGCCTCTTCGCTCTTACCTTGGCACACGGGTGATGCGAAAACATTTGGAAGATCATGGACAGAACTCTAAGAAATTTGTAATGAGGAGTTTCTAATCTTCTCGTGAAATTCATATTTATAATTGGTATGAGGCAAAAGCACCTTAATAGGGTCAAATATTACTTATTGATATTAAGACTCGGTAAAATCAGGTCAATATTTGTTAGAATTACGCCTTTAAGAACGACGTTAAGAAGAGAACAAGGTGACAAACAAATAAAAGCGAGCCCAAAACTAATTATTTCTGCCTACAGATAGTTGCTTTAATTAGATAGACACCTCCCATGCATTTACAGGGAGCTTCAGACTTTCTTTGGTACTATTTGAAAACTTGCATAATCCCTGCGGTTTTTTTGTAAGATACCTCCCACATTTAACAAATCACTTTCCGACACGGATTTGTTTGACCTTTCACCGTTTTGCTTTTGGATCTCATTCTCGTTTCAGAAAATGAAAACGAGATTAGAAGATATCTGCTGGGTCATTTCACCTTCGATAATAACTGTCTCTTTATACTAAAATAAGGAAATTAAGCTGCAGGATTATGCAATTTTCCCTTTATTTGATTAAAAGGCAACATTACTTAATCACTTACCATTGTAGAAATGGGGGCATGTTTAAAAAGAAGCAATGTGGTCCAGGCTGAAAACTAGGTTCGTGTTAGCTTCATCCGTAAACATAAGGTCCAGAGGCTGCAACGCAAGTCCGCAATCGTGGCACCTACTATTTCATCCTCTCCTATGGTCTTGTAGCGAAGTCTCTGTTTGCTACGCGTGAAGCTTATTGGAATTATTTTACTTTTGCTTTCTCAATATCTCGTAAAATAACATTAAATGTAATCCATATGCTGAACGAGGACTTATTACTGCCACAAAAGACATTATAACTTTAAAATAATCGAATGGATTTTATTTTTAATTAAAGGCGAGAGGTACAGCATCCTTTAAAATAATGTCAAAAACATTATAACTTTAAAATGCAGTATATGCCGTTTTAAAATGATGAAAATTTCGACCCAGTTTTCCCAGATACGAGCAGAAACATTTCAAGTGGAAGTACCTCATAATTTGGGGATTTCATCTTAAGCCAAACAAAAAACTAACATATTCTAGATTGCTCCATTGAATACGTATTACAAGTGAGTGCAGATAACTCTTTTCTCATTTTTTATTGCGGACCAATATTAACAAAATACGACATGGCTGAGAACTGAAGCATGCTAACTGTCCTAACGACAGCCGAGATCCCGAACGAATGTAAAACAGCGCAGAGATGAGACGTAATATCGACTCATGAGATTATTGAGCCAAATCCATTTACAGTCTAGCTTGAAAGGCTAGAGAGCTCAACTGACAATTCACATCGAAAACTGAACTGAATACTGACTTATTTCACAAAGATCAACTCATCCTTAAAAGGTTTTACATTTCTAACTATAATTATTAATGATGCAATACCAAAGTGGTAACCTAATCACATTAGTGATTGCAAACGATCACGCGATTAAGCTGTGCTGAAACGCCTACGCCCTTAATTAGGGTCACGACCCACAGGGAGTTGAGATGCGTCACGACAATAGCTAAACATTGTCACTCAGGTTCAAAGCTAGAGAACGTGTTTTTCTCTTAGTGTGAATTAATGTAAATGTAATAACTGATGCAATGTGGTCTGTATCTCTGTTCTGGTGTCTCCCTGTGGATTAAAATCATTCGATAATGAAATATCACAAAGCGAGGTTAAAAATTTGTAGAAATGATAGCCTTTTGAACAGTACTTTACTCACTAATACTTAACAAGGTGTTAAAATCAATGGTGCTTAAAGATAGGGTTGTATTGCTAAAATAATGTTGTTATGATATTTTAAATAGGCAAATATTGCGTTCTTTATACGTATACTAGTACTACTCAATCACATTATTACTATATTGTGATCATTTTCATTACAATATAGTACAAATTAGATACCAGTATGTTAAATTTACATGTTCAGGAAATAAAGCTTGCTATAGAGGCTGGGCAATGCGCCATTCAGGGACCCGCATGGTTTAACCCCTTAGAGGGGGATTGAGGGCCTTACTGATACTCATGTCGCAAGTCTCTTTAAGGAAAGAGGAAAGATGTCGGGGTTACGCCAGTCGAAAGTTAATTTCCATTGTTGATCTAGCTTGGACTGCTCATGCACTAGAAATTAAAGGATGCATTGCATATGATTCCCACAAATTTTTTTCTCAATAATAAAATTCTGCAAAAGGAGTATAATTTTCACATGAGTTGGATATTTCTTTTATCAATTCATTTTTGTTCTATCTAACTCGTAAACAAAATTTTTCCGTTAGATTTTTCTAAAAAAAATCAAGAAATTAATGGCTTTACCTTCGAAAGTTACTCAGATTACATAAGTCACTGAAGATGGAAACAAAAGTCTCTGAAATGCGTATGGTACAAACGGATTAAAAGTTTTTTTCTCTAAACGTAGTACTGCAAATGGAACTACGGCTACCGAACTATTGTTGTTTATCATTACTATTATCATCATTATTTCTTTGCAATTATCATGATTATTACCACTTCATTATCATTATAATTACTGCATCATTAAGGTTATTATTATTACCTCACTACGTCTATTATTGTTTTATCATTGCTACTGTCATGTTAAGATATTACTGTTATTGTTATTATATCATTGCAGTGATTATGTAGTAAGTATGTAACATGGGGCTTTACAGGTTAAATGTAACCAAATACAGAGGTTTTAAGGAACCTTAAACCCTATATTGGCAATTCAAATCTCCTAGATTAAGGTAGTGACAGGTGACAGGTATTGAAAAACAATTAAGGTAGTGACAGGTATTGAAAAACAATCCACGGTGCTTATCTCTGCAGTCTACCTATCCTAAACTTTGTTTAAATTGCAACACAAGCAACAGCGCATCTTCTTGAAACGTGATTAAATAATGTGGATCGATTCAATTATTAACGATAAAATGTCTCTAATTATGAATAATAAACTTACAAATCACCGATAGAAATAAATGTATCAGATGCAAAGCAAAATCAGCTCAGGTTGAACTGTATTAATACTGCATCCTATTTTTGTGTAATGGAAACGAGGCTATACTCTTCCTTCATGTAACACTCCCTAAAAACTATAACTAACCAATGAAATTCTAACACGACCTAACTTTTGCAACTTTTTCTCTTTACTAACCAATCACTCTGCACTTTCTCTCTTTATCTGTATTCCTATTGGTTATGACGTAAAGTATATGTAGTTTTGTAATATGTTACGAAATAGGGAATCATGTCACAGCTCACTATGATCTATCATCGCTGTCATAGATTTCAGAATTAGATTTTTGTGGAAATCAATAAAAGAATTGCTGTTCTGTGGAAATACTTAAAGCGCTGCCTGCGAGTTCCCCGAGAGCTGCCATACCAGGAAAGGGCACTCGTTGCAATTTGAAGTAACCGTAACTGGTCTGTCGTACCCGGTCTGTGGCAGCTGATTTGCTGTGTCTTATACTAGCTACTAAAATGTTAGAGGAATATCATAGCCATGTGTGTTGCCAATGGTAGAGAATAGAGTACTAGCATGAGGCTTCACAATGCTACTAATACAAGACGTTCGAAGATAGGTTGCACCTACAGTACTTTAAACATACATATAGTTACCTTGTCAAAGTTTCTAAAAGTTATATAGATAAATCATCAAGATATGTACATCAGAACCTTAGCATCGGAATGCTGTCCATAAGTTTACGAACTGATCAAAGTTAACAATGTCTTCTCGTTAAGAAGTTTCACAGGCTTCAACTGTCGTCACTTGCACTTGGAAGAATCCTTCGACGAGATACGCTGTTAACGTGCTTTTAATGGCGACAAGAAGCTTTCCTGGAGTCATCGCTTGAGTATATCATTTAGGGAATAGTCTAAGAAAGAATTCATTACATAGCGAAGAACTTTCAAGATCGGTTACATAACATGTCTGTCACATAGAATTGATCCAATGTAAACAAAAAGTTATCTATTATAAAGCATTTCCCAAAACAAACAGCATCTGACCTAACACAAATCATAATAGTAGCTTACTTTTCATGTTACGCTTTTGAAATATATTGTCAATGTGAATATCATATCTCCATAATATCTTCTTTATCCACTAGATCCAGGTTGCACTTGTAGTGGTTTAATTACACATTTATCCAATGGCAGCTCAATACTCTTTGATTTATTGCAGATACAAAGTCGGGAAAAAAGGTTATGGGCCTTTTTCCTCGCCACGCCATTCATCAGAAGAAATGTACTAGTATCACAAATGCAATTTAAAGTCCAAAATATGCGAATCGAGGGTTCAGCAAACGGTGGTAATACGTAGAAAAATTGGAACTGTTTATAGACAATCCAAGCCATGTCAGGAAGAGATTTAAAGGCAATGAAGGAGCCGATGATCACAGCAGCAAGGCGATAAAATCGAATATCCATGTTTTTAATTACTTCAGCTCCTTTTGGTCCAAATGCTAATCTTCTCCTTTTTAGCTTAATGATCAACGAGATATAGGTAATTACCACAACAGTGATGCATGTTACATCTAGTGCAAAATAAACGTATAATTGTCTGTTGTCCAGAGAAACAAACGAGAGTAGGGATGCCAAAATCCACATAAAACACATCACAATGTGGACGCGTTTGGGAGTTACGTAGACACGATGCTCAAGAGGAAAGAGTACTGCCAGAAGCCGATCAAAAGTCAAACTCATCATTGCAAGAAAGAAGCTAAAATTAATTCCAGCAAACAAAAAAGTAAGAAACTGAGACCATGGCTCCCGATGGTTGTCCATAATTTGATGCCTCAGCAACACCGTAAAACCTACTAAATTTGCAAATTCCGTCAAGAACAAATGAAAAAATATGATATGCTGGTTATTGGAAATATAACCTAATATTCTGATGACATAAAAACACAAGCATACAAGACCAAAAGCAACTGCTAACAACGTGGCAGCTACAACCATTAATACAATTTCTTCCGATTCCATTTCCTGACATTTGGAGACTAAATTGTCTAAACAAGAGCTCTGTAAGCTTCACAGCCAGTACAGTCTTCACAGACTCATGAAACCATCATACGATAATAGTGTTATGAAAAGTTTATAGATAATAAGAACTGACGGAGTAGATTACCTTCAATTAATTATTCATGATCCTTATTAATATTTCTTTGTAAGACAATACGTTCCTCTAATATTTAAGTTCATTCTGCATTATCATCACAAAACCAAGCTTTAGTAAAGACAACATTACAAAATTATTCTTCAGTAAAGACCATTTTACGTGTTTTAAGGCTGCTTTAGACATCAAGAGTTTACTTTGTTAAGCAATAACCTAAGCTTTTGTTTGTATAGCAAGACATTTATACAGTCCGTCAAAGCTCTTTAATGCTCTTTTTATATTAGGCATGTTAGCTACAATAGTTAGTGTTTGCAAATCCTTTTTGTAAATATCCAGTTACTACCTGTTGTGCTATTTGGGATGCGTTCCCAAATATAATATGCTGTCACGTGTGTAGACTACAATATCACACTCTTCTGTGACACGATGGTCACTAAAAGTCTGATTAAAACGGCGTTCTGCCCAACACTGCAAGTGCACATGTTTACACTAGAAATAACATGCGCCACTGTCGTAGTTGCTGTCATTATTGTCAAATAGAAGGTAAACTTTGGCTCAAGCGAGCGGATGTAATGAAAGATATAGACATTTAACTTATCGTCTCACAGCTTTACTCAATCATAGCCTTTACGTTCTTTCCTGATATGATCTTGATCGTTTATAAGCACTTTAATTCTTCTATATATGACCACCGTTTGCTGAACCACTTATTAACACATCTAACACTAATGTCAATCGACAATTGTTGTCTTTCCTTTCATTCATTCAGGTGAAATCGGTTTCTCGCAAACTGGATCATTTTCCGAGTCACTTTTATAAGATGCTAGTTGATAACAGGTATACATTTAAATACTGGATAAACAAATCACAACGTTTCTCCAATTAGAAGTTCAAGTCGAGTAAATAAAGACTGAAACTACGACAAGCCTACGTTAATGCCAGATCTTCATTTTTGGTTTATGTATAATATTGTTCTGTCGGGACGGGTGACTTTTATGAAAATGTCATCGCATTAAATAAGATGATCCTGAACCAACGTTATGACTGCTCCCAGGTTATAAGATAACGCGCCTTGACCTCACGTACTTCCTTGACATAGTTGCGCAGTTCAGAGAGCCTTACTACATTTTGGCCGTACGAGGTCTCCATGATTCTCTACCATTATTAGGTTTCTCTACAGCTAGCTCATTTCTCCCCTTGGCTAATAAAATTGCAGTAACTCATCCGGTTGGACCCTGGGTAGAATGGATGGGACTCACCATCTCCCTTTTTGGGGTTGCAGGAAATCTGCCCACGCATTTTTACATGGAAAAATTTCATTTACTATAGTCTATTTCTTCTCCTCCAAAGATTGTTGTGGTCATTATTTCCCTTCCCCTTTAAGGGTGCCCATGTATGCTCAAATGCAAAGGGAAAGCAAAAGCCGAGCAAAAGTAATTAGTTATGAAAATGTGCCATACCCCACCGTATGTGCCATATGCATGTTTTGTCACCCTTCCCCCATTTCCTGATCAAAATCCTTGCATAAAACGTAGCTTAGCATTTCTAACCACAAAATGTCTTTATTTGGTATCAATATTATTTAAAATTCAACCATAAAATAATTAGAAATGTTCATCTCAATGAGATCCTTGAGCTTGATGCTTTTGAAAGAGGGCATCAATATGAGGAAGTCTTGATTTGTCATGTCCAGGCTACCACATTTCTTTGTTAATATATCTGTTACAGCACTGAAGGCACATTCCACCAGATATGTAGTTGGGAATGGTAAGAACAGTTTTTGAGCAAGGGTGCTTAGATTAGAATAACCTACAATAATTTCCTCATGAAGCAACATGAGCTGATGCTTAGCCTTGTGGATCACTAATGTGGAAGCATCATTCTGCAAGTCCACCAGCTCATCTTTCAGTTGTGCTTCAATACTTCATAAAGTGAAATCAATGAATACTGAGTCAGCCAGCCAAGAAAGTTCATCTCACGTAGGTCAACAAATCTCTGAGAGAAATCTGTTATCATGCGTTCCATATGGTTCGTAATTACAGTCAATGTCCTGGTCAAAAAATTGCATGAACTCAACCGCATGAAATAAGCAAATTCTCTTCAGGAAAGTTCATCTTTGTATTGATGCAGTTTGGCAATGAAACCAACTATTTTAGTTTTGGCATCCAGAAGAGTCTTTTTGGGCCCTTGCAACTCAATATTTAGGCCATTCAGGTTTTCAAATACATCAGCGAGATAAAATACTAGCACCTTGGTGTAATTTCCTCTCAGTGCAACCATTTCATCTTTACCTGCTAAAAACTCATGCAATCGGTCCTACAAATCAACAAACCTGGTGAGACAATTACCTTAGGAAAGCCAACATACATCTGTGTGCAGCAGGAGATGGACATGACTTTCTTCCATTTCCTTGTAGCATGCATTAAAGAGACATTCTTTTTTGGCATTTGCCTTTATCAAATTGACACACTTAATGACTGCTTTAAGAACCATATCTAATTCTGGGGAAAGATTTTTGTCTGCAAGGTTTTCTCTGTGAATGACACAATGTACTGTTATTACATACTTTGGATTATCATCTTTCATGAGCTCTAGTGCTCCTAGCCATCTACCCATCATTGCTGGTGTGCCATCGGCTGCACATGATACTAGCCTACGTTGCACAGTGGTATGCTATTCTCCGTGATGTATTGTTTGTATATTCTGTAAGTGCCTGCAGCAGTAGTTGTAGCTTTTAACACTTTGTAAAACAACATCTCCTCCTTAAAATCCCTATTGTCTATGTATTGTACATAAGCAAGTAGAGGGGATTCTCTGTGATGGATAGTCGATTCATCCAGCTGTACACAGAACTTCAATTTCCGAGGTTTGGATAGGAGTTGGCCATGAATGTCTATCTCCATTTCATCTACTGGTAACTCTGTGAATTGTGGCCAGCCGTCGGACTGGATTGAAATGCCCTTATTAACAAGCAGGCCTTAATATGAAGATTTTGAATTCTCATCTGAACTCTTATTATCAAAAGCGTTTGTGTATCATATGTAATTTTGGTCATAGTGGACTAAAGTCAGTACGGAATCGTTGTGAGTAGATTTTAAATAAAAAACAAAACATAAAAATTAACTTAAAACATATTATAATTAACTAGGAAATTTACGTAACAAAATATTAAAACATAACAAAATAATCTAAATATGCTGGATAACAAAAAGTTAATTTACTTTTTAATACAAAAATCGTTGATGTTTGTCTTCCATGCATGCATCTGAGTGTGTCGACAAACTGGCTGGTTAAATGGTCGACTCCCTCGGTACAGTGCTTCATAAAATGTCCATAGTTCTTTTCTAAAGCAAATAGCTTAAGCTGGCAAACCGAAAATAACTGTGAACCAAATCAACATCACGTGTTAAGCGGAATTCATAGGTTTTAAGCAACTCATTGCAGTCACTCTAACAAGGGTGCGATACACTGGTCCATCGGTCGTTGCATCATGTTCATGACATGGTCCTGCGAGAATGTCATTGTTTGCCCATATCACACAGTGTTTTCATGGGCCACAGACTACTGATCACTGCCTGTAGTTTGCAATTCAAAGCTGCCCGTTAAATGCAGAGTTTACTACAAAGTTTTGCTGAGACTTTAATTTTGCACTCCGCACTTCAAAGCTGCCCTTAAAAGGAAGCTGGCCGCAAGGACAGAGTTGCCTGTATTCACCTACTTGATAGCAGTATC
This sequence comes from Alatinidae sp. Z8VKAUB7J3, assembly GCA_010016025.2. NCBI lineage: Eukaryota > Metazoa > Cnidaria > Cubozoa > Carybdeida > Alatinidae > Alatinidae sp. Z8VKAUB7J3. The sequence goes on from JAAAKM020000498.1 coordinate 25,508,897, forward strand.
CTCACGCTTACGAAGCGCAGTGCACACAAATACAGATAATGCTGGTTTGATCAAATCTTCACTGATAGAATGCAGTTTCCCATTCTTGGCTATCAGTAATGATATTTGGTAACTAGCCTCCAAACCATGGTCTAGATTTGCTGTGTGTTTTCTAAACAATGATTCCATGCGCTTCGGCCATTCTGTTTCACATTTCACATTCAAGTCTTTGATGTATCAAAGTTGTTTCTCAGCATAGTCTCTGTGTAGGAGCTTCACAGTCCTAATTGAATCACTGCACAAGGTTTGTTCACACAACAGACACAGTGGTAATGGTTCATCATGAGGTGCCTCAATGAAACCCTATTTGAGATAGTCAAAGGAGTAGGCCTATGTTCTCACTTTTACTTTTGCAGTTGTAGCTATCGCTCCTGTTCACTGATAAGTTAGTTTTAAACAACATTTCAGTTTAAAGTTTCTGAGGGTGTGGAAAGAATCGGTGTGCAAATACCCAGCTGCACAGTGGGCAATGACGTGCAAGACTGTTGCAGCTCGTGCTTAACAACCAATTACCAGTTTTTCAGGAATTTAACCCAACCAACCAAATGAAGTCAGTATGCTGTGTAGACTTCAGTGGAATGTCTTACATTACATTTCACTTCAGACAGAATGCCCATGACAGGAAACAAACTCAGTACTTGACGACCAAACAGGTACCTGAATTTCCTACAGAAACATTTGAAGATGATTTATTCTCCTCAGGAGCAATTTCCCCCTCTTCTGTACATACTGTACATACTGCATGTTACTTATTATAAGTTAAAATGATATTTTGTGAGTATATATTAACAATATATAACTATTTAATAGCTGCTTCTCATTCTCAAAATTAGAAACATTTATCTTTTAAAAAATTATGTTGAACATCATCTGAGGAGTGCATAAAAATTTCCCGACTGTGTTCAGACTGGCAGGTAATTTTACGCAAGCTTCACAAAGCTAGGAAAAGGTCATCAAAACAGCAACGCCACACGTTAAACATTATGTAACTATCATTAGTCTGAGCAAACAAAAAGCCAAATTAACCGATGAGATGACAGCAGAGAGGACGTTTCACAGACCTGCCACTAACTTCTTATCCCTGCAAATCTTATTGTTGCTTGGTTACAAAGCCATAGATTGGCGTCAGAATGCCAGAAATAGATGATCAATACAGCAAAAGAAAGCTGATAAGGTACTCCTTCCGATAGGAAAGCAAAAATCGTGTTTAGTGAAACAGTAGGGGAGAAAATGGGGGTGTGTAAAAATTACCTGACACTCTGGAGTGCGTAACAATTACCCGCAGTGACTCTATACTTTAAGGAAATACCTCATAATTGATACCATGTACAACATATGGAATGGGACAAGATAGCTAAATGATAACATGCAGTACGGAAGAATAACATCAGAAAGCTAAGAAGATTAGAAGGTCCTGTGATCCACAATCATAAATGTTGCAACAGCAACGACCCAGGTGTATTGGAAACTCACCGTAGTGACACTATGCGACAACAGAAGATTTAATGAACCAGTAGTTTACAATTAAATCATGATAACAAAGAGTTATAATGTTAGAGTATTTACTGCTTGTAAACTTTAATGTATGCCAGTTTCAGTTGCCAAATTTTTACACCATGTGCCTCACATGGGCAAGATTATATGATCATTGCATGTTAGGTTGTTATTGCTGACGTGATCTTAGACTGACATGATCTTTGTTTTTGACACTGATGTGATCTTTTGTATTCAGCTTTAGTTGTCTCGAGAAGTAGAAGAATGGTAGTGTCTGGAGAATAAATTAGTGTTTCTTTTCTCACCTCAAATCCTCCATATGGACAACCTTCAACATATAAATCTATATCGGCAATAGGACAAACATAGCGATAGTGATGATTAAAACAATTCATATATACAAGAACCAGAATTTGTGTATAGCATGACAAAGTAAACATACAGTAGACTAGTCCAAAATGAGCATTGCCATAGGAAGAGCTGATATTGCAATGTTTCAATGCAATTAGTAACAGTATTTCTGATTGTACATCATAAGCTACTCTTTTGCTCATGGTTGTAAGCACAACCAAAACAGATGCTGCATCATATGAAGCAATACCTAAGATGATCAATACATTCAAACTGTTACTGATAGCATTTAAAGAAATATAGCAAAACTTTCAAACTTAGTACATAATTATTTCAACAGTTCAGTAAGCATAATGAAAAACTTCGAGTAAATGTAGAACTTCAGTACAGGCCAAATGTCAAATCAATCACCTCACAAGTGTCTACAGTTAATGTATGATAGCTGAGCTTCATTCAACTTTTAGACCTCGGTCATAGTGATCTTATCTGTGTTAATTATATCAATTTTTAATTGTCTTCTTATTTTTTAGAATTCACTCCTCTTTCAGTTTGTTTATCTGATGACACTTTTATTTTTGTGAAGGGTTTTGGTATCATCATTTAGTGAGGAACAGTTAAACAGATATGAAATGTACAGAAGATCATCTTTCCCTAAAGCAGCAATTAAAAGGGTACGTGAATTGTCACTGCATTTCTTTGATGATGAAATTAACTCCCAGTAGCTTTTATTTGATTTATTTACTTGGCAAGAAATTTTGACTTTATATCACCGTTCTCTACAATTTATCTATGTTACAAATGAAGGGTACATGTTACTCCATTCACAGAAAAAACAATGAAACTAAACATAGTGCTAATTACAAGTTAAAACAGAAACTAAGTTTTAAGAGGCTTTGACAGTTATTAAACAAAACACGGTAAATAATAATGCAGTTACACATGGACATAAAGTAGTACTAAAGACTTATATGATAGTAATGTTAATATGTGCCCCTTGATTGTTCAAGTCTGGTATTCCCAATTGATATAGACTGCTTCTTTTATTTTGAGGTGGTAACTGCTAGAAGTATTATCTAGTGTGACAAATCACTCTTGGTTGCATTTTTCTTTGCATGACAGCAAGTTATCCAAGTGCTTATAGATGTGTGAATTGTTACCCACATACAAATGTTCACATACCGGTGTTGACCAATACTTACAGCTTTTGCCTATGTACATGAAATTACATTCTGCACATGAAAATTTGTAAACAATGCATGATTAAGTAACAAGGGGGTAGAATCTTAAGTTATTGATCTTAAAGAAGTAAAAATTAGTCTTACATCTAAATCTGTGCAAAATTACATAGGCAACCACTGAATCATGCCTTTAGCAAGGTTTGCGAGATGTAAATATGGTAGTTGGAAGTATATAGGGGTATTGACTGTATTTTTATTGTTTCTTTCAGTAGGACATACAGTTAAATACAGTTGCTCTTTTCGTGTTACTGCACAATTCTTTTTAAACAACATATGCAGATTATTTTAGCACCCCAACCATCATGGTGACAGGGTTTAAAACATATGTTTTAAGAAGGACCTACAGAAATTTCTTTAGTGTATTTCCAAAACTGATACATACAAATTTGCTCAGCTTAGCTCGTAGAGCACATTTTGGAGTATATGGTTCTTAGGTTTTAATCCCTGTGGAGTGGTGACATATTTCAGTTGTTTAGTGTCTTTTCAACCAAACCAATCTTCTAGATAGATTTACCCTTTTTTATATGGGCCCCTTCAGAAGGATAAGCTTTCTTTTAACTTTTATCTGCAAGGGTGACAGCGGTCGGGCGCAACAAGAAGCAACAAGTGACACACGTCGCTGTTAGTTGTCTGTACCACTTATTCTTGGACTCAAATGAATAATTGATTTAGAAAGAATACCAACATCCAAAAAGTGACTAGACCACGGCAAACAAAATCCTAATGACTCGGATTCTCCGACATAACACCATGTCTATTCAGTAGCTGCAGTCGAACTTAACTGAATGAAAGATACTACATTACGCTGTACATATACAGAATGAAGAATTTCGAATTACATAATTAAGTCAGCAAACTGTACATTGAAATAGAAACAACTATGTACGAAGTGACGCGATCACGATGTTGTAACACAACGTTTATGTGCGTATGTCAGAGCCTATTGTTTGGCTCACAGTCATGGGCGCAAACAAAAACAAACACGGTATTGCACAAAGATGGTAATTGAGAGTCTGGGGCATAGTGAGAGGCTGCGAGTAAACTTCCAACTTGTGTAAGGCAAAGTGTTACTCAACCATCACACAATCTTCAATTGGCAATTTCTTTGATCTGCTTTTTATGCTGTAAACAATCTCTCTTGATGCCCCTTATGATTTTATTGCGAAAGAAGGCTACTATGTAATTATTATCTAAATTGTAAATTGTAAAGGGGTTGTTTCAGTCCCAATTTTACACTCATGGATAAAAGGGGAAAGACATAGATTTAAAATTAAATGGATTTATGAGAGCAAATAATTGTTTATTTGATGAGCAAGTACCTCACAATTGTGCAACTGCTAGCAGTAAGATTTAGGTATTGGTTTAGAGTTGGATAAGATATATTGAATTTTAAGTTTGGCTGTAATTACCAATGAATCAGCCACCACTCCACACCTAAACCATTCAAGTAACATGTTGACATCCAGCTTGGCTGGGTCTATCTGTCTATCTCTTTGTGGGGGCTTCTTCAGTCTTGCTTGGCAGCTTTCCTAGACTTGATAGGAATGTAGCTCCCATCACCTTACAAGGTTATTGTCAGGAAGGGTATCAGGTCATAGAATCATGTAATTTTTATAATAATGACTACTGAAAAGTATACAGGAACATGTACTAGTGGCAGTACTACTCATTGTAGGACTTGTATTACATATTAAGGGTTGGTTAAGTTTAAATTTTGCACTTTAAAAGTTGGAATACTATAACTAAGTACAAGGTACATCAGGGAGGGTCTTGTAGAAAACGGTAGAGATTCAATCAACAGATTATGCTGTATATATATAAGAGGTTATTTGGAAAAGAGGGATCACTGTAACAATTACTTGCTATATGATATTTTTATGGCAAGTACCACTACAGTAGGAGGCGCTGTTTCTTCTGGGCATGGAAGTGGATAGACATTGTAATTGATATAAGCTGAATGTGCTAGTGACAGACAATAATCGTGATGGTTCAATGATACACTCTGTAAGTAGTGTTAGTTTGGACTCTAAGTAGGGTGGTTTGGGTGGTTTGCAGAAAGACAGTTTTTTATGACAACCTTAATGATACAGATGGTAGAGGTTACAATGTCTTGCATCTGTGTTTTTGTGAGCTACATCGCAAGAGAAACGTCTCCTATCCTCATGTATTGAGTGTTAATTGGAACTTTATTGATGTTGCAGAACAGTTGGGAGAAGGGAAGGAAAAACTTTAGTAATTAACAGAGATTTCAATGGTCATGTTCCAAGAAGTATATATATGGTTTTGAAGGTCAGAATGGAGCTAACGTCAATGAGGCATAAAGGATGAAGGAGGAAATGTTATAGTACAGTTTTGTACATTGATATGAGTTTCTGGGTGAACGTTGTTGCAAGGGTTGGCTTCTATTCATTATTGAACCTACAGCAGTAATGTAGATCACTGTCATGTTTCATATTAACCCTTATTTCATGAATCTATTATTATAAATAATATTGTTAAAGAAACAACTGTAATAAAGAATTTTTTGAAAATACTCATGTAGATCTTTATAGATGAATAGGTAGATGGATGGATGGGATGGGATGGGATGGGATGGGATGAGATGAGATGAGATGAGATGGATGGATGGATGGAATAGATAGATGGGATGGATAGATGGGATGGATAGATGGACTGTGTAACTAATGTGTTGTATAGTGCAATGCATCAAATTTTTGTTTAATAGAATAGTTACTGTCTTTTAAATGATTCTGCACAGTTAACTTATTTACATTTTCTTTCTGTAGCTCATGCAAAGTGTGACTGGTGGATCTGCAGTTCCACCAAATGTGGTTATTGCAATGGCTGGTATTGCAAAGGTTTTTGTAGGAGAAGTTGTTGAAGAAGGTATGTTGATATAGAAAGTGGCAATAACATATATATATGGTTGATTTATATTGCCTTTGGGAAATCACGTATCATGTAACTCACTGTATTTGTTAGAATGTCTTCACAATGACACATTGTTTTCTTCAACAAATTTTTATAATCTATAGGAAGACAGGGAAACATTACTTCAGAGTAAATGCAATACTATCCTGTTACTGTATGAATCGTTACAAATTGCAAAGCTAACAAACTTACCCCTACGCTTGAGGCCAAAGTATTATGTTAATCATCTAAAAAACAGTAAAAACTGCTGAAACAAACCAGGAGATTCTTAACTTTTAGGCGAGTGTAGCAGTTCCCTAATTGCAAATAAACTTGTAACTATGATGTCCAATGAAATAATGATTTAATTTCAAATTGATGTTATCTAGTTTTCAGACCTTGCCACAACTGATTTTTAAAATCTTAATAAATATGGGGAGTTTTAAAAGCCGCTTGATACTATCTATACTCGTATATGAATAGCAACACTAAGTGGTTACGGGAAGCTAGCCCAACTGACATTTTATGTATTTCTCTGTCCTTGGTCATCCTTTCATTTGTACCTGTCAGCTATCATATGCACTTACATTGTCTAATTTTTACTCTAAATAACTACGATGGAAAAGAATAAAAGTGTTTAAACTACAGTATATTCGTGGTTTACATTTTTTTCAGACACTGCACATTAAAATACGTAAGGGTCCCTAGAGCTACTCTCTGTTAGTACCAATACAATATGATTAGTAGTAAGTAAGTAGTGTATTTGCAATACGTAATACATCCAACGAATGGCAATTGCCGGCGCCACATATCCACTAAGGAATAGGCCACTAAATTGTTTTATGCTATTTCTTTAGATAAATTACGAGGCAAGGAAACTATATACTTCTCAACATTGCCACCAATAGGAGTTCTCCTTTTGTCAAGCGCAACGTACCTTTGCGATAGAAACTTACTGAAAGTAATCAACTTTCCAAGGTAGTGTTATATGTAGTCAGCAATACGATGGCAGTAGTTATTGATAAAGTTTCGTCTTCTTAAAGACTTTTTTAGGTCCCCAGCAAACACGCTTAACTGTCTTTAAGAAGACGAAACGTTGTCAGTAATTTAGTTTCCTATATTCTCGTTTATTTTGCTGAACTATTTACCTTCCTGTTAATGATACCAGTGTTGATGGCAAAGTTAGGCACTGACTTCTTCATCCTCCATTATTGGCACAAGACAACTTTCTTATCACTATTGATTTACTATTTACCTGATGTTGTTTCGATCCTTCGAAACACATGGACAACATAATTGGGCTGTGCGTATTGATTAGCCATCACCCCATGTTATCAAACAATGATGTAAATGAAAGGTAAATATTTCTAAGTGCATTTAGGTAGTGTTTCCAACCCATCCCCCATAGCCCGCTGCCTGTAAGCTACTGGTCATACAGGCAGGACCTTACGTTTATTAGAAAGACAGTTTTCAATTCAAGCATATAACCTACTGTTTTTTCAGCGCTAGATGTCATGGAGAAGTGGCAAAGTACCGGACCAATTAGACCGAAGCATATCCGTGAAGCAGTTCGGAAGATGAGACGAAAGAACTTGATTCCAAATAACAGAGCAAAGAAAGTTGTATTATAGTAGCTGATGTATGAATTTTAATTTATTAGTCGCTTTCAGTACACGTCATCTGATAACATTTGTCATTTTCTTATATTATTCTTAAAATGTTATCGCGAACATTCATATTATGGCCACTGAAAAAATAGACTACATTAGTTCCTCCAGGTATGAAGCCTCGAGGTAGATAACTTTGTCTTAGAAGTATTGAAACCCGGCGTAGAGGTCGCAAACGTAGCATGACGACAGAGGTTGTTTAAGGTACTTATCTCTTATCTCTTACTTATACCTACTTATTTACTTACTCACTCATATACGTACTTACTTATTTACATACTTAATTACTTAACTAATCAGTAGGGGAGACATGTGGTTTACCTCCTGACCACAATATCGCTCGCCACAGTATCTAGCTCGTCATCTGTCCTTCCTGTCATTTTTTCTACTTGCCGGAAGTACGTAATTCGTGGCCTTCATAATCTAGCGTGCCGATGTAGTGGTGAATAAAGCGCATAAAATTTGACAATTGTTCTTCTTCCTTAAACAATGTCAAAGCGGGTAACTACTTTAGTTAAACCTAGTCGTATACGTCTGGTCTGTTTATTGCTTGGAGTATGATATTATTTATAGTACAGAATAAAAAATACACGATATAGTGAAATGACATTTGTACTATGAATTACGAACTACAAAAACTGTTTTCACTATTTCAAGTAACATGATTATAAAACACATCACAAAATATATTATTGATATCTATTTGGAACTATTTATCCTTCGTTCTATGTGCTGGGTTTTAATATTTGTCAAAAGTCCATTAAGTACATCTTATACCTGCCATGACCATTCCTTTCAAGGGATGGTTTTTTGTAACAATTTCAAATCTCTTGCTTTTGTTTATAATGTCATATATCGATTCTGTACCGTTTTGTAAAACAAGTAAAGTGAAAAAAGATCACAGTAATGGCTCAAAAAGTTTCGCGGCTTGGAAATCCAGCTATTCAAAATGCCCTGTGTACTTTGAATTTTGTGCTCAATCTCTTGTATGTAACGTGGAACGTCGCACTTTTCGCCTAGCTTCTGAGCCGACAACTTCTTCGTCCCTGTACTGCCCTTTGCGGCACACAGTATTTGTACCATATATGTGTGATTATCGTTCTTTGGACGGAGAAAGTTTGGACTATGCGATTTTGTAGATTTGCACTCGGTAGGCGAAGATTGCACAAAAAGAAGCAGTGCAGTAGCTGATACTCATGGTGTTGCTTTGGTGATATTGTACAGATTGACTTTTGTGTTCTTTAGGAAGAAGAATAGTGTTATAAATGATGCCGTATTCTTTAGTGACCTCGAACAAACAATCTACACAGGATTCTTTGATGAAAGAAAATAAAGTTGTTACGACATTCAGTCTGTATTCGGCTGAAACTAACGATTCGATTATGTTATTGATTAATGGAATCTGTTAGATAGTAACGAACGAGACATCAATGAACGAGATTGTTTAAATGGATTTTAGCAATGCTTTGCTAATTTCCTCACGATCTTGCTAACACACCAGTATTATGAGACATTAAAGTTTTGGTTTTGCTGTTTTGGTTTAAATTTTACGGAAGCATTCAATATCAATATCGATACTTCCAGATTAAAAATGAAAAGTTTTGCAAGGTGCGAATTAAATTTGTATTATCACAGCGCTCCGTCCTAGGTCGTGACATGTACTCTTGTATATATTATAAATGCCGGTGATATCAATATTTGTATCTCTCGAAAAGTTATAGAACAGTTTTTAGAACTTTACATAAGCAACATTCATTAGCTGTTCGGTTTACAACACTTGAACGCCTCTTAAATGTTGACAAGACGTAGTTAACTGTTTTTGAGAAATATAGCTATGAAAAATCAAAGTACACGCAGTTGTTAGGTGTTATAATTGATATCTTGTTTAATTGGAAACCGCAAATAGGGTTGTTAGAGGCAGAACTTTTCTGAACAAAGTTTTATAATTAATCGCTGTAGTAAGTATCTTGATAATCAATAAAAACAATTCATTTGTTTATCCTTACTTAATGCGATAAAATAGTGTAGGAATTGTTAGAAAAGATAGAACAAATATACTTCACAAGTTTCCAAATGTAGGAGTATATAGACTACTGTTGTAGAACCAAGACTACCTAGTCCACAAATATTTTTGACGGAAAATAGAGCTTCAATATGAAATCAAATCCTTCTATTTTCTGACAATTATATTTAACAATTTCGATATTGGTTGATCCTTAATGCATCCATGAACTTAATGACAAACTCCCATCAATATATGATTTACTGTTCTAGACAAAGAATCAATACTTAAAAATATGTACAATGAGTAAACTCCCCTTGAACAGATTCCAAAGTCCAGTCTCTAATCTTATCGCCCAAAGTTTTCTGCAACACTTTTGTTTTCTGTTTTCTGTTTTCGTAGAATCTGGACAACCTAAATGTTTTATGATTTTCGAATAATCAGCATCCGTATAGATTGACTGAAAAGGCCCAGCTAGAAGACATTATTTTCGTTTCAAAAGCAAAGGCTTCCTTACTTTCATTTGGACCGACTCCGGAAAAGGCAAATGAAATGCTTACCAAACCCTATCACACAAAAGCAATCGTTCATGCACACTTTTGGTAAGAAGTCACATTGCTTACTGGTTCTGGTTTTGTTTTTGAACCCCAATGCGGCTGTTTCCTATTAGGAGTTGGTGTTTTGCGAATAATAGGTGGAACATGCTGTTTGATTCTGTCAAGCAACGGACTAGTCGTGCTCCCAACATAGCGTAAAGACGGCGTGCCGTGTGGAGGGAACGTCGTCTTTACGGCTACTTAACAATACTTTCTTGGTTATCTAAACTGACCTTGGAGCCAGAGCACCAAAAACACTTATCTATAACTTTCTATAACTGTTTTACAAAACAAAATGAGATGTTCCCAACTCAGGGTAGTTAAGAATGCGATGTGTTTTTTGGTTCAGAACATTTTTTCCATGGCAAATTGTGGTAATTTTGATTATATAGTAACATTAACGACGTGTTTGGAACAGCAATTGGAAAGAAAATGTTTTTGGAAATTGACTACGGGTTATAATTTGTCTTCTGAGCAAAAAAGCATGCGCGCTCGCCCTACCAAGGTTTTGATTAGGTTTTACGTGTTTTTTGTGCAGAAAGAATTCCAGGAGATATATACTTATTAGAAAAAATATAGGCTTTCTATACACTGTGGTAATGGATTTGATGTCGTTTTCCTTAATCAAAAATAGAGGAATATTAACGAGTTGTCTTTCAAAATCGCAGTTGGGCATGATGTTTCATTCGTTTCATTTAATCGTTTTTTGACGATTGTGCTCTGAGGAGTGTCAGACGAAAACAGCGTTTATTTACACGATGATTTTACTTCGTCACGTTTATAACTCAACAAAGTCGACATCAATGTCTCCTGGTATAACTCAGTATGGTACACCTATTTTATGCGCACTGAATCGATAAAGTGCAAACAAACGTTACTTATATCATGTATTACCTTGTACATTGTGTGAGTCTGTTACATTGAACATCTTACAACAATGAAAGCACATTGATCTGGATATCTGTGGATCTGGATACTGTTTATACATGACAGACAAATCCATTCATCATCCCGTTAGCGCTTTATTACTTGAAGTTAAACTAGTTATTGCAAATCTTTGAAATTGAAAGTTACTATTTTTCATCTGGAACTTATCTTGAATCGCCAAACCATCTAATACTAGCAAATAATACAACTTGGCTTTATCTTCAATCGCCGAAATCACACATTGTTTCTTCGAGTGACTTGATTATATTACAAAATTGGTTTAGGTCAGAAATGAATAGAACGACATTTTTTTATCTCTGTTTCGGCATTGGGATACTCTATTTCCGGAATTGTAAATCAACTGAAAGATGTGAACTTAAAAAGTAATTTAGAGATCACCTCGATTTTCTCACCGTAATGACTTCTGTTAAAAGGGCATTTAAATTTAAATTGGAACGATCGAACACTTCGCTCAGCAAACAGTACAAATCAAACCCT
>JAAAKM020000498.1:25530168-25549007 GCA_010016025.2 Alatinidae sp. Z8VKAUB7J3
CTCTTCTTTTAAGATTCCATCTCCTTCCTTGAATGTTTACTAACAATCTGCGTGGTCATTAAGAGCAATGTATGCTTTTTGAAACATCACATAAAGGAATAACGTCAACATTTCTGATTTAAATAGTGGTGTAAAGTAAATCAAACGTCAAACAATGTCCTATGAATCTTATTTCATCTAATCCTCGAGCGCCTTCAGCCATAGCCTTCCAGATTTTTTTTTGTAAATTCCAGACATTTTGCGGTAGATAAAATTCAGTGATACACTTGTAAATGGCTTATTTGTTGTTAAAAGCAGACACCTGAGGCAATTAAACGCGTACTCTCCCCCGTCTACATTTTCCCATTGATTTCTAAATTACCGACTTTGACACTTTGTTCCTAATTGGCAGATAGCATAAAGCACTTCCTTTCTAATAACTTTGGATATAAAATGGAAGTAAAACATCTTCCACTGGTCATTTAATTATTCACGATGAATTAAACCAATAACTAATCATCCTTAAACTAAAAAAGCAGCCTCGAAGTATTGAGTTTGTCTCCTCCTCCTCCATCTACACCTCTATACTTTCATTATGAATTTTATGATCTTAAAAAAAAGACTATTTCGTACACATGGGTGATAAATGTAGAATGTGACCGTGTTTAAGTTGTTTTAATTAGCAGAGTATAATTTCATTTTACTAAAAGGATTCTCTTTATGGTTTACTATTTGGGACTAACACGCTTTCGAGTTACATATCCGATATTGAATTAAGGGAATTATTCCTGAAACTCCCTATTTCCGTGTAAAAATTTAGGTAGTTTGAGACTTCTTCCTAAATTATAATTGTGATGCAATTTTTTTTCCTGTTGGATAACCTGCGTTACTTTCACCTGTCTATGCCAAACTTTGATGTTAGTTTTGGTAAATGTTATTAGCTACTGAATTTAAACTAATGTCCAATAAGACTTACAGAGTAGTTAATGCGAGAAATCGAGTTTACTGCGATATTACAGGATATAACACTATGCAAGCTGAATACGTAGAATGATGGTAAATTCGGACCAACTTTATTTCAGATTCCACCTGCGTACACTCGGTAGTCACCCGTTTTATTTCATTTCTGCTGAGTCTCAACAACAATGGAGACAAGCACCTGTTACTCCTATATCCTCACTCTTAAAAAACTTGTTTATTTGTTTATTAATTACAATAACTGTATGTTTTATTTCATGTACATCTTTTACATATTTAGCCTCAGTAATTTATTAACGAAGAACAGAACCAAATTGCTTCGTGTTAGAAAACGTGCTGTCTTTTTCTGCCAGCCTTAGAAACTAGCCCATCTCAATTTCTTGATACATCAATGTGATTTCCCTGCCGATGGGAAAGTATTTTTAGCCATTCTAAGATTGAGATCACTGGTACTAAAAGCAAGAGTAGTTTGTGTTAACCGTTTAGAAATGACGAGGCTGATATCCAGGGGACTAAGGTCCTGCCCGTCGATGTTCTAATCATTCTTGTACACGGGAAGCTCGTTGTTTCTCACGGTCCAGTATCAGATACATTCCATATGTCAAGCATTGTGAATTCAAGAAACATGCGCAGTTATTCCCCTGTATAACGTGTTTAACCATTTCATATCTTTCATTGATACTCCTTGTAAGGAGTACCGATACTTAAAGATGTTATTAATGGTTCAATTATTTTTCGTTGTTTTCTTCCTTCCACTTTTTTTAAATCTGAAATTTCCTGAAGAATAATATCATCAAAATTTTTCATGTGGATCTCGTCATTTGGTTTCATTAAAGTGTCTGCTTAATGACAACTTGTTTTATTGCCTTGTTAGAAAGGACAGCTGTTGGTCAATTCATTTTAAAATAAGGTTATCAATAAGCAGAGAATGTAGGGAGGTGAGGCTGTTTGATAGACTCCCCACGGAACTAAAAAATAGATTCTCAATTTTAATTAACATCAACTTTACAAATATTTGCTGATTTATTTAAATTTCTATGACCAACATAATACCCTTTTTAGTTTTAGATCAATCTAACTACACAATAAACGTAAAATTACTTGTCAATGAATTAAGGGCATTTCCATACTTAGCCTGAAAGATTACCGAATGGCTAAAATATGGTTGCCACTCTATCCTAAACAAAGTTAAAAGAATCTTTTCATTAAAATTCTTATAGTGTAATATCTTTGCTATCCTTACAGGTAGTAAAACAGCAAGAAAGAGGAAATTTTTCATTGCATAGAAATAAAAAACTACAGCGATTTGGTATCTCTGCAAAGAAATTATCAGTCACGATGTCGAAAAATACCTAGGGAAATAAAAATGCGAAAACTAAAGATGAATATCCAGTGTTCATCCTGTATTAACCTATTAACCTATAGCATGAGCTACGGTAGGCTAGATGACGGAACTTAATTTCATTAGTTCCCAATCCCCTACAGGTGGATAGCATCATCCAACTATATGCAATTAAAGATTCTACTTTTTCCTAAATGTAATCATTCCTGTTTTTCGTGTTGCTCCTTTGAAACGACCTTTAGGTGTTTTTATGGAGATAAGTGTTACAATTCTGATTTTTAAGCAACTGAGATTAGCACTGGTACTTGTAATGTGTGAATGTTTTCCTTCTCCCATCGGCTACATTTTTTTGTAGATTTTACCTCCAGTATGTAAAACCGAGATTTTAACGCTGCTTGCCTAAGTGCAAGACAACGTGCAGCAGTAACGCAGTATCCCCCAAAGAAAGAAGACTTAAGTAATCGACGTAACTACGGATGGATCAGCTTCCTTCTGGTGGCCGACAAAATATGCGACAAGGTGCTCCTGAAGCGCCTAAAACCTAGTTGGAAAAGATACTCTAACGAAAATGGTTTTAGGGAAGGTCGATCAACGATAAGCCAAAATCCTAACGCTTCAACACGTCATCGAAGAAGCCATAATTAACAGCCTGCCAGCCGTACCAACATTCGTCGACTTTTGCAAAGCCTTTGACCCCGTTAGTAGAGAGGAAATCTTCAAGATCTTTGCTGTATGTGGTATACCAATGCCATTGCGATTCTATATTCCAACACTATGGCTCAAGTAGTAACACAAGTGGAAGAACAGATTTCTTTGAACTGCACATAGGTGTCATATAAGGTGACACGCCTGCATCATACTTGTTTGTGATAGTACTGTCTTATGAGAACAGCCTTCAAAGACAATGAACACCTTGGTCTTACCATCTCAAAGAGTAAAAGTAGGCATCACTCAGCCACCTGTCTAACTGACACAGACTATGCTGATAATATTGCGCTCCTTTCTGATACCATCGAGGATGTCCAAGCACTATTATCACTCGTAGTTAACTCAGTAAACAAAGTAGGCCTTCAAATATATGAATCTAAAACCAAGTTCATTTGTTATAACCTAGAAAACAACTCAAGATCAGTAATGAATCAACAAGAGATTAATAATTACTTCCAATATCTAGGGTTTTGTATAAACAGTTCAGCAGAAGATGTCAAATTAGGAAAACAAAGACCTGGGATGCAGTACAAAAACTTGATATCGTCTGGATATCAGCACTACCATGCAAAAGAAAAGTGATTTCTTAAGTGCTATAGTAGAAAGCATACTGCTCTACGGATCACCAATAGAGAATTATATAGAAGCCTCCCCAAAGTCACAGGTACTATTAGAGTACGTCAACTACGCCTCACAGGGCACTGCTTCAGAAGCACTGAACCTGCTACGCTCACAGTGTTATGGAAACGACGCCATCGCTTTCGAAATGTCGGCTGACCTCCACTGCACTATGTAACCTTTCTCCAAAAAGATACAGGTCTCCAAATATCAGACCTTCAGAGACCTACGGGCAACAGAGACTCGTGGAAGGGGATAATTATGAACTTTTATGCCCCCAATTGACAATGATACGAAACAGTAAGAAAGTATAGATTTGAAGGTCACTGTTTCAAAGAAGAACAAGATATGGCACATGACTTAATTCCTTTATAACTGATACAAAAAAAGAGAAAGTCTGGCAGATCATATAAAACTTTCGTTAACGTATTAGCAAATCATCTATATATATATATATATATATATCTATATGAGTAAAAGGGAAATCTAGAAAGTAGAAATAAATGGGTGCCGAATTTCTTTGATTGATTAAGGTAAAGTAAGGTGACTTCACATTGATTCGACAAACTTGTAGAAAGCTACCTGTGCGCAGTAGGTTTGTTAATATATTCTCCAATTCTTGGAATAGACTATGAAAAGACTTGATGATTTCACAACCTAAAGTCCCACAAAATGGAAGAATAACAATTCAGTTCCTATGGTCTTTCATGTTGATTATGCATGTTTAAACAGCTTTTGTGTTACCTTCCATAATCTTTGTAGACTATAACTTTCTAATAAAAACTAAACTAGTACATCTTTTACAATCTATTGTTACAATTTTTATTTATCCATGGTTATGGAAAATGCCTCTTAAAAGCAAATTCTGCCATTTCCTTTACCAGTAAACTACTGAATCCCCTTAAGTACTCATTACAGTGTCACCTCGTCACTCTGATCTAAAACTGAGAACTACAGGTTTTTCAACAAGGTCATTTTTAAATAACTCCTATACTACTATTCCGTGCATTAAAACGCTGTACGCCTTTGCTTCGTTATCTACAACTCAATCCTGTTTAACTTTTTCTGTTCTGATTTTTCGTGACAATTCTCCTCGGCTATCATTTGAAACAGTGGACAGCTATTACTAGACACTATGCTTTTGTAAATACGTATAAGTACTCTTCGTGTGATAGAAGCTTTGGCAATCACGTTATCATTTGCATTTGATGGGAATAGCTATATTGATGAGTAATGGCTGCATTGAAGTCTTTTCGCCTTTGAAGTGAGCTTCCTAAGAAAGACTTGGTATTCAATTGTTCATACATTCGTTGTGAGGTAACAAAAATAGGCCTGCTTTTACAGATTGGTCACCCTATCAAACCATATAACTTTCGGACTTTAAAGTTTATATAACAAAACAAATCCATTGCAAGTGATATCGTGACAGAGGAAGGTAGAGCAATTTTTGTTATGTTTGTTATAAAAATGGCTTAAACGTTTCTCATTTGTTCAAATCACATGAACTATTTAGCCTTAGTCGCATATAATCTGCAATACTTGTTGCCTAAATACTTTAGAATTAATGTGTAGTTATTGATGTATTCTGGAAAAGCGTAAGCATGATCGTTTTACAAACCATACCCCTAGGCTTTCTGCGCTCAATAGTCGTATCCATAGCGTACTAACAAAAGCAATAAGCGTTTGAAAACTCTTACCCTAAGCAATTTTGTAAAATTTAAACCTTAGTCCTCCAATACAAATACCAAAGTGGTGTCATTGGTAAACTAACATAAAGAAAATTCCATGTGCTTTATGGGTCTTGAAAAGTTTGCTTCTCATACAATTGTTTAAGAACAGGTTTGTTTTAAATAACCATTTTTGTCAGATGCTGGTTAACGCAAATTGTCTGAGATGAAGAAGAAAATATTTTTCGAAGCATTTGTTGGGAAGAAGGAAATTATGATATGTCATTGAAAAAAACATGTTTATGTGATATGTTTGAAAATGGCTTTATTATAGAAAACAATACTTTGATAGTTAGTGTTGTTTGTTAAGGATACGGTTAAGGATACGGTTAAGGATACCGTACGAGGTTTCAAGAGAGTCAAATCTATAGCACTCCAAGCACGGTTAAGCTGTATCTATTAGCAACTTATTGTTAGAAAGGTAGAGAAATAAAACAAAGAAAACTATCTTAATGTTGTAAAGGTAATATTGCAGATAAATTTAAAATAGTTTACTAAGTATCTTATGCAATATGGAAGGTCTTCTCTGTCTGGCAGAGCATGTCATTTCAATTTACTTTGTAGTCTTATGTCATGACCTGCCAAGAATAAGTAATAACCATCTGTTGCGTCAGCAGTTTTTGTTTTATTGCGATAGATAATAGGAGAAGAGTGTAAAACACTGAAGCAAGTCGGCAAGGAAGACCAAAACCAGTAAGAATAAATTTAAAAATATCTCTTTTTGATGGCACGATTAAAATTAACACAGTATTAACTATTTGATGACTGGGAGAAATTTGAAAACTACGCAGACCACGTATTCTAAAGTAACTTGTTTGTCTCAAACTTCCAAATAGCAAAATGAACTGGTCCAGGACGAGCGGGCACCAGAGATCATACAAACACTTTATGACGTTGTTTACGGTATATTATGCACCCTTGTTAATATAATCATCTACGACAAAGGACAAATACCAAAAGGCACACCAAGATCTGTCTTCATATCTTTCAGTGTACTTCCGGTGGTCAGTCATTTTGAGGATTTTGTTCCATTTGTCTGCACTGTACCTTACCATACTCTACAAGAAGCCACGAAATGAAAGAGTTTGCTAGGAACGAAATGAAATGTAATGGCATATCCAAACAGGGATAAGGAAAATAAAGGAAATTGACAATAGCCGGAATGTGTTTCAAAACCATGCAAATTCTATTGAATATAATCCAACTTATTAGTGCAATGAGGCAAAGGTTATGAAAGAGGTACATCCTGTCGATTTGTCTACATGGATGGCAAACTTAAACAGCGAGCCAGAAAATGTTAGAAAGACTAGAAGCACCAAAAAAATTGTGGGAAGACAGTGAGAAAAAACATTCCGATAGTAGATGCCATGCAAAGATGTCAGTGCTTCATTAAAGACAAAACCAATAAAGCAAGGTCTCTTAACATTGTTTTATACTTCAATGGTTTCGGTTTGAAGTGTTAATTGTTTCTTATAGTTATTTACATTCTTTAGTGTACGGGGCAGAGAAGGATAGTGAAAATCAAGTAAAAATGTAAGCTGCGCTGACAATGTCGACCCTCTTTTCTTTATATTTAACGATCAGAATAGTATCGGACTAACATTTTGCTATTTCTTGTTAGAGTTATTTGCAAAGAGAAAAGAAAGTACATGCAGAACTGTGCTTTATCAGGAAATGAATTTTTATATCCTCAGATAGAAAGCGGTTTACCAAAGATGGCTATTTACAAATAATAAATGGAAACTGACAAAGTGAAGCAGATGGACGTATCACGTTTGAGCCGATATCAAAAGATGCCACATAAACAAATTGAACGAAATATTTGAAACAGTGGTCATCACAATTAATGAGCGTCAACTTCAATGATATCGTTTCCAATACATACCGATATTAAATTAATACTTTCATGAATATAACAAATAATTTACCTTTGTTATCTTTTACTTTTAGTTGTGTATTTATTCCTGACATTCAAACTAAAATCTGAGGACATCCTAAATTTTACCATGATGTCATATGTCTTTTGGCTCTCCTCTTTAGTATTTTTAGTTGCCACTTTATGATTATAATTGACCAAATCCAATTTTGAGGTGATTACAAACAACGTAATTCTGTTTCCTTCACACACAATACAATTAAACTTGCATCAGATACTTTATCGCCCCTAATCATAATGAACGGCTTACTTTATCTTCAGTGACTTGTGATGACCAAGTGTTCTACATTACTTTACTAATCGATGTCTTACATTTCGATGCTATATGAAATGCAATAAGCTGATCCAAGGAATTGCTGTAAAGGGAGATGGAGAAGAAGTGCCAGGATGTAAACATAAGCAAAGGAGAGGAGAGAAGGAGATCAACGTACATATCTTTAAAGATCAAAGGATACGTCCTCTATACTCCCTGTCTATTAACTTAGCACGTACACCATTGCTGAGCAACCATAATTATTAGAATTGCTCTCTAGATTTCTTTGAAAGAGTATTTACTTTATAAAATTATACTTGAAATATCACTGGGCACAATGAAAGACAAAGGCTTTACAATTAAGCAACGATAAAGCTGAAGACGCCACAATCAATACCTTATCAATACATGACTTTGATGATGGTTAAGCAATAATAACGAGTATGATCAAACATGCTTTGTCGTTGCTTCAATCACTTGACTAAGCAGCTAGTTATGTAGGCCATTTATTGCAATGACAGTAAAACACAGTTCCTTTCTACTTCTACACAAAGCCCCAAATAGTTCCAGCTTTAAAAGTGTTTGATTTTAAATATTTCGGTTCTCACATTGTTAATTCCAAAAAAGACTTTAAAATCAGAAAGTCCTAGCATGAGGGGGCCGGTGCAAAACTAAGCAAAATTTGGCAATCTAACTTGCCCTGCAGTTAAAAGATAAATTCTTTTGCACTATAATTCAACCAGTGCTCTTTTGCACTATAATTCAACCAGTGCTACTTTTGACTCAAAAACCTGGGCCCTGACGGTTGAAATGCAAGTCTTAATGGCTGCTACATCAACCTACGCAGAAGAGTAAAGAGCATAGACTAGAGAGAAGATGTCACACTTGAGAGTATATACAGAGGGCTGCCTCCAGGATCTCAGATAGTGAGACAAAAATGTCTTCAGTTTGCAGGCCATTGTCAATGAGCCACTAGCATGGTTGTATCATCTCTCGTTCTCTGGTGCCTATTAGACAGAGTACGCTCCTGAAAGTCGACATACACAGGCATGCTGTCTCTTGACAGAGGCATTAAAACTGAGGAGCTAGATATGGAGTAACGTAAGATTGCGGTGTTTGAGAAAGCTTGTCATAGATATTACAGCCACACCTGTGGCCGAAGGACAATGGGGATCGAATCGCAATTTTAGTAAGATTTCGTTAGATCGTTGTATTACAAAGCTCAAGTTTATTTACCCTAAATGGAAAGTATGTCATTCCATCTCTTTGAGCTGTTATAGTACAATAGACTTATGTTTTATAAGTAATCGAATCTTTGGTTATTAGATCATGTTTGTAGAAATAAAGAGTCTCATCTTATGACTGTATCTCTTTAAATCAACTACAAAGGTAAATCAAGACAAGTTTAAAAGCTACCAAGAAACTTAGCGCATTGCTGTTGTAAGTCATACCACAAACAAATCAGCATCAACCTAAATGATACATTTCAGGGTGGCAATAGGTCTAGCAGCTCTCTTTCCCTCAATCCAAAAGAAGTAATTTGTCACAACGTTTCTGTACATAGGCGACATGGTCTGCGAAAGTAAGGCGCCGCTCCCAAACCACACGACACTTCTTAAGTGAATTTTTAAGGATACGTTTAAATAAAAGTGTAACATGTCGTTACATCACGTTATGTGAGCTATCAGTGTTTAGAGGCCAATAATGGAGAAAGAGCATCAAGTATAGTTTAGACGCGTTTGACCGACGGGATTAATTCAGTTTTTGTTTTGTACGTCAGCTTTAATGATGCATGCACCTAATTAAAGTTAAGGGCTTAAATTAACAAGAATATACATTTGATTAAGAGTGTTTCCATTCCAGATCAAATATTTAAAATTGCCACAAACAAGCAGACACTAACAGCGAATGCCGGTACAAGAGAATGCGAAGGGTTCTTTTCCAGGAAAATGTTCACTATAAATGCGGGGGGGTGGGGGAGCTTACGTAAAACAATAATTATAACTTTAGAAAACTAATAGTATAATAATGTCTTCGTACCATAGCAGTAAACAATACTTGTACCCCGTATATTTCCACGTATATGATGTAAGATAGGTAAAGCGTAAAGGGAGCATTGCACTATAAATCAAGGCAAAACTGCTGCAAAGCAATGGTTGGCTGTGATTTCAAACGTTAATATATACAATACCATTTCATTAGTCCTGTATCGCCATCTTAAAACATCTCTTTAGAAAACCTAACTGCTAAAGTACAATTTAAAATTCAGTGCATTTAATAATTTCAGCTGCTACTCCGCTGTTTAGATAAAAACTAAGGCGTGGCAGAGCATGATGTTAATGAGGCTATCATCTGTATAAAGTGAAATCAAACACACATTTTATAACTTTTCATTTTTATAACAATCCACATGGAACTTAAAAATTTATTTATTTTGAAATATCTTAAAATGGTTGCCTAACACCAAACCATGTAGATTGCGGGATCAAGCTCAGTTAGGCAACTAAATAAAGATCTTTTCGGAAGATAACACAATCTGTAACTAGGAGTTCGGAGATGGTGACAAAGACTAGTTTGGTTTATGAACGCATGGCTGATTTGATATTAAAAGGGCGCGACCTCGTTTCTTGAAATGTTGGCAATGCGACCTGAGTGATGGCTGCGAAGGATTAGTTTGATGTGTAAACATGATCTTGTTCATGTTCACTAATTTATGATCTTGTTTTATGTTACAGTTGAGTACTACCTTGGAGCATGAAAATGTGCAAGGACACACCCACTGTAGTTATATGCTAAATTCTTTCTTTGTATGTTACGTTCTAAATTATTATGCTCACACTATCGTATGTAATAAGTGGCATGTCTTCTCAAAATCGCAAAGTACACAACACGAAAGAAGTTTAACCAACATCATAGTGACTGAGGGAACAGATAATTAAGAAACCTTTAACAGATGGTGGCACACACTGCTCTAGTGGCTTTCCAGCGGTCGATACAATTATTAACAAGTTTGATTTGCAGGACACTGTTTGGAATTGTGACAGAAAAAGCTGTCAATGTTGCGAAACTGGCATAGGTAATATTCTCTAGCCATGAAATTGCTTTTTAAAAGCTAGTATTATTTAATAGTCTGCATATGTTAAAAGACATCTTGTTAAGTGGTAAATTTTAGGTTAACACCATGTTTATTAAGTAGTTGTCCAAGCAAGAGTGCAACCGCGAAAACACTCACTATAGTTAAAATTGGTTTTCTAGGCGATATTGTTGTCCACCAGAATCTGCCACTCACTCACTTTGTGGCCGCTGACTACAGTCGCCGTAGCAATCGTTCTTATTTAAAGCCGCTCTTTATTCAATGTTTGTTGTTGTGAAGATGAAAGCGGTGTATGGAGTAAGACATTTACAGATACGAGTCAGAAATTGATTACATTCGACAGCAAAGTTGGCCCAGCAAACATTTTGGTGGAAGCGCTAAGAAAGTTGACTTTTTTAACCAGATCTTTCCGCCTCATTTGTAACAAGGAATAGCGAATGAGATCAATAAGTACGCGATTTAAAAAGATGGAACAAATTTCAAGGCGACGACAAGCGAGGAAATTAAAGTGCACATTGGATTCTGGATCATGCTTTGGATGAGAGCTGACTCTGAAAAACCTTAAATAAAGAATATCGTTATAAAAGAATGGTAAAAAGGAAAAAATTTAGGTTCCTACAAGATTTGAACTCACATCGCTGGATTCTGATTCCGCGGTGGTAACGATCAAACCATATGACCGGCTACGAAAAAGTTGCAATAATTAAATGCTATAGCCTTTAGTCTTGTCGTTAATCTTGTCGATTAATACTCATTTGCAAAATAACCAAGAGGTATGAGGTTCAACTGCACAGAAAGAACTCTTTTTAATTAAACAAAATAAATTATGATCAATGTACTAATCAAATCATTCACTTCCTAGCATGGACACGGTCCACAAGTTTAGTGTGAACTTCTGTTTCCTACTTATACTATCTAGTGATAATGAGCTCGTGTACCGAAAACATTAAAGGCAGATATGAGCACAACAAATGTGCGTATGCATGAAATGATGACTAGAACACTTACATTGAATTTCAAATTTAAGTAAAGACACAAATACGCAATCTACGTTTTTAACAGTGTTTATCTTTAATCAGTACAGACCTTTCTAATGTCGTCAAACACATGAGAGAGTCAATCTAATATTTCTCGTTCGTGCAGACCCTACTTCGACTAAGTAGTTATAACTGTGTTTAAGCTGATAAAGAACGGGGTTGCTACTTTAATCCAAAATAAGACAAAATCGGAAGTTAAAAGAAGTTGCATATCCAGTAATTAATGGTACAGTTCAAGGCAGTTTTAAACGGGCCGATTCCAACATTCGTATTGAATTTCCTTTGCCATGCTCTCTCTCAACCATCTACATCCACATTGTAATCGTCGTAAGTGAACATTATGAAATCAACCAAACTACCCTGTCAGCCTGTCTTCAGTCAGAATGATAAACACCAACTTGACAGAGAATACTTAGTAGGGGGGGCATAGCCGGGTATCCCCCAGAATCTGCCATTTGGTAAGAAGAAAGTCACTAAACCCCCTCCTTTTGATTAGGTTGGAGAGTGTGAAATAACATGAGAGGAAATCTGTACTGATTTAAGGTTATGTTGATATGGTATCAAATACTGTTCAATTAGCGGTAGGGAGTTGTCTTCTTCCTTGAAAATACTCTAAAGGAAGGTAAAGTTATCTCAATTATTAGAAATCTAGAAAATTGAAAATGTTTAAATTGTGATAAATAAGAACATTTTTTGTGTGCAATTTCTTTGTACCCAGATCCCATCAATGTATCAAAATGGCTATAATAATTTCTGTTTCCTTCATCAAAGCAGTCTGTTATTAGCGCGTGTGAACAACTTTCTTCTTTTGCTAAATAGTTTTCAATACCTTAATACACAAAATTAACGTTGAACATTAATTAAAGTTTTTGGAATTAAAAAACGTTAATTAAATCCACGTTAATTAGATGCTATTATGGTGATAATGATTATGATGATGATGATGAAGACTATGTTGTAGATGATGATTATGTTGATGATGATGATGATTATGTTGATGATGATGGTGATGATTATGGTGATAATGATTATGATGATGATGATGAAGACTATGTTGTAGATGATGATTATGTTGATGATGATGATGATGATGATGATGATGATGATGGTGATGATGATGGTTATGATGGTGATGATGATGATGGAACTGGAAAAACTTGCAGTTCTACGTATAGGGTATAAAAGGGATAGCTTAGCTTAAGTGAAACTTTATTGGCATCTCATTACTGATATGGCGTACCTGCAAGCCTTTTTTATTTTAGGCAACATAATATTGCAAGACATTTCTGGCTACTGACCTTTCTTGGCTCCTTTATACACGGCGCCAAGAGCTGAAGCTCCTTCGGTCGTTTTCCCCTTGGTCGATTTGTTAT
This sequence comes from Alatinidae sp. Z8VKAUB7J3, assembly GCA_010016025.2. NCBI lineage: Eukaryota > Metazoa > Cnidaria > Cubozoa > Carybdeida > Alatinidae > Alatinidae sp. Z8VKAUB7J3. Next base: position 25,543,214 of record JAAAKM020000498.1, read on the forward strand.
CACTTGTATGTCCTTTAGTTGGTTCGACTGTAGTATTCTCAGTCTTGCTTGTCTCGTTTTGTACTTCTACTATTTCGCCACCATTATAATGTGGCTTGGCTGCATTTGCACTAGTTTTGTTGTCAGTTGATGAGGCTGCTGCATTACTCTGCTTGTTGCCAATTCGAAAGTCCAGGCCTTCATGAGACGAAGAATCGCTCCCCTGGGGAGTTACACTTGCTCCCCCTAAATCATAATTGAGTAAAATTGCTTTCCCAGCTAAATGATTATTTTTGCTATATCCTTTCAGGACGCTGTCAAATTGAGAAAAGTCTATTAACGAAGCATTTAAAATATCAGGGCTTAAACCCGTGGTTATCTTTGCTGCCCCCTTTGCTTTCTTTGCAGCTACTTTCACCTTCTTTGGAATTGGTGAGTTGGCCTTCGCAGTACTCGATGCTGTTGACGTTGGCTTCCGCTTTGCTATAATTTTTTTCTTTTGTCCAGTTTTATGTTTCATCTTCTGTTTTCTTAGAGACTTCGTAGAATGGAATTCGTGCTTCATGCTTTTTGTTGGCCGTGCTGCCTCGTTTTCATGAGAATATTTTCGCTCTTTCTGAAGAGCAGCCATTTTTTCGTCTAACTTCTCATTGACGTCATCGGGATCCAGTTGATCCTCTTCTAGCGGATCCATGGAACTGGACTGGTCATCATGATTTCTTCTCCTCACTGGTAACACAACAAACTTACTATACTGCTGTGGTAATGCATCATCATCACTCTCTGTTCCTTTGGTTTGTTGGTTTCGTTTGAGAGCCACATCTGCACCTAGGGCTAAAGATTAACTTTGGATTAGGGATCTTTTAAACAGGACTGACTCTAATTAAGTGGAAGTCGCATCACGTTCATTCGCAGCGAGTACCATCAGGTAGCAATTGTGGGAGTATCAAAGTATGCCTGCGCTGATAGGCTATACAACCTTACTGCCACTCTCCCCATCCTCTCGTTAAAACATAAAGCATATAGATATATTATGGTCTACCCAACAAATACACCATAAGGCACGAATACCCAGGTACTTAACTGATTAACTAGGTACCGTACATTTACAACGTCTTCACGATAGAAGGAGGGGAAAAGATCTATTGTTGCGCTCGACTAAAGAGACGGGGACTGAAATGTGGCCATTTTTTTCAACGTCAAATGCATGGTCTCATTGAGTATTCTACATTTATACAGCAGCTAACGAGCAATTACTTGGAAAATGAAATTTTTGAGAGTGCTTGTTAGAATTACGTAAGGCTTTTCGATCCTCGTGATGAGTTAAATAGCACTTGTAATAGCACTTGCACTTGTAATACAAAATTATTATTATTACATTTCTTAACTAGACGTTTTGTATTCCAATCAGTCACACATAGTTGTGAGTGTTTGGCTGTATTTCGTTGATGTGTGTTGGGGAAAATAAATTGCGAGTTAAAAAAAAATTTATTATTATTACTTTTGTCATGGTAAGAGGTGTATACCATATCCATTCCAGTATGCCTTATTGTAAGTGATTACTGGGATTGTATGCTAACAAAGACATGAATAGAGTAAAGTTTTATATTTTTACCTTGCGATGACTTTCTTGATGATCCAATATCAGCATAACTAGTCTCTTCAGAAAAGTTTTCCTGTCCTTGTGGCAGAAGCACTCCATTTTCTTCATTGTGTTTACAGAGTTGCAGACAGAGAGTTTTGTTCTTTAGTGCTGCTGGACCAATCACTATCAAGCAAAGGGATAAAACCACGTGATTAGAATGCTAAAACAGTTGCTTAAGGGTATTACAGAAAAGCCATTTCCTAAATGAGACCTGCATACATTTACGTTTTGATCATACTGGCCCAAATTGGTGCCGTGATTATGATAATCGAATGCTGAGACATTTATCGTAACTGAAGAACACAACAGCAACAACAAATTTAGCCAGAATGTGGTACTCTGCCCCGTCACGTTGAATGAGTTACTTCAATATATAGGGGTTAGTTGCACACAAAAAGCTGTGACCTGATTTGTTATACTTTTAGAGGAAGGTAGATTAGGGTAAGGAATAGGAGAAGGAGGAAGGTATTGAGTAGGGTAGGATATGACCATTAACCTTAAATTACAGTAATGTTAACAAAACGCTGGTATTAACTACATCTCCTCCATTGAAGCTACCGACCTTATAATGACCTGTGGATGACTAATTTTTAATTTGTAGGTCAGTGTTTTTAAGTGACATAATGAGGTTGACCCTCGGATTGCTTACAACTGCCGTTATCACCAGATAGATTTGTCGTCAGATAACGAATGCATAGATTTTAGGCTCAGTATCATCGGGTTTCAAAGGCTATTTTATGGCCCATTCAATTTTACTGACCATTCCGTCGCCGGAAGGGTACAAGCAACTATCCGCTTTCCATTATGACACAGATTTCAACTTACTCAGTGGCATGCTTAGTAAGGCAGTTCCGCCACCTGCCTCGGCAAGCACCTCTCGTGTCCAGTCCACTTCCGGTCCTTTAAAACCAAGAAGGACATATTTATCACCTTTCTGGAGAAGAGACGTTTTCAGGATATGGCCACCGCAACTATCCTACATTGACAAAGGGACAGAAGAAGAAGAAGAAGAAGATAGAGAAAAAACATTTGTTAGTATATAGAACTCCCTGATTACAACTTCTTAGAAATTTGACCTACATGATTTGGACAAAGTCTTATTTTTTAAAGAGACGAACTATCAATATTGACTATTTAATCTCCATCAGTGACAATCGTAACCATTCCATCAAAAATGAGAAATGCAGGCTGACTTCACCAGCTTTAGGTGACTTTTTGGATATTTCGAAGTGTTTCATAGGGAAGTACGCTAAGGCAAATGTATTAGATCAGTGTGTGACGCGATGATCCATTCGTACTGGAATTGAGTTACAGTGCACTCGCATTACAAATGGCATTACATTCTATCCTTACGGGCCAGTGAAATGAATACCAGCGATACAGTAAGACGTGATCAGAAACCCTTGGGATAGGAGTGGCGGCAACCCCTAATACATTAGTGGTGGAAATTTGCCAATGGGAGCATTTGTGTTGCCTGCGATGACTTTACCATGCTTAGTAGTTTACTTTAACGATCGATATTTTGCGTGTACAGTTAAATGCTTAATGTGATAGCCATGGAGCCTTAAGAGCTACTTGTGACTGGTACAGTATTTACAATATCAGCTACTCATCAATGCGGGTTATAGCTCTTAGTTAACATCTCAAATATTGTTAGAAACAAGCTTATCTCTGCCTAAGAGAACTATCAAAGTAATGTGTAACATGAATACTTCTACCTACCAGTGCTTTGTAGGCAGAGCTGTCGATGTTATTAGATGCCTCTCCTTTCGATGCTACAAGAATGATTTTCCCTGGACGCATTGCTAATAGGAAATTGGCCATTGCTTTTGATGCACCACCATCGTTTTCGGTGTCAAAGTTCTCGGTGGCTTCTACTTCACCTGTGCTAAAGTCAATAACAACAATGTTGAATCCTGGCTCATCTCTGCTCAAGTCTCTCTCGTTGACTTTGATGGACGCTGTTTTCTGTGTCGATCGCAGTTCAATAAGAAGGCCGACTAAAGTAATAAAAAATGAAAATGGTATATCAGGTAATCGTATGAAGTTGACGTAAGCTGACCGTGTGAGCGTCACTAAAGGCCAATCCCCATTAGGCGAACTTTGACCGCGCAGGCGCCTGTGATCTCTTCTGACCATTTTCACACGCCCCTTGTGTAGGCAAAATATGTACTTCGATCTGTTCGAATAAGTGCTCGCTAGGGTGTTCGACAGATCTGAGCATTTTTGGAGATCGCCAGCAAATCCGACATTAAATGAATCAGTGTTCAGATAAATTAAAACGTGTGCCAAAGCGAACATTATTAAGAGCAAACCTGTAGAAATCAACAATCTAATGACAGCTATGATCATTAAGTTGATGACTAAGTTGTAAGTAATAAGTTGTAGCGACGCTACAATCGCCGAGAGCGAGGGTTCCGTAAATCACCAAATAGAGATCTTCATTAAAGCCTTAAAAAGTAACAATGATTTTGGAAATGCTAAATATAACAATAAAAATCTTAATATATTTGACAATACAGGCCTATCTCTGGTTTCGTGTAAATTGCTAGACAAAGCTTGATTCAATTTAGGTACAACCAGCTTGGTTTTCTTTAACCAACCAAAACTGCGAAATGTCAGACAAGTGTTTACAGATACTAAATACAGTTACTAGTATAATATGGATAAATGTTGAATTTTACTTAATGTAAGGGGTCTAAATGTAAAGTGCCTTTCTGGCTAAACAGAGCATTCGGAATATATTACAGTTTCTCAGTTGTAGAACAACTGAACGAATTATGTCATGAATCTTACGACAATAGCGAAAAGTTTGTGTTGAAAAAAAAATACCGTCTAAGATCATCATCATAGTAATACTATAGCTCCTGCGGTAAATAATCCAAACCTTACAGCATTTATCATCAACGGGGGATATGCCCCAATATCTTCCTTTAAAGGGAATTGCGACGTTTAATGAGGAGATCCTGAGAAAGACAGGGGAATGGCAACAGTGAAGTACTTTGGTAAAAAGGATCTTGATTTACCTTGTTTCGTCTCATCTCGACATCTCGCTGTACCTATGACAATGAAAAATTAATGAACAAGAAATCAGAAGCACCTAGATATGAAATATGGTAAATTTGGGAAATTATCCCGTGATTAAAATCTGTATCACAACCCTTTATTCAGTCCACTAACTTCCACTTATCTCTTGTCAACTGTCTGCCTGTCTGTCCACATACATGAGGATCTGCTTTCCTACTAATGATTTTATCGATTGTGTCTTCCTATAAGAATATTATAATTTCTACATATGAGTGTAGTCTTAGAGAACAAGACGATGATAATACGGCCATATCATTACTGCCAATTGCTACCTTACGACTAGAGAGCAATCAGATTTTATAATGTTATCTCAAACCTCCTGGCATTTCCTTTTTTTATATTCAGTGCAGTTAAGAAGTACAATATTAAGAAAGGTCATTGACATCATTCCTACATATTGTCGTTCGTTGTTGTGGCGAAGAGGCAAACTCTACCCTTTAGACGTAAATGGATGCCCATGAAAATATTTATCCCTACCCATAATACCCAAGAGTAGGTGTTAATATCATGTCACACATTACGTCACTATTACGTCAATCTTATGCCACTGGTGCGTTACTACTGCATCACGTACGTCACCATTACATCACTATGGTGAGACTTACATCTTCGAGAGAACTGCTCTTCTTGTGTGTTCTCCTCCCTCGCTTTTGTGGGTGAAAGTGAGCCCAGGCTGTTGCCAATCAGCCCTAAATCGGCAGTGCTAAACAGCCGTAGAGGATCGCTGTTGTGCGATTTCGCAGGCTCATGATCTGCCTCAGATCCATTGTCCGTTTCCGAGAGTGATCCCAATCCCTCCTCTTTGATCTTATCATGACAAGACTGGGAATCCCCGCAATTCGTTTTTGGTGGTGAAGAACTTTCGGATTTTGATCTGCCGTCCGCCATTTTTGCGCTCCGCAGTAAAGAGGCTGCGATGCTTGCCAAAGGGTTATTTTTATTTGTTCCCAATCCTATTTCAAGGAATCCTCCTTGTTCACGTGACCCAATGGGCCCTTGTCCAGTGTACTCTGCATCAGTACTTTCTGGATGCACCTCAACTTCCCCTCCTAGGCCTTCAAGTGTATTTTCAACCATCGGCTT
>JAAAKM020000498.1:25554707-25566690 GCA_010016025.2 Alatinidae sp. Z8VKAUB7J3
AACAGCCTTGCTTTGTTGGGTGGAATTCGGCAATCGATAACAAAGTTCTTGGGTTCGCAAATCTGAAATGGTCCGGCTCAGTCCAGTTCAGGGGGAGGAGTAGCTTTGAATTACGTGGACACTTTCCTCTGTTACTGCAGGAAGGATTTGCCATCTATGCCCCTCACATGCACTCCAGCTCGCTGATCTACAAGTCCTGAAGACACGCTACCTGTTACGGAAGTGGAGAAAAGAACCACTCAGTCCCACGCTTTAAGTAACCAAAACAGTACAGGGAAAGGAGTGACTGTATGATACAAAGATTCAAAGAAAACACCAACCCTTATTTTAGTCGTGAACTGCCCGCAGTTGGAACATGAATGTACGCAAAAGTGTTGAATAATTGATAAATTGCTGTGTATTTCTTGTTTGGATTGTTATGATCGATGTATGGAGAAATGTTGTGTATGGTGTGTTTGTAAACACGAAGAAAACCATAAAATTGGCACCCTCTTCTTGAGGTGTCATGGTGTCTCCCAGTGATGTACGTCGTTACTTTGCATAATTATACAACCTCAGTGGCCAACACGACATAAATGATCATTAAACTATGCGCCTTAGATGCTATCTAGAAGCTTGCGGTAAAGCAAACGATCAGTGCATCTATCATAAGTGTTAACAAATGCCACGTGAAAGTTGTGTGGCAACGTGACACGTTAAGTGGTGTCTAACCGAACTTAAACTTAAATATACAAAGCAGTGAGAAAGTTTGTATCCAGTCTCTGGTCTCTCGTAATCTCTCTCGTCTCCTCTGATTCACTCTTAAAAGATAATTCCGAAAGGAAGATCATGTGGAAAGTCATGTTCTGTCTACGGTGATCTTGTTTGTGTTATTGTTACAGATCAAATGGCATAATATACTAATGGGTCTTTCCTCCACATCTCCTTATTCATGTCTGTTTTGGAAGCAAAGCAAAAATAAACGTGAGTAGCAACTTCTTTGTAGAAATTTGTTCTTGTACATAGTAATACTTTATAAAAACCATTCTGAATGATATCACATTATCTATGTGTTACGATACATGGCCTTACAACCCCTCATTACATTTCTCTCCTAGGCAATTGGTTGTTTACGTACCCTTAAGTGTACTGTTCTGTGCCCCTTTTCAGTCCTGTGGACGTTGTTTGTCATCGTTTCATCTGTCCGTCTGTCTACGCATGTTGCAGTTGAAGATGCATTCTGTTGAAATATAACTGCTCATTAATGAGCAACTCTTACGTGAGGCATCGATCTCCTGTCTTCTGCGATTGCGCTCTCCTGCCTCCTCCCCAGCCTCCATCATCAGGTCTTCCTCAAGTGACGATGTTGTTGGACGACGAACCTTCGATCGAAAGAACTGTCTTCGAAGAGGATAGTAAATCATGGATCTCTTTATACCAGGTGGCATGTGCTGCTCATGCTTCTGTTTCTTTTGTAGAGTAGACTTTTTCCTGTTTCGGAAGAAGGAATGAATGCGGTTTGACTTCACAGGTGTACTACCCACAAAATGTCTCTTACTGCCCTTTTCGACAGTATCCGTCTTGTGAAGGCGGGACCTCAATTTATTCTTCTTGGTGCCACCTTTTTTATGAGTCTTCAAACGCTTGCTGCTTGGTGTGCGCTCTCTTTTAGTAAATTGATTAGCAATGGACTCGAAGGCGCTGACATATCCCAAACTCATTGGCCCCTTCTCTGTTTGCTTAGGAGGTAATCTTGTCAATGCCATAACTTCGTTGTTGTCTGGCTGATCGCGGTTTGGCAATCTGTCAAATACACTCTCGCTTCCTCCCATTAATAGGCCTATCTCATTTTGGATGTTGTTGATGGGGTATGGTTGCCTTTGAAGTTCTTGAAAATCTGTGGAGTTTACAAAACACAAACGTTTCAAAAAGAGATAAAATCTGAGACTAAGTATGAAAGGATGGTATTATATCACTGAGCGAAAATATTAGCTTGTAAAGGATTATATAAATGATTTTCACAGACTCTATGAAGTAGGCATCTTATTTCTGTATATGCAGGACTTGAAAATCTGAAGATAGGCTTTTCAGATTCTGGAATAAAGTTTCGAGTAATGTAATTTACTACAATAATTGAACGGATCAAGAAATATTGTAGTTCATCATAATATTTATAGGGTAGTTTCAAGTTGACAATGCGCCTTCCAATATTGGGATTGATTCTGAACTGAATCAAGGGACGTTTATAGGTTAACATGGGGACCTTATTCATGGACTAAATGGGAGGCGTTTATATGTTAAATGTGCAGTAAGATACATCTGGTATTAAATGTGTTGAAATGACATCAAACACAAACAAATACACAAACATACGAAACACTTCAATCTATAGTTCAAACGTAGCAGACTTACATTGACTTTCATCAGTGGGCTTGTGCCTCCATGTAGGACGAAGCACCTTATGGTCATGATATGCGCTTAACTCTGGCTCTTCGTTACCCACACGCCCAGCATCCTCTTCTTTCATTGATAAACTTGGAGCTAGCGATATGTGGTGGGAAACTTCGGTCTCCATTTCTGGAGTTTTTTGTGGTTCCACGGTTTCTGTGCTGCTACTTTCACTCTTTTCTTTCCTTGGTTTCCATTTTTTCTTTGATTTTAGTTCTTCTTTCATGGCTGCATCTTCAAGAGCGTGGATGATGTCCGATTGATCATCATCGCTGACGTCATTATCAAAGGTTAACTGAACCTTTCCAATCTTCTGGCTTCCTTTGGTAGAAGAATTGCTTTTCATTAATTTGTTACTGGAGCTGCCTTTGACGGCTTCGTTGCTTGTTTCTTTTTTGTTTACACGAGTCTTAACACTGTGGTCTTTTTCGTGGGATTCCTGCTTAGGAGTTACGTCCAAGTTCAGTGAAGTTGATGTATGATGTTTATTAGTTGAAAGCACCTTCCCGCTGCTCCGTAGTGCATTATGAACTGCGGTTGATCTCTCGGCAGCCAATGCCTCATCCGGTTCCATGCCTAATGGCGAATCTCCATTTGAAATAGAGGTCACTAAACTGTTGATGACGTCAGGTTCGATAGAATTTACCAAAGCGTGATAAGTCCCAGACAGAAGGTCAGTGTGAACTGATAGAGGTGCACTTGGCCCAGTGTTGATAAATGAAACGATTTTGTGGCCAGGGTGGTGATGGTGACAACCAACACAGTCATCAGCGATACCACTAGGGCCTTTGCGAAAGTGAGGGCCTCTATGGCCTGCATTGTGATCGTGGTGACGAACATGCAGATCAATCCCTGGCACATTTACACCCTCAAGATCAGCATCCAAATGCCCGACAGGTGGCTCTGATTCATGAAGCTCTGTCATTCCCAATGTGTCGATTGCTCCATTCGCAGCAAGTAAGTTGGCCGTGGCATCATCTAATAGCGCTGCATTTCCACCGACATGCTTTAGAATGTCGTCACCTAAATGAGCTGGAGCTTTTAGAGGTTTCGGTTGGGAATGGAGGCCGAGGCCTTGTGTGCCAAGAACAGTGCCTGTATGCAATGAAGCTGCCAGTTTTGCGTGATCCAAAGGTGTAGAGTCCACATGAGAATCTGCCAATGCATCCGGATGGTGTTTTCCGGTCTTTGAACCTTCAGCGATGTTTGCCGCATGAGAAGCCCCAGTATCTGCTGCAGTTTTGGACTCCTGAGGTGGACAGAAGGCAGCTGAATTTTGATGAGCAATCATACTGGAGACTGAATTGAGACTTTTCATCCCGTTCATAACATTCAATACCTCTACTGGACTCATTTTCAGTAATGTCTCTGCACATAAGCGACCACAAACAACCCCGACTTGCTTTGGATTCCCCATGCAGATACTAGCCGCAGTATCGCCACACATTCTGCCACAAATGCTCTTCACCACATCAATATCAGGAGCAAATCTTACACTGTAGTCCTTGACAAGCTCAGGTGCTATTTCTGCAGCCAAAGTGTTGGCCATTGCCATTTTCTGGGCTGCCGTAAAATGCTCTGTGTCTTGATTTTCGAAATCTTCTTTTTCTGGGGCCAATGGACTTCCCATCGGTTTCTCACTGATCTTTTCTGGTAGCAATGGAAAATGTCCTTGCATACCCTCGGGCTTTTCGCCAACTTTTTCCGAATAAAGTGGAATAGGTCCTTTTTCAATTTTGTCGCTGAAAATATCAGTGGAGTGACCATGGAGTTCCTCATGGGAAGGACGTGGACGATGAGAATATAAATTTTCGATAGGCTCGTTTTCAAAGGGGTAAGGTTCCTCGGGTGAGTGAGGGTTGCCATGGGGATTAATGTAACCCTGTGGTGGAGAGGGATACTCGGCCTCGGGACTGTGATAATTATGGTGCGCTGAAAAATCGTTGTTAGGAAGCATAGCAGGAGGTGGAGGAACGTTTGGTGGCTGGGATACCACTGGAGCTGCCTCTGCGACAACGGGTGCGGGAGGAACTCCGTTTTCTAAGACTGATGGACCTCCGTTCCCTCCAGGAGATACGTTATCGGCCTCGCTTCCATACAAAGGGCTGCCTCCGAGTTTGATGTTGGTTCCTTCAAATATGGGCGCTTTTCCTCCTTCGTTCCCATTGCTTCCGACTCCAATTGTACCTTCCTTCATCGTACCTTCTGAAGCTACTTTAGAATTAAGATTTGCCGCATTCTTTGACTGTGGAAGGTCAGGGGATGGAAGAGCATTTGCCGCCGGCTGGGTGAAAGTTGCAGCAGGGGCTTGAGATTGAGGACCGGCGTTAACGGGTGCTTGAGACTGAGGCCCGACGGTAACAGGTGCTTGAGATTGAGGTCCGACGGTAACAGGTGCTTGAGACTGAGGAACGGCGGTAGCAGGCGCTTGAGAGGCAGGTGCAACAGGCTTTGGGCTTGCTTTGACGTTAGATTGTTGTTGATTAGGTTGCACTTGTGGAGAAGACGAAGCAGCTGGGGGCTGGGAAATGGGTGCAGGAGGGGAAGCTGCTGCTTTAGGGGCAACTGCTGGCGACGACGGAGTAGTTTGCAGAACAGCGGGTTTTGAAGGCGGTGGTGGGGTTACAATTGTAGGCCCATGGTGGTCCTCTTTGGGGTGCTCATCTATATGAATAGACTGAAAATGAGTAGCCATTTCCGGTTCGTTTAGTGCGGATCTCATCAATGGGTTGAACTTTTCACCTGGAGGAGCAATAATCTGAGGGTACCCAACATGAGCTGGGGGCTGCAGCATTGGGGGCGGTGGAAACTCACCTGTAGGAGCTGATTGAGCGGCATTAGATGTTAATACTGGCGTAACAGGAGGCTTCACAATGGTAGGCTGGCTTAGAGGGGGTTGAGGAGCAGCAGATGGAGGTGGGAATGCATGTCCAGCTGTGGAAAGGGGATATGCCGAGGGCTGTGGGTATGCTCCAGGTATGGGAGGTGTTAAGGGAAAATTAGGAGTGCATCCCTTCGGCTTTTTTGCATTAAATTTATGTTCTTTGAAAGTGAAGTCTTGGCTTGTTCCATTGCCTACGTCAGTGTAGGACAACTGTCCTCCGAAGGAAATGGCGTGACCACACCCTGGAAAAATCTTGCAGATGTATCGAAATCGACTCCAACATGGAACGTCGCTCCAATCGTGGTTTGGATTCATTACTGCACAATCTTCATTATGAGTAATTTCCCCAGTTTTGACTGTTCCGTCGTCCGGTTCCAAGTTACTCCAATTTGAATAACGAGTGGGAGTGCTAAGGAAGAAGAAAAACTTGTTACAACTATGCTGTAAATGAGTGATGGAGAGAAGCTATGGATTGCGATGGTACTCTCGGAAACTAACTTGTGTCTTCACAAGACAGTACAACCGCAGGGTTATCAGTAGCCCACAGTTTGATCGTCAGATGTTGCTTCTCATAACTAATACAAACTGTTAAGAATTATCGAAACACCTTAATCAAACTAGGAGCATACCTGAAGTGAAGAACGTTGGGATTATAGTAGGTTTCGTGTAAAACTCTCAAAAAGTTAGTAACATTACGTAATCGCAAGCGTTGATTCGAGACAAAGGATATCGCACACCTTGTCGAAAAGAGCTCTTACAAATGCAGCTTTACTTCCGTTTTTATTATACAACCTCTAATGTGATTTTGGTTATGTACCTAGTAAGACCTTTCAACCTTCAATCCAGGGAAGACCTACTGGTTTTATAAAAGTAGGGGTGTCCTGTATATCAACATCTGATGATAGGGAATTCCTTTAAGATGTATACGGGAATTTGTCATATCTGCCCGGTTTCCGCCATCCCGCCGGGCAGTCTTGCCGGTGAGTACCTGCAGGAACAGCAGGTTGCACCGGGGGACCTCAGCTCCTATGCGCAACGGCGCGTCAACCACGATGTGATGCTGCGCGCAACGTTCAACCAGGCGCGTATTCGCAACGAGATGCGGCCGGGCACCGAGGGCGGCCTGACACGCTACATGCCGGACGATGAACCGATGACCATCTTCGAGGCCGCGCAGCGCTATCGCCAGGCCGGTGTGCCGATGGTTGTGATCGGCGGCAAGGATTACGGGCAGGGCTCGTCACGCGACTGGGCCGCGAAAGGCACGCGGGAACTGGGGGTCCGTGCGGTTATCGCGGAAGGGCTGGAGCGCATTCACCGCTCCAATCTGATCGGTATGGGTGTGTTGCCGCTGCAGTTTCCGGACGGCGTGACGCGGAAGACCTTGGCGCTCGACGGCAGTGAAACCTTCGACCTCACGGGCCTTGAGGACGGTATCGAGCCCGGCATGGCGGTGTCATGCCGGATCAACCGCTCGGATGGCAGCAGTGAGACCGTCGCCTTGCTTTGCCGTCTCGATACCAAGGTCGAGGTCGCGTATTACCGTCATGGCGGCAGCCTGCATTACGTGTTGCGCGAGAAACTCTCCGCGATGGGATAGTCATCCGCCTTGTCATGTTGGCGATGGTCGTCTGCGGGTCCGCAGTCGCGCAGGACCGGCAGCGCGTCGATTTGGAACTGGTCTTGGCGGTCGACAATTCGCTGAGCGTCAATCAGCGCGAATACGATCTGCAGATTTCCGGGATCGCCGAAGGGTTCCGCGATCCGGACGTGGTCAATGCGATCCTGTCGCATGACGGCGTCGCCGTGTCGATCGTGCAGTGGTCCAATCACAAGCAGCAGGAAGCCGGTGTCGCTTGGACCTTGCTGGACAGTGCCGCGTCGATCGCCGCCTTCGCCGACCGGGTCGCCGCCGCGCCAAGACTCGAAGTGTCCGGCGGTACTGGCCTGGGTTCCGCGATGGTCTATGCAATTCGGTCTATCGAGACGAACCGCTTCGCAGGCGACCGTCGGGTTATCGATGTTTCAGGCGACGGACAGAACAATATGGGCGTAGCGCCGGGTTCAGTTCGCGATACAGCGGTTGCCGGGGGCTTTACGGTCAACGGGCTGGCGATCTTGGACGAAGAACCCTGGCTCGACCGGTATTACGCAGCCAATGTGATCGGCGGCCCGGGTGCTTTCCTTGAGGTCGCCTCCGACTTCGACAGCTTCGCCGACGCTATGCGCCGAAAGCTACGTCGGGAGATTGGCGCAAGGCCGGTGGCGTTGCGTTAGAATTTCGTCAGTACGGTTGCGAGGAGGCTCAGGATCCGGGCTTGCCACCAACCACTCCGGATGGCCTTTGCCTCGCGCACGGCGTAGTCAAAAGCTTGTCGGGCCTGATCCGGCCGGCCCGCTCCGGCCAAACCGCTCGCAGCCCGGGCGAATGTCGCAGCCCTGTCGAATGTACTTTCGATCCGGTCGGTCGCGGTGACCGCGCGCGAGAAGAGATCGGCGTCTGATGCCTTGGTGTTGGCGGCGAACTCCCACAAAGTCTGGGCGGCGAGGATATGGCTCTTGATTTTACCGATACTTGAAAGTGCTTGCTCCTTAGCGGCTAGATCTGACCAAATTGTTGCGATCTGCGCCCACGCCGTATCGGCCGCAAAGGCACGCTCGATATCCGGTGTCGCGGCTTCGGCCTTCCGCAACACTTCGGTGGCCTCCGCAGGCTGTCCGCGTCGGCGTAACGCCGTCGCTATCTTGGTGTTGGCGAGAACGTATAGTCTCGGGGTCCGCAAGCGGTCGGCTGTGGCCTTCGCAGCTTCAAGGTCACCCTGCCTTGCCAGCATGGCCGCAACCTCGGCATGCGCGATCGTATCGCGCCCGGAGTCGTCCAGGCGCTTCATCACGGCAAATGCCGCATCGGTCCGGCTGGCACGCGCATAGCCGGCGGCCAGATTGCCGAGGGCGACGCGCGCCTCGTCCTCGAGGCCGTCGAGCAACGCTTGTGTCATGGTGGCGACCGACTCCGCTCTTGAAACAAGCCCCTGCTCTGCGAGTTCGGCGAGAAGTTCTGCAGCAATCTCGATGGCACCGGCTCGGTCCTCAAGCTGCGGTAACAGCGCAATCAGGGTATCGACCGCTCGATCGTTTTCGGAATCCGCGAGGGCGACGGCGAGCAGGGCGCGGGATCGGTTCCAGGGGTCGGGTATTGTTTCGGTGAGCTTGTAGGCGCGGTCGCCATATCCCGCTTCGGCCAAAGCTGCCGCCGTCTCGCGCAAGGAAACCAGAACAAGGCGCAGGTCGCTGAGTTGTTTGACGGTTTGCCGCGCCTGGTCCAGTTTCCCGGACGATGCCAAGGCACGTACGACGTCGCGCAGCGCCCAATCGCGATAATCTTCGCGCTTGATCTTCGACACGGCGCCGATAGCACCTTCCAACAGGCACGCTAATTCGGGTGCGCGGAGGCAGCGATCGATCCCATCCTGTGGTATCGCAGCGAGTAGGGGTTTTTCGGCCTGCAGAAGATCGCGGGTTGCCGGGCTGCCTTCCAGTGCGTTGCGGGCCTTTTCGACCTGCTGATCCCGCGCTTGGGCGAGGCGCTTCTTCAACGTCTCCGCGCGGCCGACCGTTTCCATGTGCCGGAGCAGATCTTCGTCGGCATCGCCCGTGACGGTGCGCTCGCTTTGTATCTGGTAGGCGCGGATCGCTTGTTGCGTCTCAGGAGTCAGGCGGCCATTCGCAGGGCCGGCGAGCAGGTCGAATTCGATCAAAAGCTGCTGGATTTGTTGAATCAGCGGGGACCATTCGAACAGGGAGCCGCGCGACTGCCGATGATCAATTGGCGCAAAGGTACGGGCTGCATGGCCCGGCGCCACTACCAAATAAAGGCTCGCGACAAGCACTCCAAGGAATATGACGCGGGGACAAAGGCTCATGCGGTCTCAAGCGCGGCGTGGGTCCACGGGACGCTAGCACAGGCGCTGTGGAACTGTCCCGCGGTGAACGGAGGCCGGCAGGCAGATCAGAACATCCATCGCGCAATTTTCTGCCGGCCACTGCGGCGCGTTTGGATTTTGTCAGCGGTACTACACGTTTCCATTGAGCGCATTATCAGCCATAGACATAATGAAGTGATTCCATTGAAGAATAACAGGCTGGTACGTGTTGGACTTCACCCAACTGGACTATATCGCCATTGGCGGGTTCGTCGTGCTTTGGGCTGGCTACACCTATTTCGCTGAGCACAGCCCCGCAGCGGCCGGTAACCTTATCCGAGGCATGGCCGTCCGCCGTAAGGAGTGGATGCTGGCCATGCTCAAACGCGACAACCGGATGGTCGATATCCAGGTCGTCAATGCGTTGCTGCGCTCCGGCCGGTTTTTCGCCTCGACGGCGATCCTGATTATCGCCGGCTTGCTGGCGGTTCTGAGCGCGACGGAAAAGGCGATCGCGTTGGTCATGGATTTGCCTTTCACCGTATCGACTTCACGTGAAGTGTGGGAAGCTAAAGTTTTATTTATGATTCTTGTGTTTATTTATGCGTTCTTTAAGTTCGTTTGGTCGATGCGCCAGTACAATTACTGTTCCATTCTGGTCGGGGCCGCGCCGGCGGCATCCGAACTGCCCGACGATTTCGAGGCGATCGGCGAGTCGATCGCCACATTGGCGTCGCTGGCGGCCAAACATTCGAACCGCGGCATCCGGGCCTACTATTTCGGTCTGGCAGCGCTTGGTTGGTTTGTGCATCCGTGGCTTTTGCTCGGCGCAGCAGTTTGGGTGGTATTGGTCTTGTACAGACGCGAGTTCCTGTCCCGTACGAAACGCTTGGTCCACGGCCAAGGCGTGTCGCTGTGACCGGGGAGAAGAGGGCGGTAGTGTTTCCGGGCGAGAACGATTTGCTCTCCATTGAGGAGATGTACGCGGCGGACAAAGGCGCCGTTGACACCGGCATTTCCAGCGAAACCCTTATGGAAAACGCCGGCAGGGCGATTGCTGCGGCGATCCAGGATCGCTGGGAGCCGCGGCCCGTCGCGATCCTCTGCGGTCCAGGGAACAATGGCGGTGATGGTTTCGTTGTCGCGCGTTTACTGCAGGGCGCGGGTTGGCCGGTCCGGTTGGCGTTGCTGGGTGATGCTGATGCGTTGAAAGGGGACGCGAAAATCAATGCGGATCGCTGGGACGGCGGCGTCGAACCCTTGTCGCCAGCGGTGCTCGACGATGCGGAATTGGTGGTCGATGCGGTTTTCGGGGCCGGGCTTGCACGGGATATCGAAGGGCTCGCACGCACGGTAATCGAGGCGATCGGCGACCGCCTTGTCGTCGCCGTCGACGTGCCGAGTGGGATCCACGGCGATAGTGGCGCGGTCATGGGCATTGCGCCGCGCGCCTACCTCACCGTCACCTTCTTCCGCCGCAAGCCGGGACACCTGTTGCTGCCTGGGCGGGCCTATTGTGGTGAAGTAGTTGTGGCCGATATCGGCATCCCCGACACTGTTTTGGCTGATATTGCGCCCGCGCAGGCCGCAAACGGCCCGGACCTTTGGAGCGGTCGTTTCCCGTGGCCACAGTTGGAAGACCATAAATACAGTCGTGGCCATGCGGTGATCACCGGCGGGCGTCATATGACCGGCGCGGCACGGCTGGCGGCACGGTCGGCGCAACGTGTTGGTGCCGGGTTGGTGACCGCGATCGTCCCGAGCGAGGCATTCGTGGTCTACAAGATCACGCTGTCCTCCGTTCTGGTTCACGCATTCTTGGATACCGCTAGTTTCGCCGAATTCGTTGGCGAGCGGCGCGTTACGGCCTGTCTCGTCGGCCCTGGCAATGGGGTTTCGGGAAACACGCGGGAGCGGGCGCTTGCCGCCTTGCGCTCCGGTAAGCCAGTGGTGCTCGATGCTGACGCCCTGACGGTGTTCGAGGACGCAACGCCCCTATTGAGCGAGTCGATCACTGGCCCTTGTGTACTGACGCCTCATGACGGCGAGTTCGCCCGCCTATTCGATACGGACGGGGACAAGATGTCGTGCGTTCGACGCGCTGCGGCGCAGAGTGGGGCGGTCGTCGTACTCAAGGGTGCCGACACGGTGATCGCGGCGCCGGACGGTCGCGCGGTGATAAACGACAACGCGCCGCCAGACTTGGCGACGGGGGGCTCGGGCGATGTTCTCGCCGGCTTCGTCACCGGGTTGTTGGCGCAAGGACAAGATCCATTTGACGCTGCTTGTACGGCGGTCTGGTTGCATGGTGCGGCGGCCGCGGCATTCGGTCCCGGGCTGGTCGCGGAAGATATTATTGAAACATTGCCTGGTGTATTACGGCAGTTGAAACAGGATGAAGAAGTATCAAGCCATGGGTGAATCGAGTTCGCTTTTCAAACGTCTGATCGGGGCCTGGAACGATATCGCCGGATCGGTGACCTCCAGCACCAAAGTATCGCCGGACCTGTCGTCCCAGGATGATGCCGAAAGTCTGCGCGAGCAGATGGTGGCCTGCCTCGAAGCGCGCGGGGGTGAAGTGTCCGCGCGGGCCCGGGCCGCGGCGCTGGGGCACACCTATCTGGAGCTGGAGCCGGAAGGACGGCAGCGTTTTTTGCGCATCGTTGCGGGCGAGTTTGGTCCCGACACGGGCGCAATCGATAGTGCAATCGCTGCGCTACAATCGTCTGACCCGGAGAACCGCCCCGCT
>JAAAKM020000498.1:25566700-25606074 GCA_010016025.2 Alatinidae sp. Z8VKAUB7J3
CCCGCTGCGCAAGAGGCGCTGCGCGAAGCGTTAAGGCCATCGCGGCTGCGGTTGATGACCCAGTTCAACGGGCTGCCGGAAGGCGTCAAGTTTCTGGTCGATTTGCGTTCCGACCTGATCGATCTCGCGGATACCGCGGAAATGAAGGCCCTTAATGACGACCTTCGCTCGCTGCTGGCGTCCTGGTTCGACGTTGGGTTCCTGGAATTGCGCCGCATCACGTGGGACTCGCCCGCGTCGTTGCTTGAGAAGCTGATCGCTTATGAAGCGGTGCACGAAATCCGGAGCTGGGATGACCTCAAGAACAGGTTGGACGCGGATCGGCGTCTGTTCGCCTTCTTCCATCCCCGCATGCCGGACGAGCCGCTGATCTTCGTGCAGGTCGCACTGGTCAATGGGCTGGCCGGCAACGTCAACGCGCTGCTCGACGAGTCGGCGCCGGTCACGGACCCGGCGGAGGCGGACACCGCGATCTTCTATTCCATCACCAACGCGCAGCGGGGGCTCGTTGGCATCAGTTTCGGTGGCTTCCTGATCAAACGGGTCGTTGATGAACTGCAGGCCGAATTCTCCAAGCTGAAGACGTTCTCGACCCTCTCACCCATCCCGGGATTCGCGCGCTGGGTGCGCCGATCGGTAAAGGACGGCGATGCGATCGTTGCGGAAGAGGATCTCGCCGCCCTGAACGAACTGTTTGAAGTGGAGGATGGTGAGTCGCCGATAACCCGACTGTTCGACGATGCCGATTGGACGGCCGATGCGTCGCAACAGGCACTCATCGAACCGATCCTCACCAAGCTCTGCGCTCGCTATTTGCTGCGGGAGAAGAACCGGCGCGGCCGCGCGGCGGACCCCGTCGCGCATTTCCATTTGACCAACGGAGCGCAGGTGGAGCGGTTGAACTGGCTCGCGGATGCGTCGGCGCAGGGCCTTTCGCAGTCCGCCGGAATGATGGTGAACTACCTCTACAACCTTTCGAAGATTGAGGTGAACCACGAACGTTATACCGGTGACGGTAAAGTTTCCGCCTCAACCGTCGTTAACCGCTTGTTAAAGAAGTAGAAGTTGAATTGTTAATCATGTTTCCGGATGATTCATGCCGGATAGTGAAAATTGGAGGTCAGACAAATTGATTAACGGTTCTTTACTTTAAAACATTACGGAAACTTTGGTCTTGTTGTTTGCGTCAGGGCAGGTGGAATAATATTAGGCGTATGATACTAAGGTCAGAAGGTTTATAAACAAATAAATTTCTATAAAATTCAATTTATATTTTAATACTTACTTAATACTATTACAAAAGTTGAACTTTATACTTGACTTTATATTGCGGTATCGAATAAAGTGCTTCTTAGGGGTCCAATGGGTTGTATGACGTTATGAGTATGCAAGATAGTCTCATCGATGGAATTTCCCGGTTGCGGCGGCGCAAGGCGCCGGTCACCGTGGGTGAAATGTTCGAACGCGTTCATCCCGACCGGACGGTCGAGACGGCAAAAGTGCTGTCGGTTCTGAAGGATCCACTAGGTATTCCGCACGTTCGGTACGCGGTGACGATCAAGAAACCGTTGCGCACGAATTCGTTTCGTGAAGGCCCGCGTCTCCTGGCGTTGGAAGCCTTTTCGCAGGCCTACCGGATGCGCACGAGTTCGTAGGCGTAGACTAAACAGCTTTTTGTCCATTCATATGCGGTAGGGTTTGCTTGACCGCATACTTCCCTATTCTTATACAGGAGCGCCTTCGGCGAGGCGCCTTTGGCGGCGTCAACGCGCGGGCGTGGCGGAATTGGCAGACGCGCCAGATTTAGGATCTGGTGGAGAAATCCGTGGGGGTTCAAGTCCCTCCGCCCGCACCAACGCGTTGGACAATTCATCCAACGGGCGGTACGCCGTCCAACCATTCGTGACCCGGGCAGGTTTCCATGCAAGTAGTCGAGACTAAGAACGAAGGTCTTCTTCGCGAGTATACGATCACGCTTCTCGCCTCCGAGATTGAAGAGAAGGTTGATTACCGGCTTGAAGATCTGCGCAAGACGGCGAATATCCCGGGGTTCCGGCCGGGTAAAGTCCCTACGGCATTGCTGAAACAGCGCTTTGGCAAGAACGTGATGGGCGAGGTGCTGGAGCAGGCTGTCAGCGAGTCGTCGCGTCAGGCGATCGAGGACAACACGCTGCGGCCGGCGATGCAGCCGAACATCGAGATCACCAAGTTCGAAGAAGGCGAAGACCTCGAATACAAGATGGCGGTCGAGGTCATGCCCGATATCCAGCCGATGGATTTCTCCAAGATCGAGGTCGAGCGGCTGGTTGCCAAGGCAGACGAGAAGGAAGTCGACGAGACGATCGAGCGGCTTGCCCAGCAGTACCGCAACTCCGAACCCATTAAGCGGGCCCGCAAGTCGCGGAAGGGCGATGTCGTCGTCATCGACTTCAAGGGCATGATCGATGGCGAGGCATTCGACGGCGGCAGCGCAGAGGGCCATCATCTGGAGCTCGGGTCGAACCAGTTTATACCTGGCTTCGAAGAACAGCTCATCGGGTCGAAGGCGGGTGAAAGCCTGTCGGTTCCCGTGACCTTCCCGGAAGATTACGGGGCTGAAACATTGGCCGGCAAGGAGGCGGTGTTCGAGGTCGAGGTTAAAGAAATCCGCGAAATGGTCGATACGGTCATCGACGACGAGTTCGCCAAGACACTGGGCCAGGAATCCCTGGAGGAGCTGCGTAAATCGATCGCCGAACGTCTGGAACAGGACTATTCGTCGCTGTCGCGGGAACGGCTGAAACGCGAATTGCTGGATATCCTGGAGAAGGAGCACAAGTTCGAGGTGCCGCCGGGCATGGTCGATGCGGAGTTCGACTCGATCTGGGCCCAAGTTGAAGAAACCCGCCGCCAGCAGGAAGCGGGCGAGGCGGAAGCCGACGAAGAGGACGAGGGCAAGAGCGACGATGAGCTGAAGGAAGAGTACCGTAAGATCAGTACCCGTCGCGTTCAGCTTGGCCTGCTGCTGACCGAAGTCGGCAATACGAACGAGGTCGAGGTCTCGGCCGAGGAAGTGAACCGCGCTTTGATGATGGAAGCGCAAAAATATCCCGGCCGGGAGAAAGAATTCATCGAGATGTACCGCAACAGCCCCGAAGCGATGGCGACGATGCGGGCGCCGATCTTCGAGGAGAAAGTTGTCGATTTCATTCTCGAACTGGCGAATGTCACCGATCGCGAGGTCAGCATCGAAGAACTGATGCAGGTGCCGGACGCGGAAGGCGAAGCAGCGGACGACGGAAAGGCTGACGACGGGAAAAAGAAGAAAGCGGCCGCGAAGAAAAAGGCGCCTGCGAAGCCCCGGCGTAAGAAAACGGCTGCTAAAAAGGACGAATCGGCGGAAGATGACGGTTGAGCGGGCGCGGCTTGCGCGGATCGCCGAAGCGAGAATTGCAATTCGTGGCGAGTGACGCCACATAGGTCAAATAGTATCCCCCCTGGGCCGGTCGTTCGATCGGTACCCTCATCTAATGGCAGGCAATGACGGATCCGATTGAAACGACGATGAACGCGCTAGTCCCGATGGTCGTTGAGCAGACCAACCGTGGGGAACGCGCCTACGACATCTATTCGCGGCTGCTCAAGGAGCGGATTATTTTCCTGACCGGCGGGGTCAACGATGCGGTCGCGTCGCTGGTCAGCGCGCAACTGCTCTATCTGGAATCGGAAAACCCGACCAAGGATATCGCGTTCTACATCAATTCAC
Organism: Alatinidae sp. Z8VKAUB7J3; assembly: GCA_010016025.2. Taxonomy (NCBI): domain Eukaryota; kingdom Metazoa; phylum Cnidaria; class Cubozoa; order Carybdeida; family Alatinidae; species Alatinidae sp. Z8VKAUB7J3. The sequence continues at coordinate 25,570,446 of JAAAKM020000498.1, forward strand.
CGGGCGGTATCGTGACCTCCGGCTTATCGATCTACGACACGATGCAATACATCAAGCCTGATATTACAACGGTTTGTCTGGGGCAGGCGGCCTCGATGGGCTCGCTTTTGCTGACCGCTGGTACTGCAGGCAAGCGCTATTCGCTGCCGAACAGCCGGATCATGCTGCATCAGCCTTCCGGCGGGTTCCAGGGGCAGGCCACCGATATTGAAATCCATGCCAAGGAGATACTCGACCTGCGCAAACGGTTGAACGAGATTTACGTCAGCCATACCGGGCAGGAGATCGAGAAGATCGAAAGAGCCCTCGAGCGGGACAATTTCATGACACCCGAGGAGGCGAAGGATTTCGGCCTGCTGGATCATGTGGTCGCCACGCGGGCGGAAACTGGCGGCGACGAGAGTGAGACCGAAACGGAGAGTTAGCCGGTCCGTAGCAGATTTCAGCGGCTGCGGTGGTTAAATTCCGTTCATGGACGGTTAACAGGTACCTGGCTAAGTTGGCCGCGTGGCGCGGCTTACGGAGCTGTGCTATAGTTATGAGAAGTGGAAGACGATGACACAGTGCGGATACGATTGCGATGAGTAAGTCGGGTTCTGGCGATTCAAAAAATACGCTGTACTGTTCTTTCTGCGGGAAGAGCCAGCATGAGGTCCGCAAGCTAATTGCCGGTCCGACCGTATTCATCTGCGATGAGTGCGTCGAACTCTGCATGGACATCATCAAAGAGGATCACAAATCGAGCGTTTCGAAATCGCGCGATGGGGTCCCCACGCCGCGCGAAATTCGCAAGGTTCTCGATGATTACGTGATCGGCCAAAGCTACGCCAAGAAGGTGCTCTCGGTCGCCGTTCACAACCACTACAAACGCTTGTCGCATGGCGGCAAGAACAACGATGTCGAACTCGCCAAGTCGAACATCTTGCTGGTCGGCCCGACCGGCTGCGGCAAGACCTTGCTGGCGCAGACCCTCGCGCGCATTCTGGACGTGCCGTTCACGATGGCCGATGCCACGACGCTGACGGAAGCGTGCTATGTCGGCGAGGATGTCGAGAACATCATTCTGAAACTGCTGCAGTCAGCCGACTACAATGTCGAGCGTGCGCAGCGCGGCATCGTCTATATCGACGAAGTCGACAAGATCAGCCGCAAGTCCGATAACCCGTCGATCACCCGTGACGTATCGGGTGAGGGCGTCCAGCAGGCTTTGTTGAAGATCATGGAGGGTACGGTGGCGAGCGTGCCGCCGCAGGGTGGTCGCAAGCATCCGCAGCAGGAATTCCTGCAGGTCGATACGACCAACATCCTGTTCATCTGCGGTGGTGCCTTCTCGGGCCTCGAAAAGATCATCTCGACGCGCGGCAAGGGGTCGTCGATCGGCTTTGGTGCCGATGTGCAGGGCCCGGACGAGCGCAAGATCGGCGACGTTTTGACGGAAGTCGAGCCGGAAGATCTCCTGAAATTCGGCTTGATCCCTGAATTCGTCGGTCGACTGCCGGTATTGGCCACATTGACCGATCTGGACGAGGAAGCGCTGGTCGAGATCCTGACGGCCCCCCGCAACGCCTTGGTCAAGCAGTATCAACGGCTGTTCGACATGGAGGATGTGCGCCTCGAATTTGCCGAGGACGCGCTGATTGCGATCGCCCGCAAGGCGATCTCGCGCAAAACCGGCGCCCGTGGTCTTCGGTCGATCATGGAGAGCATCTTGCTCGATCCTATGTATCAGTTGCCCGGACTGGATGGTGCGGAAGAGATCGTCATCAATCGCGAGGTCGTCGAGGGCAGGGCCGAGCCGCTCTATATCTATTCGGATCGCCGCGAAGACGTCGAAAACAGCGCCTAACGCGGCACAGTATTTGCATTTCAAGGGTTGATCGTCCCCGCTGTCAGCGCCACCTATGCGAGGGAGGGGTAGCGAACCGGCAGGGGGGGAACGTACGAACAAAAACGGATTAAAGCACAATGATTGATGTACCCGGTGGTAAGCTTCACCCCGTATTGCCGCTCCGCGACATAGTCGTGTTCCCTCACATGATCGTGCCGCTCTTCGTTGGGCGCGAGAAATCGGTTCGGGCGCTCGAAGACGTCATGAAGGACGACAAGCAGATTCTCCTGGTCACCCAGAAGAATGCGTCCGATGACGATCCGTCTCCCGACGATATTTTCACGCTGGGCACGATCGGTACGGTGCTGCAGTTGCTCAAGCTGCCGGACGGCACCGTCAAGGTGCTGGTAGAAGGCGTACAACGCGCCAAGATCAATGGATATACGGACAATCCGGACTTTTTCGAAGCCTATGCCGATCTGGTCGAAGATGCCGGTGATCTGAGCGATCTCGAGGCGCTGAGCCGGGCCGTGGTGACCCAGTTCGAGCAGTATATCAAGCTCAACAAGAAGATTCCGGCGGAAGTACTGATCTCGATCAACCAGATCGACGATCCCAGCAAGCTGGCCGACACGGTGGCGCAGCATCTCACCCTCAAGATACCCGACAAGCAGCAACTGCTTGAGATCGAGCCTGTCAGCGAGCGGCTGGAGCGTATCTATTCCTTCATGGAAGGCGAGATCAGCGTTCTTCAGGTGGAAAAGCGTATCCGCGGTCGCGTTAAGCGCCAGATGGAGAAGACGCAGCGCGAGTACTATTTGAACGAACAGATGAAAGCGATCCAGAAAGAACTGGGCGAGGGTGAGGACGGCAAGGACGAGACGTCCGAACTGGAAGAGAAGATCGAAAAGACCAAGCTCTCCAAGGAAGCCCGCGAGAAGGCTACCGCGGAATTGAAGAAGTTGCGCGCGATGAGCCCGATGTCCGCCGAGTCGACGGTGGTGCGCAATTATCTCGACTGGATGCTCTCGATTCCCTGGAAAAAGCGGACACGAGTCAAACGCGACCTGAACGCCGCGGAGGCGGTGCTCGATGCCGATCATTTCGGTTTGGAGAAGGTCAAGGAACGGATCATAGAGTATCTCGCCGTACAGAATCGGGTGAAGAAAGTGAAGGGCCCGATCCTGTGTCTGGTTGGCCCGCCGGGTGTCGGCAAGACGTCGCTCGGCAAGTCGATTGCGCGCGCGACGGGCCGCAACTTCGTCCGCATGTCGCTTGGCGGCGTCCGCGACGAAGCGGAAATTCGCGGACATCGTCGTACCTATATCGGCTCGATGCCGGGCAAGGTTCTGCAAGGCATGAAGAAGGCGAAGTCGTCGAATCCGTTGTTCCTACTGGACGAGATCGACAAGCTCGGGGCGGATTGGCGCGGTGATCCGACTTCCGCTTTGCTGGAAGTACTCGATCCCGAACAGAACAACAGCTTCAACGATCACTATCTGGAGGTCGATTACGATCTATCCGACGTGATGTTCGTGACGACGGCGAACACGTTGCGTATGCCGGCACCGTTGATGGATCGCATGGAGATCATCCGCATCCCGGGCTACACCGAGGATGAGAAGGTGGAGATCGCGAACCGTCACTTAATCCCGAAGCAGATGAAAGAGCACGGGCTCAAGCCGAAGGAATGGTCGATTTCCGACGAAGCGCTGCGCGGCCTGATCCGACACTACACGCGCGAGGCCGGCGTTCGGAATCTCGAGCGCGAAATTGCGAATCTGGCGCGTAAGGGGATCAAGGAGATTCTCAAGGAGAAGAAGGAACAGGTCCATATCACACGGCGTAACCTCAACAAGTTCGCCGGTGTGCACAAGTTCCGATTCGGTGAGCTGGAGGAAGAGGATCTGGTCGGTGTCGTGACCGGCTTGGCTTGGACGGAAGTCGGCGGCGAACTGCTGACCATCGAATCCGTAAAGCTGCCGGGCAAAGGTAAGATCACCCGCACCGGTAAGCTGGGCGACGTCATGATGGAGTCGGTGCAGGCGGCGGAAAGCTATGTGAAAAGCCGGTCGCCGTCTTTCGGCATCGTCCCGACGGTCTTCGGCAAGACCGACATTCATGTTCACGTTCCCGAGGGCGCCACGCCGAAGGATGGACCGTCGGCCGGCGTTGCGATGGTGACGTCGATCGTATCCGTCCTGACCGGCATTCCGGTACGCAAGGATATCGCGATGACCGGTGAGATCACTTTGCGTGGCCGCGTGTTGCCGATCGGTGGGTTGAAGGAGAAATTGCTGGCCGCATTGCGCGGCGGGTTGAAGACCGTGCTGATCCCGGCTGAGAACGAAAAAGACCTGGCCGATGTCCCGGATAATGTGAAGAAGGGACTGAAAATCATCCCGGTGCGCGAGGTTGATCAAGTTCTCAAGGAAGCCCTTGTCGAATCGCTTTCGCCGATTGAGTGGAATCCGGAGGAAGATAGCGTTGATGTCGCGGTCGCGCAGCCGGCTGACGGCGACCATAGCGGTGTGACAACGCACTGAGTCGTAAGTCTCTGGTTTGGTTTGTTTTTGCGCCGGGCATGCCGGTCTGTATTTGCATAAAATAAACCTTAAAAACCTAGGTTTTCTGCGGCTTTCACGTTGACGCGCTTCGCGAATCTCCATTAGACTCCGCGCCATCGTACGCAGATCTCGATCCTAGAGTTTTGTCTTTCCAATCCCTATTCGAAGGGGGACTTATAGTGAATAAAAACGATCTCATCGCGTCGGTTTCCGATAGCGCCGGCCTGAGCAAAGCTGACGCGGGGAAAGCCGTCGATGCGGTTTTCGATTCAATCACTGGATCTCTGAAGTCCGGCACCGAAGTCCGGCTCGTTGGATTTGGTACCTTCAGCGTTTCGCGGCGCCAGGCGTCTCAAGGGCGTAACCCGCGGACCGGTGAGCCGATTCAGATTCCGGCCTCGAACCAGCCGAAGTTCAAGGCCGGTAAAGGTCTCAAGGACGCCGTCAACTAGCACTGCGATCCAGAACAGTCGATGTTCGTTGACCGGTCTGCCGCAATGCGGTAGGCCGGTCATCGTTTTCGGCCTGGGATAGTTTAAAAGGGCGATTAGCTCAGCTGGAAGAGCGCCTCGTTTACACCGAGGATGTCGGAGGTTCGAGTCCTTCATCGCCCACCAGCCTTCGCACGTTGTGCTTCGGCTTGGCAAGCCAAGGCGGAGTCGGCGGGAGAAGGCTGTCACGGGGTCGTTTCTCGAGAACGAAGGCGGACAAACGAAGTTTCTAAATTTGCCCTTTGCGTTGCTTGACACGTGCAGGGGCGTGCAGTACATCGGGCGCTCTCGCGCGATGCGCACGGGGGTGTAGCTCAGTTGGTTAGAGCGCCGGCCTGTCACGCCGGAGGCCGCGGGTTCGAGTCCCGTCACTCCCGCCACTCGCGAAGCCGAGACACGCGTTCAGCGTCCTTCCTAAAATTCTAAAAAGATTTCCGATGATTTTTTTGCTTGGGGACTGTTGCGCGCGCCTATTTACACCTATTTAGTGGGGTATGGTGTCGAGTTGACACGCGTGCGCCGAAGACCCGGGACTTGGAAAAGGCGGGTTCTTTATGCCACGATAATGCGTCTGCAATCGGAGGACTTCCCATGGACGACGGCAAGGTCATCGAGAATCAGGTAGCCGAGAATGCATCCTCGGCCTATGTGCCGACTCTCCAGCTCACGGAAGGGCAGCCGCCGCCCGTCGCTGCCCATGGCGGGCTTTCCTATATGTCATTCGACAAAGACGGCGACGCAGGAACCACGGTCGCGTTGCAGGACGCGTTTTCTATAATCGCCGAAGGTGAGGGGAAGCGGGTTCTCGACATGATCGAGAACGCGCCACCGGGACCGATCGAGACCAAATGGGGCCTGGGCTTCCGTAGCTATGACGAATGCATGGATTATATTCGCGCGCAGGGTATCGAAGCGCCGGAAGGCGGCCTGGCCTTGCCGCTGCCCTACACCGTTTATGAGCGGCCGACCTATTCGGTCGTGCCCTCCAACGCTGTCTGGAATGATCCGGCACGCGCGGCGGAAGCGAAAATTCTGCGCAAGGAAGAAGAAGATACGCGGCGGCGCAATCTTTACTTCCCGCAAGTGATGCGCGATGCGCGGCGCATGGAGGCGTACCACCCCGGCCTATCGCCGAATAGTCCCGAATGCATGGACAAGCTCGGCGTCTCCCTGGCGCACCTCGAATCCAAGTGCGAGAACTTCTACGATTCCTCGGAAGTGGAGCGCGTGTTCTACCCGGAGATCGAACAACTCCTCCTGGATTTCTTCCCGGGGGCGACAGACGCCTTGGTTTACAATCACGATGTCTTCGACAAGGACTATCAGGGCGACCGTACCGAGGATCAGGACGCCAAGAACCCGGGCGTGAATGCGCGCTACGCCAACCTGGTGCACAACGATCTGAACGACAACAGCGGCCGCGTGCGGTGCCGAGAGCTGTTGACGAAGAATCTTCGCAATTTTGGCCGCAAACAGAACTATACGGAGGCCGAGGCGGACGCGAAGATGTCGCGGCGCTTCATGTCGATCAACCTTGCCAAGCCGATGGAGACCGTCGAGCAGTTCCCCTTCGTGCTCTGTGCATGGCCGTCCTTTGCGGACCAACCCTATATCAACAACTACCGCATCTATGACGACCGGGTCGGCGAGACCACGCGCTTCACCTACCGCGAGGACCATGAGTGGTACTGGTTCCCGCGGCAGACGCCGAGCGAAGTGTCGATGCTGAAATGCTACGATTCGGTCACGGACGGCTCGGTCTCGCGCTGGTCGTTCCACACCGCCTGCGTCGATCCGACGGTTCCGCTCGACGCGCCGTGCCGCAAAAACATCGTGGTCCGCTCCTACATCTTCTTCTAGGAAGACAGGAATTGCGGAAGAATTTAGGGAGCCGCGCGGGCGAATCGCGCGGCTCTCGCCATTTCGGATTTTCTTTTAACGCGAATTTCTTGACCAGTTGTAATCGATGTTAGCGGCATATTAACACTTTGAATTTGCAATACTCGTGCGGCGCGTTGTTTTGTTCCGTTCGGTCTTTGCTTCATGTGTAATTAACCTTATATTGCAGCGACCGAGGGCACAGCGTCGCGCCGCGGACACATTCCGTTCGGTAGGACTGGGTCACAGTCCGACAACAATGCTATGGGTGGGGACCGCGCAGGCGGTTTGAGGAGTTGAGTTGATGGACGGCTTATTGCGGGAATATCTCCCAGTGCTGATCTTCCTCGCCATCGCAATCGGAATTTCTGTTGCGATGCTCGTGGCGAGCGGAATTTTGGCGACACAGAAGCCGGACTCGGAGAAGTTATCGGCCTATGAGTGCGGCTTTGAAGCTTTCGATGACGCACGCAGCCGCTTCGACGTGCGGTTCTATCTGGTGGCGATCCTGTTCATCATTTTCGATCTCGAAGTCGCCTTCCTGTTTCCCTGGGCGATTTCGCTCGGCAATATCGGGCTCTTCGGCTTCTGGTCGATGGTGATTTTCCTCGGCATCCTGACGATCGGTTTCATTTACGAATGGCGGAAGGGAGCGCTCGAATGGGAGTAGACACCCCGGCGCTCAGGGAAGGCGACCATGAGGGCGCGATGCGCCTGGTCAACGATACCTTGGCCGACAAGGGCTTCATCATCGCGAACGCCGACAAACTGGTGAACTGGGCCCGGACCGGCTCGCTTTGGCCGATGACCTTTGGCCTTGCCTGCTGCGCCGTGGAGATGATCCACGCCTACATGCCGCGCTACGATCTCGACCGGTTTGGCATCGTGCCGCGGGGTAGCCCCCGGCAATCCGACGTGATGATCGTCGCGGGGACCTTGACCAACAAGATGGCGCCGGCCCTGCGCAAGGTCTACGACCAGATGGCGGAGCCGCGCTGGGTCATCTCGATGGGCTCATGTGCCAATGGCGGTGGCTACTACCACTACTCTTATTCCGTCGTGCGTGGATGCGACCGGGTCGTTCCGGTGGACATCTACGTCCCGGGCTGCCCGCCGACCGCGGAAGCCCTGGTCTACGGGTTTCTGCAACTGCAGAAGAAGATCAAACGCACCGGTACGATCGCGCGCTAGGAACGGGACGGCTCATGGACGACGCCAGCCAAGACGCGCTCGAAGAATTGGGGGCGCATGTCATCGCGAAACTCGGCAACGCGGTTATCGATCATCATATCGGGAACGGTGAACTGAACGTCGAGACGACCGGCGACGATGTCGTGCGTGTCATGAAGTTCCTGCGCGACGATTCGAGTTGCCAGTTCAAAAGTCTGATGGATGTCTGCGGCGTCGATTTTCCCGAGCAGGAAAAGCGTTTCGAGGTGAACTACAATCTGCTCAGCTACAAGCACAATCAGCGGATCCGTATCAAGGTGCGTACGGATGAAGACACACCCGTGCCTTCGGTCTCGGGCGTGTTTCCGACGGCCTCCTGGTTCGAACGGGAATGCTGGGACATGTATGGCGTGTTCTTCTCCGAGCACCCGGATTTGCGCCGCTTGCTGACCGACTACGGATTCGAAGGCCACCCGCTGCGCAAGGACTTTCCGCTCACCGGTTATGTCGAAGTGCGCTACGACGACGAGCAGAAGCGGGTCGTCTATGAACCGGTGAAGCTGACCCAGGCGTTCCGATCCTTCGACTTCCTTAGCCCGTGGGAAGGCATGACGCGAGAGTTGCCGGGTGACGAAAAGGCGGAGGCGGAAGAGGGCTGATGGCAGCGGAAGCGGAAATCAAGAATCTGACGCTGAACTTCGGCCCGCAGCACCCCGCAGCTCATGGCGTGCTGCGCATGGTCATGGAGATGGATGGCGAGATCGTCGAGCGCATCCAGGCGAGCGGTCGCGAGGGGGGTTAGGGGGGGTGGGCGGGGGGGGGGGGTGTGGGAGGGCGCGGGGGGGGGGGGGGGTGGTGTTGGAATAAGAATGTCCTAGGTAGAAAATTTTTGAAAGATTAATTAGGCACCCAAGAGTAGGTTGTAAGTAGTGAGAGCGGAGGCGTATATACGATGGTGTCATATGTTGATATGATGCGTATTTACCATGGTTTTGGTATGCGGTAAAAAAGGCACAGGAGAAAGGTATACTGGTAAAAAAAGGCACTGGAAAAAGGATTGGAAAAAAGTCCACTGGAAAAATGGCAGTGGAAAAGGTGCACCGGAAAATAGGCACTGGAAAAAAGGCACTTGAATAAAGGCTCTGGAAAAAAGGCACTTGAAATAAAGGCACTCAAAAAGTGACTTGTCGACAAAGGCACTCTTCCAAGATCTAACTTCTTGTTTAAGAGATTAAGGTCAGGGTGTGTACAAATCAGGTAGCGGTGTGTGTGTGTGTGTGATTGTTTCAGGGCAATTAAAGTTATTAAAAATCCGGCAACGAAATATACTTGAGAAAAATTTTTTTATGAACATAACGTTAACTTCTCTGATATATTTTGATAATTACGACATGTCGATAGCATGATTGCACTGATACGATCTACTTGATATTGGATAAGATTATCATTACGCACATAATTCAGTTTCTGTTCGTTTATCAAATGTGTTGGACTTTTCCACGAAATCCCATTAAGATGCTGAATAGTATTATTACCATTTACAATACTCATAATATTCTTATATACACGATTATTTATCACGGATATTTGGCACAATGTCGATCATAGTGAGGGCCTGAGATAAAAAAGGAGCCATTATGGATTTTGTTTGGTATCATCCAATCAAGTATTAGATAAATCCATCTCAACCAATCAGCGCGTACTTGACGAGGCTGTTTTCTCTGTCAACTTACGACTTCCCGAAAGACTCAAAAATGAGTGCAAGTGATAAGATAAAAACATTTGAGATTAGTCTAAAATTTATTCACTTAGGATATATATATTACTCAACGTAACAAGAGGGGCTCGGGATGTCTTTCAGAATTTCACCCACACACGGTTTTACTGCCATGACACAACTTTCTTGCAATGTGCCCTTGGTGTTTAAGTAGGTACCGTTTTGGTCTCGAACTGCACTGAAAGCCTAAAACCCCTGATCTTTAACTGGGTATCAGAGGTTTTTCTACAGTTTGTCGTGTTTCTTACGTACCTATAAAAATTCCTCTTACTCATCATAACTTTAAAGCGGTATGTCTGATCATGGTAATTTTCTTAAATCAATAAATACGAGTCCGTGATACACAAGATACAGAAGTATAGTCTGTTGGATTTGTAGAGTAAGGTATGGCCAGGATTGGGTGGGAAGGAGAGCGATATGGAGTAGTGTACCATAGGACCTGCTGCCTTAAGACTATATCAATATATATATATATATACATATTTATTTATTTGATTATTAGCTTTGCAAAAGTATGTCTTCCCAATCAAATTACAACCAATATATCGGAGCCTTTTAATGCCTGACCCCAACATAACCCACCTCCCCTTACGGCTTGCTGTTTTCTTCTCAGACATACAGTCAAAGGTGCTTTTTTCCGACGAATGATTTTTTAAGTGCCTTTCGTTCCAGTGCCTTACTTTTCAGAGCCTATATTTCCAGTGCCTTTTCACCTACATCCCCATGATATCATCTGGCAATGATTGCATGCGTATTTATCATGGTATCGTATGGCAATGATTGCATGATTATTGACGATGTTTTTTCATATGCTGATGATAGGCTACCTATTAACCACGTTGTCACATGTTGATATGATGCGTATTTACTGTGGTATCATATGTTGATACGATGGGTGTTTATTGTGGTATCATATGTTGATACGATGCGTATTTACTGTGGTATCATATGTTGATACGATGCGTATTTACTATGGTATCATTTGTTGATACGATGCGTATTTATTGTGGTATCATATGTTGATACGATGCGTATTTACTGTGGTATCATATGTTGATACGATGCGTATTTACTGTGATATCATATGTTGATACGATGGGTGTTTACCATGGTATCATGTGGTAATATGATGCGTATCTACTATGGTATGTGGTAATATGGTGGGTAATTTACATTGTATTATATATATGTTGAAACGATGTGTATTTACCATGGCACCATTTGTTAATATAATGCGTATGTACCATGGTAACATTTGGTAAAAATTGAATGCGTAGGACTTAAATACAAAGCTGTTACGGTCTGAGGTGCAGGATGTCTTCAACAATCGTATTTACTATACTGTACCATTTCATACTATGCCACAATATACTATACTATACTTTCCAGATCTATTCCTTTACTAGTCTATACCATACTTATTTATAGCATAATATAATATACCAGAGCAGAGCAGAGCTGCCCACTTGAAAGAAAAAGAGGAAGATTGAGAGATAACCAATAATGACTTTCGTTTCGACCTGCGATTATCTTCTCCTCTTCTCTTTCTTTTTCAGTGCTTCGTTCCTATAATTTTTGTTCTTTTTCCACGAAAAAAAATTTTGTAGTAAAATCCTGGAGGGCCTGCTCACCGGCACCGTATCTTGTTCCATCGCTGTATACAAAACTATACCAGAGTACACCCGTAATATTAATACATATAATACGTTTGTTAAATATTACTCGACCATCGTGTTAGATGGACTACTGTAATACTATGTTCTCCGTATTTGCCATTGCTTAGCTTGAGAGAGATTATAGATACCAATCGTCCTTTTAAACGACTGTATCAACATCATGTAATGTAAGATATACAGGTTCTTAGTAGCTTTACTATCCTACAAAAATATTTGACTAGCCATGTATTTTAATGATTATCCAAGCAAGCTAGGATTTCAGTTTCAGATTTATTACTTATACTGTCAGTTTTGTTCAAAAAAGCCATTTTATAAATCGAGTTAGGTGGATTTCATGTGGCACTTAAGTACCGCAGCAGTCCCGGATGGTACTGTGTTAGAGGATAAATCAGTAAAAAAAAACCAATATTGTACCAGATGAGTTCCCTTCGCTCCAATCAAGAATAAATTGCGATTCAGAAGTCGTAAGATTGATAGCGTATTTTAGTAATTGTGGTCTGTCTGAGATGTATTGTATTAGTGTAATTGTGAGATGTATTGTGTGATGTATTGTATTAGTGTAATTGTGAGATGTATTGTGTGATGTATTGTATTAGTGTAATTGTGAGATGTATTGTGAAATGTATTGTATTTGTGTAATTGTGAGATGTATTGTATTTGTGTAATGGTGAGATGTATTGTGAGATGTATTGTATTTGTGTAGTTGTGAGTTGTATTGTATTAGTGTAATTGTGAGATGTATTGTATTTGTGTAATTGTGAGGTGTATTGTGCGATGTGTTGTGAGATGTATTGTGAGATGTATTGTATTAGTGTAATTGTGGTCTGTCTGAGATGTAGTGTGAGTATCTTCGTCATTGGACTCGTAACCCGTTTCGTGAATTTAGTCCCTTGTCATCTCATCGGATAGTAACCCAAGATTTACATGTTTCCCTTGTAAGGTGATATCGCTTTGTCCTCTTGTAAAATACACTTTACCCTTCAAAGTGCTTTTGAATCATGACTGCAACGGAGACCAGCTTCGGTTTTACTGTAGTAGGGAGTACTGCGAAGACGTTTTGCACTCGTCTTGTCAGCCTTATGGATCTGTCTCCGAGTCCTATAAGTACGACTTAGTGTAAAATATAAAGGCACTTTACCCGCACCTCTTAACCCAACCCCCTAACTGCCCTCTTATTTTTTCAAATCTGGAAGGTTTCTGTAGTAACCATGACCCGACCCTTGTGCAGTAAACGCAGCACACTGAACTCAAGGAAGTGAATTGATGCGAACGACGAGTTCAGAGCAATAAGAGGGCTCACGTGTTGAAGCCGTCAGGTTGTCGTGTTAACACCAGGTTGAGTAGGAGGTGGGATCCCCAGTGCTTACAACAGCACCGCTTGTGCAACGCAAGATGTGATTAATTCAGTTAAAAATTGTGAAATATCTGAAGAATCTATGTCGCTTTTGTATCAGCAAATATTTTCCTAAGATGATCACCAAAGTGATTGAATATATCTTTTTTTGATACGGGCTCTAAGCAAAGGCTAATTAACAATGAAATTCGTATAAAATGAAAGAGTTTAATACCCGCCAGACTTAGTTTGAAGACTCATCCATAGTTAATCTAATTTTGAAAAGCTCTGGATTTAAGGCATTAAGAATTGTCTAATAACACAAATATAATATTGTTCATTCACTGTCTTAGCGTAAAGATGTATAGAATGAGACATGTTAGTCAAAAAGGCGTTACTAAATGAGTGCGTAGCAATCTGAAGTCCAAAGTGCTTCCTCGTTACCTGCACTGAGGTTGGCTATTGCTGTTGTTCCTCGAGAGCTAGAGTCGTACTTTAATGGATGAACCCAGTGTTTCTGTATGAGTCTAGTACGAAACATCGTTTATTCAGGGCCGTAACAGCGGGGAGGTTGTCTTTGCAATAACTTTCTGCTCAAAATTTGCTGTCTGTCTCAACGCGATAGTTTATTGTTGACAGATATTACCACAGCCACAGCACTAACTTTGTCAAACATTGTTTTGTAGCACATATGATAGTGCATATGTGACTTCACACATTCTCATATTTTACTTCATCCCCATGTAATTGCTTTCCCAGCTAACATTTTTCGGTATGTTCCTTCACCTCCTACAGATAAGGCAATTTTATCATGCTGCTTCGACGGCAAAGCTACCCTACAGTAGTAACAGTTTTGCCGTCGAACCATCAAGTTAAGATGCCGGCAAAGTGATAGAAACAGTTCTTTTTAAAATATTCTGTGTTCTGTGAGCATCTGAATAAATCAGTAGAAGTTGTTCGATGGTTAAAGGACACTTTATCTAATTTACGGACATTTTGTCTAAGGAATGTAAGAATCACATAGAATCACCCCTGACCTGAGCCCTAACCAAACCCTAGGAAAGTCGTGTTGATGGATTGCCCCTCTGGGAATTTTAATCAGGGATGTATCTGGTCGCGGAGATGTCTGGTAACCTGTGCGATTTCAGAGATCCTTATACTTTACAATAATTCTGACACCTATAAGGCGTCAAGGCAAGAAAAATGAAGTCCACTGGACCTTTTATGTGCTCTGTATTCTCAAAAGAGTATTTATGCATTTTATGCCCTTGTAGCTGAGGTGTGCTTTCAATAGTGATTTTTCGATAAACAGTGGTCATCAGTAGTATAAAATATATTGATGGCAATATTACCTCATTCTAGAGAAGTAGGATTGCATGACAGGACATCGGTGTTTCGTAAAGTAAGTGTATAGATTATAATGTTTTGCATGTAAACATAAGGGGTGCAGACAACATGACGGTTCTGCTATCATTATTTTATGTTCTGCTTCATATTGCACTATAACCAATAAATTTGGCTTAGAATGTACGAACCTTACTTTTCAATTTCTTCTTGCTGTGTAGATGACCAAGTTTAGGAAGAATTCAAGGAGAAATTCCACTATGAGACAATTTTGGAGGAAGTATGTTTGCGAAGAGTGAAGACAAGACTAGACGACACTGTTAGTATAAATATATGTATTTAAGAATTTAGGGTGTGCAAAAGTGGTGATGTTTTAAAAGACCAAGGACGATATTTGACATTGATTGATTTGGCAAGAACGGGAATGCTGGAGAAGTAAAGGACGTAGCTTGCTATTCCTCTAACTTCTTCAGAGTACTTATCTCTACGCGCCCGTCGATGTGACTGGAAAATAGATCATAGCTGATTCATTTTGGAATCAATTTGTTTCAAGTATTAGATAGGGCACTGGTAAACCTTTTAACCGTTTTGAACCCCAATTCTCAAAAAGATGACTGAAGAATTCTTTTTAACTGTTTCGCATTTGGCTTTACATTTGATGCTGTGTATGATTCACTGATGAAAAAATATGGATTTGTACGTATCTGTGGGGAAAAAATAAAGAGTGGCAACATCTCTCACGTAAAAAGTGAAAACAAAATACACTGTAACAGAGTCTCGGAAGTTAGACTACTTCTCATTTTCAGTGACAGTGTATTATGGTCTTGCACGTGACTAAAAGTTGTCATTGCTTTGAAGCCCCTTAAACGTGAAAAACGTTATACCACTTTCTCTACTTTACAGCAAGTGAGAGTCACTAAAGTGAAGCCCTGTGTCTGCCCAAAACGAGGACAAAACATCTTTTGATATCGACTCAAGTCGAGGCTCGCCAAGTTCAAGCTCCACTGTATGGCGAGAAGCAATGACGTGCTGCTAGTAAGAAAGTAAACAGTTGCCAGTTATGAGAATGGACCTACCAAGTTAGAGGATTCTGTCCAATACTAAAAGTTGTAATTGTAGGTTATAAACTTGTTCACGCCCTCACGTCAGAGTCGTAAACTCCAGGGAAGCATCTTAGTGCTTATCTTAAATCATGTTATTGCTAGATCAACATATCAACCTTCCATTTTCATAATAACAAACAATACAATGGTATTAGATGACTTGGCTGTATATCTTAATTGTAAAGAAAGGGTGCGCGGCAATTCGATGTGAAGAGGCATTTGTTCTCCTTTGGAGTCTATAGTATTAAGGTATTTCAGGACAGCTTCGTGAGCCAATTTTATGCTTTCTAGTAGGAGAGAAGCTCAAACACTACTCCCCATTGTCCCTCTAGAAACACTGATTCGAATATATTGCACAGCGTATGCAGAAGACAGTAAGTAAAACATTGTCTTTCTTGAGCTTCCGTGACGTAAAGAACTGACGTAGAACATTTGTTTGTTAAGCATTTCTGCGCAAATGTAACTGGCGCTACTAAAGTTTGTAGATGACCTCAAATAGTGGATTCAAAGATGCGCTCCGTTTCAGAGTGAAATGCGCTATTGAGGCCAACTACAAACAGATGTGCATTAAATATTCCTTGCACTTAATTTGTTTAACATTTAAATAGACTTTCTATTGATAGACGTTTAGGACACATTGTTTTAATCGAACTTTTTATTTCCGATTTACACTCTATTACGTTTACTACTATTAGTCATTTTACCGACAATTTTATGGAGCTGAAGTAATCCGTACTGCACATGCAGAGGTGCAATCTTTTTTCTTGCCACTTGCAACGAATTAGTTTTCAATCTTTAACAACCGCTTAGTATTTGATATATTTTATTTCAGTCTATTTCAGTTGTTTGCATTTTAAGAGGAATTTCGTCTTTTATAAGAAACCATTGTAGGGGTTCTTGCCGGAACAAAATTACTGGGTGTTTCCAGGGCCAAACCCTTTTTAATTTCGCTTTAGTAAAGTCTGCGTTGAAACCACCTTTCCTGCACATCAATCTTAAAATATTAATCTGGAATATGGAAAATGTCTAAAAAACGTATCGTAAAACGTTCACGGACGGAATTCAAAATAGATATTTTGACTTCTTACGTGACACAGCTAATTGATAACCCTCCCTTCAATTTATCGTAACTCTTCGTAATGTGAGTGCAGGTCACTAACCAGACTATCAGTAAATAAGACAATGAAATCATCAATTGATCAATTAATTAGTGTATCAATGGCTGTGAAATTCCTCCGAGCGAATTATAGTTACATTCCGTGACACTTATATAAAATTAGTTTTCTATCCCCTTAGGGTAAACGACTTTTGACATCTACATCTTTTCAAACATACTCTCTGTAAATAACTTGTTTATCGATAATATGTAATCCTAGATAAGAATAAAATGTAAGATTTGTTTAGGAGAATCGAGATTTTGCGTTTATGTGATGTCCTATTGCCGACGCGTCTATCTTTGTTTCATTTCTTTTATTGGTCAAATCTTATGGGCATCGTTGGACAACTTCCATGTATATGTCAGATGGCAGATGTACAAAAGCACGTTTTGACCTGTTACCATTTAGTAGGAAGAGAAAAGAAAAGAGACGCTTCTCCCTAACAAGAAGGTACCCATCAGTTACGATTCGGCAATGTCAGGCACAGGGAGGAGATGACGGAAAGAATTTAGCGACATGAGAAGCGGATATTTGCAGCAGACCGGCAACAGATGAAAGGCCAAAATGCAGAAATGAGTTGTAGGTTCCAAATCATCAGACAAACCTGCTATGTTTACGGGTACATCAATGTGCATTATTTGCTGTTTCAGCCATTTTCATTTCTCATTTCCGATTATTCGGTTTAGCTGTGTTGCTTTCTTTATTTGGCAGCAAGTACTTCAGGTTGGAAAATGTCACCGAATTCCTACTTGGTAGTACAAATATTTTAGGTATCTTGCCACCGGACTTCACTTGTTTCTTTTCCTTTGGTACCATTGCACATTGTCTTTTTACGTCGTTTATTCATGTTATATATTACCACTACAGTAGAGGATCTTTACTCAGGATTACTGCCCACTCTCAGAAGTTATTTTATGTCGGATTCACAGATTGGACAGTGATTTTACCAATGTGGGACTGGTAAATTTTTCTATGTACCGGGTCCGCATGATTCTTCTTACCGATTCATGTCTGATAAAATTTAGATCTTGAGACCCCTTCCCTTTCTGTTGCTCATTTAAGCGGCCCACAAACGTTTAACAATATTGAAGATAATATTAATGAGCTTATATTGATGAAATTTGCTTCCCGCACAAACCATCCATTGTTATTGACAATACTGGCTCATTTTACTAGTGTCATTCGTCATGGACGGAGCAGTAATCCTCGCTCTGGCTATTTTATTGAAGGAAAATCAAAGTAAAAGGAGACCGAAGCGGACTAAATGAGCAAAGAAATGGTTATTAGAAAGAGCTAAGTATGGGCAGATATTTATAGAATTATGTGGAACCATCATTATATGTGTATAAAGGCACGACGTTTACTTCAATGATTTGCTGCATAGATACTGAAGGGACAAATACTCGTGTACAATGATCATTTAACTCATTAATAGAACCTTTAAGAAAACAAACTGAACTAAAATATTGGGGCTACAAACTATTCAATAATACTGACTAACCATCTATAATATCTACTGATTTCGTCAATATATTGTGCAATGTTTCAATCATCGCCCACAGGCGATCAATATTGTTGCCAATATCTATTCTCAGTAATTTTATTGTCAATATTGTTGATGGTCTGTGGAATACTTTTTATAAATGTACCGGAAAATACGAATAGATAAAACTTTAAGTACAGTAAAATAATTTAGAAGGTGGTTTATCTTCTTTATAAAGTACGGATCTCTTTCTTCCCGTTTGTTCGTCCAACCACCCGTTATCTCTGCCCCCTTCCCTTCCTCTCCTCTTCGTTTTCTAAGTTGTACCTGCAGAAAGACTGTGTTAAATATAGACATTTTCAGTACATTAGTTACGAAACCACTAGGATTATTTTCATAATGCCACAAGAAGCTAATACTACTAGGAGAATTTTGCCATGTTTTTTGATAAATTTGAAATTTTGCGCAATTTTTGGGGAAAATGGTACTGAAGCACCTTTGTGGCTAGTCTATATTGTTGTCCCATGTATTTACAGCATCTACATTGCTTTGTACCTAATAATGCAATACCGTTCTAAAGTAGTAAAGGAAAGTTCGAAGCTTTCGTAAGATTAGAAAAGAATAGTAACATTTTTACGTGCATAATTGTAAAGAGAGGGTTAACAAGTGTAGGGACAGAGCCATGGAACAGAACAAAGATGTCATTGTGTACGTTGAAAATGTCATTTAAATTATCAAGATGGCCATCCCGTAGGAGACCTGATTTTATGCGCTCGAGGTGGGTTTCGTCGTATCTAAAGTGCCCATCGAAGACAATCCTAGCAGCTTGTAGAAATTGAAAGACAAGATCCTGTCGAGAAAGAACCTTGTAGGTTGTGCATCTTATTGAGTGTCGGCTAGGTGATAGTTTGTGTGAGGGCGGTAGATAATCCTTCAATGTGTGGCACTGTATGCATCATAAAGCAACACCTCCCCATCTGGGCTGGTATATTGGGAGCAAACGGCCTGCATTCGGATTGAAAACTGAATGAGTTCGTCAAGTTAAAGCAAGGAGTGCGTCAAGGACGTGTGTTTTCGCCGGACCTATTTACTCTGAAATGATACTAAGAGCGCTAGGTGGCCTCAAGGCAAAGTATTAACAATTTATGTTTCGCATATTATACGGTGTTTATAGCTAAATCTGCCACAGGTGTACAGAATCTACTGGGTAATGTTTAAAGCGAGAGCAAGAAGAAAGAACTGACGATCAAACGTAAAAAAACTACGCATTTTGTGGTCAGCAAAATAGGAAGACGTGGGAGTAAGTTGTTTGTTGAGAAGGTTAGAATTAACCAAGTAGAAGGATTTTAGCATTTGAGGAGTCTAGTCACAGAAAGGGGGTAATGTGACAAAGGAATAAAAATTAAACTGCAAGGCTGCCTTTCGAAAACTAGATAAATATGCTACAAAAGGTGTCAATGGATGCAAGAAAGGTCCTGAACGGCTCTGTGAAGCCATCCTCTTATACGGTCGTGAATCCTATATCATATTACCATCAATGAAAAAACCGGTTGATTCTGATACTGATGCGGTTCCTCGGGTAAATAGGACGAAGATTGTGGACAGCATATATGAAAAACCAGGATGCTTTGAGAAAAGCAGATTAGGGAAAAGGTATGAAAACAATCGAAAAAAGGCAACTCGAATTCCTGGGGTACATCTTTAGAGAAAAAGATGTAGCAAGATGTAAACCCCACTCAATGCATCGAGGGAAGGGGGAGCTAGTGGCAACTGTTTATCAGGGGCTGCACTGAGAGATTGCAAGAGGCAACGACTAACGTACACAGGAAGCCTGAGTAAGTGGTTGAGATAACAAGTACCAGTGGATAAAAGCTAGGATATAAGGGATAAAAAGGAACAGCATGCTATGAAAAACCATGGTCATTTACGTTCTGAAAGCATCACACGCCTATAGTTAGAGACAGAGAGATTTTTAAAACATTTTTATTTATTTTTTATCGCTCTCATTCATTGTGCGGAAGCTTTAGTTACTGCCTACACTTAACTACACAGTTACCGTTAGCTCAACATGCAGGAATTTGAGCAAAGAGGTTGCCCGGCCTCTTACGGCGGTTGGTCGGGCTGCCTATCCTCCATCAGCACCCAAGCAGAGACATTAGTCAATGTATTAAGTGGCTGACGAGGTATCTTAACCTTGCTGCCACTCACCAGCAAAAGAGCTGGCCATAAATTTTAATCGTTGCACAGTGCCGTGCAAAGCGCGTGAACTGTACTGTAAAAGGGGGCAATCAGTATCTGGAAGGCACTAGCTACAGAAATTTTGTAATTCAACAAATCTAAAAACACCAAAATTTGACACCGAAAAATGCTGGAGGATACATTCTTCAAAGGCGTTTGATATATCTGTGCAGTCAGACCCGCCCTGGTCCGCCGAAACACTGGGCTTGCCACTCACATGCTAATGAAAGGCTATATCTACCCCACTGCTTCTCACATGGGGAAAGCTTAGACCAAAGTCGCTGTCCTTTACAAAGAACCTGCTTAGAAGAACTGCTTTTTAGGGTCTCACGAATTTATACTTTTGCAATCTCTCCTTACATCTTTTAAAAAATAAAATCCATGGACTCTACTCTGTCAGTGTCCTAAAACAACACCAGATCATCTTACCCTAGGAGGAAATGTCCTTCTTAGAACTGCCTTTCTGTGAAACAAAGAGTTTCCTATTTCCTTTTCGTGATGAATAGACGTTCGACCTCTTCCTTCTGTCGGTCAATCTTTTCAACATGTTATTATAATTCCTTTTTCAAGCCATCTCTTTTGTCATTTTAATCTACCTTAATGTTATGATATTTCATTAAGCATTCCCTCTCCCTTTGTGAGTTGTTATATGTGACTCTAGTAGCTCTTCGTTGATAAGAGTTATTTCAGGTGACCACAAGCGCAGAATGCGGTACGCTGTAGGAGGAGTAGGGCCGAGCCCTACATTTTTTCAATCTTCATTCTAGAAGGGCTCGTGGGGCTCATGAAACCTATGCTATTGCTAGAGCGAAGATCTACATGTGACTTTCTAATGTCCGGCCTAGCGTTGAATGATCATTAAGTCAGTGATCCATTCTCATTTTATTATTGAGTTATTGCTTTCTCCAAAATTAATAATCATATTCAATTTAGTATCTGTCATTACTAGTACATTGTATTTCATTTATTTTGAACATCCATACACATCGTAATTTTACGTTGCTGCCTCCACAGTTATTATTATTATTATTATTATTATTATTATTATTATAAAAATTGATACTAATAAATGTTATATAAGAAAATTTATGGAATATACCTAGGCTCAAAATGATGTTTTCATTAGACTATGGAAGCTGAGCAAAACTTAGGTGTTGTTAAAGAAAAGTTTTCACCTACAATTTTTTAGGAAGAGCTTTATAGAGACAGTGAAGAAAATGAAATTGTAATTTAGTACTTAAGTTTTTTACTAGAATAGTAATGACGTCTGTGGGGAAGAACGAGGGGGAAAACAGCATATTTATTCACAAACACATAAGAATCCTTTGTGAACAAAATCCAATATGGCGTACAACCTGTCTTCACCGTCTAACAAGCGCGTGGTCCCAAAACACGAAGAAAGACAACGATAATCTCTCTCTTATTGATACGGGGCAGTATTTTAGTAGTAGCACTACGATTATTCATCAGCGAGAATCGCTATCAAATACGCTATCATTCACTAATGCCAAATGGTGACCCCGAGGTGACTGAAGGCTGACATTTGAAGCTCAATCAGAAAAGACCATGTCATCGCGACGGCGTATAGAAGTCACGATAACAAAGGTTTTTGGTTCAATACCCTTTCTGTTCCACCATATTTCCTGGTTGGGGGGGGGGGGGGGGTTCTCACTACGTCATCATTTATTCCGTCAAATGGTCACTCAAGGCAAAAACAAGAAACAAGACTCAGGTCACAAAGCACAACCCTGGCTCATCAATACACTTATTTTCTGTAACCGACGATAAAAGCAACTCAGCACTCACTTGATAGGAATTGGGTTAGTTAAGAGAAATGTTGCAAAAATCGTGCCTTGTGTTCTACTTCAGAACTGCCTAGTGACGTTGATGCAAAAAATAACTAGTGGTGCGCAACAGTGAAGACCGCATTACTCTCTACCAGCGGTTCTGCCACATGGCTCCACTTATTAGGGAATAAACAATGTGGAGAGGAATATTCCAATAGTATGTTCAGGGTAACATTTAAGGCCAGGTCAGCGCTGCATCTTCGAGATCCGGAAGCACTTTCGATCAGATTATGTAACCTATTATATGACGACAGAAACAGTTTGTCTTTTAAATGAGGCTGTTATGATTCCATATGGCATTTCCTAACTATTCCTCCAAGTTAAATTCTATGTAACAAAGAATATTTTCGGAAAAGATAACTTGCAAAATTTCTATTTACAAGACATGGTGTGGTGTCAAAGCATCAGGGTCGTGAGGTCTTTTCCCAGGATGTGACTCCTACTAGTCCAACAATGTTTCACGATAGGACTTTTAAATCATCTGCGTTATCATCCACTCAGGTCAATACCATTCATTGATTACCTTGAATGATTCAAGAAAAACCTGAAGGAATATTCCTGTTCTAACGCAACAATCACAAAGCCATATGACGTTTCATAGAAAAATTCTTAGAACTATCTTTAATACCTGAAATCGTTGACTTAAGCAATGTAAACTTTTGCTAAATCTCGATGAAAATGACTGTAGGCCTAATCATGGAAGACACTTACTAAAGGAAAGGGGCTCCCATTTGTGTTGTTATCTGCCCGTTACCTCTTATCAACAGGGAGATGTGATATGCAAGTCACCGAAATGAAGATTTCAAAACAAATAGTCAATTGGAAAGGCGGTCAGGCCAGTTTAATATAACCCGTGACCATAAGTCTAAAGACGTCTCCATTTTTAATTGAAATGAAGCGAAGAGAACTTTAACATACTCGTTATTTCATCTAGTGATGAACCCGCGGAGGATACGTTATTGATAGACAAATATGTCACAATAACATTCCTCATCATTGGCATTCGTTGTATTTATATCGTGTATGTGTTGCCACTACTATGGTTACTATGCTATTCGAAATATGGTAACGGATCAGCTGACGAGGAAAGGAATGTATTTTATTATAGGAACGTGATCTTAGTGGCATCCCCAATCTTGTGAAGCAAAAAGTTGTAGGGGTTTTCCCTAAGAATATTATAACTTCGGGTTTTGTGGTGATGGCAATCGTTGCCTTTAATTCATCTTCTTTGTGGGTAACAACAAAAGGGTATAATCTCCTTCTTATCCTTTCTTACTTCACACCATACACTGTCTAGTTGCTTAAACCCAAACGTGGTCAATGTTTAGAACAATAACCTTCTTCTGCCCATCTTGTCTTCTTCAACAAATGTTTACTCATATTTTCGAGTCAGATCTTGTAACCGGTTCATTGAAACTGCAATAAGATTCAGATGTGGTCGATATCCGTTTTCTTATTCAGTGTGCACAACTGTAGGGTCTCAATAACGATAGTTAAGGTCTTTACGTAGAGCCTGTTCACTTTGACTTGAGCAAGTCTGGTCTAACAAAGTTGCTGTACCGTGACATTTTCGCAATAATAAATGCGAGTAATTCTTAAGAGAGGTTTTAAGATTCCCTTGAGGTTGTATCCACGCCTGTGTGTTTTCAAAGCATGATTTCACGAACGCAGCATCTTCTTAAGCATCCAAAATTATGGCAGCTTGTAGGTATCAAATGACGAGGGAGAACTGTTAATTAAAGCTAGCACGTAGACAGATAAAAAGTTTAGGGGACAAGATTTAGCTGTGGCCAGAGTAAATTTGTATTCATTTTTCACCAATATAATAAAAATAATTCTATACATACTCGTAGTACAATAAGTGAAAAGCTAAAAATTGTATATGGTTTCCCAAATACAGAGCCAAAATAAAATTTGTAATGTGCGTTTACAGATTTATCTTTAGGGTAAGAAGGATACGTGATCTGCAACCCTGCTATTTGATCGAACATCTTTTATTGAATCGTGATTTAAAGCAATGCTCCATGAATGACTCTTGAAAATAATCCTTTACCTGTAAATTTCTCCATACTTTCTACGTTCGTTATTGATATATTCTGGAGGGATGTTTTGTCTGCACATCAAGAGACCTGTTGTCTGAGTTAGTTCATTTCATTCAGATCTCAAGAATTTTTAAAAACACTTCGGTTGTTTGATAGCACTTGCTCGTTATCGATCACTGCAGACGAAGACGCAAGGAAAAACCAACAACACCTGTGTGTGTGTGTGCGTGTGTGTGCGAGTGTGTGTGTGCGTGTGTGTGCGTGTGTGCGTGTGTGTGTGTGCGCGCGTATGTGTGTGCGCGCGTGTGCGTGTGTGTGTGTGTGCGCGTGTGTGTGTGTACGCGCGTGTGTGTGTGTGTGTGCGTGTATAATAGGAGGAGAGAGAGAGAAATCTAATGAAAACCCACTCATTTCAGGAAGACACAACGGAAATGTCAGTTTGGTGTTTATAATGTCAATTCTAATGTACTTCATTCAAAAGTGGACATATAATGCACAAAATGATTAAAATCTTTTTGTTTGGCTATCTCCCCTACCTTACAAAACGAGTTTTAAACCTTATCACAGCTATGCTTGCTTATTTTAATTGCTTTTATTTATCTTTAACATGCTAAAATGTTCTTTTATTGTAATTAATAGAAATAAACAGGCACGGTTTAGACTTTCGTAGTTTGTAAATTTGTCATAAGATCCAATTTCATTGCTCGAAACTTTTTGAAGACATTATTAACCCCAATGGAAAGGGAGGTAGATGTTCGATAAACAAAACGACGTTTGGGCCTGATAGAAGTACTTACAGCGAAAAAGAGACAAAAAATCTCAAAACTTTTACAAAGATTACGAGAAAAATCAATGTTTTTCTTGGGAGATTTGATGCCATGATTGACCTTGAGAGGGCGTTACAGCAACGTCCGAAAAATGAGTGACAGTTTGAATTAATAAAGCTCCTCTTTGATACAAGGAGAGAACGAAAACCTTCAAACTAAAACGTTTCCATACCTTAAGTAAACAAAAAATGGAAAACATTATTGCACTTTTTCTCAGGTAACAGAGACGAAGTACTTGACTTACTTGACTTTCTGAAGAACTTAGTACTACTTTCCTGTAGCCCATTTTCAGTAAAAAAAGGTTTCACACAAAAAACGTCAACAAGGGAGTGGTAGCAACTCTATATTTACAAGCTGAGCCCCTGCATTAGAATCTACAACTGTGTATGATCCATGCCATGAATACACAAGGCCAACGAAATGTTTTCAAACGTACTTTATATAACTAGATCATGGTTAATTATAAATTTAAGGCCATTTACCAAGAAAAGGAATACTTATTTACAAATTTGCTTCTTTTCAATGTTATAAAATGGCAAAATATATATGCATGGTTTGCATGTCTTCTGCTTTTAAGTGCTGAATGTAATAAGAATGTCTGTGTCATCAACAAAATGGAATATTTTTATTTTAAATTGTTCACTTTTCAACTCAATTATTTTCTATAATGTTAATTAAGGAAAAATGCACTCAAACTAGAAAAAAAGGAATAAAAGTGAGTCCTTCTCAAAGGATAATGTTAAAAGATTTAAATTCTTCTCTGATTATCTATTTAAGTACAAAACAGGAACCTTTGATGAGATCCCACCCTTTCCCACACTTTTGATTTCGTGGCACCGCCCATAAATTTTTATAGTTACAAGAGTTAAAGATAACTTGCAGCTTAAAGGTATGAACTACTTGGTTGCAAATCACTTGGAAAGGGCCGTTTTTGAGCTTACGAATTGCAGGCATCACGTAAACACAATGAAAGTACATTGTAGTCATTTTCACATATGAAAAGTGTACACACTGGGTCTTGGGGTAACTGTTTGAGGTCTGTCGCAAGCAGGAATATGGACTGCAGATCCTTTGAAAATAATTTATTTCAATCAGTAAGTTCTGACATGTACTAATTTGTTTGTTCCTTGATCACCTTATTAGACTACTTATAATTGCCATTCCCTAATCTAAGTGTCATTTTGCTGTCTTTGCTCTAACACATGTTAATCTTTATTTAAATTTGACTGCCTTAAAGTATAAAGGGAAAAAATGTGAGTATAGGTGATGGTCTAATATATGTGTAGTAAAGTCTTCAATTGACATTGTAATACGGTTAATAAGGGTGCACCCTAGGATTTAAGATTTATCTAGCCAGTTACTTCATAACATATGAAGTAGTGAGTAGTTTACTACACTATTTTTATTAACAAAATGTCACAGGAGTACCTGTGTGACTAGTTCGGGAAATGCTTTAGCAATGTGTAAGAGGGCTAAAGTGGAAGGTCGGAATTAAATAGACACAAATTGGCCACAATGTAGATTTGCATGTGTCAGTAACTTTTCAGCTGTCACTACGCCATAATCTTTTTCGAGTAAAAATGTTCATGAACTACAAAAGCAAATAACACACTCCCATGATTTACTGTGTACACCAAAACGTTATATATTTTGGCTAGCAAATCTCATGACATCAATTCGCTTACCCCACCTGATCTAAATAAGGAGCTCGCATGTTATGGTCTGTGCTCCAAATTTTAGAAATTTGAAGCTCCCAGTTGGCAAATAATTGCATGCTATACTATCCGCACTTTATCTCACAGTTCTTTGATGGCCTTCATTCATTTGGCACAGGATGTAGTGAAGGGATTAGCGCCGTTATGCTCCCTAGAATTATTTTGGGAAACAGCGTTATGCTGCGTAGCTCCACTGATATGTTTCCAAAATACTAGTCTGGAAACGTTTTCCCAGAAGAGAACTTTGCAATTTCTCTACTTTCAATTTTTACTTCCCTCGTCTGTTTAATCAAATAAATTATACATTTAGATGCGTTGCAACTTATTATAAATTTCAAAACTTCATAATTTTAGTTGCAATGACACAATACGCAAAGATATTTAGTATATGGTATATAAAAAGTACCAGAGTAGTTGATCCTTCTAATAACATATTTCAGTTTTAACCATACTAAAATGTTCCGTTATTGACTCGGATTCTCTATACACTGGGACGCCCGGAACAGAGCTGCTGCGCTGTGTTTCCCAAGCTGATGTCAAATCCAAACTACGAAAACCTTTCCGCCAGGAAACATGTAAACGAGGCCAAGAAAGAGATAAATCGTTTTCGTGGTAGGAGAAAAGATCTAAAATTAATTTATTAATAAATTTAATTAATTAATTAAGACTGGAAGAAAACCCCGTCTTTGCAGCTTCTTGTTCCTGCTGGACACGACAAGCACACCTGTTAGCTACGCTACTGATTGCCACCGACTATTTTCGTTAAACTGCTATCCTTTATACATGACACCAACTTTGATCTTTTTCTTTCTCAGCCCCCTCAACATTTTCCCAAAATTTAAGAAGAGGGGCTTAGCAACCTAAGCATCCCTTCCACGGCATTCTTGTTTAGTTACTGAAGTTGCAGAGTGAACATACCAATACAAGAATATAAAACTTTCGAGAAGGTTATAGCAAGGAAAATCTTTAAGCTAGAACACTGCTAATAACAAGATCTCAAAAATTGTGACTGAACCACAATGTTATGTACCTTGATGTATTGGACCCTAGAAAAAGCTGAGAAACATGTATTGAGAACTTGATATAATCATAAGCTGAGATTGAGTCTAAAATTTGTAGTTTTGTAAGCATAGCTTAGCACGATGCTTAATCATCCACTTTTATGCGACAATTTTCTTCTTTTTAGGAACTGAATGGTGCGGCATCGGTAAAACTGCCAAACACAGGAACCACCTTGGTCTATTTAGAGGTATCGAGAAATGCTGCAGGGATCATGACCTATGCCCAGGAGAAATACCTATAGGCAAAGAGAGGTACGGGATGCTTAACAGGGTGGGGCACACCCTCAAACCTTGTGACACATGTGACAAGGAACTTCGCCTTTGTCTCCGTAAGGGGAATTCTCTCATCAAGTATGTTGCTGGGAAAGTAGTCTTCCATTTTTTTAAGCTCAAGTGTTATAAAAGAAAGAAAACAGAAAATGGAGAGTACATTGCCACCGGCGTGAAACGTCTGGAATTCAAGGTGTCCTGGTCGAAGTGGGCTAAGCTGTACCGTAGGTATCTAAAAAAGAAATTTTAATTTCTTGGAGATCAAATGGAACTTGAAGATGATGTTTTGTTAAGAAGCGTGGATCTGTCTCTACGTGAAATGGAAAACTTGTGGGCTCATTCCGATGTGATACAGTATTATATTAGCTTATCCAATGCTTAACTAGACCAATTGTTCTTAACTATTTTTGTGATCTCAGCATTTCAGTCTTCAAAACATTTAACCGTATCCCTTGAGTAAAATGACTTATGGAAGTAAATAGAATTAAAAATGACACACTGAACACTTACGGTAATACTGAGTACAAACGAAGTCTTTTTTGAAGGGTTAAAAGAACAGTCGTCCCTCTTGCTGATGATTGAAGTGAGAATTAGTCATTGCTTTTGACAAAGTATTTTTAGACAATGGTGAAAATCTTTTCGTCTTTTCAAATTTCTTACAGTAAAAATGTTGATGGCGATAACATTACTAGTGGTATCGATTAGACAATACGTCTGCATTTTCAAAGTTATAAATTTCATTTGTTACATTCAGATAGGCATAGTAACACTAATGAAGCATCTTCTCCTTTGTATAAGTACTCAGTTAACCATCCATGCTTTCAAAATTGTTCCATCGTTGTAAACATTGTTGTAGTATTGTAGTGAGCATAGACTGCTTATTACTGCGCATGTCCATGTAAATGTTTTGTTTTGTAAGCTGACGTTGAGCTTCAATATATTCAGTAGTTGAAAATGGTTGAATAATAGCGTCCATGTTTTGCTCATTGAAGTTTCTAGTTGTTTATTGCTGCGCTCCAAATGTTTCAGCAAACATGTCTACTGTGCTAAAACGTATAGTTGATAATACATTCAGCGTTGAAACATAAATAGGCCGTTTAAAACAAGCAAAAATTTAGTAGTCCATATATCATTTGGGAAAGGAAACCGCCTCAAATGAGTACGAATTCTCAAAATTACACCTTCTCCGAATTGCTCTAAAATGGTGCATGGTATTTCAGTACTATTTTGTAATTGAAAGCGTTATGTCCACCTGTCAAGCCTGGGAATAATACATTGGTGAAAATTACCGTCCTTCGCATGCCTTAGATTGAGTGACGTTAAGTAAGTTAGAGCAGTGGTAGAAATTGTACATTGAAAAGTATCACAGTTTTTAACAATGTCAATAAGAATTGTTGTATTCAAGGTGTGTTAAAATTACTGTTGAACAGGAGTTACTACATACTTACTTACTTTCGTATCACTGCCCTGGTCCCACTCGTCGCTATTCTGTGAGTTATTTAGGGAGCTTGCACACCGAAGTGGCATATGCGACGTGGCATGTCACTTGGAAATGAACCTATACAAAAGCACTAAACCTTTCACACCGAAGTGGCACGCCACGTGGCAAATGCACCGCACCACTTCTGTGTCACTCGAGAAACGGACCAGATCATTTTTCAAAATCATGCCACGTCGCACAGTTGCTTCTCAGCCAATCAGGATAGTCTTTGTTTACATCATATGACCAGCTTGGCATGTGAGGACCAGGGTGAAGGCTCTTTTAGCTGTTTCTCTTAGTTTGGAAGGGTACTCAACTGTCAACACTTTCATGAAACCATGGGAAAGTGCAGTGTGTTTGGTTAGGCCGTAGGTTATCGACTCAGGTTAACCTTCTCTAGTTAGACAAATGAGTACAGAACAATTTGATCTCTTTGCTCGATGAGCATTGTTTTTATGAAGTACAATTTCTGTTTAAATACATGATATTGTATAATTTACTCAGTTGATATATGTTTTGAGTTCATTTTAGGTATGCTCACGAAATACCACTCGCCGTTCAAATGGTCTCGGCCACTCTATACGATAAACACCTGCAAAATGATGCAATGAAATAGCGGGTTCAGTACAGACGTAGGTTATAATACGTCTTGTCTACTTAAATAGTCTATGTAGTGCAGCTACGTATTACCTTAGAAAGAGTACTTGTTGTTCTTTATCCCTCATGCATTCGCGATATTAGTATCCTTCCTCTGTAAGTAAGGCTTAATAATGGCCGCTAAATCACGAAGGACACTTTGGGTGTAGATTAAGTATAAAGACGGTGTGCGGTGTGTGTGTGTGTGTGCGGAGTGTGTGTGTGTGTGTGCGGAGTGTGTGTGTGTGTGTGCGCGCGGTGTGTGTGTCTGATATGAGAAGTACCCATCATCTCCTTTTACATTTTCTCCCAACAACTACCAGACCCATAAGAACAATAACATTGTTTTCGTCAGAGGAAAACATCTTTCTACTGAGGAGGTATTTTTCAAACATGCGACGTGGCATTTGCCACTTCAGTCTGAAAGCACAGTTTCCCGTGGCCTTTGCGACGTGCCACTTTGTTATTGAAGCTCCCTTAATGTCTACAAAGTGTGCTGATTAATGGTAATCGTTTTATGAAAAGTGCTGGGAAATGACACTTGCTGAGCCAATATCTGACTTCAACACTGTATTTCTAGAGACAAGTCTTTTTTACTGTTGTAATATCTTGTCAAATTCACATTAGTAAAGTGTGTTGTTTTCATTCGCATTTATCTTTTCTCGTGTATGTGTGTGTGAAGGGGACAGTTTCTAGCTTTTCGGCATACGCAAGTAAGGGGAAAGCAACCAGAGTCGTTAAAGACTGAATTACAGATTGCAGTTTTGTCATTGAGAATATTTTTGTGAAAATTATAGAACAAGCTGCGCTATATTTATTATGAACTTACTTTCATCTTGACTGTCATTTTAATATACATAGAACGATCATAAACCAAAGAACAGCAGAGCCTGCACGCGTGTTTGTAAGATTACGTGTGAATCTGAAAGTGGTGCCGTTTTCAATCGTTGATTACAAGCAACTACTCTTTCTTTTCCTGAAACTCTTAACTTTTTGGTAGGACTTGAGCCTTGCTATAAGCGATTCAATTCTAAAATGCAGCTAATCATGTTTTAACTTCTATTTTCATCAAATATCTTTATCAAGTTGCATTTTCCTTGTTGATGAAAACCGATCGTTTTGCAGTATGTTATGCCTTTATTTTCATATGGTCATGAATCATCATCACTCTATGTTTCTGCACTTAAAACCAGTGAAAGTAAACTGGCCTAGTAGATGTATTTAGCTTGTGATTTTTTCCCACTCAGTTCAAAATTTCAGTTACATTTGGCACTTCTATTTTTAGAAGTACAACTTCTTTCAGGTTATTGGCTCAAAATCCTGCGCATAACTTGTGGCTGGCAAGGCAGGCTCTTCAACATTGTAAAATAACTCATCGTTATATGTAGATCTAGGAATCGGGAAAATGTGTTACAAAAGCTGTATTCTGAGTAAAAAGAAGTAAACGGAGAAATTTTACGTTTACATCAGCGTTCCATTAAATAACGGATTCATCTTGCTACACGTTTTCGCCAGGTACTGGTCACAGCGGACTAAAACAAGCCCTGAAAATAATACCCTTGATATTAAATAAATGTATGTAAGCAAATAAAAATTTCATAAAGCGCGACATCATTAACATATGTGTACAAACAAGCATGCAGTAGTCTGCAATTTGAGTTCCGCAAATGATACCTTAGGGGCCAGCAACGTACTAAGAACTGGATTCAGTTAACGAAAATTTCTTCTACTAGGCCATGGTAATAACAATAATAATAATAAATAATAATAATTATGAATAGAAAATACATATTTAAACTTCTTAAAGATAAAACCACCAAAAAATACATATGCAGCCCAGGCTAAAGGTTTCCGTAAATATATTATGCTATAGAACGATCATAACGAGTTGAAACACAGCAGCAATAACGGCCTTAAAGGACGAGAAGAAGATTTCGCACCTGGCACATTTAATAATAACAGATTTTTAGTATGGCAATTTTGATCCTTTCAAAATATTCTTGCATTGTCTTCTCTCGCTATGTAAATATTATCTTGGCCGCAACCCTTTAATGTTCATTTCAGTTTTGCAAACAACATTTAGTCTCAAACGCTCTGTCCGCAGAAGTTCCGAATAAAAAAGAAAGAGGTTTGCCATTGTCTAATGGTTGTCAGATAACGTTTCCCCAGCCGAATATCAGAGCATGTTAATTATGTTTCAAAACATAAAAGACCTTTGATACAGGACGATCTTGCCACAGTACCCTCTACAAAGGAAGAATTGCTGGTTCTAGATCAACCGTTGTATGAACTTTAGCTCTTGAGAAAACGTGGCATTCCGTAATAAGCTATTCTCCTTTAAATCAATTAACTTTGGTGTAGTCTGCATGCTTAACAATCAACAACGAACTTAAAAATGACAGGAAGAATTGCACAATTGAAATTCAAAAATTCAAAGGCTTTTTACTTACGGAGTCGTTAAATCGTTCTAGGGAAACTACCATTACATGTATACAAGCGGGTGACATCAGTAAACATGGTGCAGGATATCAGTAAATATCCTCTACGGATAACATTTCTCTTTCTATTTATTTTGGTATGGCATCAGTCATGCCATGCTTTTCATCAGCATGAATACAATGACAAAGAGACAAGGAAAGGCTCCTTACCTTCTTTCATTCTCAACATACTGGTGAAACTTGGGATCAAGAAGAATCGAAAAACGTTTGTGGTGCCAGGTGAGTGCCTGTCTATCGAAGTGTCGTTCAAACATAAAGGTTTTATTTTAGAGGTAATTATATCCTTAAACATAAGAAGTCAGAACCTCAGAGATTACAGAGTTATGACGTATTATATTCTGTATTGTTTAACTTTCACGGCTAAAATATTGTGGAAAATCAACATGAAGGCAGAATGTGGGACACAAGCAGAGCAATAAAGGGAAGTAAGAGGTGAATTAGACGTTTTCCTAAGTGATTTTCAGTACTTAGCAATTTTGCGATATATTTGTTTAACACACTAGTAGTATACATATAGAATACATATTCGTATATCTGTAAATAGTGAATACAGGATTTTGTCTGTTATCTATTAGCCCCACTTAAATGTGCTGATCTACATCCTTCTTCGTTCTATGTATACGAATTATGGGTTAATGTATACATTTATCTAAGAAAAGCATTGAGGGAAAGAAATGCTAACGCCTACGATGTCTATGTTTATAGTGTGAAAAAAAATTAAAATTTTATTCAAAGCTCGGGGGAAAAAGTTAAAATTCTGTGTAAGTTAGTGGAAGACCCCTGATAAGCAGTGGGTCCGACTTTCAAACTACCCTAAATATACAGAAAAACCAACAAACAGGCTAACTAATGAATGAAGGGCAGTTGGGGCGTCCAAAGGCAACGCCTCTAAATTTAGGCTATTGGGCAAGCCATGAGGCAGGCTATACCGCCTAGTAGGACCGCCTCTCACGAATCATGGAAAGAATTTGTCATTAAGGAGAATTACAACCTTTCCTTTGCCAAAAGGCCGAGGAACTGGCGCTTCTAAATTTGCATAATTACACTTTTTTGTTAAGGGAATATATAGGTTACGTGGTTGATGTAAATCTACAAGACTTCTGAGCGCAATGATAGCGGCAAGACTGTTTATATCCGCGGAAACGAAACTAGCGTATACAACTAAAATCATTACCAACAGCTTTGTTGAAGTCGAAGTGAAAGTGTGTGTATTGAGGATTTACAAGCTTGTGTTTTTATATACGTTGACATGAAATTGAATTACATCATTGTTGAAAATAGAGAGAGAGGGAAAATCCCTATCGTGAAATCATTACGTCATATTGCACTTGATGATGCAAGATTCACGACAAATATGCAACATACATCTTTGTTTGAGATACAGCGTACTCTTGTGCATCGCGTTCTAACCCAGAGATTCTAAAGAGGGGGAGCATATGCCCATATTTTTAAGGCTGGGCGAGAGTTGTAGGACAGTGAAGCGCATGGGAGGTAATTTGTGACTAGCCAATTAAGTAGGGGGCGTTCGTTACATCAATACTTTCATGTAGGCCTGTTCCCATATAAGGATTTATAATTACGTGTCACCATCTCGGAAAACAAACTGTGGTATGAACGAATTTTACAATCTTCATTATTTTAAATACATTTTACGCATTGTATATTTTGAGTATTTTATTTTAAGATTTCAGTTGTGTCACACCTAATTTTTAATCTCGTTGCTTTTTTGTCGCATGTGTAGCATGCTATTCCCCTCGTACAGTGACTCCGTAGCATGTGATCTCACATCTGTGAGCATTGTATTACTAGTTTTTGACCAGTCAGCGATACGAATGTTCCACATTATGTCATTGCCGTCAGCGCACTAGGAACAAGATGCGCACTGAGGATAAAATGTCTACGAAACCTTTATGTATGAATATGTCCTTAGAAGTATTAATAAAACCGTAGCTGCTGTTGAAATAGGTCTCTGTATATCCGTGATATTTTTGATTGGGCCCCAAGGGTTGTTGTGTGAGATA
Organism: Alatinidae sp. Z8VKAUB7J3; assembly: GCA_010016025.2. NCBI lineage: Eukaryota > Metazoa > Cnidaria > Cubozoa > Carybdeida > Alatinidae > Alatinidae sp. Z8VKAUB7J3. Next base: position 25,604,888 of record JAAAKM020000498.1, read on the forward strand.
TGATATGGCGTGTTACAGGACACTTAAAGGGCAAAGGTTATGAACAATCGGCGTAAACCTTTTCTAAATTTTCTTCGGAATAGCAGAAACTGTTGTGAAGTTAACTCAACTTGACAAAATAATTGAACAGTTCCTGAGGAATGTTTGCACGATCCTTTGTCTGAAGGTCACGGACCTTACAACAGCAAGTCTTTCCAGAGTTAATGTTAAAGTTCCGTCTTTCGTATTTGGGATTTCAATTTCAAGGTCAAAGAGGTCCGTTCCTTTGGTGTACTATCTTGAAGATTCAACATAAATATTTATGACTTCTACTTCTGCTTTGTGTCAATATCCAATAATCAACGAAAGCAAAACATCACTCGGATAAGTGAATAGAACCCACTTGCAATCTAAGTCATTTCTATGAACATTCATTTTGTATGTGACAAAGTAATACGAGAAGCACTCTTGTCAAATTTCCTCTACTTATAAACACAGACGAATACAGGGGGATAATCCAAGGGACCCCGTTGCTCTGCTTCTTCCGCTAGTGCTCCTTACCTGTACGTATTCCATGATGTACGTCAAATAGAAGACGTATTAATGCTCTCCAATTCCAGTAAAATTAATTTAGGAATATATAGAGTTTCAAATATTTCTTTGGGATACCTCAGACCTTCATAGAGCACATCTATGAAACACATGCCGAGGGGTTTATAGATTGATAATGTGCGAGACCCTTCCCTGCTTAAATTCCCGGATCCGCCTCAGCATAATTTACTTTAAGTGCACCTTAAACATTGAAAACCGATTGTATTTGACTTCCTGAATGCTGTGCTTCAGGAGGGCATGTACAAATGGTACAAATATTAATTGTCTGTGTTCGATAATTCAATGGCTAGTATATCTTGCATTGGGAACACGCCTGCCCATGGCCAAGTTAATTTACTATAATACATTCAGTCACCGATGTTTGCATGATGAACATACGAAAATATGAATCAAAAGACTTAGAAAAGGTAAAAGTCAGGAAAACATTTATCCCAGAATACTGCTTACAACAAGATTGCAAAATAGTGAGTGAATGACAATGTTACGTACAGAGTGCATTTGTTGACACTCCTCCATGTTCTTTTGAAAGCTAAGGGTAGAAATAACTGGTAAACGTGCACCGATAACGTATAATTATAAGCTTTGCTGGAGTCTTA
>JAAAKM020000498.1:25611086-25636443 GCA_010016025.2 Alatinidae sp. Z8VKAUB7J3
TCTCTACGTATAAATTGTTTGACTTCGACTACTTTAAGCATCTGTGTGTACACTTGTGTATCGCTGCATTTTCTTTGTATCATGAACATTATAATTTATCTATGCTTTTAATTATACAGGCCTATAGAACTTCATTCATAATATATTGCCCTTTTAGTGGCAGCCATGTTCAATGGCGCTTTACAACGAACATTTACCTCGTAGTACGGGGCTATCATCAGGGGGCGGCACTGAGAGGTTGCTATCATCAGGGGTCTTTGATTGAGAGACTCCCACTGTTAATGTTTTCTCTGATGAACTTCCTGGAGGTGTAGAGACATATCAGCCACACACGTATGTTGCTTTGGGGGTAGTTTTTGCCATCGCAACCACATTCGATCCAGTTTTACATATGGGCATGGTACGCGTTAAAGAACTATCCAGTTTATATCTTGTGCAAGGAAATCACAACAGGGATCAAAAGTCCGAGTTAGGTTATGAGAAAGCTGCTGGGACCACTCTAGCAGACTGCCTTCTAAAAGTTATAGTTGGGCCTGCATAAAAGTCGCTTTTAACTATCTTAATTTTGAATACAAACAGCAAGATATTTTACTTTTTAAGTCTTGATGGCATATCAGAGATACAAACCATAAATTTTCATAGTCATGATAATGCCATGACCACCAACCCTATCATTGTCATCATTATTATCATCATCATCACAACCATCATTAACAGCAGCAACAATAAAGCATGTTAAATTTTCATGAAGACAATATTCTTTTCTGTCCCTAGAGGGAATCAGTTGGAACAGTATACTTCAAAGATGACATGAAGGAAGCTCAGGAAGCCATTGAAGAAGTGTTAAGAGAGTATGAAAACGTATTGGATTCAGTTTCTGAGAAACAAAAGGATGAGGTGGTAAGAAGTATTGGATTGAAGATGCAGGAACTCAGGGCTCAGCTGAACTTACTTCTTGAGCAAATTATGCATTAGTGCTTGCCACACTGAGTATTATTTAGTCGTTAAATTACAATTATGAAGATTCATGTAAACTGTGTGAATAATTGCAGTTGTAAGCTAATTAGTATTGTAGGTTGTTGTCTATGGCTTTTATCTGTTGTGTTTTGAGCTTTTGTTTACTTAATGGTAATGAAAAGATAGGCAAAGGGAAAGTAATAGTTAAAACCACTTCTTGTCATTATGCTAACACCTCATGTCTTGCAGAGTGGTGGTTGAATTTTTTTTCAATAACCAGCTTACCTACCTTATAAAATTGAACCTTTCCATCTAAACAATGGCACCCAAACAATCTATTGATATAAAAGTTGTCTAGTTGTTGTGGAATTTTTATAGCCTGTTTGTTATTTTTCTGGTTTTTGGAAATTGACTTCCGAAATGTTTTCTCTAAACCAGGCTCTATATATCTCAAACCATGTGATATTAATCCAATTCCTAGCTTCTAACTGGCAAAGTGCTCCATTACCCTCCATTCTTTCTAAAGGATTATATCATTACAGTTTTTTTCAAAGGGACCAATTGCACTCAATAAGAGGGATGGCATGGAATATTTCTGTCATACATTCCCAGTCATCCGGATTCACATTTTAATTGCTGTAACTGATCATTCTGAAACCAAACAAACTACTAAATTAGCACAACTTGTTTTGTGAAAACCAAAATATTTGCAGGGTCCTTAGTCAGCTGTGAAGACCAGGATGGCCCCCTCTTGCATGTAATACTGACCCAGTTCCTTAACTCAAATCATTATTGTATCATTTCCATAAAGAATTTCCAAGTTAAAGCAGAAATATTACCCATCTTTTAAGGATTGATTATTTTAGCAAAAGCATGAAAATTGTTGATATCTCTTCACAATATTTCCATTTGTGATTTTCATGGGGAAAAGCAACAGTGTTGATTAATGACCTATTGTTGCTTCTTAACAGTGTACCTTCCTTATATTGCCATTCAGTGAATGTATATTTGCAATATATTGAATACAACATGAAACTGTAAGTTGAAGCCCAAAATGAATGAGTTTTCCTTATGAAATATAAATATATTTTTCACAAACTTTCACCATCATTATATATTCATGGTTTGTATTCCATACCATTTTATTTTATTTAAGTATTTTATTTAAGACAATGTCAAAATAAAACTGTGGCATTTAAAAGCAAAATTTGCATATAAAAATGCCACATAATGAAGTAACAAATTTCATTACACCTTGTATGTATGGTAGTATACAAAACTGACCTATGTACATGAAAATTAACATACTTTTGCTTAATATTCACAATGTGTTAAGTGTGCTCGTATTAACAGAAAATCAGGTAAATTAATAATGTTCCGGTACTGTAAGATGCATTATCAATCGAAGGTGAATAGTCCAACCAAGGAATTACCCATCACAAGATGCATTGTTCACTATGATCATTAGGATGTTGTTGTAATAAATAAAAATGACTTCTGCCATATTGCCACTATTTGAAACAATACTAATAGCAATAATAACAGTTCGTTTATGAAGGCACTATGCTGTACTGTAGTATGCATTTTGAACACTATGCGCAAGTAGTGAAATGTGACAATATTGAAACCGACTGTTTCTTTTCAAAATTGGTGAATGTATTCCAACTATGTAATTAATGCATCATAGAGCATAAGTCTCATTTAACCCCTTTGATTGCCTCATGTAATCATAATATGTTAATATTCTTGCCCTCGAAAATGTTCACCAAGTTTATCCAGGGCAGCATAACAAATTCCCTCTTGATTTCGGTTACTATATTGACCAATTAAAATACATCTTTGAGTTTTGATTGCAACAATTCCTGTCTTTTTGTGATGGCAGATGAGACTATGTCCAGGTTCACAGCAAATATAGCTATGTTGGTTTTTCTCCAGTGTGATCCCCCTGTAGAGATTAGTGGGGTCCTTCATGATCCCTCTGGCAACATGGATTGCTTCAGTAGGTAATACCTTGAATCAGGAGAGACAAAATTAAGAGATTATTGCTGCAGAATGGACTGCATTTGAAGTAAATGAAAATTAATTTCTTTTAAAATTTATCACTGAAGATAGTGTATTGTTTTAACAGTATATAGTTAAGTTTCTATTATGTTTTGCTCATCAAATTTTAACCTTGGCTAGGCTGATGTTAATCAAAGTTATAAATTGGTTTTTCAATAAGACTAAAACTTCAGCTCTAAATGCAGCCAACAGTTTAGCATTCTTGACTGTCACCAGCAGGTTAACTTTGGTAGGACTATTTTTACACCTGTTCTAACCTACTAAAAGTAGAAGGAAGAAGGGTGTATGAGCTAGCAAGCGTTTATAAAATGTTCTGCTTCTTTCTAGGCAAGCCTGAACTAAACAATGAGTTTACAAAGTAAGAGAACAGAATGTTTTAAACAGATTTAAACAGAACCCTGGACAAGCAAATTGACAAAGCTAGGGGTCTCTGCTTACTTTTAATTTAAAACTAGGGTGCCTTTCCATTCAAATTTATTTGAAATTTTCAAGGGAACAGTATATCAGTAGAGTTTTCACTATGAAAGTGTCACTTTATCAACTTATATACTTTACTAGAGTTTGGCCTTTTGCTTGAGATGAATGATTTGGAGAGTAATCATTAAATAACTACTCTTGGGTGCCTAATAGAAGGGGGTTTGGAATAAATGGGAGGGTTGGAAAAATCCTCAAAACATGATAAATGGGGGTGTTGAAGAGATGGGGGGTTCAAAAATGACCAAAAATGTAATAGACGAGGGGCCTGGACTAAAAGTGAAGTCACAAATCATTGTTTAGAATCAACTGCAACTTCTGAAATGCAGGGTAATTCAACACTATCAATAGTCAGTTATTCAGAGTCATGGCACTCTCCTACATGCCTTCCAAGACTTTTAAAATGTTCCCCTCATCCTCCTGCTGAAGCTAACATCTGTAATGTGCTTCTTCACACTTCGTCAAGCCTGGTAAAGTGTCTCTTCCATCTTTTTAATGTGTGATTTTCATATTTTAATAAAGACATTTTCTACTTACCCGCTAAAGTACCTCCTCAAAAAATTGTCATGGGTTGGAGATTACTTAAAAATTAATAGGGGGAGGGCATCTATTACGTACCCAAGAGTACTTGTACTTACTTCGAATCCATGTGAACTTGCATAACAGGTACCATCAAGACCATGGATAGATAAATTTGAGAGCTGTGGTGTTGCAGAGAGTGTTTCATCAACTATGGTCTGCCACGTCATCTTAGTTTAGCTTTGTAAGGCTATATGCATCCCATCTAAAACATCCACAAATATGAAAATATTGAGCTGTAGCAACAAACCAGGAACTTTCTGATGTATATGTATTTTATTAACCCTATCTTACATGGGGGGGGGGGGGGGGGGAGAAAACCTGCCCAAAAAATTTTTTAAAGCCGGGGGGGAACGGAAGGAAATTTTTGGCCTTTCCCAAAAATTAACGGAATGCTGGAACTTCCTTAAGGCCGCTGGATATGCATCACATTAAATGCAAACCGCTCTAGGGTCTGTTGAGATTCATCGCGAATTGATTACGGCTGCGCAAGCATAGATCATTGTTGCGAAGTTTCGGTCTGATTTTTCGGCCCTCATGGCGATTGCCTTGAAGTCTTTGAGTTTACAAAAGAAGTTCTCAATGAGATGACGCCATTTGTAGATTTCGCTATCGATTTCGAGTGGTTTCTTACGTTGCGGGCGCTGTGAGATGATGATTCGAGATCCCCGTTCGTTCATTTCCTCTATGATCCAATCCGCATCAAACGCCTTGTCGGCAAGAATGGCATCGAACTCAATACCTTCAATCAAGGGAGGAACACCAATCGTGTCATATCTGTTGCCCGGAAGGAGCGTAAAGCGCACCAAGTTGCCGAGCGCATCTGTCAGAGCGAGGATTTTCGTGGTCCAACCTCCCTTGGAGACCCCGATCGCCTGATTTTGACTCCCCCCCTTGCGCCGTGTCCATGACGATGGACCGGAACAATTGTGCCGTCGATCATAGCGTACTCCATATCTGGAAGGCCTGATATGGCCTCGAATATTCGCTCAAAAACACCAGCACGCGACCAGTCGTCAAAGCGTTTGAAGATCGTGTTCCATTTACCAAATTCAGGCGGCAAGTCGCGCCACGGGCTGCCGGTTCGCGCCTTCCAGAGAACCGCCTCAAGAAACAAGCGATTGTCGATGCCGCTACGACCAGGGTCTCCTGGCTTGCCAAGACAATGAGGCGCCATCAGCGACCATTGATGATCTGTCAAAACAGTGCGTATCATCCAAATTCTCCTTCCGGAGAGTTTGAATCAGTATTCGTGACATTTGTGAATCCGGAATCTCAACAGACCCTAGTCGGATTTCTACTAGAATTAAGCAATTTACAGAGACTGGCTTTCGAAACATTCCGTTGTGCGCTTGATGATGTATTCAGCACCAACAGCGCCAGGGTTATCGACACCGCCGACGATACATCGTGCCGCGAGGATGTCTCTCGCGGGTTTCATCGCCTCATATGCCTTCTGAATTTCATCATCCGGCATGTTTAGAACGGACAGCATTTTGTCCTCCCACCCCGGATCGCGCGTATCGATGTAAAAGGTGGCTGCTTTGAACATTTCTTTTACTTCCGGTCGAAGCGTGCACATCCCGGTTTCAAGGAAGACAAACGGGACATCGACACACCAGCCCCACGCGAGAACACTGCCCGGACCGTCGATTACCAGGATGTCCACACCCGCCCGAAGCGCGCGGAAATCCTTGAACTGCTCTATCCTGAAGTTATTCGGCAGTTCAATCTCGGAAGCGAATGGTTCCGGGTCTTTGTAGCGATAGGTGGGGTACAGCTTGAAGAGTACTGTCGCATCCGCCTTGGCCATCACATCAAAAACGATCTTCTTTCTGAGCTCGTGGTACGGTGTATCCCTGTAATAGTGCGGCAGGAATTGTAGGTTGTTCGGGTAAAGGGCCGTGCACCAGCAAACCAAGCGACCCTGTGCTTTGAAATCCCTGCGAACCACGTGCCGTTGAATGGACTTGAAGCCAATATTTCGGATCTGACGCGGTATTCCCGTTACAACAGCCTTATCTTGAGACATCCCCCCCTGCTCGACAGCATGTTGTTTCTGCATCGGTGTCCAATAGAGTGTGTCCCGGATCATCTCGGGAGAAATAGAACGCATTGTGGCATCGTGCATTTCGGTTAAGCCCGGCGACACACCGTGTTCGACAATGAAGCTGGGGACTTTTTGACGATCAAGACCAGCGCGCAACAACCCACTTTGGCCACTAGACAGCCCGTTGGACAGGACCGCGATCGGCCCCTGATCCAACCGGGAAATCACCCGAGCATACTCACCCATGCGATGCGCATCGACGACACCGTGCCTAAGCACCTGCTTCAATCTGGCAACAAAAATATCCGCAATGGCGCCAGAGATCTTGTCATCCTCGACGCCGGTTCCACGGACAGCCTGGGATAGATCGCCAGCAATACTTTCCCAATCCATGGCGTCAAAGGCGTTTTGCTCATGCTCGCCGACGGACGCCTGACCATTTTTCTTCGGTTTTGGGAGCATGCTCAAGGCGACGCCTCGACGAATCAGATGCCACCAGATTTCTCCCGTCAGCTCATTACCGGAATGTATGTATGCCGTTATCGTTTCCTTCTTCCACGGCAGTCGAACCCGTCGGCCTTTCAAGACATGCTGCCAAAACCGGAAGATCAGAAAAACCGGGGATGAGTTCATTATGGTACATAGCCGGGACCACATTGTGGGCTTCAGGTAATCCCCCGTCTCAAAGGTCGGAAGCGGCCTTGGCGCATCGTAGTCAATAATTTCAACGCCGATTGCCGCCCCAATGACGCAATAGAGGGCCTCAAACCGATCCAGCATGGGATTAAAACCGACTGGGTCCGCGAGCACTGGCCGGCCAACAATAATGACACGCGCACCCTGGTGGCGTCCTCGCAAGACGTGATCCAGCAAATAAGCTTTGTAGATCAGGCCCGTCAGCGTCCTATGCATCAGGAATCGAAGTGACGCGCCGATCGGAAGCAGCCCTTCACGCTCCGAGTGAATTTCTATCCTTTCAGCGAATTCCCTCGATAGACGGAGCGCCGCATACCCGACTTCATTCGCTTTGTCCTGAGAAACCTCTCCATCCAAAGCGATGAATTTTTCATTCTCGCGCAGCAACTTCTCTTGAACAGCCGGAGATTGGGTCGCCCAAAGTAAATCTCCGGAAGACCTTGCTTCTGAAATTTCTGGGCGATCCAGAGCATGCTGAACCGACGCACGGTCCTCAACAAGGACGATAATCTGCTGGGTTGTCTTCATTTTGGTATCAGATCGGAATATACGACCGAGACGTCGCTCTTACGGCAACACTCTCTTCGATATCTTGAATAGCCTTTGTTACATCAATCGCTTCTCGTAGCGTGCTAATGGATGTTTCCTTACCCTCCAGGCAAGCTAAAAATCCATCTGCTTCCTTTTTTGGGAACCTTCGTTGACGCTACTTGGAAACGCCTCTCTAGCCGGATCGGCGACCACCTCGCCGAATACAAATTGGACCCTCGTTTCCATGATCCCGCCCGTACCTTAAGCGCGTTCGGCGAATATATGCGAAACGTCCTGAAAAAAAAGACAGGCGGGGCAAGGTCGCCAGCCTCGGTCGCGTATGGACAGGCGCCTACGGGCAACTGTGACCTGGGTTTAAAAAAGTGGACTGATTTGTTCCGATTTAGTACACAAAGCGTCTCAATGAACGACATACCTTGGTTCTATAATGAACTTTTAGAGGGGGTACGTATGCGCATCCTGTTTTTCCACCCGGAAAGGTACCTGAATATCGGGATTCCTTCGGGAATCGCGACATTGGGCGCACTGGCGAAACAGCATGGTCATACCGTCGAAGTTTTCGATACGACGTTGCTAAAGCCGCTGAGTTATCAGCACGTCGTTTCGGGCGAAGACATCGAACGCAACGTGGCTGCCGGCGATGAGACGACAGGCGCCGTTAAGAGCCATATCGGAATTTTCAAGAAAACCGAACTGACGCTCGAAGACTTGGTGGCTAACGATAAGCCTATAGATTACAGCGAAGCGCTACAGGCGACGATCGACCGATTTCAGCCTGACCTGATCGCTTTGTCGGCGATGACGACAACCTTCCAGTTCGCCTGCGATCTGTTGAAGACGGTCAAACACGATGCGACAGTCTTGGTTGGCGGTGTTCATCCGACCATTGCCCCCGAGGACTGCATCGCACAGCCGGAGATCGATATCGCCTGCATTGGAGAGGCGGACCAAACCTTCGTCGATCTGATTAATCGAATGGAAGCAGGCCAGGACCATACCACGGTCAAGTCCATGTGGTTCAAGATGCCGAATGGCGAGGTGAAAAAGAATTCCCTCGATCCCCGGTTCTTCGATCTCGACGAACTTCCAACGCCCGATTGGTCTATTTTTGACGAAAGGCACCTGTTCCGCCCTTATGACGGTCAAATTTATAAGGGATCATTGTACTCACAATCCCGCGGCTGTCCGATGCAATGCGCCTACTGCGTCGATCCCACGATCGCGGAAATCACTGGCGGGCGAGGTGGATACTTCCGGGTACAGTCGCCGCAAACGACTTATAAACAGTTGAAAGAGCTCAAGGATCTCTACGGCGCCACGTGGTTCAAGTTTGTCGACGACACCTTTTTGCTGCCCAGGATGGAGCATCTGGAAGAATTGCGCGACTTGATCAAGCCTTTGAACATCATGTTCGGCTGCTCCGTCATGCCGAACACCATTAAGCCGGAGAAGGTCGCGATCGCCCGGGATATGGGATGTGTCGCGATGAGCATCGGGGTCGAGAGCGGCGACCCGGATATCCGTCAATCCGTCATGCGTCGCTACAAAAACGAACAACTGATCGAACGGCTCGGGGTCGTAAAGGACCATGACATTCGAATTTCAACCTTCAACATGATCGGTTTTCCCGGCGAAACACGCGAGCAGGCGTTCAAGACTATTGAATTAAATCGTCGGTTGGGCGCCGATGCTTGCAACATCTACATTTTGTATCCCTATCCGGGCAGCCCGATTGCCCTAAAACACAAGATCCCCCTGCGTAACGAAGAAGGGCGTATTCCGGAAGCGACGGAGGGCGGGAAACTGGGCTTGTCGGAAATGGCGGACGCAGAGCTCGAAGGACTCCGCCAAACCTTTAACGCATATCTGCACGCGCCGAGAACCCTTTGGCCCATTGTCCAATTGGCGGAGAAACTGGATCCAACGGGGACATCGACGCTCGAAATGGTCAAACAGTTCATTGTCGAACTTTTGAGCGGGGAACCAATCGCCACAACACCGATTCGTGAAGTGTACCCGGAATTCGAGACTCTGGATCTGGAGATTGACGAGTTCGCCATTCCCAAGACCTTCTCTGCTTTGTTCCAGCTTGATTACGATGATGAAGTTCTGACGATGATCGTTGACTCGTTGCACAGTTATGCGCGGGGCGATGACAAACTGCTTGAAGATCAAGCGCAAAGCGCGCGAGATCCGAACATCGTTGACGAGCCGCCCTTTGCCGGCGAGTTACGGTCGTTCATGTAGGCGGCTTTTTTGCCTTTTACGTTTCCTGTTCTCTAAAGTTCATACTTAAGAAACAGGATGGAACTTGCCTCCTATGGACCTGATTCAGTCGAGTCGCGGTTCCAGCATGATTTGGACTCCAGGCTGAACGGTCGCGTATCTTGATGCGCCTCCTATGTCGCAACTGCGTGTGTTCGCTCTCAGCACGACCTAAAAAACCCAGCGCCTCCAGCGTAGCCGCCTTGTTCTTGGCGTCGCGCACAGCCCTGTGTGTTTGCGGGGTTAAGGTATTGATAATGTTTCAGGGTTAGTTGCGGGGGGCACGCAGTCACCTTTGCCAAACATCAACAAGTCCCTAACCTGCGGCGCTATTCTGCAGTTTTTCGCTGGGAGATCGCGAATTTGAAATGAATTGCAGACAAGTTGATGATTTCGGCGAAGTTTACATCATTAGTTCATGCGGCGGCTTAAAAATTGTGATAAGTCATTGATATTATGAAACCATATCTCGACTACCATAGGAAACACCTAGTATGAGGGGCATCGCCAAATTGATTGCGGTATTCTCACTCATACTGATTTCGTTTCCGGCCTACAGTGCCGATGAGGAAGACGCTGAGCCCGTTTTGCCTGCAACGCTGTTGGCCGCGACCAATCAGGGTGGGTTACAGAAACTTGAGATGATGTCGATGGATGCCTGCAAGAAGGCGGCCGACGCCATCTACGAAGGGGATGACGATTATTCGGGCCCAAACCTTTACGTCTATTGCATCACTGCGGACGGTGAAGTCTGGGCCTTTGACCGGTGGAATCGGGAGGAATGAGTACACGATCCTAAGTCGACTTGGGTCGACAAACCTTGGCATTCGCCTCAGCGAAGGAACTCCACCTCGATAAAGCTGCAAGCAAAGTCGTTTCCGTTGATCACATCATGTTCGACGCCGACATTTCGGAAGTACGGCACGCCCTCCGTCAGTTCGGCTTTTGTGATTTGACCGTCCCCCGTATCGATTTCCAATATGCCGGTGAATTCCGGAATGACGACATAGTCATATTCATGCCGGTGCCAGCCGGTGCGCACGCCCCTGTCAGAAAATGACCATCGGGTGACCCGCGTCACCTCGTTGTCGATGAGAGCAGTTGGGCTCGCCAAACCCGATGTGTCGGTATCAGACATCCGGAGCTCAGCTGTATTGGGCGAGGAGATTGGCGATCCGCTTCAGAAAGATCGCGTGCTCGCAGGCTTCTTCCGACGAGAAAGACTCCTCCAGAATTTCGACCGGTTGGCCACGAACGCCCGAGACGATGCCGATCCTGTAATCCTCGTGTAGGCGCTTGCAGACGGTGATGTATTTGCCCGCCATACCCTGACGGCGGAACTTGTCCAGTACCGTTTGTAAGTCCTGGCTGTGTTCGATTGCCGGTCGGCCGTTTCGCGGTGGCGTTCCGACCGGGTTTGCTTTGTGCTCGGCAATCAGGCGGCGCCGAGACTCCTCGTCGACCAGCAGCGGCAGAACATATGTCCGCGTGATGAAATCATCGGTGCTGGCATGTCCCTGATTGGTTTGAACGCCCGTGGGTTTATCCATCATGGTCTTATCCTCCCACTCATGTCGTGGTTCATGGACAGTGAATCCTAGGTACAGCGGCAGGGCGCCGCTTCACCCCGTTCCTCTTTGATCCGCAATGCTTCCTGTTGCGCCAGTTCCGGACTGGGGAAGACCTTGTCCTCGAATAAGATGATCGGCTTGGCCCTATCCGCGTTGAGCTGGCCGACGCACCATTCCTTGTTCGGCTTCGTGCACACCACCATGTAGGCGCCTGCGATCGGCCCATAACGCCGGTTGTTTAACACGAACAGGCATTCGGCCAAGTCGTTCATCTTGTCGATATCAAGCTCTTGAAGGACGGTTTTTTCGAGATCGTTCGGCGGCGTCAGGCTGGCGCCCAGGACTTCCTTGCCGTCCGGCCGTTCCATCATGTTATCCATATTCTTGAGAGTCATGTTCGCCTCCATCCACCATCAAGCCTCACGGCAAGGGACCGTCTTTCAGAAAACCACGAATGGTGTTCTCCAAGATCCGGGATACGTTGTTGTCGTAATTGTTGTAGGAGAGGCTCCCACACCAGGAGAGTGAACCCGGTCCAAAGACCGCACCGTCATTGGGTGTCTTGTAGTAGATCATGTCGGCGCGGACCTGCGGGTTTTCCGTTCCACCGCCATAGTATCCGCGCACCGCGAAGTGAATCTCCTCGTTCACCTGCAGCATCAGGTTCGTATGACCCTCTGAACGCGCAAGCAGAAAGGCGTTGTGGGGTGTGCCAAACTCAAGATCATACCTGTCGAGTTCCAGGCCGGCAGCCCCGCCCCCAACGAGGCCGAAATCTCCAATGATCTCATCTTCGCCGACGCCTTCGAATATCCACGCGCATTCCGGCCGTTTGCTGTCATCCTCTCTGCGGTAATAGGACGACACATCAAAGCCATAAGCCGTGAAAGTCAGACCGCAAACCTTGCTGGGTATCCGGCCACGCGCGCGCCACATGCCACCAAATTTTCCGTCAAAGGCGTTGTTGTATTCGCCCGGATTGGCCGTCCAGGCGCGGGTCCCCGCCTCGCCCTTGCGGACTTCAATGATGTTGTGGTTGTCCGGGTGGTACTCGCTGATCCAATAGAACCCATCCGCGCCGAGGTAAATCCATCGTCCGCCCTCAAGCTGGTACGACTCATATGCAACTTGCATCTTCTCTGACGAGTATTCCGGGTGGCTTCCCGTCAGGACGACCCGATACTGGTTCAATAGCCCGACACCTTCCCGATGCAGGTCCTCGTCCGTATGAATGTCGAACTCCAGATCTTTTTCCTCCAGCCAGTCGGTCAGATGCAGATCGCCGTTCAGCTGCCACAAGGATGGGGAAAGCCAATGCCGGTATTTCGGCCGCATGTTTAGGATGGGCCGCAAGCGCGACGAGTAACAAACACCGCTGCCATCCGAATGCATTGAGTATGTGGACAGGCCATATTCGCGGTGTTCATTCAGATAGAGGTCAGATGCCGTCATCACAGGAACCTTGCCCGCCAGCAGCTGTGCCACGACCGAGTTGGTTCCAAGATTGTCGTTGGAATAAGCCATGTAGCTGTTCGTCGGCAGGATGAGCGCCAGTTTCGACGTCGTCGTGCCCTTGGGCGGGCGCACGACGAACGGAATGTAGTCTTCATTCTCCTGAGAGTCGTCACCCCCAATCCGCAGACGTGCGGCGTAGATGCCGCTGCGCAGGTTGCTCGGCACTTCGAATTCGAAGCTCACATCCCAGCGCGCATCATCAATGTCGTCGTCATGGAAATGTATGGCGCCGTACTCTTCCGGCCGATGATGATAAACGATCTCGTCCGCTGTCCAGTTGAAGCCGGTCATGCCACGACAGGGCAGATTGATGATGAAACCGTTCAGTTCATTGCCGGACGTATCGACGATGAAAGTCGAGGCGATATTGTTGGTAATGTTTGCGTGGAAGTCCCAAGCCCCGACAACCTCGTTACGAAGGTCCGCGGGGCATCCGCGGAAACCCCGGGCCAGAGCTTCAATCTCAGCCTTGGTCAGCGCCTTCCGGGACAATCTGGGCCGGTCGATCTTACCGTTATATGTGGCGCCTTGCTCGGGCAGTTCCACGGGGGATCGCGCTTCCTTGTAGTGGCCGCCATAGATCGACCGGCCACATCGTTCTTCAATCGTGCTTGCGGCCATCAGGAACGGCGCATCGTTCCGGCCGGGCTGCATATTGTTAACCGTTTCAACCACCGCACTAGTTTCATCGGCGGGATGCAAAAGAGACATTCCAAGGCCGCCGTTCGTCGGAGTGACGACCGGCTCCTGATACAAGGTTACGCGGCCCGACTCGGCGTCATAACTGGCAGCAACAAGATACCAAACCTTGCGCATCAGCTTCTTGCCGCTGGACAGCTTCATGACCATGCCATTGCCATCGCCGATCTGTACGCACAGGCAGCCATCATCATCGATGAACAAGCCATAGCCGCAACCTTGATCCTCGACCCATTTCGTCAGCAGCCCCTGACACCCTTTGGTCGGTGTCGTTGGAAAGATATAGGCTTGCAGCGTAAAGCTTTCGACATGCAGTCGATCGTCCTGAGGAATGATCACGTAAGAACCGCCGTGGATCCGCTGGTTCTGGCCGCGATAGTTGCCATTGCACGGCGCGGCGATCTCATCTTCCTTGTAGCCGGGACCTTCTGGATTCGTGTCACCATGAATTAACCGGACCAGTTGGGCCTCGTAATCCTCGCTGTGTTCCGAATTCACGTAGAACTTGATCCGGTCGCCAGGACACAGTGAGTATTTGTCGCTATAGCCAGTAATTCTCAGCATCGTATTTTCCCTAAGCCCCTGTTCAGGTCTTAACGCCCTATACTTTCACCCAGTTTGGGGATTTTCTGTCGCGGCACACGCGACATCTCCATTCTATCGGCCAGATACCAGATCATACCGACACCCAGCGCCCACCAGATGACCTGCCAGACCCAGAGGGACGGCATGCCCAGATACCATCCATCGATGGCACCGGCTGGGTCACCGAAGAGGAAGTTTCCGATCACCGAGCCAGGCCCTATCGCGAAGAAAAGCCAGACCATAACGATGATCCAAGCGACTGGCGCCGACCAACGTCGGCGTGTTTTCATCGCCCCATATTCATGAAGCAGCGCATGCATCTGATCGCGTTTTTCACGACCAGCATCGATCCGAGTCAATGCTGATACGAGAAGACAGACGATGACATTGAAGAACATGCCCCACGCGGCCGAATGAATTGTCCATGGCCAGCGCCCCCAGGGCAGCGATTGGCCCGTGATCTTCTGGCCAAGGATCTCTGTCATCACGACGGCGATAAGCCCGGCTATGAGACCGAGGGTCGCGGCCTGGCGCGTAATCCATGGGAACCAGGTAACAGCCAGCAACGACGGCCAGAGCTGGAACGCGCAAGCCAGCGCAAGTCCAGCAAACATTGCCATCGACGAAGGCGAATAGGTCGCAAGCAGCATGCCCGCCAGGAACACGAGACCTGTACAAATCCGCCCGGCAAGCAACTGCCGCTTTTCATCGGCGTTGGGCTGCAGGTATTTGACGAAGATGTCTCTGGTCAGGATGCCGCCGGCCGAGAACATGAAGGCAGCGCCGGTTGCCTGAAGCGCAGCGATTGCGCAAACGGCCAGGAAGCCTAAAAGCCACGGGAACTCGCTCCCAATTAACTTGATGTAGTTCGCGACCAGCTCATTCTGTTGCCCCTCGCCCAATTCAGGCAGAACGTTCGCCGTCGCGATCTCCGCGGCATTCGCTTCCGCGCTGGCACCAAGAAGGTTCGCGGCCAATCCCTGAAAAGCGGCAAACACCAACAAGATCAACCCGACACAGGCTGCACCGCCCCAAACCTGATGGATGGCAAACCCACGCGGGGATTTGCTGGCAAAACCCCACAGCGAGAAAGCTGGAGACGCCTGTAGACCCATCGCCGCCATCATGAAGGTAAGAACCATTACAGCTGTCCATGGCCCTCCATCAGGGGCTTCCACACCAAGCCCAGATGTAAACTGAATAACCCCCGGCAGGGCAAAGTAGCCCGGATAGTATCCGCCGCCGGAGCCATTGGTGTTGCCCCACAGACCTTGCAGATTGACGGCCATGTTCGATAGGCCAGCGTTCAAGCCATCAAAACCGCCTGCGAGATGAAGCGCATAGAACCCTAGGGCCAGGGCGCCGATGAAGAACAGGACGCACTGTACGACCGCGATCTTGGCGACGGCTTGCATGCCGCCTGTAACGGCGTAGAGCAGGACGAAGCCTGAGAGTGCCCACATGACAAGTTCTTGGTCCAACGCGCCATTGGTCAGATGACTAACCAGGAAGCCCGATGCGCTGAAGAAGATACCCACGAATGGAATGCCAAACAGCAAGGCTATTCCAACGGAAATCAGTCTGAGGGAGTGACCACCGAAATAGTCGGAAAACATCTCGCCTGATGTGATGTAGCCGAACCTTTGCCCGAGTATCCATTGCCGTCGGAGCAGAACGACTCCGGCGAGCGGAACAGCTATCGCGTAGAACGACGCACTGAGCGCCTGTAACCCATCCCGAAACACCAAACCGGGGTGTCCAATGAATGCCCAGCCACCGAACGAAACCGCTGTCGCCGCCAGCGCAAAGACCCACGGAGAGAGATTGCGGCTATAGATAAAATAGTCGCTCGCCGTATGGGTGCGCCGCAAGGCGCGAATGCCCCAAAAGAAGCAGAATGCCCAATACATCAGGACGAAAACAAAGAGCCAGCTGACGCTATCAGGCAAGGGTCAGCTCCCTTATGTGCTCGTTCAAGATGGAAGTATCTCGAGGCGGAATCAGGGACCCGCCAAGCTCGCGGGGTGCTTGCGGTACCTGCGACCAGAATTCGGGATCGTGCCCGTAGAAGATCCGCGCGCCCGCTTTCTCAAGCTTACGAAGAAGCAACAATGAGTTCAGCATCTCCGCACGGTCGTGTACCAATGCCGGTAGGTGCAAATTCGTTATCGTCTCGCGGAGATAGCAAGCATCCGCGGTTAGAATGATATCGCCAGAATCCAACCGAACCTTGAGCGACTGGTGTCCCGGCGTATGCCCGAAGGTGGGTATCGTGATGATCCGGCCATCGCCGAACAGATCATGCTCACCATTCACGGTCTGCACGAGATGCCCGTGATCATAGTCCGCGGGTTTGTATCCGTTGGCCTGCATCAGTTCAGGCGTCCTGCCGGCTTCCCATTCTCGTTCCTGGATGATGATCTTCGCGTTCGGCACCAACTCATTGCCACCGGTGTGATCAAAGTGAAGGTGTGAGTTCACCAAGTACTCAATACGGGAGGCATCAATATCCAACTGTTCCAACCTAGAGCCAATGTCCTCTCCCTTCCGGAAGTCGACCGTGAACATGTCGGCCATCGCGCCGATCCGCCCACGGGCGTCATGCTGACATTGCGGGTGCATCCCCGTATCGAACAGCACCTGCCCTTTCGGATGATCGATCAGATAGGCCGGAACCGGAAACCGGATCGTCCCAGGTTTCCCGGCAAGCATCATGCTCAGATCCGAGGTCAGCCACCCGCAGGTCATTGCGTAAACTCTTACTGACACAGCCGTTCAATCCCACATTTGTTGAATGATAGAGATTTCCAACATAACCCTAGGCGCCGTCGGTTTTTTCGCGAATGATGCGCAGTGCCTCCTTAAGGTAGACCCTGAAGACATCGTGGTTCTCACTCATCGGAAAATGGCCGATATCGGTCATCTCGATATAGACTCCGCCGCGTATTTGCCGCGCCGTGTCCTCTGTCGCTTCCGGTGGCGTGAGATAATCATAAGTGCCGGTCATCATAATGACCGGGCATTTGCGCCCATCAATGTATTGCAGGTCTTCCCGAAGATCATGATCGACCGAGTAAAAATAGAGGTCGCCCTTAAACGCCTCCGACCCCTGGGTGTAGTAGTGCCAGGTTAACCAACGATCCATGTCCGGCGACTGCGGCGCCATCAGATCCCATACACCGCTAGCGCAAACTTGCGCTGCATTAGAATGGGGATGCCGCCACCAATCGAGATAGAACCCGGGCGCATAGTCCGCAGCTTCGACCGGAATCACAGCTTTGAACCGATTCGGCTTGTGGAGCGCGAGTTGAAGCGCAACATTGCCGCCGAACGAGGAGCCCATGAAAATCGGGTCCTTCAACTCCAGCGCGTCACAAAGTTTGACGATGAAGTTGACGTAGTGTTCGGCCGTCAGCTTGTACTCTTCCTTCCACCATTCCCTGTTATGTGGCGGATCGGACTTCCCATGCCGCGGAAGATCGTAGGCGATCACGCGATAGTTTTGCGTAATCTCTTCATCCTCGAGCAAACCACGCCATTGGTGATTGTGACAGCCCGCCGTATGTTGGCAGATCAGTGGCTGCCCCTTGCCGTTCTCGAGGTAGAATACCTTGTATTCGTTACCATCGACCTCGATCGTCACGTAGCGACCGATTACTGGTGAATGCTTTGCCATGTCACTAACCCTGTTCCAAATACATATCGCGTTCTGCAGTCATCAAACTGGGACGCCGCTTTTCCGCAGGAGTTCGAACTGGACCGTAAAGTTCCGAAGGTTCTTCATCAGGATCAGATGATTACCTTCGATCGTCAGGTCTTCGCGGAAGCTGGCCGACCAAATGCCGTGAAACATCGGGCGCGGCATCGGACGTGCGAACTCACGCCACGTTCGGGCCGAGGCCCGCAGTGCGAAATCATAGGGGTCGAGAGGCCCGGGATCGGTGTTGATGCTTTTCACCTTTCCGTCATGCATCTCGATGATGACCTTGCATTCCTCCATGTCGAACATGAAAGAGCAGGTGTAGTACTTCGCCATCGCAGCGATCGTTTCATCGCCGTTGGTCAGGCTCTCATACTTCGCGGCCCAGCTGTTTAGATCCTTATTCATGTCCGACTCTCTTCAGGAAGTTTGTGGACGACAGGACGCAGTCGCATTGACTGCGCATTGCGAAGACCGGCATCACTTGCCACCCCGCTGCTTCCGCTTGGCCCCTGGGGCGGGTAGTCCGCCTGACCCATCGTCGACGACCTGTTTATCGAAGCCGCCCAGGATATTGCTGATATTGCTGATTTCGCCCGGCGACATGCCGATCTCGTGCAAGAGATTGTCGACGAACGGCATTTGGGCCCGATAGCGGAGCGCCGAGTTCACGACGCTGTCCGCCAGGTTCGTGCCGCCATCACGGCCGGATCCCCCCCCCCCACGAGGTCCGTCGCCACCGGAGCCACCGCCGCTGGATATGGTGCCGCCATCACCACCCGATCCCGGTGCTCCGCCGCTGAAACCCGGCAGCCCGTTCACTTCTAGGATCTTGATGTTGTCGATGTTCTGCATCGGCTTTACCGCCTCGCGGATGATCGAATCCAACCGCTTTGCCAACTCCATGCGAAGAGCACTTCGGCGGTTCGCATCACTGCGAATGTTCTCAGCCTCGTTGAGCATCTGCTTCCCGGCTGCGTCGACCTCGTACCGAAGCTTCGCCGCAAGGGATGCGTGTCGTTCCGCCTGTTCGCGTTCTTCCGCCGCTTCCTTCTCGGCCTTCGCGATCGTGGTCAGCTGGATCGCCTCCCGCTCGACCTGTCTGGCGGCATTCACCAGTTCGATCTTTTTCTCGCGTTCCGCGATTTCGATCTCCTTGGCGGATACGACCTTCTCTTGAGCCTCGACGGTCTTGGCGCGGATCACCTCCTCCGCCTCGTGAGACTTGAGGACCTCCTTCATTTTTTCGGTGATTGCGAGTTCGCGGTTCTTTTCCTCGAGCTCAAGCTGCTTGCGCTTCTCGATCTCGCGCGTCTTGACCTTCTCCTCGTTCTCGATACGGGACTGTTCAACGGCTCGCTGTTGCACGATCTCAAGTTTCTTGACCTCTTCGTGCGCGTCGATCCGGGACTTCTCTGCTTCCTGGAAACGCTCCATTTCTTCCTTCACGACGTCCGCCTTTTGCTTGGCACGACGCACGGCGATCTCTTCCTGTTGCTTAAGGCGGGCATACTCGCTGTCCTTCGCAATCTCGAGAGAATGGATTTCGGTTTCCAGGTTCTTGCGTTCGATTTCGATTTCGGTGTTTTTTTCCACCTCGTTGCGCATCCGGCGACGTTCTTCGATTTCGAGCGTCAGCTTGTGCTCGCGCAGAGAACGCTCGACCTCAACCGCCTGATCCCTGGAAATACGGGTGATTTCGATCTCTTCGTCCGCACGAATCTGTGCTTCCTCGGCTTCTCTTTCCCGGACGGCGCGTTCAGCGGCAATATCCGCGCGTTCCTTGGCGCGTTGTTTGGCAATTTCCCGCTCCTGAGCCAATCGCGCATACTCGCTTTCGCGATCGATATCCAAAGCCATCTTCTCCGCTTCCAGGTTCTTGTTGCGGATACTGATCGCGGTGTCCTGTTCGATATCGTTGCGTTTCTTCTTCCGCTTTTCGATCTGTTCGGTCAGTTGAGTGAGACCTTCGGCATCGAATGCATTGGATGGGTTGAACACCTCCAACGCGGCCTGATCGAGGCTTGTCAGGGACGCAGCCTCCAGCTCCAAACCGGTATGGCTCATCGTCTCTTCGACAAGCGCGGTTACCGCCTTGATGTAGTCGCCACGGTTTTCCTGCATTTCGTCCATGCTCATCTTCGCGGCGACATTGCCGAGCGCATCGACAAAACGGCCCTGGACCAATTCCCGAAGACCTTCGGTATCGAGCGTTCTTCTGCCAAGCGATTGAGCGGCTATCGACACAGACTCTTTAGTTGGTCGAACGCGAACATAGAACTCCGCAGTGACCTCCACCCGCATTCGGTTGGCGGTGATTAACGCCTTGTCCCCTGCCTGACGAACGTCAATGCGCAAAGTTCGCATGCCCACCATGGTGACGTTGTGAATGATGGGAAGCACAAAGGCACCGCCACTGATGACGACCTTTTCACCACCAAGGCCTGTTCGGACGAACGAGACCTCTTTCGACGAACGCCGGTAAAGCCAATGCAAAAGGTAGACGGCTATCGCAATGGCAAGCGCAATCAGAATGATTACGGCAATGATATCTGCACCAGTCATCGTTCTACGCCCCTATACTCTGCACAAATGTTTCGCGCTGGAATTTGATTGAAGGTCGGTGATGTCTTCATTTCACAGCCCTCGTGTCATTCATGACGGCCCGATAGATCACGAAGCCGAAGATGATTTTGTTTAGGAAGTCGGCCAGGTTGTAGACGATATTCAGACTGTTCGTGTCGACACCGCCGCCGAGATGCTCGATGAAGTAGCCAAGCGGATAAATCGCCCAGCCGATGGTCAGAATCAGCCGAAGCCCATTGAAGGAAAGCCGCGTCGCGTCATTGCCGCTTTGAGCGTTAACCCGTCCGGCCTCGCCCATATAAACTTCGCCGAGAATGTAGAGCCATCCGACAAGGCCGATCAGGAAGCCCAGTGTCGGGCTCATGTACCCTGCCGCTCCCAGGAACTCGCCAATGACCATGACGAGCGAGCCGACGAGCAGCCTCCAGAACAAGGCTGTCGAGGTGTGCGTAACGGCCTTCAACACGACATAGAACAGCACCACCTGCATCGGGTGCGTCAGGACCCAATCCAGATATCTGAGGATGATCGGGGCTGATCCGGTGCTCAGCCACATATCCTTGCTGTAGAAATAGTGTATCGCCGAAATCAGCATCACGGTGCCAAGCAACGTCATGGTCGTGTGCCATCGATCCGCGACCTTCTTTCTTTCCAGAAGGAAGAACACGGCGGCGCCCGTCATGGCCATAGATAACAGCCAGAAGGAGCCTCCTACGACATCGGTAGGGAGTAACATTTCTTCGTTCATGAGCTCTCTCGCTCGGCCATTTCATCACGTCTCATTTGCGTAGATCTCATCGCTCTGTACCCGTTCATGTCGCTATATCTGCGTCCGGATGTGGGCCGAACGCGCATACAGCGCGACCATCGGAAGGATCAGAAGTCCGAAAACGAACTGCTGCCCTTCGAAACTCAATCCAATGCCAACCAGGAAGGACGCCAGGACCTGGAGAACCAGGACCCCGATCACGGTGAATCCATATCCACCCCAGCCGCCTAGCAGCGACGTTCCGCCAATCACCACGGCGGCCAAGGTCATGAACAGATATGAATCGCCAACACCGATAAAGCCGCCGCCGCTCCATCCCAGAAGAAGTGCGCCGGTAAAGGCGGATACGCCGCCGCTGATCGTGAAGGCGCCAACCCAATACCCACGCTCGGAAATGGAAAGGCGCGCGGCGGCGGTGCGGCTACCGCCAACAGCGTAGAGATTGCGTCCCCACGTCGTCATTCGCGACCCCACGATCAGGATGATCGCGGCGACGATCCAAATCACCACGACAGGCGGGAAGCTCAACCCGAAGAAGATGCCGTTGACCGAAGCGAGGTTCGAAAGCCATTGCGGAACCACACCAAAGACGTTTCCGCCGAACGCCGTGCCGATGCTGGTCAGGATCTGGGCGCCACCCGAAACGGCGAAACCCATTCCCAATGTCAAGATCAACGCCTGCCCCTGGACCCGGAAGCTCAAGAACCCGTTGATGAACCCGATCGCCAACCCCATCAGGATTATCGCAATGAAGGCCAGCCAAGGCGGCACCCCGTGTGTCAAGAGATACATCAGGCCAATGTTCGATGACCCAACAACAAAGGGGATCGAGAGATCCAAACCGCCAAGCAGCACCACAAGCGTCTGACCGATACAGGCCAATCCCAGGAACGCCGCGAAAACCAACATGGACTTGATGTTCAGGATGGAGAAGAAGCCC
The DNA here is from genome assembly GCA_010016025.2 of Alatinidae sp. Z8VKAUB7J3. Classification (NCBI taxonomy): domain Eukaryota; kingdom Metazoa; phylum Cnidaria; class Cubozoa; order Carybdeida; family Alatinidae; species Alatinidae sp. Z8VKAUB7J3. Next base: position 25,633,086 of record JAAAKM020000498.1, read on the forward strand.
TCAACGGAAAGCGATCCGATGACGAACAGTCCGATCAGGACAGTTAACCCGATGAATACGCTTTTGTTGGTCTTGATGTATCTGTTGAAAAGGAACGCGAGGATCAACAGCGCGACCAGCACAATCGCCGAAACCAAGGTTCGCCAGGCGAAGAAATCTTCAAGGCCGAAAGCAAATCCGATAAAGAGGGCAGCGAGGAGAAGCAGGCCGACAACACTGCCTTTGTTATTGGATATGAGTGTTCTGAGATAGGCGGGTTCGTCGTCATCCGATCCTGCCACAGTCGCGGTAACTCCTCCGCGCCCGGCTAGAGCAGCCGCTGCTTCATCTCTATAGACCCAGATGACCGAGAGCTTGTGCCATCCCCAAAGGATCAGCGCAAAGATGGCGAGGCCATAGAACATGATGTACTGCATCGGTACATCTTCAACAGCGCCAAGGATCACGCTTACACCGGCCACCACGGCGGCCACGATGAAACCTAGCCACTTGAAGAAGGAAAATGCCGCTCTTCTCATCGGTCTTTATGCCCCTTCCGTCGTCCTTTCATCCTCAACCCGACCATTGGCTGATGGCCCAATCACGGCCCTGCTTGACGTAATAGGTTGTTATGATGTGCATGACGTTCGGCGCCGACAGGGCGGCAATGACATTCTGATGAGGGTGCAACGAAACCGGTCAATGGCATTTCACTAATGATTCCGTTATTAAATATTATCTACAAACTAACTCTTTACTCCACTCATTATCCGACCTTCATGCATCCTCCTACCGATTAGGTTACTAAGTGATCAATGCTAGTGCTGGAATGTATCCATAACATCCCCACTTGCACGTAAAATGATACTAAAAGAGGCAAAAGCTTGGGGGAAATGTTTCTTGCAACTTTTTTGCGAGAACTTTACTAATTGGTTGATTTTTATATGCCAGAAGGCCGAACGGACAGTATTTAAGCAATTTGGAAAGCTAGTGTAATCTTAGGGTAATTGTAATTGTTCAGGTAAAAATCTTTGATAAAATCACAACTTTAAATACTGTAAGACATACACAACGCTAACGTTTCGTTGAATACCAAACTACATTCTCAAAACCAATTCTTTGAGTCCATGGCATTGCCGATTTGATACAAAAGTCTCGATGTCAAACATAATGCAAAGATTAATTTCCTGAAAAGCAGTTTCTCGTGTTGGTTTTACGAGGACTATCTAAAGAGTCTATTAGCGATACTGATAACGACTTCATAGAAAACGAGTACAGAAAATACAAAACGACATGGGTATCTGTCAGGTATCCAAAATTTTATACATAGAAACAATTTCAGTACTGCCAGAAGTTGTTTCAATGCTACAACGTTTGAACGTATTGTCCCTATTTTATTGGCGCGTGTAAAGTGTCCTTTTCTTAGATACTCAATGACTCCGTCCTTAGCTAGGGTAATAAAAGGCTGAAGAAAGTCGAAGGCAAGACAAACTTTTGGCTATATGTTCACTAATGTTCAATATGTTGGCTCGATTTATGGTAGTAATTTTCGCCTTTGCAATGGTACATTTTAGCGTATTTCACAAAAACTGCGATACATGACGTGTGATGATGGACAATTAAAATGTAAAAGTCTTATCTCTGCGTCGTCTGTTGCGTAACTGGTGAAACTTAGCAACATAGCAAAGTAGCGTAAGATATGAAACTTATCTCTGCGTTAAACAGGGAAAATAGAACACTCTACTGCGCATTGGATCGGTCAAACTCCTTGCTTATGTTAACATTTATCCTCTCTACCTCACAAGAAATGGGATTACAGGGTGTATCTAGCGAGATTTGTCCACCGATTATAGGATAGTAGGTCAGTTTCCGTCTATGTGAAACCTATTTGACGCGGTTCAACGTGATTGAATCCTTTGTTATCACCCAAAGAAGTTTAACTAGTTAAATTCTTTTAAGCGGCGCGGCTTAAAATAATCCCAGATATGAATTGGACAGTGGTCATCAAAATGTCACGTCGCACATATGGTCCTTCGGAATGTAAGAAGGCAGCAATTTTTGACATACATATGCCAATCAGTACCTTATATTTATGCATTCATTCCACACGGGGCCTCCACGAATCCGAGGCATTATAGGATATTCGACAGAGTCTTACTTGAGCCTGGGGATATCCCTACAACTTAAACCATGTCTTAAGATGATAACGTTGGACAGTTGCTCATCTCCTATATGCGTTTGTTACTAGTACTTCTCCTGTAACACCTAGAGAGAAACGAGTTGCGTATTTGAAGAAATGGCTATCGGCTTAAAATATAACATATACGTAACAGAATGGGTGTTCAAGGGAGATCGAAATTATTTTTTATCATTTTTCTGCGGAAATAAATTCGTTTTAATAATAATTTCGAGCCAAGCTGTTGAAAGGTAAAGCAGTTTCAAAAATAGTGAACGAATTGGAAGTATCCACTACTATATCAGCTAGGGATATAAAAAGGTCTGTATTTGAAAATAACAGACAAACTGATCCAGGTTTTCCAAAGTAATGATAGAATCCGATGCCCCTTGGTACAATTTATAAACCATGCTACGACCAGTTTTTCTTTGTAGAGTCAATAGTAAAAACTATTGAGCACCAAACTTTTCAACTCAAACTTTATCGTCTTTCATTATTTCTTCTGTTTCCTCATTTTAAAGCTAGCCTCTAAGTCGTTTGTAACCCCTACCTACTGCTCTGTAATAAATATACGTCTGCAATGGCTGGCCTACAATTAGATACACAAACAGGTGAAACTTTAGGGCGTAACCGCAGCTGCAAATTATATTTTAAAGCCGTTGAATTTCAAATTCGGCCATTCAAGTTATTAGAAATATTTACGGTTAAACTCCGTATCTTGTATAAACACGGAATATACTGATGATCTTCGCAAATGAAATCGGACATATTATGATTATCTGTGACAATATTTAGTCGGTCAAATTATCAGCGGAACGTTGTGTTTTTTCTACTTGTTTTTTGTTAACGGATCATTGCATCGTTACGACATGATAAAAGCCGTTAGTGAATTTTACTAACAAGAAATATTTGCTTTCTAAGAGGATATCGAAATCCTCTTGGTACTGAATCTTGCAGCCATGCACAGGCAAATGTTCCTTTTCAAGGGGGCATCACATAGAGATTTCGATCTACAGTGATGTTACAGCCTTGTAACAGCTTTTGAATTTTAAGACAGAAACAACAACTAAAAATTTAGTAAACACAGTAATTATGATTTGCGTTAGTAAAAGTATAACCATATTAGAAAATATTTGTGTTGTGTTCTACTTTTCATTTCTTGTTCATACTTACTGTAAGCTGACTTGGCTTCTAGGAATGCCC
>JAAAKM020000498.1:25638067-25649743 GCA_010016025.2 Alatinidae sp. Z8VKAUB7J3
ATCAATTTCTCAAAAAGCATAGTTAATAACATCCTGCTCTTCAGTTTACATACGACAACGAGCAACAGCAACACTGACATTTCCTTGGCGTTCTAATTGAAGTAGATGAATCCGGTGTTTAAATAGTATTAAGAGAAGCTCCTCCTTTTTGTTACAAGACAAGCGATAGGACTGATTTCGCCTTAAATCACGTAAAACTAATCTTTTTGCAACTCTAGTTTACCACGCTCTTCCAATTTGTTTACGCGGTAAAGAATAAGTAACCATCGCAACCTTTTCTCTTCAAAATTTGTCCCCATAAAAAAGACCTTGATCCACTAAAAGTTGTTTCCCCCATCCATAAGAACATTCTAACTGTCACACATAATTTGTTCACTGAAGTTGGTTCTATGTTTAGGATTGGTAGCATATATATATTTTTGAATACTTTCTCTATCAGTAGAGCGCTATACGGCAAATGGTTTGCACGTATTATACTAAACACATTAATTTGCTGTCATCTACTTTCTCAGGATGTAGTATCCATGTCCGAACTTCAAAGAAGGTTGTTGAAGTCCAATTATTTGATCATCCATTGTTTGATTGCACCTTGCCTTTGGTATCAATGGCCTGCTACATTTCTCATAAAGTTTGTGCAATTCTCCTTAACAAATTTTCATAGTCACATGGTTCTGCGGCAAGGGCTTCATTGTGGCTCATGTTATCAAAACCTTTTATTCAGTTCCTTTATAAGCCAGTTGAGCAAATTTTATTGATCCTTTGATAATACAATCACTGTAAACTAGTTCTAGTATCTCTTTCCAAACAAGACAATTGATAGATCAATTCCCTATTGTTCCTTTCAAATCATTGCACTTGTTGCCTAAACTATTCCAGGCACTTAATGTAATCTAACATTGAAATTTTAGGTATTACGTGAAATGCCTAGAGATTTTATTCGTTACGCGTAATGCCTGATTTCACTAAATGCCTGTAACATATACATTGTTCATGAGCAATGCCGTAAATACTGTAATACATCAATATGTGTTACAGAAAAGTCTGGCAGATGAAACACCGCCTTTTGTATCTTCCCTGGTAATTCTAAACCTCCGTAGATGCTTGGTCAAAGAGTACAATGGTCTTGTTCAACGAGACAGGAAACGGAGTTGATTTTCTTTGTGAGCTTTGTACAGGATCCAGTCTCTCACTTCGTAACCGGTTCGAAGGTGCAATGTCTTCATTATTCTATATGTTCAAGACAGCCGCATATCTGGTAATTGTATAGGGGGGGGGGGGCGGCATCGAGCATGAACATACCAGAGGTGGGGGACGGGGCGGAAGAGTAGGAGGCCCATTGGTTTATATGTCAGGAGAGAGGGCATAGCAAAATTGTACAACTTATCTAAGGTGCATTACTTCCCCTTGTCCTCTAAAGCTACGTTTCTGTTTCAAAAACCAAGCTGGCTGGTGGTTTTGCGTCATCGGAATGTTGACTCAGGATTGTAACACTAGAAGGCTAGACCAGAGTTTCTCAATAAAGAGAGACTCTGGCTGGATGTTCATTTAGAGACAGGGTAGACGGTAGAGGAAGGCTGAACCGTCAAACTGCACCGGTATATTGTCAGCGAGTATAAAGAACCTCTTCAGTGGAAGTATGCCAATGTACCAGTACTTTGTTTATCACGAATACTTCTTGTAATTACATGAACTTCTTACTTTCTTACTGCTTTAAATTGTAAGTTCATCTTTGTCCTTGGGGGCAATTGTGGTGACACCGTTGCGCATGAGCGAAGACCAGCTAACAGACCAAAAAATCGTTCTAGACAAGCCTACAACATTTCTCAAGTCACTACTACCTACCATCTTGGACTTTTCGAATATAAACATTTACTGAATCTTCATGAATATGATCGGAATCATTGAAGACACTTGGGAAAGGAAACGGGCTACTCTTTCTGGTATTAACACTAGTATCAGCCACTCTTTCCCTATCAATTGGGAGGTGTGACATAAAATAAATCATAAATATTAAAATTGATTCCCAGTTGGAACGGGGGTTAGGCCAGTTTACATATTTTGAAGTCCGAAATTGTAGGTACAAATTTACAATTAGTATAGATAGCACTGACTACCAGCCAGCAGTTTAGGCAACGGTATAATCACAATGTAAACTTTGAAATTGGAAGTTTTAAATCGAAATTATCAATGAAAAGAACTTGCTGATATCGTTTCTGCAAACGAGACAAATTTTAGGTGAGGCCTGCAGTCACCCACAACAAAACGTTGACCGTATCCCATAAGACGACAGGATATTGGGTGAGAGTTGGACAGATTCAAAACCAATAATTAGTACAAAAACAACGGCATCTATTCATACTACTTCGATTTACTGTCTTACAAAGTTTTCCGCAACAAACTCGAAAGAAGATCCTCTGTTTACAGCAGCATCAGCAATAAAAGACAATACATTAATTCACATTTATCTTGTTCACTTCCTTGCCGACTCTCGCATCTAAGGCAATTCTGGACAATGCCAGCAGTCAGTAATGACCATCGACTCGACTTGGATGTTCCACGACAGCAAGTTATGAATCAGATACGTTCACTTTCCGTGTAAGCATCCTTTACTATAACATTAAATAACCTCGCTACAAATAGTGGTGCTCATGGAAGCACTGCCCTCGAATACAAACAAAAAATAAAAGAACCATGAAACAGACTCTAAAATGCACTGCCCCGCTATCCTGTTTGCGAATATCAAGAATCCTGTGTAACATTATGATTGTCGATGCCACAGAATTCCAACAGTCACGGCTGAATTTTAATTTACCACAATGGGGACTCAAAGACCTAACTTGTAAGTAATGATCAGGTCTTAATGTCATTCATAATACACTGATGATTATTTGACAGAAGCAATAATCTACAGAAACAAATACCCTACTTGCTCAAGGCATCACTGAAAGGGTCGTCACCACCTACACATTTCAGTGTACCTAACTAAAGGTGACTGGAAGACCTGCCTCTGCTGTTACAGAGCACAACCTTATTCTGAAATTTAAAATATCGAAGCAACCAACACCATTCTCGCAGATTTTATATAGCTTATATATAGTCATAGAGTAGTAACTACCATTTTTATTACTACGTGATATACTACTCCGTTATATAAAAATAGGTAAATAACTGAGTTACTGGCTTTGAACCATCTCAAGCTAACGACGTGAACGTTCTTTACCAAAAAAACCTGGTTCGGTTACCCAATAGCTTGGCGTCTTGTTTCCACGATTTCCTATTGATATTCAAAAACATCTTGCCATGGTTAATGGGTACACGACAGACTTTGCCCACGTCTTTATCATCTAAATAACGATGGATGTAGGATCGCCAACTCCGAGAGAAAAAAAATTAGTTAAGGGGCTGTAGAGAAAAGCTAAACTGCCCTGCTGATAACATCAAATTGGGTTTACGGTACACGTTCCAACGATAAAGGAATGAAAAACTTCCTGACCTTCGTGACCAAAACCGATGGATTTTTATTGTTTTACGCAGGACAAAAATTTTGAAGCATTCAACTTTTTTACTTGTTATTAATTTTTTGAGTTCTGGAGAGACGGTATGTGACCATTTTATTTATCGCGGAAACTAAAGATACGATGTTGTACCTTATCTTTGGGTACGGTTGGCAAACCCCAATATACATAATAAATCCAGTCGCTATTAGCTTATTTATTACGTAACATTTATAACCACGTTACATCAAAATTACAATCTACTCTTGCGAAAGTAAATATACTTCGATCCTTGTTTCTAATAACAAAGAATTCGAAATAATAACCAAAGAAAGAACGTAGCTCTGGAACACCATCGACTCAATTCGCAGCTGCAGGGCCCTAGCTATATCTACAGGACACTGAAAAATGTTTAGCTTTCACGTAATGCTATTTCCACGTTCAGTGTAAGTAAACATCGTATATTCAACAAAATCTTGGTTTGTACCTGAATAAAACCAGCACCGAAGTTTGGTAAAAAGGTTATTGGATGCCGATAAGGAGTGGGCTTGTTACTCTCAAACTTTATAAAACAAAGGAAAGCAAGAACTACTACAAATTTTACAAAACATTTAGGTCCCTACCACGGGTAAACATCGCCTGCACCTAAAAACGTCGACAGGGGAACTCCTCCGACTTCAACCCGCGAAGGGGAAGAGTGTCCTATCGATAGTACGACGGAAAACATGAAGTCTTTGCATTTTAAAAAGTTCGTAAAAATAAATTAATGGCATACAGGTTGTGCAATTGTGTGCAGCTCTACGTAATATAGTCGAATAATGAATTTTAAACTGTATGAAAAGCCTGTAAAGACTACTATTTTACAATCTAAGACAATCATGGTTAATCATAGCTAAATCTGTAAGAACAAGTAACGGATACCCTTGATTTTCTTTAGCTTCCTTTACATGGCTGGTTGTAGACTTTCAAAATTAAGTGACGCAAGACAGCTTGATAAACCCATAACTGATGTTACTTTTATATTCTCTTTCATGACTTGAAAAGTAATCAAGACATTTCTGACACGTTCTGTATTTGTTTGATACGAATAGATGTTGACTCTGAGGCGTACATTAGTTACCCAATTGAAAGTGCAGAAAATTCTGATATCAAGGCGGCTTTGCATGGCGACTGAAGCTTACCGCTTTGACTTGCGGAGCCACTTACTTTTCCACCGAGGCACACCCCACGCTTTGGCCCCCAAGCTGCAACATACAAAGAGTCTTTCAAAGCATCTCCAAGAAGATATACAAACCCCGACGTCATATGTAGATTGCTGGCAAAAATATGGCGTTCAGGGGAGCGGTGGGATCTCTTGGCTATCATTTGGCTCACGATTTCACGTGGCAATGCAGACGTTCGTCTCTAAATCTCTAGTGTATCAGAGAAAGAAGCCAAGGTAAGTAGAAAAAGAGCTGTCTGCATTGCACGATGGTGGCAATCAGATAGTGAAATAACAAAACGGGGCAAATTGTTGACTCCAACTATCAGGATTGTGTGCAAATTATCTGAATTTGAACAGGCAATGACGTGGCTTCAATCCAAAACATTGTTTACTGAGGAATAAGGTTCTTGTTAACGTCAAACGATACAACAACTTACTTTCACGTGCAGGTTGTAGCCACATTTTTTTTCCGGTTGAAAGACATGAAGACGTGACACATAACCTAATGACCTTACTCTCCACTTGCCATATGTAGAGTGGATGATAGCTTCATTTATTGAGGGTCGTCATAAATTGATGTTAGACATAAGACATAAAATAATACATTTACGGCGCGACAGCACTAATAATTGTTACGTAATTTTTTTTTGACTTGAACGTTGATGACATTAGACGTTATCCTATGTCGTCCAGCGAGATTCCGCCTTCTTCTTAATCCCCGAGCAACGTATGTGTCTAATTCTAGTTTCAATCTGAGGCCATGATGAGTAATTTTATCAAAACTTTGCACATTTGGTTGCTGTTCATTTGCTTTCGAGAAAAAACATACGTCGGTGGCAGAAGGAGGTATGAATTGGTTGACATAAAGGCGGCTTTATGACCCACACAGACTTGTTCCCACTTGTAATCACGTGTGTACCATGTTGGGGGCGGATACTTAACACTTTCGGATTAGCAATGCAAAATATGGAACAAATACGGAGATACTGACCTAAAGCATTGGTTCCCAAACTGGGGCAATCCTCGCCCGCAAGAGGGAAAATGTCATGGCTTGCGTTCTAGTTTCACAAAGTTCAATTAATTGTAGCAATTCAAAATTTCCTGCTGCGAACCCTAGCTTCTATTTATAGGTAGACATATATCCAAATTGTATATGAAACATTTCACTTTCTGTATGAACGTTGGAAATTCTTTGTAAGCCGAGTTTATTTCCAATAATATGGGAAGGTCGTGCCTTTAGGCCGAGTTGAAGGAGGAATTTTACAACAAAGTCTTTGAACACCTGACCTATACAGTGCAATAGCCGATGTTTATACGTAAAACTAAGAACAACTCATCGTCCCGGTAAGAAACATCTCCATCAAAATCGAATCAGCTTGTGCCACTTAAAATTATTTTCAAACACTGAAACGGAATTGTATGTTGAGAGGGGTATGAATTGGCACACAGTGCAAACCAATCGATCCTTAACTATAAATACTTGTCGGCAATTCTCCAATTTACGTGCTACCTTGAAAAGGAAACGTACAATTTTCCATGACAAGTTCTAATACAGGTGGAGGGTGATGGGAAGGTGCGTGTACCAAATTGCTTTTCTTTCTTCTATTTAAAGGCAAGGGTTACCCGATTGAATTCGTTTTGCCTAACGGGAATAACCTATTTCACAACATGAAAGCTCATATTTAGGACGTATGTCCTTTGTATTGTTCGTGTAATACAAAAGCAAAAGTTTTACATTGAGATCTACCTTGTATTACTTTGTATTACTCAGTTCTTTTATCACCACTTGCAAAAGCATTTCAAAGGGTGCACGTACACTGCAAAAGTGCCCTGATGTTTAAGTTTAGTCCGTTTGTGCTGTACATTTTACCACTCGATTCCCTTCGTTTGCGACAATAGTATTCTCCAATCTTTCAAGTAAATACAAACAAAACAAACAATCTTTCACGTAAATACAAAAAAACGAACAAACGAAATGAACACACGTAAACCAAAATTAAGTGACTTTTATCTCGGGGTAAAATGGCAGGGTTCGAAATAGGGACGTGCCTGAGCTTTACATGGCCATCAACACTAACTCATAAACCCCCCCTTTTCTCCAGTTGTAATAAAACTTCTTGTGTTTGAAGTTGAGACTGTAAACGTTGTCGAGGCTGACGATAACTCGCTCATGATCATGTCGAGGTCAAGTGCCAGCTGATCTGTGACTGATTTTTCAGGAGAATTAGATGAATTATTCTCTGATGTATCTTGATCTGTTGAAACAAAAGAAAGAAAAGATCACTTATTTTCAAAAAAAGATCAAGTCATCTACTACACTTGTAATACTGTCTGTTGACGACAAAAGCTGCTCATTCTTGATATTGAACAGAAACTAAGCTCTTCTTGTGATACGAACAAACGAACTATACAAGCCAGTTCTCTATTTTGAAAGTTCGTTTAACAAATGCTCGATTAGAAATTACAAGATACCATTTAGACTGGATACATTTGTTATAAAAGATGGATCTCAGAGTCACAAATTAGTACCAACACTGTCAAATGCACATCATATCACCTATTAGTAAAAAAATCAGTCTAATACGTAAGTTGGGCAAAAAATGTAACCGTTGTATTTCCAGTGTCAAGGGTATACAATAAAGGCACAGCGTAATTAGTTGAGCATCGTAAATACAAGAAATAGTTACAAAAAAGTGATTTTTTAATAAACATAGTTTGGCGAAGTGACGTCAATGTTGGGCATTTGAAGGCTAAACGATACCAAAAGCGAATCAGATGTAATGCATATTGCCAACTCAAGATGACAAGGAGAAGACGCACAACGATGGTTTTAAAAGTGTCACTGATACAGTTTCCATTTCGTTTTTACCTTATATTATGCAACTACGACAGTGGCGTCCTATCATCAGTACGCTAGTAATAAAAGCGGCCAGCACTGCCCAGCCAAGCCAATACTTTTACATACAGAGTGAAAAGTCAATCCACAAATCCAGAAGAAAAGTGTCGATAAAGAAGTCAACCAATTGGTTGGAGTCCCGTAAGCCAAATTGACATTTAGTTCTACGTCTGATAAAAATTAACTTTCAGAGTATTAAGAGATGAGTAGGGTTCTCAATGTTTTTCGTTACAGAAAAACTCAGGAGAAAGAGCTAATTTATCACTCTGAAATACAACCCTGCAACAGAACATCAACCCTTTTTTGTAGCAGTTAAAGGCCTACGTTGTATCACAGATCTTCTAGGGAGTATAGGGAGTTATCAAATAGGCCATTTCAATTTTCCTGTCCCGGTTAAGATTCTTGCCTTATTGTCTGGAGACCCCGAATTTCAGGATCTGAGAGCCAATTCTTATTTTCGAATGTTGGCTTGAATCATGACCTTCGTTGGACTTCGCAGAATTTGTTGTCGATTAGCAATTGAAGCACCATGTTGTATACGACATTTTGATAACATATGATACAAGTAATTCGATGCATAACTCTTACATGCTCCAAATTACACTTTCTCCTTTCATTCGACTATATATACAAATTATACTTGATTGAAAAAGTGTAACCTACCGTGGTAACAAGTACGAAAAGAAAGACATTAATAGATATGTCCAACATCTGTGAAACCTGGACCATCCAAAACAAAACAAACTTGAAGGTTAAGCTATCCAACAAGATCGAGAAATTCTGTAGGTTCACTCTTGCACAAAGCTCAAGGTTCTGAAAGTTGTCGACTGTCTCACCTTTAGCAAAATCTAGTTCTAGAAGAATTTGGTTACCTGTAATATTAACTGAGAAGTTTTTTCAATGACTGCTTATAAATTTATGAGTTGAGAATACTAAATTACTAATAAAGGAAACGGTTGCCATTGGCAATAAATGGTGTAAACTCGTGTATTCCTTTAGTTGCATTCAGTTGCTGTGACTAAGACTAATGAAACTGTGAAAGGTGGCTCTCCCTCTATTTATGCAATCTTTGTTCGGGAACAGTAGCTTAACAAAAACAAACACATGCATTCCAAAAACGGAACCGTAGTGATGGTACTTACTGTTATTCAACTCGCTCACAAGTGCACCCATGTGACCAGTAACATCATCCACGGCATGGAGTAAATCGGAACGCAGATTTCTCGTCGTCGAATCCACGTCTGATGCCCCCTTTCCAAAGGCGTGCCTAACGTCCCCGTTGACACCGCTTAATGTTCCTGGAGTCGGTGCTTGACCGGGAGAAGGAGAAGTGCACTGAGACGATCCACCAGAGCGGATGTTAGAAGTCTGGAGGATCTCACGAACTGTCATATTCGGTGATATGCGCATTCCTGATCGAGGAGACCCTTGGTTATTCTGTAACGAGACATTAGAAGAAAGGATGAGATTTCAACGCTTGCATAACGGGGGAAAGACTCATGAAATAAGGGAAGCCAAGGCGTATAAGCTTAATCGATAACAATAGCAGAGATGAGCTATATATAGTCGTGTACATATCGCTTTATTAAATTGTGCTCATCGAAAGTTCGAGCGAGACCTCCCTCCCCTAACCCTCTATTGAAATAGGTTATCATGCCTCCCTTAGAATTTTCAAATCCCTTCTACGACAGAGTTTTATCTAGTTAGGGAAGTGGTCTAAAAAGATTCCTTCTTTCACCTTAATGGTACGGGATGGGATTAATTCCGAATTCTTACACAAAACAGAGACGGTGGACGAGTTGAGAAATTCTGCAAATGGGGTTTCAAGTCACGCCAATGACTATATCGATAGTGGGCGAAGTACGGGGTAAGTGTACTACTACAGCAAATGATTATAGATCACCCCACTATATTAGCAGCATGGGGCCAGTTAGTGAAAGAAATACCAACACTAACACAGCATGAAGTTAGCTTGGCAGTGCTCAACTATTGGGGACCTTTGATTGAGTGTCTTTCCGTTCTTTATTATTGTTAACACAAGTAGCAATAACTACTTCTTTTGTAAGCTTTCCATACTACATTGAAATGATGTCGATGCTATTTTCTGATGTTGGTTTATGTTTGCTGTGGTAGACATTACAGCATAAGCAGAGAGGCGATAACAATATACCTCATCCATAATCATAGATTCTGAGTTGGTAGTCTCTCAATCAAAGACCCTTGATGAATAGTAGGCTCGACATTGAAACTGCCCCAAATAAACAGTAAAACCACTAAATAAGATAACTATTAAATAAATGGCAATTGCGAGGGTGCAAGAGGCAACGCCCCTGACTTTGGGCTACCGGGTAGTGCAGCATGCCGTGAGGCACATTTGACTGCCTTTCCGCCATTAGGACTGTCCCTCATAGGTCATAGGGGCCGTGGGAACAATCTGTAATAAGAGAATTGGTTCCCTGGCCAATATCGGTAAAGTTTATCATCCATTTGCCAGCGGCTGCAAAAAGCGCGTAACACTGCAAATGCTAACAACACATCAAAACATTTTCTCTTCGATATAATTCTGTTACACTTAATGATAAACGATAAATCATCGCATATTCAGTGACCATGTTCTACCGCTTTCCGAACCGAAATTGTACTAGTTGCACTCTCTCACAGAAATATAGAGTTAAGGAGGGCTCTGACGTCTGTAAAATAGAACCATCTGGCCATAACGCAGTAGCATAATTACAACTTTCTCCCTGTCCTCGTTGCCTTTCATGATCGGTAAACGTAGATGCCTCTTTCCTTTCAATAAAGATAAATATTGTCCCTTTTTGACACTATCATCTGCTACATAGAGATAATTGCAGACGCCACGATTTTGCGAACGAATGTTACTTTCGTGTTGTATATTGGCAGATGCCCGTGGTACAACTTCTTACAAGAAGTCTTACAGAATAAGTTGATGCGAGGATCGTATCTTCTACCGGCTAAGGCTAGTCGATTGTATCTTTTATATCAGTTATATTGCATTTCTTAAATACGTAATATAAATGGCCACTCGGGCTCACAGCCACAAAATCTTTTACAGCACCTATACTAATTGCAAGGCAAAAAAAGATAAGAAGCACACTAGTACATGACAAACCATCTGATGTCTCAAATTTCAATTCATGTTCAAAAGGTGTACATACTGTTTGTCTCTGTGATATACAATACATTTCATATCAAAAGCTTCATTCTCAAAACTCAATTAATTTAGTCACACTTAGGATAATGCTCTGTTGAACTAGCAATGACGTTAATGTACTCTCGCTACATCATTTAATAATGACAACTTCAAACACATGCGGTGGCTGTCGTGGTTTGTCTCTGGCTGATACGGTCTACACAACTAAGTTCGTCAACTACCCTTATTTATAAGAAGCTATGATAGCGACGGATGACAAATTCTTCATTGAAATCCGTATGTCTGATTTTCGTTTACAAATTACGTCGTTGACCGCATATTACTTAAGCGATTTCTACTTCAAAGTGAGTCAATGACAATGCAGAGGCCACAATAATGACAATGACCAGAACCTGAAACTCAGGAACATCTAATCGAAGCTAGCGCGTTGACTTGTACGACAAGCAGCAAAAAGGTGTCAAAAGTAGCTATAACCCAATGATCAACACCCTGGCAGTTAATTTATTCAATCGTATACATAGTTTCAAGCATGGCATCGAACAGTATGACAATTTAATGAAAATCAAAAGTTCTACCATTTTTTTGCATTCACTGTATTCTTCCTTCTCTTTTTTTTAATCTGACATCAGCCCTGAAACTGTAAGTTATAGAGAGTCCAAGGGATATTTCGAGTGAAGTGCCTTTCCTAAGGGCAAAACACTGTGTAGTTCGAGCGGGATTCGAACCCACGATCACCGAGTCAAACTTTGCAATTTGATCGCAGTCCATAATGCTACATTCTGAGCAATGTTAACAATGTTTCCTAAAGATTTTGGCAGATTTCAAAACTTATTATACTTAGACACAATAAGCTTTGAACGTAATATTTCCTTTACAGGTGTCTGATGATCGGTTTACCACTATGATG
>JAAAKM020000498.1:25656728-25690546 GCA_010016025.2 Alatinidae sp. Z8VKAUB7J3
CAGCTGTCGGAAACTTATAAAAGAAAGTGCCATCTGGTGAATTTTATAAATGTCTTAAGATTACCTCGCCTTTGTTAGTTGGAAACTTCACCAACCCGAAAGTGTGCATTACCAACAGTGTTTCCTGTTAATGTTTGTTCGTAAAATGCCAGCTGTAACTGTTGAGCATTTCATTTATTTATAAATATTTTTAGTTAAGTAACTCTACGTTCTCGTTGTACTTTTCAGAACCAGACAAAACAGCCCATTATAAGCGAGTAAGAACGCGGGCGTAACAAAATCAATAGGGTGTGGTTGATGTATTTCCAATAGCTGCCATGTGCATAGCTTGGCAGGAGCATTTGCGTTTTCATAGTAACATTTACCTTAGTGCCCAAGATACGGGCACAAGTAGAGAAGAGGTTGTTTTTACAGCACAGACGTTGCGTGATATCGCCTTTAGAGCGCAGTTTATTTAAAGTAATAACTAATACATGGTGGGCTTCCACTTCTCTTTGCTAAGTAGGAACGCCATGAAAATGTGCAATCACACATTTTTGAACTGATTTGACGCCGATCAACTAGAAACTGGCTTGAATACTTTCACTTGTTACCTAGGTGTCTCCGTTTTCTAGGTAACTCCGTCCCGGTTGAGTTCAACTCAGAAAAGCTCTGTTAGTCGGAAAGTTCTTTAAAAAGTATCTATTTAGATTCCAGAATTATGAACGTGTTAAATCTTAGAAGCAAACGGGATATTCCATTGTGTGGAAGTTGGTGGCAATGCTGTGTTGCCATGGCAGCAACATGTAAAGCATCGGCGGATTTGTAAGTACCCGCTACGAAAGCAGCAGTTGTATTACCGTTGAATTTTATTGTTCTTTGACTTGATACTTTGCATTATGTTTGTTTAAATTTGCAGTATGACTTAATTGGCACCATGCTTGATCGTACGCTGACATCGCGCCTTGGGATTCGTATGCTTGCAGAGCACCACATTGCACTAAGGGAAGAAAAGGTAAGACCCGTAATGATCGACAGTTAGTCAGGGATGGTGGGATTGACTTAAATTAAAGAGAAAAAAAACTATCTTTGGTTTGAAAATAAATGAGAATGTATAAGAAAACCTGGACTTATTATACAAGGTGAAAAATGCCTCCCTAGGGATGATACTCAGGTTCCAATAAAGGCGGGTCCTCATTTCTATCTGTCACTTCTATATCCTCATTTCTATATCCTTAATACTTGCTCAAGCCTCAAGTCCTCCGTCACTGGAGTCTGTAGTTACCTCTATCCCCTTTTAGAGATGATTGTCTGTGTGCCACGCTACCTTACTATCGAAGGGTCGTCATCAAACTATAAACCTACCAAAGCCTGGTTGGGAAACAATAGTGTTCTAACCTGGGTTTTAAGGAAACTAAGGGCGTATATCAATATATCTTACGAAAATCCAGATGCTCAAGTAATACGCTGCAAGAGGTTACTTTATTTGTATGCTATCATTTAATTTCGTTCCAACTAATTAAATAAGGCTTTTTCGTAGACTAACCTTTCTTTCGTTTTCCCACCAGGAACAGTTCATTGGTATCATATGCACACACTTGTCCGTTAGGAGTATCATTGAGCGATGCGTTTTTTATTGTAGGTAAGGAGTAATTAGCAATCTTTCGTATTTTTTAGCCTGGGTAAATATCTGATATAAGATACGGAGCTGTTTCTTTAGACACATTTGCGCATCGTAAGTGGAGTATGGTGTCATGTAGTGATGTAAGGACCCCAATTGTAAGTCCTTCCCTTCTTTATCTTAGTTACTCGGTTCAGACCCTTAGAATCCAGACAGGAAGCCTGGGCCACGCCAGATTTTCTCAGAATTTGGTTGTTTTCAACGTGGTGAAGTTACAAAAAAGCCCAGGAGCCACCAGTATGTTCATAACGTAACGGGAGATAAATCACCATTGTAAAAAAACGCCCTTGTTTAGTAAATCGTATTAACTGATGGGAAACTCACGTTGTGTGTTTCTGTTTTTTATTGTATTGACGTCTGAAATTTTATTGAATCCCTTCAGATAGCAAAAAGGTAACCCAATAGCTAGATTTAAAAATGTTTAAAACATTTTCGACAGTACTTTTTTGTTAGTTTCTTTTCAATTTTTCTGACCATGGCAATCCAACAGTGAATTAGACTTCAGTGAGTTATTTACCCAAGACGGCCGAGTGAATTAGTTACCTGAGACGGCCTTTAACAAACAGAATCAATACCGTTTTTCTTACACAGAACAAGCATTTGCTGTAAAAATTAAAAATCATGACATCTGATATTTGTGGTCAATATTGATTAAGGCCAGTAGTAGGTCATCACCTAGATTAAGTTACCAGATCGCTAGTCTAAACATATAAAGGTAAATAGGATTTAGCCGTTCATGTTGCAGAGTTAGTTTGCTGGGGTACGAATGTCATGTATTTGACAAGGACGGGTCTACAACTTTTTTCTCCGTTCAACAGCAATTTTGTATCAAACAATTGCGTGATTTTATATTCGGTGTACTATCAATTTATATAATTGCTCCGTAAGAATGCAAAGTTCAACTTCTTTCCGATCATAGTGTTCCATTTCACTTAATATGAGCAAGTAAATGCTTTTTGTGTTTTATTAATCTGTGCATTTTTGATATTGAAACACTACAATAGAGATGGATTTTGAAGACCTTCAGTTTATCTGTAAAATGCGATGACATTTTTCTCTTAGCAATTTTAATAAATTGATACAGTACAGCCTGTTCACCTGCAGATTAAGAGGAGTATTATACGGCATCTAATCGAAAATATGCAAATTATTACTTTCACGCAGGATTTTAGCCTCTATTCTTTCCTCTGTCTTGCAGGCAACTCTGTGACCACAATTACGGTGCTTCACCTCAAGTGTATATCAGCGGCCATGCAAATGCAGTGTTTCCATACATCCCAGCTCCCTTAGAATACATTATGCAGGAGCTTCTAAAGAATGCCATGAAGTAAGTACCAACCATTTTACTATCAGATATTAATGGAAGGCCCGCCGATCTTTAGCTTTGCTTTCGACAAGGCAACAACAGGCTCGTGCGATTATTTACCTCCATTCCTCCTTCCTCTCAACCTTCCGAAGAACCGAGGATGGATTCGCTTACTGTGTTCCAAATCTGTATCCTTGAGTGGCTTTCGGTCTGCCATTGCGGAGGGTGTCCTATGCTGGGCCAGTGATATTCTGATATTGCATATAATTTTATGTTGAAACCCCTCGTTTACAACGTCATCGGGCACCAAGCATGTTAGCTGCGTATCACTTTAGGGGTAATTGAAAAGCGAGCAAAACAGACAGGGATAGGTTGAAAACTGGGTTGCTACGGGGAAATAATTTGGTTCGATCTTGAGACATTTAGAACAACCAACTAGGGATGGATGTTAAGATTTCGGAAATTTATGGCGTGTTTTTCAATGGGTGTTACACAAGGAAATATTATCACACCGAATATCATTTCGTATCACTTCTATTATCACTACTATTCATAGTAGTGAGTATGAAAAATATAGCGCGACACGTCGAAATATTATTTATCTGTGTGTAGTGGATATCGAACTTATAAGCAAACTGTGTATTGGATCTATATTAGAGAATCTTGCTAACTAGCTCCTCATTTATGTACCGTATTGATTGACCTTTATGCCTTGTATTGTTTTTGTAGGGCAACTGTTATGCATAATTCATCCAAACCTACAGGAATACCCCCAGTCCATGTTACAATATGCAACAACGAAACGCACTTCATCATAAGGTAACGCATGTCTGTTAATGTAATAATCGTAAATAATCTTATGCAGAATCTGCAATCATAACACACGCTCCGGTATCATCATCATCATCATCATCATCATCATCATCATCCACTTTAAAGTGTACTCTTATTAGCTGACCAAGGTACTCTTTGTGGTCAAAGTTCCATCGACACGATCCTTTAGTGAACAAATGGTTTACCTTTGAGATTTCAAGAGCAGAGAATCAATATTCACGACCTTAAACATGTGAACCCTGAGAAATCTCCTTATACATATGATGCCGTTAAAGCTTTCGTCTACAGCGTCAGGAAACGTAGCTTGAACCTGGGACCTGCAACTTCCCCTTTTAATAATAAGCAAAGTCTTCGCAGGGACAAGAATTGCGCCTGGACGGTATTGATTTCATGCATTATTTTACATTGCTCGTCATTTCTTTTAAGAAGTACTTTATGATATTGATGGTGTTACCAGCACGTCTAAGTGAACATGCAGTTAAAACGTTGCATGCAATATTATGTTCGCTTTGGTCTAACATTAATTACTCCATACGGCTACCTACTGACAGCACTTGATGTCTCCCAGCCGTCGTGGAAATTTTGGCGAATTTCAGAATTGGCTTTTTACGCGGAGGAACTGGGAATAATCGGAGTTCTGTACTTTTTCTCGTTTCATCTGTAGGGTAAGCGATAGAGGTGGCGGTATATCGGAAGGAAAGATGGAAAATATATTTCGTTACGCTTTTTCAACAACACCTGAAGAAGATCTTGCTGCTTCTAAGATTGGGGGAGCGTTTGACAATTTAGTACGAGCCGCTCACGTTGCAAGTGTAGGTGGTGCTATGTCTGGTTACGGATTCGGTCTTCCTACATCGCATGCGTATTCGAAATTCCTTGGAGGAAGTCTCTCGGTAGTCCCATTGTACGGGTATGGAACGGACGTATTTTTGAAGCTGTGTCATATCATTGGGAGAACGGAAAGTTTTCGCATATGAGCGCACCACTACGAATTAGCAACGCACTGTCCGCAAGTGTATCATGATTGCCTAAACGGGAAGATATGATTATGAACATAATAAAATGGAAACTCGTTTTAAGGAAATGTGTCATATCTCTTTGAACTGAAGGTTTTTCATGGACTTAAGGCGATAGTTTAAGAGTACGTATAGGTGTATGCAGGATAACGTATGTAATGTTTTAACCGTAGTTTATCAGTTTAAGTACATGTTTAATTGTTACGAGTTACGTTGGTAATTTCCGATCACGTATAAACAGGACACGCATGCACATTGGGTTCATATATGGAGCATGTGGGATCTTCGAGCAGGGACTTCTTGGGCCCGCGGTCATTTTTTGTTACGCGTAATCAGATGTTTAAAATATTCAGAAGTAAAAAAGAACCAGAGCACATGTTATGGTTTTAATATATGTTTACTAATTGTCGACTTTTGTGTATAAAAGGCAAGGAATCTTTAACGTTTTAAGAATACATAGTTCTGAATCTTTAATCCCTGAAGTGTAGCTTAGTTAGTTGACTTGAAACAAGTAAAACGTTTTGAAATGTAACATGTTGCGAGAAATTCATCGTAATGTGAATGTATCGAAGTAAGTTTCCAGGAAGGAAGTAAATATATGTACAACTATTTGATTAATATATTGTTATCCAGTCTTGTTACAACTCGCTTCTGCAATCTTGGCGTACTTTCATGCGTCCAAATCGTTAAATATACGTATCCCTAGTTCGAGCGGCCGAAAGAACGTTTAGTATTTGTAGGAAAAATCAAATGTCAAAGCAGCAGCTTCCAAGAAACAGTGGCCAGGCACAAGATTGCAAATAGTGTTATCAGAGATTGTGTTGCTGCTCTATGGTTTGACTGTCTTGTACCTGTAAGATCACATAATCATGGAGAAAACGTGCTTCTCTGAAATTTAGGAAAAGGGGTTAGATTTGGCTGGGCTTCAAGGGCACCTGAAATTTAAGAATTACATGCTTAAACTCTAAAGAATTTACGAGCAGCAAATGATCACTTAAGCTACTTTTCGAAAACTTTACCAATCGATCCTTCTAGTTAGCGTCAAAAAGTTTGGCATCTTCACACAGTATTCTCAGATACCGAAATAAATATGTCTTCTATTCTTTGACAGAATAAGTAACAGAACTTGATGTCGAAGTCTGATGAAAAGGCACCCGCTTTTAGCTTAAATCGTGAGTGTCCTCTAGTGGCCTCAACTTTCAATATTGCTTGGCAACCAATTCAAAGCGTATCATTACGGCATGTTTACAATATCTCCCGAAAGTGAAATTTAATGTGGAGAATTTGTTTCTCCTTAATCCCAGATGGCACTAGCCTGCGTGCAGACTATCCCAGCTGAAGTGGGTCAGTAATTTCTGTCTGCGCGCAGGCTTAAATGGTACAAGTTGCTCTTAATCCTCCCAACCCTTCAATATGTCAGTTTCGCTCTTCCCAGGAGGAATACCGGAATATTTGATTAATGTAATGGTTAGGAGAATTGAATTCATGATATTCGACGATCAGTAGGGGCTCTCTGGGGAGCTGCAAAGTTATTTTATTTCCAGGTTAGAAAAGGGAATGACCTTATGCTTGAATTGGTGCTAATAACGGACCGCTGTAGCTGATCTCTAATGCTAAGGGGCGTAATGATTTTATCCCCATACTGGTCCTCTACAACCTCTTCAAGACTAGTTGATGATGTAATTCTGACTGAACGTGCACGAAACGTATTCACAACTCATCCATGCTGTTGTGAAGAATGCCAGTCATTGGATCTGACGTTGCCATGCGACGCTCCAGCTTTATTTACAAGTTCGCTTGTACGGTGGTTTTTCTTGTTCCTGAGTGTAGTTTCAAAATCGGGACCACTGCTCAATAGTGGCCTGAGATCGAGTTATGAAGAGAGCTGTTGTGAGGAGGCGGCAAAATGGTGTGCATTCCCTTCTAATGACCCTGTATAACTTTCAATCTCAAGTGCACTAGGGCTACCGCAGTGTACAAGGTGTTTTCAGTACTTCAATTTGAAAAAACCTTATTCGCCGAAGGTAACTCATTCCCATCGTCCATTTTCATTATCCACTCCAGTATTTGTTTCAGTCTGCAGTTACGAAAAGTGATCATTATTTGTTGCCTCGAAATGCTTTATGTTTGCACGGTAGCACCTTAAGTTATTAAGCAGATACCTAGTCGGCAAGCTAGAGGAATACTTCGCTTCTCGACCTTTTGGCAGGGAATACATGTAGTATCTGTTCTCATTGGTGACATATTCTTTACATCATCCGCCAGAGACGGTCCTGGTGGGCAGTTGAGTCTGCCTCATGGCTTGCTTCTCTGCTTGGTAGCTGAAATTGAGGGTATTGCTCTTTGACATCCCAGTTACCCTTTATCAGGGATCTTTGACGTAGGTTGAAGTTCTATGCCTTTATTTATTAGCTAGCCTGTTTGGCGGTTTCTTTGTTTATTTAGGTTAGTTTCAATATCTTCGATAGAGAGACTAGAGAAAAACTAGATGTTTTGCATATTTTGTTGACTCAATATAACCAACAAAGCCATTAATTTACACATTATTCTAATTTCAATCACGAAAACATAAATAGACAATATGTAGACTCCCTTCAATAATGCTATGAACATGTGGCAAGACTTGTTTTTATGAAATATTTAGGGACCTATTCAAAATGTATGTGAGCTTTGTTTTTTCCTCTCAGAACACCCTGCGCCCTTGTTTGCATGGAAACAAAATGGTGACATCATCAAAAGAGTAAGCTGTTTGCTTTTGTCTGACTTTAGTACGTTTTCTATGAAAAGAGTAATATTTACAGTGTAACCTGCATTAACGATCACCTTTTATGGAACGGTCACCTTTTATGGAACGGTCATAGCTGTCATCAGTAAACCGGCCAACAGAATTTTTTCAGTAACTAATCTTAACAGAAAGGTCATCTCCTTTAAGCAGTCAGCTAAACCTTACCACCAACAAAGTTAATATTTTCCCTGTATATAATGATCAATTCTTGAATTAAACTAAACAGAGACCCTTAGATTACCAAGAATTCACTCCAAGTAAATTCCAAAATATTAATTGCGTAAGTCCTTGCTTTCACAGAATTACAAAGGGGAGCGCAGTGTTATATTACATTCATGCGATTTTCAGGTGAACCACCTTTGAGGACCTCTGTCCATACCTAACTTTCATACAAAAGCCATCATTTTATAACAGCAAAAATTTGACTAGTCACTTGGGTGACCGTTATAGGCAGGTCAAATTGTACAAGCAAAATTAATGGTTCCGCTGTATACGCAAATGCCCTACAGAAATATAAAGTTTTTAGACCACGTTTACAAAGGAACGGTTTTCACCACTTCATACGGAAATCGGAATGTTACCGAAATGAGCTTTAGAACAGGCTAGACCACTACAAGACCACAATATAAGTGCCTTGGCTGTAGAGGACCCTAAATAACGTGCACGTACCCCTTTATGGTCTAAAATTTAAATCTCTTGGCATTTACCAATCTACGATATAAACGGAAGCTGGATTAAAACAACTCTGGACCCTATCTGTCATAATTTCTTCAAAAGATGGCTCGAAATGCCACCATCAGCATCTTTAGATATTGCAATGTTCAGCAAATCGAAATTTGGCCTTAATTATAGATTAACTTCTTCAACATTTAAATTGTTATTGCTTATCATTATTGGTTGGGTATGAGAATACTCGTACGGCTCTTTTTTTCAGTAAGTATAATTTTCTTAATTTATAAGCCGAGACACTACTCCGCACGATGTTTCCTTAAGAAAATAAAGGGCGCAAAAGTGCAAAGTATGAATTTTTCATCGCCTTTGTTGATAAAGAACTCTATGCATTTGGTGATGATTCCAATTTGTTTGGAGATTTTTGACTCGAGTGTGTGAATCTGTGGGTTCCAGTTGGGTTCTCATCTAACAGCACACCAAGGAATTTTGCTATCCTGGTATGGTTACTCGGCTGTTTATTAATTGATAGGGAAAGCAAGATGAGCGGGAGATCATCCGATAATTTTGCTAAACCAAAGAGAGTATATTTAGTCTTGTCAACATTTAGAGATAAGCCGTTGGCTGCAAACCAGTCATCTATTTTATAAGCTTTATTATCTTGTAACACAATCACCTGAATTTGTGGAAGGTTATGTCTCCCTAGACGATAAGGAAATGGGCATATCTTGGGAGCCTCAGCAAAGCCTAGGAAACCTTTAAATTGATATAGTACTTAGGTTTATTGCCACCTGAGATTTATTACTCGTAGTTTATCTTTCTTTGACAATTTAAATTTGATTTTTCGTTTGTTATACAACAAGGGTTGATGAGGACAATTTGAGTAGTGGTGCTTATCTATTATAGCACCTGATAAGTTTAGAGAAGCGATAGTGCAAGATATCTTCCTGTCTAGTCAGAAGCGTCTGTCAACTAATGAGATCTGTAAAACAACGACGTTTCATCACGTTTATTTAACAACTATACTTTTACTGAAGAAGTAAAATCCTTGTTATCCCTTTAAAGTTTTTGGAAGGACCACAGGTAAGGAGCACCAAATAATCAATTAAATTTATTAATCTTCCTTTTAAACTTTGGTCTTGTGAGATTATTTGTAGAGTGGCGTATGATCCGTAAGCACGCGACAGACCTATATAGTGAAACGTGCAAGGTAATTTTCTGTTCCTCCATTAGCAGGTGAAGCTCAATATTTGATAGATGTGTAGGCCTTACTTGGTAGACGATTGATATATTCGACATTTTAAAAAAGAGATGTTGTGGTGTCATTTCTGTCCTGGTCTGCTATTGCTCATCGATCTTATTGCCCTCTTCTGTAGTCTTTCCATAGTAATCTTGTAATGTAGGTCATAGCAGTATTAGCTCAGCTTTAAATATACATATGATAAACGGATAAGTACTAGATATGGTTTTTAATACCCGTACATGTTGCAAATACTTTGCGTTTG
The DNA here is from genome assembly GCA_010016025.2 of Alatinidae sp. Z8VKAUB7J3. Lineage (NCBI taxonomy): Eukaryota > Metazoa > Cnidaria > Cubozoa > Carybdeida > Alatinidae > Alatinidae sp. Z8VKAUB7J3. The sequence continues at coordinate 25,666,504 of JAAAKM020000498.1, forward strand.
CCAGAAATTCTACATTTCTAAAAAGCTGAATCTTGCGGGTTTTGGGATAAGGATTTTCTATTTTAAATGATGATCTTTGATTCATCCAAGGAATCTGATAGTTCCCTTCTCCACTACTTCTTCCATTCAAAGCTAAAGGAGTAGATGATCGCATACAGAGATGGTCTACTAATTCACAGAAATGCATGAAATCACTTCTAGGTTGTCCAGAGTCACAGGACTTCCCATCCCACAACGTACAACATACAAGTGATCTCATTTCTCGTCATTATTTAACGATACACTTCCTGGCTCCTTTATGTAATGGATGATATTTTATCATCAGTTTAAACATTTAACAGCATTTCTTGCCCTTTTTCAACCATTTCTATGTAATATGGGAGAATTTTTAAGTCTGAAATTGATCGATGTTTTGCTCATTAAGCCCCCTGCAAAGGTGTGAAATAGGTAATATAGGTGTAAATGTGGCAAAATGTTTTGACATGCATATTTAAGTTGGCTGCGCCCATACAATATTTAAAGAATTTGACAGCATTTCTCGCCATTTTGTCTTTCGTTCCTATTTTCTACGTAATTTGGGTGAATTTTCAGCCCTTTTCGGTGTGTGTGACGTAACTGATGAGCCCCCAAGTAAGAATTTAACAAATCTGATCCCTCCATTACATTCGCCGCGCAGATAAACTTAGTCATGCAATATTTGAAGCATTTGGCAGCATTTCTTGCCCTTTTATGCCGTTTGTATGGGCTTTAAGGTATTACATAGTCATTTTTAGGGCTCTGCGATGTCGGCTCCGCTTTGATGCCGCCAGCGGCACTTTCTGTTATCAAACTTTTTTTATTTGAAAGGTAATAGGCTAACTCAAATTTTGCAAAAGAAAGAAGGAAATGATAACGTTCAAAAATTATAACAATTAAAAAGTTGGCCTCAGATAATTTTCCCTATCATTTAACTTTGTCCGTCCGGGGATTTTAGTAGTCTGTGACTAATGAGACTATACTATTTGATTGAATAATCGGCAGTAGCTTGTCACATGCTAACCATTTATATAATTTGGGGAGTTCGAAGTTAATTTCCATCTAACGATTTCTTTCCTGTGATCTCTTTGCAATGATATTGGTATCGCCTGCAAATAATGCCTCGGATAGATCAATTATAAACACCAAAATAATAATGGCCCCAGATTACTCCCTCGGAGTACTCTGCAAGTGTGATTTAGGGGGAAGCGATTCTTCCTTCGTAGCCTATTACTTGTTTTCTGCTTTTCAGGTAGTTGTTTATCCATTCTAATATTGTCTTTTTCAGTCCAGGTATGTCCAATTTTGTCAGGAGTATCTTATGTTCAAAAGCCTTTTTTAAATCCGAAAATAATTTGAGTTCATAATTCTCTCAGAATCTGATGGACTGATGTTGAAAATTCTTGAAACGTGTTTCTTTTTTCTGAAACCCCGAATTGGCAAGCAAACAAAGTTCGTAACTTCGAGGTAACTTACACATTCCTAACATACTTGGTATTTCAAAGTTTTTGTTAGCGTTGAAGACTCTATTCATAAGGATAGGCTTCGCAGTTTCTAAATATTTTAAAATACACCTGATATTATAAAAATGTTATTTGTATGCGCGATTGGTATGAATAGCTCTTCTTTCAATCTGATCTGATATTCGTACTACATGAACCAATTGTAACTCCACACTAATGTTAATAATACTACATCCTTTTATAAACAATTTACTAGCATGGAATAAGACAAATATGAACTAAGATTCAGTGGTACTTATTTAACTAACCGCAGTGTCATTTAAATGATTATCGGTATGGTCTGATTTAACCTGACTTTCGTGTGGAGGGAGATTTTAGTCTTTCATTCATCTGAAGTTAAATAGGTAGCCAAAAAGTAACATCAATGATTTATGAACACCTTCTGCAGTACATACGTCTTAATGGACAATAAACGACCATGGGAAAAGTTATCCCTCCTTCCTAAAACCGACGTGAGATTTGAGCTAGTGGACCATAATAAGACGTTTCAGAAAAAGGAAAAAAAAGTAAGAAATGAAAATTCTGATGTCATCAAATTTTTAAGCAATATTCGCAAGTTCCGTAGAAGTCAAATTTCTTCTCGTAAATCCCATATTCGAAATCAAAGAGACATGTATTTGCTTACGTGAATGAATGAATGAATTTGGAGTGTTAAAAATAGGTAGTTTATTGCATTTTCTCCAATTTTCAGGTAGTTGTGCTTTACAGTATGGGCTTAAATTGACTAAGAAAGTACCAAAACTATTGAGAAGCCATTATTCTGGTTGGGTGAATTTTCATCGTGCGACGATTCATCACGCAACAATTAGTCATGCGACTATACACCACCTGAAGATGACACCAAGGTGTTTTTGCTAACTTTCCTAAAACTGACATTCTAACACATTTAAGACCAGTGCAGTATTTGGCCTGCAAGTAGATTTTTTTGTAATCTGCTGGACTAAGTTTAAAAGTTCAGGTGACGAATGGTCGCATGATGGATTGTCTCTGTGAGAAATTGTCGCATGATGGATTGTCGAAGTGATGAATTGTCGTGTTGATGAAACTTTACGTGATGAATTGTCGCATGATGAAACGTCGTAGCACCAATTATGCTATCGTTTGAAATGTCCTACTTTCTAGTAGATAGAAGCACGAATGATAAAATTATAGCAAAGTTGTCACATATGAAAATAGTTCTTTAGCTTTGTCCACATTTATTTATCCCTTTCTTGATCCGTAATTGACTCTATTTTACGTATACTTTACATTATTCTTGCAGCAAAGGAGATCACTAACGCTTTAAAGTCATTCAATACCTGTCCCCCTTTAACCCTACCTTACATGGGATGGGGGCCTAGTAGGCCCCTGACTACATATTTCATCTCATAACTTTTTAACGCCTGGCCGGATTGACATGGAATTTTGTGACTTTGCTAAAATTTACTAAGAATTCTTACGATGAATAAATATGTTTGAGAAATTTTGAAAATTTTACGATATTGGCGATTTGTTGACGTATAGAGGAGATTTTTACATTCGGTTTTGTTACTTTTCTTTGAAAAACATGATTATTATATCTGTAAGCTTAAATTTTCTTTCGTGAATTTGTACCGACGATTTCGTATTCTCAAATCTTGAAATTTTGCAAAAAAATCAAAAAACATTTTGAGCAATAAGGTGAACTTTGCTAGAGAACCTCTATAAGAAAATGATTACAAGAAAATCACATATTTAGATGAATTTTGTAACAACCTGTGAATGAAAAACATTTGTGAATGAAGAGTATTAAGAGTCATGATGCTCAAAATAAATAAAAACATATAAGGATTATAAGAAAGAAACCATTCCTGTAGTTTCAAAACTCATACATTTTGGATAATAATTTTCTCAAAATTTAAATTAAATTATCTTGCCTGAATAAAACTTAAACATGCAGAAATTCCCTAGAGATACTTAAAACCTTTTAAAAAATCATAATTTAATTCAAAAATTGTTTTAAGGCCTTTTTACAAAATTTTGAAATTTTCGAATATTGTGCAACATTTCATAGCCATAGATGACGTAATTCACACGAAATTAAGAAAGTTTTGGGAGAAGACCCATTTTGTTTTAATACAAGTGGGTTAAAAATCGTCGCAGGGGCCTTTCAAATTAACATGATTCAAATATCTGTTAAAAAAAAAGATGAACAATATGACCTAGAAATTCAGTGACATTGTTCTTCCCTTTTCCTCGGTAGTTACATGATCTAATACCTATACGACACGACTTATTAATATTCTAATTTGAAAAACTTCGATTGGTAAATCTCTTGGTGCAACAAGTTACTTTTTCTAGATACTGAGATGACTGCCACCAAGTAATACTCCGTCGTTCTTCCAGTTTGGTGACAATGTTAAGCTTAGGCCCACAGTAAGAAGAGGGTATTTGGAGGTTAATACCTTTAAACTGTGTTCCACCCAAGATTCATATGTAAATACCTTGGCACTCCCTCGGACCTCACTGTAACCTAGAGTATAATTATACATCGAAAAATACCTTATGAGATCAAATTTGTCTATTCTGTTAGGAAACTACAAAATAATGACCTCAGTAAGGACGTCTGCATTCTTTACATGCGTCCACCACATTGCGAATGAGCTGGGTCAGACAAATGAAGAGTGTAGTATAATCCCTTAAATAAGGCTTTTGAGAATAAGAATTCAAGGAAAGACGGATGTCAAGGAACTGCTTTCTCATTTCCATATTACCTTTCAAGAATAGAGATATTAAATTTAAACATATGGTCTCTGCAAAATTCGGCTAAGGGCTTGTGTGTTAGGATGCTAACTAGAATAGAGGAAGGTAATATTAATAAATTTTCTTTGAGATGAAGGACGAGTCAGGTAATATTAAAACATCTGTCAGGCAGATCCTTTGCCTAAGGTTGGAAGCAGAGCTTCATTGCCATCGTCGAAAAAGCAAAAGGGTAAAAAAATCGGGATTTACATGAATAAATAAGAAATATATCACTAATAATTAAGTTGCGTATGAAACCAAATTTCCTAGGAAAAGAACTATTTTATACTACTTAAATGTTATCAATTGCTGATAGATCATAAATAGGTAGCTGACAATAACTACATTTTGAATTTGGTTTCTCTTAAAATATTAAAGAAATTTAAGTAAATTTTCAGGGCATAAAATTGACGGCTCTTTGCTACTGTTTAATGTGGCAACCACCAGTAGGGATTTGGATTTCCTTAATGTATTGGTTTATGAAGAGAAGAGTAAAAAGAGATATCAATTCTCTATGAAATACCAGCGTTCTTTGTATAAAGCTGACTTTAGTTTACTCAGATTGCTATGACTAGAAGACTCCAAAGGTAATGAGGTACAAAGACTGCCTAGAAAGAAGGTTTTACTTTGATCTACCACGATGTCACTTATGAATTTCCTCTAATTACAGAATACCAGAGAGTAAGTTGTTAGTTGTACAGAATTTGAAAAAACTCATAGTGTTAGTGAAGCTTTTCGCCGATTCTCTTCAGATTAAATACATCGGTACATAATACACCGTTACAACAGAATTTAAATACTTTGAAAGGATCGAAATCTACTATAGGTGAGACATGATTGATGGAAAAATACGGACGTCACAGAAAACAAGTAAAAAAATTTTAGCGCTTGGGATAACCTTAACGAAAATCAGCTTATCTAAATACAAATTCCTTTTGCTTACAAAGAGAAGGCTTACGCGAAGCTATATGTGCAGCCTCCAAAACGGACATAAAGTTTCGAACGTGCTCTCCTCAGTACTTTAAACTGTTGGTCACTATACTGGGACAGACAACGTGAATTCTCCAGCGAGTAAAAAAATCAATGCCATTATTTTTAATGATGTTGCCGACACAAAACTAACCGAATTGCAAAATATTTTAGCAAATAATTGCCTCCAAACTCTCAGACAACTGAAAAAGATTTCAAGACTGACAGTTGTTCAATGCAACATTTTAAAAGCGCGAGAGGTCCACCTCATCTGCAGTAACTTATTACGGCTGAATTAAGTTTCCTGGGATACTATAGGTCAGGCAAAGATGTGTGGTCCTATCCACAATAAAACATGAATCAAAAGGTAATAAAACCTGATTGCAAACAAAGATATAAACAAAACAATGCTACAACTATACCCCTAAAACTAGTGCAGAAAATTACCTTTTATGTAAAATTGAAAACGTTTTCACGCTACAAATTACAATAACAATTAAACGCTTTGGGATATTTTAAAAAGTGTCAATCAACTGTTCTTGTTCCACTTCCCCTTTGCCTTTATATACTAGAAACTGCACTTCCTCTTCCAAGAAAGACGAGAAGAGTAGTCTTCCATATTCCGAGTAGTAAATTACCTCATTTCCTGTGATGTTTGCATCCTCGAAGACATTGGAATTATGGGATATTTTCTGTAAATTTGACTTGCACATAGCAATACCTTAGACACTTGCCAAGGAATTATCTTTTATATGCCGTGAGACTAACATCTTCCCTCCTCTACCATTTCATATTGTAACGGAAACGAGGCTATACTCTTCCTTCGCCCTAACACTCCCTAAAATCTATAACTAACCAATGAAATTCTAACAAGACCTAACTCTGGCAACTTCTTTTCTTTACTAACTACTCACCCTGCACTTCCTTTCTTTATTTCTATTCTTATTGGTTGTTAGAAGATATAAGTAGTTTGTAATGTACTACAAAATTGAAAGATTGTGTGACTGCTAACTGAGATCTATGACCGCTGTCATAGATCTCAGATATAGATTTATGTGAAAGTTAAGAAAAGAATCGTTGCTTGTGGAACTACTCGAAGCGCTGCCTGCGAGTTCCCCCAGAGCTGCCGTGCTAGAAGTGAAGGGCGCTCATTACAATATACTGCTTGTTGCCATTCTCTTTGTATGTATCGTATCGACCATGGAGGGTGTGTAATAAACCGTCCAAGACAGTCACGTCGATGATAGTTGTTCGGAGTAGTGTCTTTGGGATATATAGTTTTTTACTAACTATATTTTGCCCTTTTAAAATGTCACGACACAAGCCTGAATAAGTTGTAATCTGCAATGCAATAATTTTACCATACTATTTTGATCACTTTTCTGTGATAGGAAAGCCTAAAACAATAGTAGAGGAAAAGGTTTATATTTAGAGAACGTACATTTCTGCAGAAGGCTAATTCGATACTATTTTAATATCCTTCCTTTCTATTTATCATACAATGTGGGTGGCGGTGCTTGTTATTTAAGACACAGCAACATCTACTATTTGAAAGCTGTGCTGAATTTGTGGCCACTTTTATGTTGACAGATTAAGCGTGTCGGGGTATTTTGTCGCCGCCAAGGAGCTTTTTGCTCAGACTTCGCAAACTACTCAAAAAGCATTTGCCATAGTTGGAGTCTATTTAATGAAACAACGCGACGCTTGAATAAGCTCAACGCTCTGCATGATTGTGAGAATGTACGGTACAGGGAATGGAATTTGCTGTAGGGCATTGCTTCTTAACATGTGTGTGTGTAATCCCTCGTGGTCTCAGCTCACGTTAATTGCACTGGCTGTGGAATCTTCTTAGAAACGTTTGCCTACCTTAATACTATCACTTGTCTCTAAATAAAACGTTATAAATCCGCAATGAACCGACTTATTGCGTCGTTTTCAACTCCACAGGTACTTATACCTTCCAATTCATTTGTTTCCATTTTAGTAAAAACTTAAGAAACTCATTTACAGAACATGTTTTGGAACTCAATTGTTCGCAATACACTTCATAAATTAGCACAAATAAACGCTTTAAACCTTTTTAAGATTTGTTTTTATTTGCATAGTAAGATCTTGACCTTGAACTGCAAATAGAGCTTTTGTAAGACCAGTTAGTAGCAACTCAACGTGTTCACACTTGAAAATACATAGTATTTGCAACACTTTTCTGCATTAGATGATATGCAACACGAGTTTCAATTTGGTTATTTTCATTTTCAAGACTGATGGTCCTGCATAGATACTTAATTCTTAGATGAAAAGACCTGCATACGTTGTTTTCATCTTAATGTGGTAAACGTTGTCTTAGTGTGCTGTCTTACAACAAAGGATGTCTTGTCCCAACAAAAGTGCTACAATACTATCGCATATTTTATTACACATGTTAGGCTATTCTTTTAAAAAAGCTTGTTCTTTTAATAAGAATACAGTGATAATTGTTTTTTGGTGATGGTGCAAGAATATTAGACGAGAGAAATAAGTCCGTATCCCTGGACTTTTTGCAATATTTATGGGAACCTGAGCTGAAGCTTTTCTTTAGCAGATGCATACGGTGGATTTGGTAAGCATATGTTTGTAATCTTGAAAGCTGATTTTCTCATATAATCATTTGCCTTACATTACTGGATTTACTAAGTGCAGACCTACATCGTAGAATAGAGTAACTTGTGGCGTTGAGAAGCATTTTTGGCTTTCCCACATATTTTACCCAACGAGCCACTTCGCTCAAGATGTGGTACTGATTGGGAGTTAATGTGGCGACTAGAGAAGTAGAGTATGTGAACATCGGTCATCTAGCTAAGTTGGTAGAGCGAACGCAGCGAAAGCATCTGTTACGGGGTCGAACTCCTAGTTTGACTCCCAGTTTCTATTTCTCTGGTGTTCTTTTCAAAACTAATATTTCAAACCCTCTCTTCTCAATGATACCCTCCACTTTCAATGGGATTTGGACAATATAACGGGCAAAATGGCAATTCTTCCTTGGTCATGTCACAGGGCACAGAGAGGCTGATCTCCGATTACGTTGAGCTGTATGTCGATGTCCACCGATGGATAGTTCAGAGCTAATGTGGTGACTAGAGAAATAGAGTATGTTTACATCGGAGGTCACCTATCTCAATTTGTGGAGCGCACGCTGCAAAAATGTGGTTCATTGGTTTGATCCCGTTGGTGACTTATTTTCTATTTCTCTAATATTCTTTACAAAGCTAACATTTCAAGCCCTCTCTACTTGATGATATTGTCTTAGTTTTAGTTCGGCCTCAGAAAATAATTCGAGGAACATCGAAACCTCAGGATCTAATTTATTGTTTGTATTTTATTGCATTAGCATCATATTTCTTTCGTGACTGTCATACTGGTTTCTATATTTATCATAAGATTACTTTTCCGCCTGGCTCATCTATTGCTGAAACCTTGCTGAAACACTCCAGTAGACCTCACAACTTCTCTCGCTATATTTCCGCTGACAGAACAGATATTGGTATTTGCTTTTCTAATTCATGAAAAAATATGACAGTAGCATTTGTACGTCTTACTGATACGTCAATATCGTTGGTTATGCAAATACTACCAATGTCAAGTGCAAGATGAACCTTTAAGTTGAAGTCCGCCGAGCGGTTTGACGATAACTAAGATCATCGGTTGCTTCGCGTGTAGTAACAGTATATGGACCTTGTTCATTTGTTACCACTGTCATAGTTTATAAAAGATTGGTTGCCCCGATTGCCGTAGCCTGAACTCGATTCCTAACTTCTATATTCATACTAATTTAGAAGATGTGGCGGCACTTGAGTTGGCAATATTGTCTGACGAACAGGCAACGCATCTTGGCGAATAACCGGTTTATCCCAGACACAGCAGTTGGCTTGTGGCGCAACTGATACCGGGTTGGCAAACTGTTAAAATGATGGCCTTTGGCGCACTAGGAGGTTTTCGCCCTTTCACAGGCCTTTTTTAGTCTTGCAGAGTGACATACTATCCTCCTCGCCAACTGCTTCAGGGAAAATCGGTTTAAGAGCCGACGTCCGATTGATACGGCTGGTAGTACTGGGTTCCAATTAACAAGCAGTAGACACAATACCTGGCCGTAGTTACTCATCTCGAGTTGGTACTGGCTTGCATATGAAAGCAGCGGGCGAGTGACCTCTTATACAGAACTCGTTGACATTGGCTCCTACTGTGATATAAAGCATCATTGTATACAGAGAAGTTTAATTTAAGTCAACTTGCCATTGTCAGGTGTAACTTGTAGGACAATCCGGGTCATAAGGAACAAGTCATTTTAATGGCTTGTAATTACCGATCTGGTACTTTTAATCAACTTGCCTCGGTTATATTAAGTACTAAATCACACTGACATGAACTATTAGTGAACCCATCTTACCTATACAGAAAGACGAGGACAAAATTAAGTATCATTCTTCATTAAGATAGAGACTCAAGTCCAAGTGGCTCGACTGGTATCAAATGTTACGAAATGGTTTTTCATGATCAATGCTTAAGTTGACTTGACAGCATTCTACAGCAAATTTGCAACAGTCATACGCAAACATCGAAGTCTCAGAAACCTTTAGATCAACATGGCAGCAAATTTTTCACTCTCAACATCAACAGGATATCTTTAGAGCTTTCAAGCACCTAGACGGTAGGGGGATTACAGCTGCTAAGATCAGGTTAGCTTGTTCTTAAGTGTCCATTCATGTTGCTATTCTAAGCAACAGTAATCTCCATCAATCGCACCGCTTTCTATTGTTCGAAATATAGGAGCACAACACTTTTTCACTGTCTAACCCTCAACCCTCTAAGTATAAGTTTTCTTTCAAAGTGAACGTAAACAGATGATTGACTTTGAAAGTTAGAAAGCATTTTGTAATTTTTGTCATCCATTAGCCCTTTTATATCCAAAGGAAAGGGACAGCTACGGTAATGAGAAAGTTATCTTCCGACAAAACTTTTTATAGCAGTTTCAGATATCTGATTAATGTTATTTGTTTAGCTATTCTGTACTCTGATGATATTTCAAGGAATGACCAAGAGAAGTAAATATAAGCTTTCTCTTTCGTTGTCATCTACTACTAGATACAACCGCACGACTAATCATGAGAGCAGATCGAACAATAACGCCATTTGTCGTTAGTGTCGCTTGTTGGAATAACAAGTGAGTTAGTCAAGCTTTGTAGAATTAGAGTGCATTGATTGTAAACCAAACGTAAATATGTTTACTCTATAAATTTAAACATGTGTATGCTTTAAATATAAAAATAAAGAGTGTTTCCATAAATAACCTTTTAAAAAAGTTCTTACTTCGTTTGTTTCCTTCCTAATGGTAATCAACCTTGATTTATGCTAAGACCAAAAGATAAGAAAGACGAAGCGGCTTTTGTCATGCGATGTTTTCAAATCTATGTTCTTTTTACCTACAAGAACATGTGCTCATAAAATTTTGATTTGTCACTTACTATCGGCAAGTGAGCTTCTTGAAGTAATTTCGAAACTTTAAATTGGTCGATTTGGATCGACATTTCCATGACGTTTCTCTCGCTCTATGTACATCCTCTACCAAAACTAAAAATCAAACTACGAAAACCCACACAAACCCCGCAATCCCAAACAATCATATACAGATGAAGAATATGTAGCAGCATACTTCAACCATTCAGTGTCAAATGGTTTGGGTTATTGAACGACAGTAAACTGAATGAGAAAGTTCTTTCCTCGCCACCTTAACGCCTTTCCTGGCATTAATGAAGTTAAATATCTGCTTATTAAACATTACAAGTTTCAAATCGATGTCAAATGTAATTTAATTATGATTTGAGTGATCGTTATTGATAGCAAATGAATCATCAGTAAAATGGGTATGACATGTAAGCTTCTAATTAAGCGTAGAGTTGCCTTAATGAAATAGGATTGTTCAAGAAGAGTGTAGTATTTAAGAGAAGTGCATAAAGTGCTCGTAAAGGTCCAGAGTTTGATGGACTACGCTACATTTTGTTAGTATGTAGTTTGTTAATAAATATACAAAGTAAAAGAAAAATGCTGCACCGCTAAAACTGATTCGGGTGTTACTTTTGGTCTACTTTCCAACTGGTGTGCGTTTATTGGCTTCATGCTCTCTTATACTCATACTTGGGTAAACTATCATCATCATGCTCATCATCATGCTCATCATCATGCTCATTATTATCACCATTATCATCTTGGTCGTCATCACCACCACCACCACAACTACCACCATCACCACCATCACCATCATCACCATCATCATCATCATCATCATCATCATCATCACTATAATCATCATCAACACCACTGTCATAACCAATATCATCATCGTCGTCATTACCACCACCACCATTACCACCACCACCACCATCATCATCATCATCATCATCATCATCATCACCGTCATCATCATCATCATCATCGATCAATATTGAGGAAATAAAGTAATAACCAACCGTCAAAAGTCAACTGACTAACACGAGGTATAGAATACTTTCCGATGACTGGTACCTTTGCACCTGATAAACAAAGCCATTTTGATGGAAAACTGACTTGGCAAGGGCTTTCAAATAGGATTTTAAGGCAAGTCCTAAGATAAAGAAAGTCCTAGGAGCCTCACGTTAGAACTTTCGGGAGGCTAGATGTTATTAATGGCAAGTGATGACAAACAAGGTTTCGTATGGTGTTTGGCTGAGAGAAGTAAAGTCTCTTCTCATTGACAGTAACCAGCCTTTCCTTCCCTATTTAGCGACAGTGCAAAAACATCCTCAAGAAGATTCGCCATGTATACTTCCTAAAGAGATCTGGGTTTTCCAGGCAATAACAAAAAGTTATGATTGTCAATTAGCAAGCAAAATTCGTAAATAATCCGATTGGGCAGATCATTTATAAAAAATAGCAATACAGTTGGACCTAAGATAAATCCCTGTGAAACACTGGTTGAGTGGCAACCTTGTACAACAACTCTGAGGAAGAACCTGTACAGGATAAGTACAAGTGCAACATGCTACATTTTACTACAATCACTTAGTTTGGTCAGGTTCTTGGTAAGAAGAATTTTTTATGAAATCCGTGCCTAACTGATGTCTGAATTGTCAAACTGTCAGCCAATTTAGTTGAGATATATGTGGCATTTGCAGTTCTTGGCTATTTAATTGCATGCATCAAAGAATAGTCTTACCGTTCTTACAACATTTTGTTGTGAGGCTGAGTATTCTGCTTAAATACTTAAGCAAAGGAATAATCTTACCACAAATGGGACATGAGAAGAGCAATAAGCAATTTGTTTCACTTGAATAAGATCTCCATTGTTTCGTTTGCACTATAGCTACTTAACGACTCTCGTGGTGTTCGAAGCCTACTTTTTTCAGAAAAACCTGAAAAGTCAATAGTGTCTGGGGCAGTGGCTTTCTTTAGTCATACCGTGTTAAAACCTTGGCTTGGTACCCCCTAAAATTTTTCTCATATTGCACCACTTAATTGATTTGTAGATATATTTAAATCTTTAGACGAGGAAGGCCTTGTTGGTATGAAACAGTGAAATACTAACAGTTAAATTCGTGCGAAACAGCTATTCATCACAAACCTAGGCGGACACATACACATATTTCAGCCTACCGGATGGTAATCATTCTAAATCTAAAGGGTTGCATGTACATGCACCTATTCGCAGAAGTGACATACTATTCAAATAATTAGAGAAAGGTTAATGGAGTCATAAGTGTATCTCTCCTTGAAATGGTATCAATAGGAAAAAAATACAAGCACATTCCGTAGACTCTTAGAGGTCAGAGGCTCATATAAACCAATCTGTGTGAAAAAGGGCCTACTTAAAGACAGAAACAGATTATCCTATATTTCTACCTTTTAGTATTAAGGCATTTATACCATAGAGGAAGGATGTATTCACCGGACCATCATCTACATGTATTAAACGAGATTATTTTTTTCTTTATTTGTTTCGGAAAAATGTCAATTTTTTTACAGACGGAGGAAATACGCTATGCACCTGTTTCAGGAGAGGGGAAAGTAAAAATGCAGTCGGCTTACATCGCCTTGATGATATAAGTCTCACTAGTGCGTGTGACCTATGGACCTTTTCGAGTCTACACAATCTTGGCCTGTCGGTTGAAAACATTGTTAATCTTTTCCCCGAGATGAAACGGATTTCGTGTAGGCCTATGCAATTTTGAATACAAGGTCTATCTCTATTAGTCATGACTACTAGAATTAGTTATAGGATCGCCCGACGTAAAAAAGAAAGAAAAGATACCGTGTTCTATAACTCTTTGTAGACTTATAACCCTTTGCTGCCAAATGGAAACAAGGGATCTGAAAAAATAGAGGTCTTTTGAAAATGTGATAAATGCTAGGTAGATGGCTAGTTTCCGAAGTTTCTGTCGCAACTGAACGATGCGAAAGCATATTAACTCAATGAAGAAACTGATTTATCTTTTATCACCAACTCATCTTAACACCAAGAACGTTTTTACAAGAATAAAAAGTAACACAGTAATCGAAAGAGTAAACAATTAACGTAGCTATGGAGATACCAAATAAGGTATTGTTCAAGATGGCAGAGTCCTTAGGTGTATAGCAAAAGTACTGGTAACCGTAAGAGTCTAGTTTCAACAGTTTCATCCTAAGATATGTATTCATTATTTCAGAGTCTGTTTTAATACTTGATGTATAGCAATCGGTGTTACATATAATAGGCGCAAAATATGGTAATCTAAGGAAGCTGTGGGGAATGTTAAAAGCATTGCTCATCAATTATGAAAATACACTTGAGAAATAGCAAGTATATCACAACCGCGACTGAACACGGTGAAAACGACAATTCAAATCCACCTCACTATCATACTTTCCTCATCGTTACTGAGACTTAAAACATTGATTCGGTGACTAAGGGTACATTATAACAGTATTAATTACAATGCGAACTTGTCATAGTAAAAAAATATGTTCTGACACAAAGAAATAGCAAATCCATGCGCCATTTAACTAGTTTACTTTGTAAACTCAGCAGCACTGCCATGCAGCAAGCGGCAAAACGCGGCGGAACACAGCGGCGGAACACAGCGGCGGTACTGCGCAGCGGCATCCAACTATGCAGCCCTTCTACTCACCACCTTTCTTTCCTTTTTTTCATTGTTGTAGCGAGAAGCAAATGTATAATGTAGATGTTATATATTGTGAATCCATAAAAATGGATTACCGTAAGGTAATCTCAATGATTATACCAGCCCATGTGGAGGCTCAGTTTTCCTTTTGGAAACAGACACCCATCGAAACGGCCCCACTGCTTATCAGGGGGCTACACTGAGAAACTACTATTTAACTAGTTTATTAAGGTACTTATGTACAGCAATAATCTAAAGTAGGATTTTTAAAGTTTGTACAAATATTTACAGAGTCAATAAGACGATACTTAACGCCCATTAAAACTACCTTTTTGAATGGTAGAGAGCAGGCATTCTTTCAAGTAGTCAAGAACATTACGCTCTGTAGTACCTGAAAACACCGTCAAAAATAATAATCGTGCATTAAACAGACGAATCTTTGGATGAAACAATCAGTCTCGTATGGATTCGTAATGTAATTGAATTGCTGAAACTCGTACACGTTAAAAACTCCAATACTATGACGAAAAGTAGGCGTTTGTTACTCGACATTCAAAAATATCGAGCCTTTGCCCAATTTTGACAGCAGGTCGCAAAAAAAACAATGTGAGTTTTGAACAGGCAACCTTTTGAGAAATATAATCACCTAAGAGAAGAAGATACACTGAATGACAACGATATGCGACTGGGGTGGCTACTAGAACAATGCTGCGCTCCCTTGGGTTTCCAATAATTAGAGAAGTACCCAAAGTTTTTTATCACAGTACAAACTTCGTCTTGCTGATAGATCGTCAGCAAATTAGCCTTGTCGTCTCACTATTTTTCAGGTTGTTCCTTGGCAGACAGGGTTGATGG
Source organism: Alatinidae sp. Z8VKAUB7J3 (assembly GCA_010016025.2). NCBI lineage: Eukaryota > Metazoa > Cnidaria > Cubozoa > Carybdeida > Alatinidae > Alatinidae sp. Z8VKAUB7J3. The sequence continues at coordinate 25,681,793 of JAAAKM020000498.1, forward strand.
TCGTAAAACGTTACTTGATAGTAACTGTAAAATAACAACTAGATTTTTATCACAGTCATCACAATGTTCCTGATCAAGAGCGGTACTACAAACCCTTATTTATTTGATCTTTTTTACTGCAGAAAGATGTCTTAACTAGGAGACAAGCTGATGATGCGACCTATATTTGAGTAATATACTAGGGAAGCTGAGCATTATATTTAAATTTCAGCAAGAGGGGCAAAATAGTCAAATTATAACGGTGCATTATCTTAAAGTGCACAGTGATAGATACGATAAAACACTCAAATGTTTTGCGATTACATTGATCTTATTTAGCAACGAATTAAACCATCGTTACAGAACAGAGTCTCAAGTTGAACGAACTTTGTACAACACGTGTAATGGTTAACATGTGATGTGGCATTACGAAATACCTTAATAAACAAAATTAACATGTACACGAATTAACACGGCTTTTATTAACGTTGATCTAATTAAGGTTATTTTAGACTAAATATGCATTTTGATGGACACTAATTAACGTTTTATCAGCAATTTCATATTTGAGTGACATTAATTAACGTTTTTCAAACGATCAAACAATAATTAGTGCCATCGTTATTTAATGTATGTGTTAATAAATGACTAAAATCAGGTACCAGAGAGAACATTTTTCGCCGAAGTGTTTTCTCTTTCCCTTAAATTTACGTGATGGGTACCGAAAAGTGGCTTAGAGAGCAACGTTACCGAACATTCACACTGAAAAGCTGAAAGGTGAGCACCAAAAAAAACCCCATCATCTTAGTTTCTTCTTTTCTTAAGGACCGCGGTTTTACCACGTCTCCGTCTTCAATATATTTCCTTCCCAGATATTTGTCTTCGAATTTAGAGGTAAAAGGCTTAAACTCGCGCAGTTCGACTTGTACCCCTACTTGTCATTTCTCTTCATATACCTCCAATCGTGTCGATAGCCAGCCACGCAATGCTTTGGTATGGTGGTATACTTGTAAAACAAAGAAGCTCAAATTTATGAATAAAATCTCTATAGATGCTGCAAAGTAACCGAAGTTTTTTTTGAGATTTCAACATGTTGCCTCCAAGGAAAATTTTACAGGGGCCGATATTGTTTTAAAATTTGGCACAAATCAATGCTTTAAAAATTAACGCGACGTTGGAATTTACGTTGTAAAAATCAACTTCAGCATCTAATTAACGTTGATTTAATCTGATTTAATTAACGCTTTTAACTGCAAAAAAGGTTGATCAATGTTCAACGTTAATTGTGTGTATTGAGGTAAATGCTGTGCCACGTGCAAGTCCTGACTGAATCTAAACCGGTTATACACAACAATTGACACATTATACCTACATTTCCTCACAAAATGTCTATGAACGTAACGATAGCTTAGCCTTCTTTATCGATTACCCAGGGGCATCTGTGTGGAAGCGAATGTCGAATCAGAGGGAGCTAGAAACTTGACTTTCCCATTTCAGGCATCATCTCAGTCAGGTATAAATAAAAGCCTGAAACATATTTTCTCTGTATGCTTTGGAACAAGCTACTTGACTTTTCTACAGGAGGTATCAGACGATTGAAGAACATAGTCTGCTATAACAACATTTTAACATCTTATCATTTTTTTAACTCCTATAAATTTCCACAGTTTCTGTATAGTGCATTTTGAGTTTAAATTCATGTTTTCTGGGATAGTTAATCTGTGTAATTGAATACATTGGTATAATAATTGACCCAATAGATATTAAAAAAACCAGGACTTGAAAAAAAGAAAGTGACTCCAGCCTCTAGGAAATTTGACAAATAGGAGGGAGGGGAAGCATTTAGAGAAAACTTTTCTGTGAAAAAAAACATCGTAACAATTTTAAAAGAGGGAGTTAGTGGCTGTGAGAGCCATCTTTAGAGACTATTACCCCTGATTAGTTTAAACAATATAATTATTATCAATTTCCTCAAGATAGAAACTTATACCGAGAGAGTTAGGAAGGAATGATCTAATCTATCAACTTAGTCCTCTGTTTCCACGTGCTTTTGTTGACAGGTGCAGATGCAACTCCCCACCCGAGAGCTTTACTATCGAAATAACCAACTAATAGGATTGCAACAGCTAAGTTTAAAAAATTCGAACTAATGCTGAGATATTCTACAGCTTAGTGTAAACGGAATCTTTGGCTATAAATCATTTGCATTGCAACGCCGCCGTCAAAACGTGCTCGGCACAAATCTTAAAAGCTAATTCACATCTTTTCTGTTTGAATATCCGTTTCAACAAATCTATTCTATCCCGCGGCAATCCAATTTCAAACGAATAAGTATTTTTGAATGGCGATACAACTCATGAAGTCCATTATGGCATCATATTTTTTATCTTAGTCCTTCCCATCAGTGTTTTACAAAGCTGCATCCAATCGTCCACTGATGAATCTCTTTATCTCTTCAAGCTATTTAAGGGTCAGTTATAGGAAGTCGGGGTCTTTTAAGGTTCATAGCACAAACCGCTGAAACCAATAACAAATTTCTCCTCACTGGACATGGCTGAAGTAGGATGACGAGAGCCGGCCTGAACCATAGTGGTTGTTACCAAGACTAGGATACCACCTCTAGATCGAGAGGCGGTGCAACTTTAAAAGAGCAGTCGAGGAAGAGCAGCCAAAACTGGGAAGTGGTTTCTCCTGATGATGGGGTACTGGATTTGGTCGAGGAGCTTTTGGATGTTAAGTACTAAAGGAAAAACCGAGCCTGTTGCTACGAGAGCAGGGTATTCATGGCCAATACTCCTCCCCCCCCCCCCCCTCTAAATTTCAGAATGTCCCCCAGATTGTTTCGAGTCAAAAAAAATTTTCGCATGATTATCGCGATAAAAACTCTTAGCATTGCAGTAATCTAGGCTGCCTTGCACTGCTGCCTACCTTGCTTCAGATATTAAAGTATCCACTATCTGAAACAAAGACATGAAAGGGGATGAATTATTCTAATTAATGTCTTACATACGATTGGGCTAGAGTTCGGTCCTACAGTCTGAGTGAATCTGAAATCGGCTGATCTTGACCTTCGACGTCAGTGACATTAAATGTGAGAAACGTATGATTAGCAGTTACAAAAGATAGCATGCAAAGAAATATACGCGCTTGGATCAGACACTCAAATGCCACTTCCTTAACAATCGCATCATTACTGTAATAGTACGCCATATTCCCTGAGACTACGAGACTCCTTGACGTCCAATCGTCCTAACGTGACAACTGAATAGTGCAAGGGCGGCCAACCTTCAAATTTTGATTCGTGTAGTCACGTGAGGCCGCAACCAATATTTATAACAGGGTCGTCCTGAGGGTCCTAAGATACTTTCTTCAAAGTTTTGCCATTAGCGACAAACTTTAAACTTTTGGTAAAGTTGGGATTTTGGAGCCTAAAAATTGAAATTACTAATTGGGCACAACTTCTTTCTCCTTGAAAGTACTCCATGATTTGTATGAAAAACTAGTTGCACATGTTGGGTGTCGTAAGAATTCTGAGGATTACACCTACTGAAAAAATTCAATTTCTAGGGCGTTTTTTATAAAGTTCCGAAAGTGTTAGCTGCTGAGTATCAAAACCACTATTATGAGCATTCCCACAATCTCTTATGTGTGAGTACTTTTGGAGAACTATAAGGTATATCTGTAATCGAGGTAATATGAAATGTTTTAAAAGATTAAGGGAGCGTTGACAATGAAGCAAAGTCAAAAATCTCTTAATACTTTCAAATTTTCACATCAAAATTTCTCTTTAGAAGTTCCCCCAAAGTACAGCAAACCATATATGTCCCTAAACTAAATAAGGAGCAGAGGTAAAAAAATGAGGTAAAACTAGAAACGACACCGATTTACTCTGCCACAGAACTTCAACAAATGAAAAATAGTTTAAATTTTAAAAAAGAATACATGAGTAAGAAGGGTAACTGCTTGAAGTTGTGATGAAATTGATCCCGACTACATATTTGTAACTATTAGTTCCTGTTAATAAAAAGCCGATACACCTTTTATATTAGCTGTGAGCCATTTAAAAGGAAGCCAGATGAAAACTGGTATTGCGTCCACAACATCAGAATGTAGTTATACCTTTGCTCAAAACAGCACTAGGAAATATAGTAGTTCGCCTGATGGCTCAGAAGCGCACTCAGTCGCACACTGGCAACTTTGAGATGATGTGAAATCTTGCAATTATAGGATGTAAATTTCTCAGATAATTAAAAGGATACAGACACTGTCTGATTTTTTAGCAGGCCCTTGCTTAGGCCAAACTTAGGCAAAAATAAAACGAATTTTTATAAATGTTAAGCGGGCGGCATGAAAAGACATCATGGACCGCGGTTGGTCTAGTGAAAGCACCGAACTTCTGTTCTCTAGTAGAGACGATATCTCCTAGTCAGTTGGAAGTTGTAAGTCGTGAAGGATGGAGGATGGAACACAGTGGCTATCCCCTACAGGTACCTTCTTCGTTGTAAAATAAGTTTACAAAACCAAATTTTTTTACACATTGCTCGTCTGCCTGTAAAATGTATGCGACTCGGACAAGTCATCTTTTTAAAAACTTCTTATTTTAGTATCTAGGTTAGGCGAAACCATGGTTGGCGCCAAAAGGAAATTTGGAAGTAGGGGTAGCGCTAAAAAATGGAAAACGCTTCTACACCTTGATAGCCAAAATATATTCCCTAAAACAGGTTGCCTGAACACAAGGATATGATCATGTGCTCTGCTGCACTCATCTTCCTTCAACGGAACCAAACGTAAATTTATTGGTTGGCCTGTTAAGTGACCAGGGTGTCTCAGGTGTCAATATAATGAAAAGAGGAAGTTATTTGTTACTATATATTTATGTTTAATGAGCTCTCGAGGGATACAACTCGCCGCATTTGGGGGGGGGGGTTGTCGGGGTCTTTATTACGGCCCTGGTAAACTTGGTTTGGGATGAAACCTATCCCTAGAGCTTCAGTCCCTATCTATAGAACCTTCTCTTGCAACTGAGTCGTTAGGCCTACTGTTTGTAAGAATAAACAGAGTACCTCTAGGCCTATTGTAGAATAGAGCTGATTACTAAATGCCCCACTGGAATCCCAGCCTTTATCGCATAACCTCGAACTTGGTAACTGGCCCCTTCTGCATCTGAATTCCTTTTCTACTAAACATCAGTTCTCGTTCTGACATGACTTTCCTTTGTCCATCACTCTAAGTCTGCCTGCAGACTTATTCGTTTCAGCTACCAATGTTGTTTTTCCTCTTTTACTTATCTTAGCTTATACAATATTTTAAACCAACCTCGCATTATCTATTCCTTGTACCACCTCCTAAAGCCTGTTACACCCTGAGAATTAAGCAGCTCAAAGCAAAGGTAATGCACCCCCCTCGCCAACACATCTAACGGACGGCAGATAAAAACAGACTTGCAATTCTTCGTAACGAGTTTCGATGCGAATACACTAATGTGTCACTATGCGTCTTTCACCTTATCTTGATCTTTAGTTCACACGAAAATGGCATATGTGGGGATTTTTCTCCGAGAGATTTTCACCAACTTCTAGAAAATAGCTGATGCCTCCAAATCACATAAAAATTCTTAATATTGGAGTGTGCCTTCCAACTTATTGTGTTCAATGCCTCCACCACCCCACCCCACCCCTATTTAGCGTAAAAGCATGGCTTACAGGTGTTACCCTAAATGCCCTGTTTCTTAAGAGTGGGTCCCATTACTCACGCGATGTCGTCATTAAGATAACCCTGACTATTTATGAGTGGGTCTGATTACTCACGTGATGTCGTCATTAAGATGGCCCTGACTATTATCGTGATGATGATGATCACCTTAGATTCGTGACTTCTTTTGCGTGCTCTCGTCTTATTGTAATCGTAGTTAATTCTCTTATGACGTTACTAGTGCAGAAAAACATATTAATATCAACAGTACACATTCCCTTTCTCTCGCTTAAAAATGCAACTGTGGTGTAGATATGACCTCACCTCTTTTATCGACTGATGTTTACCCGTTTTGACGTAAACAAGGGGTTGTTTACAAACGCTTTGCATAAAAATTCTCTTAATTTTTTCAATAATTGGATCAACAAGGTCATAAGTGCGCTCTTAACCCTTGCATTTCCTCCATAAATCGGATAACTCTGTGAGCGTATTAAACGTCATTAAGATAAAACATCTCCTGGAAGTGAAGAATGTCGGTCCTGTCCGGTGGATGTTAAATGCCACGTGATTTTATAATGTGATCTGATGTTACACATTGGTACATCCGTTAGTCAACATTCGCATTCTACTGGAGGCGCATTACTGATAATTTCCCAACTTGTTTAAAAGGACACAAAGAGTTTTAAGCTGTTAGAAAAAAATTAAAACTTTTGAAAGAGAGGCTTTTAGACGGTAAGTGATAGAAAAATTTTATTTAGATTTTAATATACTATTTCTCCTTGGCATTGGTATATTGCGATGGCGTTGGTTTAAGGGTTGCTTTTTCGGCACTCAATTTTGCAGTAACTTTGTAGTTAGATAAGACTGTTTGATTAGTGATGATAACGAATAAAAAGTACTGTAAAAGTAGAGATTCCGTAATGGGGGGCTCAATGGGGTCTGATCCTCCGTCTTAAAAAATTTGAAAAATGTTGGGGGGGAGGGCTGAGCCCCATTTCAACATTTAGTTTTCGATTAATGTTACTGAAAGATTGTGAGTTGTTTGATAAAGGTTATTATTATATTTGGTTGGACATTTTCAGCAGTGTGAACATTTGTACTTAACTCAAAATTATATCTTGCGTAGCAGCGTCGAGAATAAAAAATTGTGGGCGTGACAGTTGCTGCTCATCACATAGCCCCACCTTTTTAACTTTTTAAGACAGCAACTCCGTGTAAAAGTGTCATGACGCCATTACATAAAAATTTGATGAAACTGTCGTACCTTTACAGTTTCATAATTCACATATTTTAAGGTCGTTTGATCTGTTTCGGGAATAAGACTTCATATAATTACATGCTTTGTTTCCAAAAACACATCACTGGAATAAATTGTTAAAATTCAGTACCTAATTTACTGAGATTGGCCAGAGTGCTAATCTAGGTATATTTGCATAGCGTCCCATTGTGTTAAGTAGGCTATTGCTGCCACATCTAGTTAAACTAGAACTATCCCTTCATTATTGTCGAAGCCTCTCTACATAGATGTTTTTCTCCTAATAGGGTCTTCTTGAATATCCTGTAAGCAATACATACACCTTTTTACCAATTTTAGATGACCATTCTTGCTCCCAGATGTCAGACACTCTTAGATTTACACCAGTGTTAAGGAGGTTAGTAATCATATTTCTACTGATCACAGCTGCAACGTTCCTCATGGGCAATTTTGTGTAATTGGTGGAGGTGCTGCCGCTGCTACTGCAACTGTTGCTTCTTTTACTCCTGTTGCTGCTGTTTGCCAAAAGTGCAACTGTTGTCACACATACTGCTGCTGCTATTTTTTCTGTTAATGCTGTTATTACTGCAAAAGTTGCAACGTATACAGCTACTGCCACTTTTTTTTTCACTTCTCTTGCTACTGCCATTTTTACCACACTTACTGCTGATGCTATTCCTTCTTTTGACACGTTTATTGCTGCTTCTATAGTTGGTAGTGAAAGATGTTCATTATTTCTGTATAGGAGACGCTTCATGGCGATGATAATGGTAATGATGATGATGATCATCATAATTAATCCTTTTCCTTTCCTACATCATAATACATCCATTACTCTCTTTACAGGTATAACGGATAATATTAATAATAATAATGATAATAATAATAATGGTGATGACCATGATGATGACGTCGATCATGAGGATGATGATAAGGGTTATGACAATAATAATGATGATAATGATGTTGATGATCATGATGATGATGATGATAATAATAATGATGATGGTACTGGAGTTGAATATGATGATGATGATGATGATGATAATGATAATGATAGAGATGAAGATGATGATGATCTTGAGATAGATGATGATGATGATGATGACGATTTACACATAGTTATTACGTATTCATATTTTCTTCAAGCCGTATTTTTTGTCTGTGGAATACACCTTCCACAATAATTCGACTCCACAAGTCTGCAGGCCCTCGTTTTAAGTTTGCATTATTCTGACTGAGAGTCTTAAAGGTTCAAGAAATTACAAGTTGGTTTCCTGATTCTTCTTTTCCTTTGCTTAATCATATATTCATATTTGACAGAATTCTTCAACTGAAAAACGGACATTTGTTATGATACATCTCTTCAATTTTTGATTTCTTTTCTAAACATTCAGCAATCTCGTTGAAACCCCATTAACATTCTCATCTGGAAAAGAAACCGAAGATTGCAAATTAATTTCCTTCACTGTCCATGTTTGACCTTGTCAAAGTTAAGTATTATATTGATACTGGCTTCCCTTTTCGTCTAGTTTGAGGTATGAAAAAGGGATTTTCTACCGCACTGCTTTTCTTTTTCCTTTCGTCCCAGGTGCATTATCCAAAACATTAGATGCCCTGTTTACATGCAGATTTCAATTAACAAGGTCCCTTTGTGTTCTTGTTTGATTTACCATCAACTTTTCCCCACATTGTGAATATGAAAAGCGGTATTCATAATGGCACACTTTTCTGTTTCAGATTTGGTTTCTAAACACGTCAATTTTCTGATCATCAAATGCAGTTTCTTTAAACGTTTGCAAGAAGATAAAACTTCGTCCTCTCTACTA
>JAAAKM020000498.1:25690646-25704157 GCA_010016025.2 Alatinidae sp. Z8VKAUB7J3
TTTTTTTTGAGGGAGGAATGTTAAAAACGATGCAACCCTATCGGCAAGTGAGTCCCTGACGTTATGTTCTTATTAACGAAGACATGATCTTTCTTTCTGACAATTTTCAGGTTAGTATTGTTTTAAAACAATAAATTAAAGAAGACGCTATACATCAAGACCTCCTCTTGAGTCAACTACTATTACTGGTACCGCGAAAGGTATTCTAGGTGAAAGGGGCTAAAACATGAGGGAGGGGAATTAACAAAAACTGTAATATCAGTAGCGCTCTTTTCTTCGCACAACGATACGACTTTTATTTTTACGCACTATCTCACGTTCTAGTCACAACCAAGTTGGTAACTTGCAAGCTATTGACGCATTATTACTGAAACTATTGCATGTACAATAACCCCCCTTACCAGATTCGACAGCCCTTGTTTCAGTATTGAAATAAAAAAAAAGATTTTATGGTTTCCTTACTATTCGTCAAGAGCATTTTAATTCACAACAATGTTTGTACGTGAATAGACAATGTCTCTAACGTTTAAACGACCGTACCGGGTATGTCTGAAATTCGTGAATACAGTAAAAATGTAGAGAGGCTGTTTCCCGGATTTCTCAGCATCTCAGGCTCTGCTGTGTAATGCATTGCATGGCCGTACTTGTTGGGAGATGAAGAGACTGCGGACCCCCAAATAATATAATTCTTAAATTTGATGTACAAAGTTCGATAGTTCGAAGTATCCTCTAAGTTGCCTTGTAAACAATTTTTTATTTCCTGAATCCACTTGTAGACTTGGAGGAATTTTTCTATTCCAGCCTCCAGCTTTAGTTAACCACCCTTTCAAATAAGCCTTTAAAATTGTACATTTTCCCTAGCCCTTAAATGTAATGCATAGAAATGAATAGGAAAAAAATGTACAGTACACGTAAAGATGCCACCTTCAGGAAAGATGAGCTCCCTGACGTCAAGTTTCTGGTGTCAAAGCAGTCGTCGGTTGGATAATTGTGCATAAAGTATCTTGTCCCCTCCCAATTTGAAGACGTTTCCAGCAGCCCTGTGCTGGTACTTGCGCTTTTATTCATTTGGGAGCGTTTTAAAATGAAGATGGTGACAATTTGCTGGCATTTCAGATTGCCCCAGTCGAAAGAAAATTAAGTTTTGTTTTTAAGGGGAAATAATTTACGCAAGTCATCCTGCATTGTCTATTTTGGCCAATCAGCATCGCTTTCCCGCGTGTCCTTTTCAAAATTGTCGGCAAGCCAAGTTGCTGTCAAAAGGTGCAAATGTTCTCGCTGAATATTATGTCTGGACATTAACTTCATCTTTTCTGCTGCTTGTGCTTCGATAATCTCGAAAGAAATTGCCGATTTCATTGGCCAAACAGCTTGGATCCTAGACCAAGTTTTGATAATCGGAAAGGTAAGCAACTCGTTAAGTATCTTAGCTTGTGTTTTTTGCTACAAACAAGCTCGCTAGCGGTAGAAATGGAAGCACGTTCAGTGGAGTAGCGAAGAAATCTCCAAGCAGAGTTGACGCGCGAAGTCAATCAGCAGAAATCTTGAATCAAACGAAAGTCATTTAACAGCTTTCTAACCGGGATTATTTAGGGTAACACAGTTTCTCCAGGTACTTAAGGAACCGGAGGAGCTTCGAGGTGTAATTGTGGGTTTGATAGTTGTCAATGAACCAAATAGAAGTTGGCATTGGCCGTAAGACCTGTCTTCCTAAGTCTTTGCTAATTTGTAGTTAAGTCTATTTACAACCTCGCTACTGGTAATCGAGATCTCATAAGTTGATTTATCTGGAATTTTATGGATTGTACAGAATGTTAACTTGCATGGAGCCCGGAGGTTTATTTATTTGCGATGTGTGAGTGATTTGGTCATAAATTGTTTGGATTGGAGTCGCGTGTGAGTTGGCCCAGTTGGGCTCAAGGTCTAGTTGCTTACAAATCTTTTCAGACGATAGATTTATTTTGTCTGACACCTCTCCAACAAAATCTTGTTTCCAAAGCTTCATCCTGGCCTTTGCATTGATTTATTCAGCTTTCGTTATCTCTGATACATTTACAATGATAACCTTTGCTTCCAATAAGTACGACAAGGCTAAGTATGAAGTTGATTATCCCACAATTTTTGCTTCACAAGTAAAACTCAGAAAGTCTAACTCCTATAGAGAGGAAATCGATGCTTCACAATTCTTCCTTCAAATTGTAACTTATAGTTTTACATTGATTTATTAACGTTTCCTTATCACTTATATTTTGTAATGATAACCTATGGTTTCAATAATTTGACAGGACTGAGTAATAAGTTGATTATCAATCAATCCAGACATATTGAAGTCAGATAATATTTAACCCAAAAGTTGTTCTCCACCACTTCTTTCAAACAATGATATTCAGCTTTACATTCCTTTATTTAGGTTTTTGTTATCATTGGTAATTTGTAATGATAACCTTTGCTTTAATGATATGACAGGAGTAAGTAATAAGTTGATTATTAAACAATCCAGACCATATTCAACACTGAAGGTGTACCTCACAACTTTTTTCAAACCCCAATTTCCACCTTTGCATTGATTTATTTCGGTTTCCTTATCTCCAGTCATTCACAATGATAACCCTTGCTTTCAAAATAATGTGACAAGGCTGGGTAATAACGTTGATAATTAACAAACCAGAAAGATTTGTTCAACTTAAGTGGGATCTCTTATGGTATTTTTCAGTCATTCTTCACTGCTCGCATTGTACAATAGCAGCTTCGCCATTTCAATGGCAAATTTGAGCTATGCAAATGTTCATCTCTTGTAGTTTTCATTTCAAACAATAGAATCAATAAATTTTTAACGCCTCACAAACCTGGCTGAGCTTTAGACATGCTGGCCTTGGTTAGGTTGGTTGATAAACGTTTTGATTACATCTCATTTGATCTATTGTATGCAAGCTGTCTAGTTCTGTTGTTTTAGTAACAAACTTGTCTCACTCCATCACAAACTTTTTCCCATCAAAACTTTACCTTCTGTGCTCTGACGGCGAGTCATTAGGAGCAAATCGAAAAGTTTGTTTTCGTTTCAAGACATTGTTATCAGTAATCCGGGTTTTTGAGATCAAGGCAATTAAAAGCATATGCACTAACTTCACTTGAAATTGTCAAACTTAGGAAAACTGTGTAACTCAAAACAACCAATACTATATATCGAGTTATCTATGATAATTATGGCTAAACAAGCGCTTTTGTCAAAATGAGGGACACATAGTGCTATTGTAGGCTTGTGTAAGTTATTAGTATAAATTCATTCTTGAGGATGTGGAACAATTAAGTCTGACGGTGCGCAGGGCCTGCCGAAAATTGAACTTAACCCCACGCCATATTTCGGGATGTTTACTAAACGTTCGGAGATAAACAAACCAGATTGTCAACATGTGGGAAGTACACAGTTATTGTATTCTGTTTTGAACTACTAAATTGTAGGCATTCTTGAATATAAAAGGGGTTTAAGGTGTAATCTGTTTAAGACGTCCTGAAGCAAGAATTTTTCAACCCCTCCTACCCCAACCCTATCCCAGAAAAAAATAGATACGGGCATTGCATGGTTGAAGAGGATTAGAATAAGTTTTCAAGATGTGAGAAGTGTGGTGCTGTCTTAGTATTTGGTGAGTAAGGCAAAATAATAAGAGGAAAACTCTAACAACTGGCCTCAATATTGAGCAGGGTCTGCAGCAACTTAAATTGAATGTGATAAAAAGGGATAAAAAGGGACAGACATTGAGTTAAGAAACATATATATATACATATATATATATATATATATATATGCTGGTATTTAAGAACTGATGTATATATACATTTACCCAGCATTTACAGAAAAGTAGTCCCCTTATTTCATTATTGGGGTGTTACCAATGATCTGAGGCATCATTGGCCCAACTGCTTATCAGGGGGCTGCGTTGAGAGATTGCTAAATGGTCTGACATGAACGATGCTGGTTGACTACCAAACAAGAAGTATAAATTTGTTGTAACTTGAATATATGTTATACAGGCAGTAACCTGGAGCCAATGCTGCCCATGGTTCTATGGAAAACTAAATTAAAACCGCCACTTTTTTTGCTATGGGAGCAAGGGTGTCCAATGGGTGAATGGATGTAGGCAAATGATAGCTTGGGCACTTTAAGGGGAAATGTTAGCATAAGACGTCTAATTAATGTGTAGATATAGTGATAATTATTATAAAAGCAGACTTAAGTACATGGAACAAGTCAACACTGCCCAATGCCCCATAATATAGGTCGAGATTCTAAGGTTGTAGGTTTTTAACTGAGTAGGTAAACTATTGTGTTATCATGACATCTGTATGAGTTGATATAAATATTGGTTTCAAGGGGAAGTTGTGTACATATAAAGTAGTGTAGTAGTGAGTGTGTTTATGAAGCAGATATGCTCATCATTTTTAGCCCCCTCCCTAAAACTACAGCGTACCCGGTACAGACGTAACTCTATTGCTGAGGTCCATCGCCCAAACATAGGAGGGAAACCAGCGCTGATTGTCAATATCCGTGATCTATAGTAGTGTGGGGTTAATCTAAGTTTGGATTTAATGGTAGCCTTCAGTAGCTCTAACAACTAAACTCGAAAATCTCAATGCTTTCATGAACTCAGTAGCCCAGGGCCTCAGAAGTAGAGCAGAGAGCGATATCATTGATCCTGTAGAGAAAAAACATCGGCGATATTCTACTCAAAATAATTGTAATGTTATGCTAAATTTTGTTAGGATTATCTTTTGCTTTATGATTCTGAACAAAGCCCACTAATCTCCAAGTGTCCGGATTCAAACTTCGATGTCATGCTACAGCTGAACCAGATGCTAGGCTGTGACATTTTCCAAAGTTATTGCACTTACTTGATCGATTTTACGCTCAAATTGACCAGCAGGGTGATCGATGTTGCTTTAAAAGTTTATATTGCTTTTATTGTGACATTTTCGAGGGATTTTCCAACAGATCAGCCGGTTTTTTGTTCTTGCAATTTCTAGCACCATGATCGGTATGCGAGAAAAAACTTCAGTTTGTAGACATTGTTTTGGTTGAGTACACACGTGAAGGGATAGAACAGCGAGTTGTCAAACGATCCTCAGAATTTTCAAGGTTTTACCGGCCTTCTAAAATGATCGATGAGCAAGTAGTTCACTTTTCAGACATAGACAAATTATAACCCGTAAATTTGTGTTTCGTATGCGTGCAAAATCCTTAATCAAACAGCCCACGCTTGATTTGAAATATCTGACATTTCCGTCCTGTGATGGTTTGTTTTGAACCGAGTTCAACAACTTACATATTAACCTTCGATGACTAAACGTCAGCAAAGTGAGTAAGGCCATTGATCAACTCCGAGTGCAAAAATGGCTGTTTTATTTGGCTTGCAAATGAGGTCTTTATCAGCTGGTATAACTTAACAAATTTAACGGCTTGTTAACTTTTCGATTTGCGGTGATAATTGTCGCAATCAACGACTTCGTCAATTTGAACTTGTAAGTCTGCTTCTTTCGCCGGCAACTACACGCTCGGGCTCGATTGAAATATCGCCTCATATCCTCGAAGATCGAATTACAAACTCACCACAATTTCTGGCGGTGTTTTTCAGGCATAGTTATCACTGAATCCGTGAATTGTACCGGGTTGTCAGTTGGTGATTTCATGATAAATGGAACGCATCAACTTGCAACTCCATCATGTTGTCATTAGCAAATCGAAGCAAACTATCATCGGCATTACTGTGAACTTGTGACATATTAAATGATAACCTGCCTGGTAATAAATTATGAAAATTCATATAGTTTTAATCGATCAGGAGTGAGTGTCAATGTAGTCGAATTTTAATCGTGTTTGTTTCGCGCTCGCGTTGTTGTCTGAGACAAAGTTTATCTTCGCGTCCATCACACCATGGCTTACAATGGTAACTTGATCCGGAGATGTCGAAAAAGTTGGTCTATAAACAGAAATCGATAGATTACACAGGTTCTAATCGGTTGTTGTACAACGCGCTTTACAATTGTGGGCTGGGGAAATAGTTGAGCGTCGTATGATTTTCATAGGGTATACCTTTTGCCTGTGGCCTTGATTCAATCGTCGCGGGGTTGGTTGTATTGACAGTGGGAATTGGTAATGTTTGTCAAGCTTGGATGTATCATACATTTTCTGAACCTAGGAAATTTATCAGTTATTACAACCATCTATCTAGTTTCCTTAACTTCATCGTAATTTCTTGACACATTGCTCTGCATCCCATTTGGGGGGTTAAGGGGACGCCCCGCGAACCTGTGATTCCCCTATTCGAAATCCCCCGTACGGAAGGCGCAAGTTCTTTTTGTAACTATTCACAAGCTTTATCATTGCAAACTTACAAAAAATAGATCCTGAAAGATCTGTTGTATGTATGGTATTTGTTGTTTGATGTTGCTAGCTAAAATTGCATGCATCAGTCGCCCAGAAAACGCAACGGATAATTGCCTCAGTGACCCGTCATTGCCTCATGAATGTCTCGCCAGTAAATTTTGGCTCGTGTAGTCGCCTGTAGGAAGTAGAAAAAGAAATGTCTGAATTACCATCTCTTCACGAAACGGGCACGTCTGGTCTGCAGTAATTCATAAGCAGTTAGCTTGAATTTCCTCTTTGTCGATTCGAACTCAGTGTGAAAATGCGCTGCCTAGTGGGTACAGGCAGAAAGAAAAGCGAGAAGTGTAGTGGAGAATTGAAAATAAACTAGGTTGATTCTTGTCCTGGTGTAACTGCTGATTTCGTGCTCAATGTTTGCATAAATATGTGAAATCCTTTCTTTGAACCAGTCAATGCTAAGAAGTTTACCAATTCAAGTGTTTACATACAGAGAAAAAGAGTCTACGTCGAGTGCAATTGTGTACGGAGTTTTTTGGACCTAGATACCGGCTTTTTAAAGCTTTCATAGTTAAAGAATGACTAATTATCTTCTAATAGTTTCTTGCGTAATTAACTACAATTTTGGGACGAGGGATTGTAGGCATACACATAGAATCTAATGGTTTCCTTTTCCCTGCTATATTTATCGTGTTCAGTTACGTAAAGGCGCTATTGTGTTGTTATATTGAACACTTCTCTTTTTCTGATGGCTGAAAAACTGAAATTGATTGTCAATTTCCCCATTCTTTTTCTTCCAGGCTAATTCCTTACCACCTTCCTTCCTTGCTTTACTCAATATATTCTAGAATATTTTGATAGTCTAATTGGTGGCAGATTGGATAAAATATATTGATAATGTAGACATATTTGTCTGAAGTACGTTATTATTATGGGTGTGCTTCATACCTACAAATATGAAAATCATTAATATAATTCTACATTTACTATGTATGATATAAATATATGTTTCTTAACTCAATGTCTGTATAGATATTTTATTATTATTAAATATATATATATATATATATTTATATATTAATTAGCCAGGATATTAATAAGAAAATCAAATTACCGTAGTTACCTTATGTTTCACGTCCTGCGACGCCCATTAGGCTATGATAAAATTGATTTTCCGATTATTACCAGTAAATATTAGTATCAGGCTCAAGGGTAATGATACATTCTTAGGATATTCCTTGCACATACAACCTTATTTCTGATCGATCTGAGAATGCATTATGTAGACGAAACTCTCCGCACGCTTTGACTTTACTTTCAGCATATCATAAAATTTTACGATTTTGTCCACGGTGTTGTCATTAACTATATTTTAACATAAGGAAATGCTTAACCGCGCTAGTAGATCTCGCTTCCAATCTAGTCAGACACTACGCTTCAATAGGTCACTACCTGATGTTGATGCAGTTCTTCAGAGTGGCCCATCCATCGCCATGAATAGAGTAAATTTAATTATTCAGAAAGAAGTTGGTGAGAAAAGGTCAGTATTTTGGTTTGGAACCCTTTATACACGCCCGTGTACGTCGACTGTCATTCAGACCAGTAACTTTTTTTTTGATAAGTAAATTTGGAACGGCCATAATACTAAAACATTTTTGGAAACACCGTAGTTTCATCACTCCGCGTTTTTAGAGTGTCATAACACAAATTGACGAAACGAAAATACGTTTGTGTATGATGTCAGTTTTATAAGAGATTTTGTTGGCAAATTTTATAAAGACCGGGTGACAAATCAGAAGTCTGCCGTAGAAAATGAATGGTTGTGACAGAAAATGTCAGTCATGTTTCTTAAAAGGTTATCTTTTTTCATTAGCTCCAGTGCGTTTGATTACTGTTATCAGATTGAGTCAGTGATGCTATTCTTTAATAATAATAATAATATAAGGTACTCCTCAAAACCTGTAATATCTAGAAAAATGTTGAAATAGGTCATTTGCACACAAATCCAAGACTGTACTTTCTCAATGATTTGAGATCATGAGTACCAGTGTCTTAAAAACTACCTACTTAAAAATGTGTGCACTCTCAAATGCGACTAGCACATGTTTTTCAGTCTTAATTAGGAGGTAATCGTATTGGCAATTAAACTCATGCTGCCCACACCAACAGACAATCCCAGATTAGTGACTTTTAGTTCATATGCTGTATTGGACTTGTTGTAGATACAAGCTGCTTGGCGATATCCTCTGCTTAGGTTTGTTTGCGAGTACTTCCTTTGTGGCTAATAATGGACGTATGTGGCCTGATGTTCGTACCGATTGCCTCTCATTTACTGCACTTGTTGTCATACTCACGGATACAGCTAAAGGGTGTATGGGAGTGGCCATGATCCTTAAAAACCGTTTGCTACCCTAGTATCGTCGGAACGCAGCTTCAGACGGTAGATCCATCACCAGGCATCAAATTCTGAATAGAAATTGTGTGCTGACCCATGAATTGAGGGGTAGCCCAAAGTGAGGGGTGTCGCCCTTGGACACTCCATGATCCGTGGTAGGCAGTTCTATTGGACGCAAGAGGCTTCTCTATGCCTTGCTTCTTAACCCAGTAGCCCAAGTCTAGGGGCGTCGCCCTTGGATACCCCAGCTATCCTTTTTATTTACCAGTTAGCCCATATGATGGTTTCACCGCTCATGTAGGATAGTTTTGATACCGGGCCCACTCCTCATAAGGGCTCTTTGATCGTGAGCTTTCCAAGATGGGAATTGTGAAGACCCCTAGTTGGCAAGTTCAAACGTAGGTATCAACCCCAGCCCCTATGTCTACTTACAAATATCATAATTAGTTTCTTCTTCTTGTGATACTCGTGTGGGATTGTTGCAGGCGTTTACTTCGATTTAGAGTTCATACCCGTTGGTATATGCCTCCAAATTTAAATAGTTGGAGTTCGTGTTCATTGCATTGATTGGTTGATGGTACAAATGTCTCCCTGGTCCAGTGTGGAAAGGAACTGACCACCCTACCTCGTAATGCCATGGCTCAGGACATGTGATTATCTACCACATGACACCCCCTACGCTTGGAATCGAGCATGGGACTACCTTTACCCTAACATTCTTATCACAGGTAGTGTGGATAGGGTTTAAAAGGCTATAGGTTTACGTGGTATAGTCGGGAATGAGAATCAGCGTCAAGAGACCAACTACTAGTTAAGCAAAACCTTTCAATCTTACGCAAGAGGCCTGTCTTGAAACCCCATACCTGCCACTCTTCCCCACCCTAACCCCCTACCCAAAGGGTACAGAGTACATTTTCCCCGCCTAAATTCTTTATTTGTATTTTAAGACCTCTGACAAAGATTAGGAAAGAATAATTGTGTACTTGTGATTCATGCGTAGTTTATCCTGTGGTTTGTTGTGAAAGCTGATTAAACAATGGCCGTAGAAGAGGGCACTATTTTTTATCCACTTAATCCAGATCACCCATAAACTCTTCATTCATTAGTTTTCCGTCATAACTAATATACAATTTATTATCTTTTTTAAAGCAAGGGCTTGGCCTTAACTTGCCTCACTCACTGTCGAAAGCGTGAGAAAGCATTTAATACTAAGAATGAAAGTTGAAATATTCATAAAATACTGTGCATTTAGTTGGGTGTTGTTCATATTTCCGATTAGGCGATAAATCCATCTATCTATGGAGGCAGAAGTATGATTCAAATGTGCTATGACTGATTACAAAACTTCTAGATTTATGACAGACCTTACCAGTCTGTGAGATTGTATCTGTTTTTGGCTCTGTGGTTTTTGGCTGGGTTGCCTCTGATCGGAATGCCTTGCGGCGTAGGTGACTTACTATTTTAAGGTATTTTCTTAACTTCTTATACGTGCATAGTCATATTCCTGCTATCAGTACTAGTTAAACACTTTCTCTCTCCCGTTTTGAAGAAGCTGATTAACCGTAATTTTATAATTGGTCTGCAGAGTAGTTTCGTTAGGTCAGAGCTAAACATTGGATGATTATCTTTTGACATTGTAGGTGTTTAGTTTAAGAGTATAGTAACATAGAACATGAAAATCCTTCCCCTTACGAAAAGGGATGATTGAGAGGGGGACAGGAGAGTTTAAAGGTTCCCCTACTTTCCTTGCTTAGCAGTTTTGTTATCAAAAATGGGTACAAAGATGTAAAATTTCTTCATTAAAGACAGTCTCACATTTGATTTCCCAACATCTGTTCTTGTGGGACAAGGTTTCTGTTAAAAGAACACAATCAGAATTAATTCTCTGCTGATAGGAAAGGATCTTGAGTTACGTTATAGCAGTTCTTGCAGATCCTTGCCTATTTAGGAGTAGTTTCCAGGTTCTTTGTCGTAGGTCGGGGTACAATGCGTCCTTTGGCAAGATGAGTCACTGAAGAGGCTTTATGCGGTTTACGGAATACAAGTTGCAGTAGAAAGATTGAGAGAGTGTGCTTCTCTGATCGTTGATACTGGTAGATTAATGGAAGAGCAAATGGCAGAAGCCAGAGATTTAAGATCGAATGTACGATTATGGTAGTGTTAGTTATCCAGCCAGCAAAGCAGTTCAACAAAGTTGTCTTATAGTAAGTTATTTCATTCTCAGCTTCAATTTTGTGAAAACAAAAAATAAATCTGGAATATAGTTTTCGAAAATTTTGGGTGTGCGAAACTATCTTTGTGTACATTATTGATGCCCTTACAGGCCCTCACCCCTTTGAAGTAGTTACTAGGTACGCCGCCTACGATCAGAATGCAAAACCACCCCTGGTAAGGGAAGTCACCTAAAGGGTGCTTTACGCTTTGTGCACAACACGGGATATGCAGCATGAAAAGTAGTGGTGTGTTATAGATTTTCACTACTAGTGTAGGATAACTCGTTGGGAAGGCCACATTCTTATTAATCAGAGGCTCCAGGTTTAGCTCGGGTCGAATAGGTCTTGGTATATCTATGATTCCTCCACATAAAGGAAAATATATGTTGTTAGAATCTTTGGAACTCACTTCAGACGGGGTTTTTTGGTTTGGCCTCATTTACAGTTGCGAATGTTCCAGTAATACAGTGACAAGTTAACAGTGTTAAGCTTGAGGAACTTTTGTCAATGTAAGTTAAACACTGCCCAATTCCTTGAAACGTAGAGAATTCGTACTTTTCCACTGTGTAAACTAGATGAGGAATTCTAGAACATCCTGTTGTAGCCAAATGACTTCGTATCTGCTGATATTAATTCACTTGGGTAGGATAACAGGATAGTTTTTTCAGTGAGAGTTGATGTCACACATCCGATCTGAGATAGATGTCTTCTTTGAACTAGTATGCCCTCAATGTTAATATGCATTGCAGTTTTTACCAAGCGTTTCCGCTCGGCAATAAAAGCAGAAATTGTTTGGTTAATTGGTCATCCTTGGCCATTACGGTTCATTAACGATAGCAGGTTTTGCTTAATGTGGGCATAACTGGCGAGAGGACTACTTGCTGTAACATTTTTTGTTTCTCGAAGCTGCTCGCGTTCACATCTTCACGTTCACGTGTCTCATATATTAACTTACTTAATTCTTTATTACGTGTACGCTTAAGTCAGTCGGACAATTCGGTACTTGTTTACTTTGGTACACATCGCTGCAATTACATAGACCTGCCTTTTTACTTGTTAACAGAGATGCACGTTGATTCGTTGCATCAGCTTCGCATTTGCAGTCTATGTCTCGCAAAATTGTAACCCCGTTTTCTATACATTGACTACCAAGGAGTTTAGATCCTATAATTTCAAACGTTGAATTTTTTGACTAACCTTAAATTTTCAGACGTTAAATCTTCGAACTTTCAATTTTCAGACGTTAACTTTAGGGACATTAACTTTTGTGCCGGTAACTTTTGGGACTGTAACTTTTGAGACGATTACTTTTCGATCGATATTCTCTGGATAGTTATAACAATTTCGGCAAAATTGTAAACAAATAGGTGGGAGAGTCGTATGTTGGTGTGTTTCCTTTGGTGGCGGAACATAAATGGACGTATTTTCGGACAATAAAATTCGGACATATCGTCGCGAGGAATTATAAATGCGTGAAACATTTGCATTTGATTTAATCGCATATAAACGTCCGATTCTATAGTCGTTTATTTTTACTCGGATAGTTAAGTACTGTGATATTAGCCATCTTTATGATGTGCGTACTTATTTTATTATTCTCACGTATCTTTCATTACTAGCTTTATTGTACTGCATGTACGACATTTACTGTTTCTTTGTACCTAACTAGGTGCCAATGTTCTGTTTTCTTACACAGTACGACCCATCCTGCTTGCTAGCTTGCTTTCTTGCTTTCTTGCTTTCTTTTGAAATGAGGTAGTTACATGATTTACATACTTTCTGCTTTTCTATAACTGGAATCAACACTGCACGTAACGTTACTGCTTTCCCTATTAGCCTATTTCGACTTCATAGCGCGAAGAAAAACACAGCTGGTTTTCTTAATCGAGCTTACATTTTGGGCCATGTCAAACCTGCACGGTTTTATAGATGTGTTAACGTTAGGTTACTGAGCTAGCACTTTGTCATCGTTACCTTTTGGTCATTCGTAACCCTTTGTCACTGGTAGCCCTTGTCATCCCAACGATTTGTAGCCCAAGACTGGAAGCAGTTTTGAACAAGTAGGCAGTACGCATCCCATTTCCTTGTTCTCTGCTTAGTTATTCAAGTATCTTGTTTCGGTATTTAGTGGTCAGCTTAAGCTTAGACATGAACTTTTGTACAAGGTTTTGATTATCAATAAGAACTTTAACATAGTAAAGAACATTCGACAGAAAAGCAGATGTAGAGAAAAACTCCGCAAAATGTCATGGCAAAATCATCGTCTACGTGGCATTCCTTATCTTAGGCTACGAAAACCTTTATTTAACAAGCCAAAGGCTTTTTTGGGAGCTTACGGTTCCCCTCGTGGCAAAGTAGTGTAATAGGTGCCTGAATAATAGCTCCCATAAGTACCCGAGTGACTTTTAGGCCCTTTTTGTTTATCTCAAGTGCGGCAGTGTATTGCACCCTTGGGTTCTTCCGTTTGTGTTCAAAAAGCTGGTTTCTGTTAAGGAAATGGAGTCAAAGCATACGACGTCACCTGATG
>JAAAKM020000498.1:25714221-25748943 GCA_010016025.2 Alatinidae sp. Z8VKAUB7J3
AAAAAAGAGGCGAATGAACCATTTTTCCATTTGTAATAATTTGTCATTTAGTTCCTCGTAAAGATATATGACATTTTATTTCAAAATATAGACTGTCAGGGTAATCCTCGAAAGAAACCAGTAGAGAATCTGACACAGGATACAATTTGAAGCTATGAACCATTTTGTAAGAGACTTCAACAGCTTTCATCTCTGTTTTTTAGTTTATATTCATTGATTTAACGCACTTTGGTCTATGTATGGTTTTACCTCTGAAAAGACTACATAGCAAGTATTTTACAAATGAGACAAGTTTGAACGGCAAACTTGAAAACGAGTTGTATCATATAATATTTGGAAATGAAAGAAGGAAAAGGCAGTGAAATGAATTAGGAATAAACACCAAAACGGAGAAAACTGGGTAATGCTGAAATGCTGACTTTCACATACGAAGAACAAGTGGGAAGTCAAAACAAAAGAGATATAGAAATAAGGAAACCATTAATAACGGGTGTTTCTTGACAAATAATTGGCAAGCATAGCTTCACGTCCTAACAGGGAGAGACCAAAGATCCCTCCCTACCCCCCTCCCTCTGAGAAATACTTGCCATACTATATCATTTAAGTAACAAAAAAGACTCAGCATATAAAGATACAGTTAAAGGGTTTTTTACAGCAATTCTACAATATTGCCAGGTACTCGTCCTTAGTCCATAAAGCTTCATGTTGAAATTAAATATAAAATCAAATTAATTTCAATTTTAATACAAAATCTCTTTTTTACTCTCAGCTAGTAGATAACATTTAAAATTGTTTTAAAGGTACTTTTTATATTACTTTTTAATAAACATGATTCACAAATAAACTTCTTGAAAACTAGACATAGCACTTGGTAAGCAATTTTGATCTCAGGTACAGGGAAGGTATTATCTTTCTTAATTCATGCGAGCAGAAAGCAGGGACAACGCGAGTTAAAAACACAGCAGGGGCACCTAGAATCAGAAGCAGCAGGTAGTTTTTAAATCTTGTGAATAACTGGCTGACTGGGGGGAATGTTGAATTCGTCGACTGCATTTTCAATGCAAGTCTGAAGAGAGTGGACCTTTAATGACTAACCAATTTATCCATAGAAAGTAATATGAAAATCCTCCGTCGGGGTTCTAGCAGTAAGGCTTGTGGCTTTTTTATTTCTATGAGAAGCGCAAATTGTTCGAGTTTTCTATCCTATATCCAGCCGTGAAAGACAAACCGATTTCCCACGCAAAGGACTTTAACCAGATTAATTGGCCTATGTTTGTTTAGGGAAATAAAGTTATTGTGAAATTAAGTCATAAAACGCTATTTTATCGTAAAAATCAAACTTATGAATTCTTGAGGAAATTCAAACTCTTTGCCTGGAGACAAAGGCAAGGAAGAAATCTCTAGTTTAAATTCTCTGTGATGATTTTCACAGGTTGGGTTTTCCTGGAGATGGATTGCTGTGTACCCACAATTCAGACTTGTCTATAAATCAATTTCATCCTTAATTTTCCTGGAGTGAGTAAAACAATTAGCAAAATAATTGATGATACCGTGATTTAATGAGTCCTTCCACTCAACAGTGTGCCTTAAAGAGGGCAATTGTCTGGCTAATGACATGGCTCGTGTAGATTCATCAGATGTGGTTTAAATACTATAAACCAATGACCAACATCTTCATTATTAAAGCCAAGCCCCTTCCAAAAATAAATAATACAAATACAAAGTGCCTTCATTTCTCCAAATTATCAATAACCCTGGGAAATGTTTAGCACTGTCATTTGTTTTTCTTTGCAATTACATAAGACGAGCTAAAAGGTGCATAATGCAAGATAAATGAACTAACATTCACAAATTTTGTGTATTTTTCCACTTTACTTTGTATTGACAGAGTCCATAAAACATCGACATCTAACCTAGTTGCTTATATGCAAAATGTTGCCTGAGAAAAGATTGTAATATAGGTCTCGATTGTTGGATAATGTTAGCTAGCATTAGCAAAGAAGTGAACTTAAATATTACATATCGACAGAATCATGACGAAAGAATGACTTGTGAAAAAGCTAGTTGTGTTGTAAAAGAAGCTAAGGAAGATAAAGATATCCATCAGCAATGAGACTACCTAGACTCTGAAAATGTTACCTGTCTTGGTTAAGGAGTATGGGTTTTTTACAGATTTAGGTCTAAAATCTTTATTCTTATATGATTCCCATCATTCTTTCGTCATAAATCCTAATCGAATTCTACACGGGTGATGCTTACAAAGTTTATCACAACTCATTTGCCGCAAATGACTCCAAACGAGATGATACACGAGAAAGAAACAGAAGACTCGCTGAAGAGGAAGTTAAAGCCATACGCCCTTGTGAATAGAACAACTAGTATGAAAAGACTGATATCATTTCCTAACATCGGCTTCGGATGTCAGTCTAAGATGTACCTTTGTTAGCTACACGTATATTGACAGGGAAACGCTCATTTCGTGGTTTATGAGTTGCTCTTGAAGATGCTCACAGCACGAACGAATTCAAATGCATACTACAAAGGGAATGTAAAATCTCTTCACGTACTTATATGAATCGTTATAAACCGGGGAGTACATAAAAAACAAAATGCTTCAGTTTTGCCATGAGGATTTCTCTGTGGATACAGCATCGAATGCGTTACGTCTAGTGAAGGATCACCATCTTTCCCTTTAACCGCAAATGGGCTTCCTCTTCAACAAATACATAAACGTTGTTATCAAAAATTGAATTTTTCTACCTAAGAATCTGATCAAACGAAAACAATTGTCGCACTAACACTAATCTGGTCCAATTTGATACACGCGGAATAACAAAAAAGCACAGACGTCTAAATCTTTCTATTATAAACGTTCTGCAGAACGTCTTCAGAGATTCCACAACCAAAGTCTATTGACCATATCTTTTAAACTATCATGCACTTAAGCTTACAACCAGACGTTTGACAAGCAAGAATACCGATAGAAGTTTATGAAGCATGTATATTCTACTTCTACAAAGAAGACTTCAGTTTATTAGAGACTGTTAAATCATTTGGTAAGTTCAGTCAGTTCGATGTTCAGATACATGGCTATCGTTTAGTTATCGACAAATGCATATTTCCATTTGCGTCTTAGTATTATTTCTTAGGCGGTTCTTGTAGTAAATGTAATATTCTATACTTATCAATTTTAGACTAATAAAACTACCGAAGGACCTTCAGATAACAATCCTATTATTGATAAACCCTGAACCAATTCTGTTAAAGGTTACGCTGTACAGCTTTTCCTTCTGAGACAGACAGCAAATGCTATACAGTTATAATAAAAGACACGTTCGGAAATGCTTGCAGACTACATCTTGGTAGTCAGCGTTTAAAATCTTTTGTCTGTTTTCTTATAATAATCCTGATTAGCTTGATCGTTGGTAGCCTTGGAGGACGAATGTTTCGAGTAACCATAGCATAAGAAGGATGGCGAGGCTCCTAATCTGATGAAAGTCAGAATGGAAATAGCACGTATAATGTTACTTACCTCTCGAAGTCTCTCCTAAATGGTACTTCACTGAATAAGTATCGAATATCCATCGTAAATAGCACATTGATTCGAGTTATTAATTCTCTCGCACAACCGTCCAATGTTTCACTCGACAACTCTGTTTGCCATGGATGGCTTGTACACAGCTAATGTCCAGAGATGCAGGAAAGCAAGAGCGATTGAGTTTTCATGCTTAGCAGAAACTGAAACAATAGGCCTCAGTCGTTTGCATATAACTTCTAAAGCCCCTTTAACTTTTGTCCTTGCATAAATTGCGTGCGTCAATAGTCTCCTATAGAATTTGGTTCGCTCTTAACAATGACGGATTGTTCAGTGGAGAAAATTTATTTCCATTCTTCGCGCTAAAGGTCCCCAAACAAGACGTTCTTGGGGAAAGCTAGAGACATCGACCAGCGGGAAGTGAGGAAAATAAGTTACACCTGCTTTGGTTAAATAATCAAATGGGATAATCAATATCAAGTCAAGTACTTCCCAAACATGTAGAATGCCCTCAATGTACTAGGCGCGAGAAAAATTTAAGATATTCCAACCTGTCCTCGGTAAATTATTTCATGCAGCTTAAAGAGTACAATTCAAAAGGACCGTTATATCGTGAGAGATCTTACACATATATACAAACGGCAGTGTGGAAGAAACAATGGGTGTCCACTATGTCTAGCAAAATCGGTAGTCGTGTCTACGTCGCGCCTCTATTCTATCAGGTACCCCCTTATATTGTTACAAGAGTATCTTGTGTAGCAATGTGCTTTTAATCCGGAGAGCTTAAAGTTACTTTCCATGAAAACATTTACTTACGGCGGTGCTGATGTACTTGTCATAAACGTGTAATTGTAAACAAACATGATGTTACAGGTTTTTATAAGAAAAGGTTTGTATAAAAATAAAAAATACCTGTTTGGTTAATTAAAATTACAGATGTATTCCATACATCGCAATCTCAATGTTTTAAGCCTATGCATAGATGCTTTTACTAATTTTGCTTTAGTAGCCAGTGCAGTAAAATTTTTTATATACGTTTGCTTTATTTTAAGTGAGTCATAAAAGGACAAAAATTCTTGGAAGTGGGAATACAAGTCTCTTGCGCAGCATCTTTTCTAAATTTAAGGGTACTCGCAATAATGTACCTTCAAGAACAACAATTATAACTGAAAAATACTAAAAGTAAATTGAACTTACAGTAGGCGTAATAATTTATTTGATCCCTAACCATTTCGGTATGGTACATTCAGCCTGCTAAAGAAACAGGTTTCTAAGTAAGCAAAACGCACAACGTGGGGCTGCAGTTTATTGTAACTGCCTATCAGAAATCAAAGTGTACTAGGAGATTTAAAGAATGCCAGGCTAGTAATAATCGTATGACGCCCACGCCGAAAACAACTTCACTCTTTAGCAAAAGTTGTTCATTTCAATAGATCGGCTGTTAAAATGTGAGAAGATACTCCATAATCTTGTCTCTTAATTGCAAGAGATACCTGAAGGCAGAAGGATTTTTCATGGTGTAGCTTAGTATTCACTACAAAAGTACATAAAATGGGCTACTTGAAATCAGAAGGAAAGCTGGATGGAAGAGGACAGCTATATTGAAGTGTACTTCGATACATACTTTTTCCTCTTAAGGAAAGGATGTCAAGCTGTGGACGGCCTGAAACTAATAAACACTCTGCTATTGCCACCTTAGAAAACAACACAGCAAGTCGAACGACAAACAACATTAAAGAATAGTGCACAGGATGATCGTAGACGTTCTAGAATTGAAGATCAATTCCTAGGGACTATGACAATGCCCAAATAAAACGTATAAAAACACAAACCTACACAACTCTTTAATAAAAATGCATCAACATCACAACGAAAATGTTGTCATCTATAAACGACGTTGCCATCGACATTAGCTAAGCATTTTTCAGCAGCAAGGACCCTTTGATTGATTTGAAGTATATTAAAGAATTTCCAAATTTCTTAACAGGTTATACATTTACGACCTTTTCACTTCTTCATCCAGTAAAATGGCCATTGGCACTAATCAGAGTTTGTAGCAAGACTGATTCGCTTACAGACAAGCAACTTTAAGTTGCATAGACCTACATGACGTAAAACATGTGAAGGTGGTGTTGGGAGAGTGGGTGGGAGGTATTTCGCCCTTGCGTGACCGGATATACTCGTAGGCAGAACTTTCTTATTTAAAATAAGCAAAAGTTTTAAATGGTCAAAAGAACAAGTATCAGAAATCGAAAGGTACGCTGCATCTGCAACAATTATATTGCGCATGGAACAACGGTTTTGAAAAGTTTTTGGCCATGGTCTCAATACTGATAACCCTCGTATTTACACAGTCTATCAACATTTTATTTATAGTACAATACACATTTTTAATAAGATGAAGCATCCAACAAACTGTAGCTTAGGCAGTTACCAAGTAAAAGGCTGGAAGTATTTGGCGGATATAGTTTTGGCTTTATATTGTAACAGTAAATTTTAAAATACAACAATGTGCAATAGTTTGTTTATTTGTTCCAAAAGAGGAGTAAAAAGGAAACTACATTTAAATGTAAAAATAAAAAATATAAATTTAAATAAAAAATAAAACTATAAATCAATGCAAATGAACGACAAAGATTTAACAAACAACAAAAGACAGAAATTTACCTCTCTGCCCCCGAAAAAACAACAACAAAAAGTTGCAATTCGATCAGAAGTAGTAAACTGTCCTTAATAAAAGATGTTTAATGCATTTACATGATCTTGACTTGCATATCATGAAACGTATTTTTAACTGATAATATGACCTATTGGGTATTGTTGGCTATATTTTTATCTTGTCTCATTGACTAAAATTAACCCTGATCCTTTGATATTCTGTCTATACTATTAATCATGGTAATTCTCATGTCCAAGATCTTACAGATACTAATGTATAGTTATGCAGACTAGGCATTAAAAGATCTTCTCGCTCCTTCTATTAAATTGCCCACGATCACAAAATGGATCTGTATTTACTATCACCGAGTGTTGCATTATTCTATTTTACAAAAAGGTATCTGAAGGAAGACAAACATCACTAGCCTCTTTTATTGTCTATACTTCCAACGCGGAGGTAAGTAACCCTGATCGACCTATGTAATGTGTATTCCCAAAGTTATTGTAAATAAATACGAATGCTTAAGTAAACAACCTGATTGTTCAGTAATATTCTTATTAATATTGTCAACAGTTCTCCTTTACCATTTTAATCGTCACCAATAAGAAGCAAATATATAACTTCCATTTATAAAGCAGGTATGCAAATTCGTAATCTTCACATAATCCTATTCCTCAGAATAATATATGAACTTCGTTTTATAGACTTAAAGGTAAGGACAAATTACGCAACAAAAGTTATTTAACTAATTGGTAAATAAATTAACCGACGCTGCCATAGCCCAACAACTCTAAGCTCCCCAAAAGTATGACTTCAGCACTGTATTCACATTTATCTGACAATTTTTTTGGATTGTTCCCTTACGCTTGTGTCAGATTATTGTATATCGCTACCTTTATCTGTACAGATACGTAAATTTTCCTTGTACTTATACAATTGCTGTGCTTGATTATATACAGTTTTTGCAGAGGCGGCGCCAACTCTTAAAAAGTGGGGAGAAGGGGAGGGGGCAACTTCGAATGTTTCCTCAACAATTTCAGCGGCTGACGTCACTTACGTTGTACAAGGGTGATTACAGCGAATTAATGAAAGTACACGAAGTAAATAGGATTGAGAATATTTTAATAGATGAAACTACCACCGCCACCCAAGCCTCTATCCTTCTTATCACATAAGAACGAATTCAAATTTGATCTTTCAGACAAGTGGGGGACAAATCCCCAACGTCCTCCACGTGATGCCGCTATTACGTTTTGATTTATTATGCTGAACAGAAGGGTTTACAAGAATGTTTTCCAGAGTTAGGCAACATCAAGTTTCTTGACGTGAAAAAAGGTAAGGAACGTAAAAGGCCTACGAAGGTTTTTGGAAGATCAATTTAAGCATATGCGACGTCATGTGGCAGCTTGTCGAGAAGTTTGGGCATACTTAACAGTGTCATTTTGCCTTTGTTGCGTATGTTTTATATTTATTCTTATCTACGAGACTTTATTGTTATCATAAGAAATATAAACAGTCGAGAAACCACAACTACAATAGAAACTGAACAGAATGAATATGGTCAAAAATTTCTCTGACCCGTATCAAATCCGAGCAAGAAGTGACATTAAGGTAGACGAGCTTCATAAGATTTGAACTGACGATACGTAGAGGGTACATCGAGGAAGTCTTTTTTACCTGCCAATAGCTGACTTTTGATACGAGGTTGAAACGTTTCAGCGGCAAGTAAAGGTTCCGACTGAAGCATGTTAGCAAGCACGATGCGTTTAAACGGGCATATAATGGCCAGCCACAGAGACCCAATATGATGCAAGAAGTAGTGGACACGGTAATTAGAACGGTCTCGCTGAATTGGCAATACTGATGTGCTTTATTTAAGACCGTATACATCATTAATGTAAGGAGATAACATAGACTTGTAGTTTGAGAAGTAAACGTAAGAACGGTGGGTTATTAAGATAATTTCCAGTCGTCTTATTAGATATACGGTTTGGATGAGGGTTAAATCTGTTGGTGGATACTATTGTTCCATAGTATGGATAAATCTTAAGAAAGCCTTTTAGTTGCACCTCCATAATCACACAACAATTCTGCTATTTACTTTACGTGCTTGGTTTCTCTCGATAAAAGGGACTTTAACAGTTACTTTAATAATGATTATTAAGATTGTTATGATAATGATGATTATGATGATGATGATAACGCTCATAGTGATAACAGTTATAATAATAATGGATATACAGTTTATAACTTCCTCAATTATAATGTTGCTGATAAGCTGGTTTTAATTCCATTCTACACTATTGTGTGTAGGATCTTTCACATTTTAAAGCATTATATCGTATAGTAACATCTGTAGACGACACAAAGTCATTCTTTGAAGAATGAAAGTAGACATTATTAGAGTTCGACTTGTTGCATGAATGCCTGAGCAGTACGTTTTAGAACTTAATATTGCAGAGCGTAGAAGAGAAGGTCGAAAGTCGTTTTTATGCCGGTAGACTGTTGGGTTTCTGTACTTAAAGTAGAAGGTAGTGACAATAGCAAATGATAAAATGTGTTCTAACATAAAGAATAAAAGCTATTTTATTTAAAAATAATTCTTGTTAGCGAACTCGAATCAGGTGGTAAAAGATGATTTTGTAATTTTGTAGTGTTATTATGATTACACAACCAACTTATTTCAGATTCGTCTACTGTGTGGCACTTGGGATTTCTCTGGAACGCATTAAAATTGTAGGTCTATACATATACAAAAGTACAGGACGTCTTACGGAAGAGTCTCTATTCCCAACAAAACATAAATATTACCGATTACAAATATATTTAAGGGCTGAAAATGTATGTTTAAATGTTTAAAAATGAAAGATTTCAGAGGCTATGTATATTTTGATTTCAAAGCATAAACATCAGTGAAATTCAGTAGATATGCCATTGTAGTTGTCATGGATTAGGGATTAAATAATGATGAAAACGAAACCAGGGTAGGAGTTTCTTTTCGTATGGGCTTATTAAAATAAGATTGTTTTCTAGTTGATGTAAACGCTAATGACCTCTTGCGTCAAATTCCTCCTGTTGCTTGTAATTACGAGACACAATCATGTAATTATTAAGATACCGAGGCAGAAAGAATGTCCGTTATGTGAAATTACATGTACCTAGAAACCGTTAATCCTAAACGAATACCATGGAACAATTAGTCTTATATCATCGATGTTTATGAAATCAAAGAGAACATCTGAGCACCCTGCAGTGCGATTGCGTAATAGAGAAGGTACTTGAATCTTTTACAAAGAGTAAGTAACTCCGAAAGGACATAGTTAGAGCATAAATTGCTCGATAAAGTTATCTGTTTAATACCAACTGTTTATTCGTAATAATTCAAGAAGAAACAGATCTCTGAGGACTAAAACAGACACTTTTAGTTTACGATGAGTGTAATTGCAATTTTATTGTTGCTTGACTCCCGATATATGTACGTTTGTTTATGTTTGTCCTATTATTAGATCTCTGGTTTTACTGTTCTTTTGTGTACACGAATAACAAAGCAGTACTCCTGTAGGAAAGGATTTGTAAAATTGTGGCTGTGAGATCTCAGGTAGTGGCCATATGACGTCAGAGATGCTCAATAGTTTTATTAATTGACTTCCCCAATTTTCTAAACATTGAACTGTTGGGCTTATTGATCAGATTGAAAACTACTGACGTCACTGCACTTTAGACAGAATAAAGAATGCCTTTCGAGAAACAAGGCCTTCTCAGATGGAAGTTAACGTTGAAGTGCCACCTGCAGAGATGTCTGAGCTTGAGACACATTGTTAAATAAAGCTGAGGTGTGAGATGAGAGGCTATGGCATGCCTTACTCCAATGAAATGCTACTGCAATGTATTGTCTGACTGCGTCATTGTAGTAGACTGGGTGCTTGGTAATATCAAAACTTGTTGACCTAAAAACAGAGGCTGCTACTACCCTAGAACTTGCACCTTAACAAAAGGCTTGCAGATAGTTTTGTAATGTCCGAAATCTTTGAATATTGTACGATCTACGCAAAAACTTTACTTCAAAGATTAAAACATAGACATATTTGCGGAATAAATGCAGGGCTCTTTATTTCAATTTCTCGACTTTCTAGGTTTTCTCGTTATGTCATATTATTACTCTTACCATTAACATCCCGTTAAATTAAATATGGACACATATATCATTATAATTTTTGTAAAAATTTTTAAGCAAGTGATGTGTTTAGAAGTTTTTTGACTTTCAGCTTATTTCTATTTTACATATTTCTGTCAATTGTCAGCTCATGACGATGGTTATTTCTGCTGTTATTAACTTTTTGTTGGCAAAACCTATGATTTTTGCAAAAAACGTGATAATTGAAATTTTCTACTTCATTGAAATTTTGATTTATTATTATGCAAACTTTACTGATATGATATTTTTGCAAATTTATAGGGAAGAATAGAGATGAAAGCCAGTAATGGAGTCATTTATGACTAATTAATGACGTCATAATGGCGTCTATCCTTACTTCTTTTCAAAATTTCATTCAATTTTGAATTTATTTGATTGTGCTCGAATCGATCATGAGCAAAACATTTGATTCGCTTTGGTTGACCATTTACATTTTGCAATTAGCACATATGTCAGCAAAAAGGCAACGATTTGTCAATGTACTAATGCAAGATGAACTCCTCCAAGTATTTTATTATCAAATTTTATGAAAACGATTAAAAGTCTCAATGATGATATGCTTTTTGAGCCCCATCAAAATTCATTGTAGACACGAATAAGCATTGTTTTTTGGTACAAGCATCCTTTTGAGGGAAAGGTATGAAAAATTGTTTTTTAGAGCTCGCAAGACGAAAAATGACAATTTTGGGGGGAAATGATGACATCATCACAAAATCCCGTGATAAAATTTCAATTGTTTACATTTTTTTAAAGTTCCTATATCAATCTACATGTGTGCTAAGTTTTGTGATCCAAAACGTCTTCAAACAAATTTTAAGCGGGGGGGATTTTCCCCCCCCCCCCCCCCCGCTGATATCACGGCTAATCAGACCTTGGTGGGCATAGGGTTAAAATAGTTTAGTTTTAAAGTACTAAAAGTGAATTTTCAACATTGTTTGGATCATTAGATTTATTAAGTCCAATTCACAGAGACAAATCTCTTCCAAGTTGCAGAAATTTTAAATTTTAGAATTTTCGGATTTATTTCAGCACAGTGACCCTTTTTTACAAAATTTTGAAAAATTAAGCAAAAGATTTTGCCTAATAGTGTATAGAGTAAATGGTTGAGAATGCTGGTGAGAAATAATCAGAATGAAATCTTTCGTGCTGAGAAAGTTACCAAATTTTAAAGATCTAAGGGCCTTCTAGAGCACTTGGTATCTCCGAAAAGCCGGCCCTGAGTAGAGTCTAGTGCTACATTCATCATGTTTCAGCTCACAACCTTTCAAGGCCCCGTTATAACAACTTCCAGCATAGCTCGTGGTTCACCATTGGCATACAAAAACCGTTTAAATGTCAAGATCCCGATGTTGCCTTAACTTAATTGTACAACAAGGCAAAGATCTAACATCAGAGACAACGTCAAAATGAAGTCGAATGGATATTATTGAGGGGATCTCCTATGCTTTTTCGTTACCATGTCAACCACAAAACAACAATCAATTTAAAGGGGAGATTAGGAAATGCTTTTGCACTGGTTTGTTTAACCCTACCAGCACCGTACTTTTAAACGTTGCCACCTTTCCTTTCTTTATGTGCTTTTACAATGACAAAGCGCTGCTATTATTTTTGTTAGTCGACTGTTTAATGTATAACTTCCCTCCAGTTGTTATTCTGTTAAATTGCTTTTCCTTGGAAGGACATTTACTTGGTGGTACTAAAATTGATGATTGATGGCTTCAGTGAACACACTGTGAATTTATTTTCTAGATCTAAGGTTTTTGTCGATGTCAATAGAAAAACTTTAAGAAACGAAAGGAAATGATCAATAACACTTGCGTCTCTTTCGTTGTAAGTTTTGGACTTAGTTGTTAATTTGTATTTCCTTGTAAAAAGTTTAGATAAATACCTATCATTTTTGAAAATTATATAGTTGAAAGTCCTCGTTTCTGTGATACTACGACAGCTATAGGAGACTTATTCATACCTACGTATACAGTCAAACCTGTCTATAGCGGACAACTGCGGTTCCTGAAAAAAGTGCCCGCTATTACGAGGTGTCCGCTATATAGAGAATTTCAACTATATCTGCCTAATTTAGTTAATCTTATTAAATTAATCCTAATTAATTAGTCTGCCTAATTTCGCTAAGGAAAGAAGAACAAAAATACATTAATTCATAACAATGTTTTAAATCTCATATATAAACCTAAATAATAAAGCTTCAATAAGAATTTTAGGAGATAGTATTAGTTTCTCAAAGAAGATCGTCGGACACGCGCCGTTCAACTGGAGTATTCCTTCTATTTTTTTCAAGGTTCCCAACAGTTGTATCCGTGCGACATTTGCACGAAAGAGAGTGAAAAGAGGTGCAGGACTTGGTTGAGAAATACAAATTAATTATACTTTTATCGTGATTCTCGTGTGGTACTTTGGTTGGAAAAAGCATTCAAGAAGATAACTGAGAACATAAATGCAAAACTAGCAAAATGTTTCGAATAGTAGCATTGTTCAAAAAATACTTACTGTATCATGAATTTTATCGGTTTATATTCTTCTGACAACTCAAGGACCACGAAGCCATAGGGCTAGGGAAACATTAAATAGGAGTAAAATACGAATGTCCGCTATACACAGGTTAATTATAAGGCAGATGTTTACGCGGTTTAGAGAAAATGTTTCCACTATAACAAGTGTCCGCTATAAAACTGTCCGCTATATAGAGGTATTTTAATGAGAGTTTGACCATGATTCGGCCCGTTCCTAGAAAATTTGTCCGCTGTTACCAGGTTTGCGCTTTATAGCATGTTTGCTACAGACAGGTTCGACTGTATATGTAAATATAAATGTGATTTCTGTAAACTCTAAAGAACCTCCCTTCTTGAATGATAGAAACAATAGTGCCAGCTAGCTTTTCCGCTATGTTCTACTTTCGCTACAGACCCATGTATACCTTGACCATTTACGCAATATGTTTGAACGTTCAATTTCATTAGACTACATGGACACATTAGCTATAGGAGACGGACACATATACCTTGCGAAATTTAGTGATGGGAGGAATCTATGAACAATTATGTCGATAAACGATAAGTTCCTTTCGCTATAATTAGATTAAAAATGCTTTATTCATCTCTGTATCTTTCAAATTTCTCCAGCTGAATGCAAGCACGCAAGTTGTGTCAGTGGTGCCCATTACTTCATTATATGTAGAGAAGGAATTATTTAATGCATTTACTTGCTAGCATAAGCAGATTAATCCTCAAATTGATACATGCGTCTAAGAGACTCAAGTTATAGTTGAATATTCTCTCGGCAAAACAAAACCTATTTTATACCTATGTGTTACTATCTATTGTTTATAAGCCTCTTAATATTGCTTAATGTGAAACTACACTCGAATTTAGGCCCGTGGAAACTTGCTTTGGTTTTTAACTTTTTAACGAGTTAATGTATGGTCTGGAAATTTTATGGCTTTTCCTAACCTTTACGCGGAATTTGCAAGAAATTAATCCTTTTTTTTAACAAAGTTGAGATTTAGAGATATTGGCGCTATAATGATGATTTCCACAGAAAGGTGAAAAAAAGACATTCTAACAATTACAAGGTTACAAGATGATACAACAGAATTCAGATATTCTTTCTCTGATGTGTACAAATTATTTCCTTTTCTCAAATTTGACCTGAAACTAGTAAAAAATATTCACTCTCAGCAAAAAATGGTAAAACACCTTGTTCAATGTGGTTAAATTCGTTAGATAATAAGTTTTAAGGATAATACATGCAAGGAGATTATGAGAAAATCACATTGTTGTATAAACCTTGCACAGTAAGTTCACTTTCACTAAACACCTTATATCTTTTAACGTTTTGTGATAATTTTAAGTTATAATGATCATAATCAAGAAAAATAACCCTATAAATAGTTACAAACCGTTTCAGTATTTACAAAATTATACATTTAGGCCAATGAATAGCCCAAGATAAAACGTTACCTAATAACTACACATACTGTCAGAAATAACATCAGGATATTACAAACACTACAAAAATATAATGTTAATACACAAGATAGATGACATCATTGGATCAGGTTATGAAAACGCTTCTATAATTTGTTGCGAAAAACTAAAGTTCAAGCAAAACTAGTTGTAGTACCCGCAGCGAATGCAAAGTTATAGCGGGTCAAGCTGTAGCGGACCCACTATTCCTTCGCCATCCCTCTACCTTATGGCATATTGCGCATGAAAATGTATTTGATGGAAAGACTGGACAGAGAAAATTATGCTAGTGTGTATAACGTAATCAATCACGCCTAATAGCTCCACATAACTCTACCCGGGGAAGTTATAGTATACATAACTCCTTAAACGCTTATGTTCATGTCTTGAAATTTGATGTCTTTTCCTGACATTTACAAAGGGCAAATTCTGGGCGAAACATTTTTGGTAAAACTTTACTGAATGCATAGTTATGACGTCGTTATTTGAATAGTACATGTTGTTAAAATGCGATTTTTATAAATTTTTTCATCCTTAGGCGTAATTATTATGTAAAACTAAACGTTATTGAAGAAAGTAGACCAAGAAATACCTTATATAATCTTAATTTGCATAAGTTAGTTAATAATTAGCATTTAATCAGATGTACGGTGTTGTAATTGGAAGTGATTTTACAAAATCCTGAAATAAAAGGTTAAATTAGAATTTTTTCACATATTTTTGTTACATTCCTTATAAATCAATAATTGAATTATCATTCCGTGCCTGTCAAGCTGTCATTATTAATTACAGTTAATAATATGTTTATAGTAAACACTGATTATTTCTTAGACTTTGTTAAACTATATTTACCGGCTATGGAACGACGCTTATTGAAATGCAATTTTCGTGTTTTCAAACTGTACTGAAAGCTTTTGCCATGACAGTGGTTGCCTCACCTGGTTTACTTGATGCCATCTACAGAGACAAATTTCTATGCAACTTTTAGAATTTTCGATTTGCAAACTTGTCTGAATTTCAATATGACCTATGGTTTTTCACTCAAAATTCGGACTATCACACAAACAATTCACTTTTTCATGAGACAGTTTCTTTGATAAATAGTTCAAAAAGTTTACTAGAATAATTTTTTTAAATTGAGAAAACTATAATACTTTACACATCTAAGGGCCTAACTTTCTGACTTTTCCTAACTTTTATCTGGCAAACTAATGGTATGAAAAATTTGGCCGTTACGGCCCGTGGTCTGGTCACGTGACCCTGATAAAAAAGTTGACCATATATGGTGGAAAATTTAAAAGGGCTATAACTCGAGGTGTTTTTGATGAATTTTACAAATATTGTGTAAAATGATCTAAAATTAAGTTCTTAATACATTTCAAACCAATTAACGCTAATTAAAAGCTAATTAGCATTAATTAGTTGGTAGTTATCGATTTTGATGACGTCAAATTTCCAATCCTACCTTTTTGACAAATTTGTATCTAGAGAGAATGGTTCCAAATATATAAAATGGGCTAAATGGCGTTTAAAAGAAGTATAACCAGATGCTACGGTTCAAAGCATGCATATCGTGACACATAATCGACCTCCTTTCTTTCAAGTGGTTTAGCTGCGATCGTTGAGACTTCTCATCTTTACTATTGGTTCCGATATTTGTCACGAATACTTATGTTTCTCAGATATTTAGAATCGAAAACTATTCTATTGCTTAAAACAGCTTTTGAGGTAACTCTTACTGCTTTTAATTCATGACATAAAGCGTAGCAACTGCCATTCCATTTCGATCAGACTTACATCGGGTAAACATTTGTTGACATAACTACCTTACCTTTTGATGCTAATAAAAACACAAATTTTATAAATAATTTCGCAATAAAAGGATTTTATTCAACTTTAAAGGTGTCGAAGTATTTACAACCTGAATATCAAAGCTTAAAACAGCGTTTTATAGACGTTATACATGGTAAAACAGCCGCGGGCCTCCTAGCCCCCCTCCCGTGCTTGCTTAGGTCATCAAAAGCCTGTGCTAGGCAGTGTTAAGGACCATGTAATCTGCGTTTACTGCGAGTATCGTATTACAACAAAGCTTATTTGTAAGTTAAATCTTGGTAAATATGTTCTTCTCAAGATTAAATATTTATAATGAAATCAATATTTGGAAGATATATGGATGTAAGACAACTGCTAGTTATTACATCGAGTATCCTAAGGGTTGTCAATAGAGTGTAATGAGTCATTAAAAATATATTAATAAATTCTTGGTCACTACAGTATGCTACTTCTCTGAAACTGAATGATCAAATACCTTTGAATGATAGCAGACAATCACAGCGCTAAATTGATGTAAATGGAAAGATTATTGATAAGAGCCTGTCAAGAAAAATGTTGCTATTTGCTGACAAGAATTATGCTTAAAATCAAATTTCCTAATTAAGTAACGAAACCACTTTCAGACCACTAAATCTCAGCGAAAGTAAAGAGGCACCCTAAGGACTACAGAAATAATGAAGTAAACAAACTCATTATGATTAAACCCAACAACAAGGCAGTACAATTAAAAATACAATACTGCCCGGTTCATATGGTTTACCAGACAAATAAAGAAACCAACCCGACCCACAACAGTGACCAATCAACACCAAGGTGGTCAGTCTTCCGCGCGATATCTGACAATACGGAGATACTAAGTCAAATACATAAGATCTCATTTCACTAAAATCCCGAGTTTAAGAATCATAAATGCATATTCAACTATGAAGATAACAACAAGCAGTAGATCATAAATTTATTATAGGGTTTGGAAAACAAGATTAGTTTTTCTTTGCTACCTCTGCCTCATGCAGTGCCATGCTGACAGCAAGTGTTTCTACGGATGCCATGGTTTAATAGAAACTGGTTTTAACTTTTTCATTTTTTAAACATTTTACAGAACGTAGAGAGCATATCGTTGTTAGGAAAAATCATTATTAAACAATCCCTCCTCAAAGGCGTTGCTAAACAAAAATCCCCCAAACATACAGCAGTTGGCAACATGTCTTTATTACAGGTATATAACACAGCAATTTTGGGGAAAAATTTAATATCCTAATGCTACAGATTTATAAATTTTTAGCTATATTCGTATGCTACCTACAGAAAACTGAATATTTGCCTGTCCAAGATCCTAGTCTTTCCGGACTCTATTGGTCATTACTGTAGGTACGACAGAGCCAGTCTTTAAGTCAAATTTATTTAATTGAGCAGATAGATACCATTACTCGCTTAACTGACACCAATAAAACACACAGCGATATGTTTTTTAAGATTCCTAAAAAGCTCTTACAAATAAAATCATTGTCACAAAAACAAATAAGTTGAAATCAAATTTGGCCTCCTATGGAATAACGGGTCAAGACATCATTATTTTAAAGTTGTAAGTTTTTGATAGAAAGTAGTTGCTAGTTTCCACTAAGTAGTGATACCAACTCTATGGATCGGTTATTCGACCTAATTCTTAAATCTTGAGCCCCATAACAAGTGGTCAAGTGTATTTTCTACGTAGGATTGGGGGAGGGAGTTCTTTGCTGGATGTCGTTTTTTTTAATACCTCCAACTTTTTATTTTCTTTTGTCCCTAAACTTCACTAAATGTAAAGTGTTAAAATATTTAAAATAAATATATCATGCTATCATCCTTTAGTATCATTAATAATTGTTTTCGTACTTGAGTTGCGCAGT
This sequence comes from Alatinidae sp. Z8VKAUB7J3, assembly GCA_010016025.2. Taxonomy (NCBI): domain Eukaryota; kingdom Metazoa; phylum Cnidaria; class Cubozoa; order Carybdeida; family Alatinidae; species Alatinidae sp. Z8VKAUB7J3. Next base: position 25,732,310 of record JAAAKM020000498.1, read on the forward strand.
TACTATATAAAGTAAAATTGAGCTTTGCTCATTAAAATGTTGGTGTTTTTGCATAAACACACGTTCAAACGCATCTTAAAATATTGCCATAAAAGTTTCACTGTATATTTATATAGTTATCTTAAACAACGCAATGTTTGTAGGGCTAAAATAAGCATTTGAATGAAAAACATACAAATTCCATTTTTTATTAGTTAGTTATTCCTGGTTATTGAGAGACTCTACTTGTAACCATTAAGAGGTTATGAGAGAACGAACGTGCAGAGTACAGCACAAACTCCCAAATTTATCTTCTTAAAAACCTCGATGTTACAGTAAGTAAAGACCCTTTAGTGAAAACTCGTACGTGAAGGTAGAATAAGACGAAAGCAACCATCAGCAACATCACGGTCTAAGTAAAAAGAAGTAAGTTGCTACATACATTATATTTTTGGTTGGCAATGAGTCCAAAAGCAAACTTTCCTACTGTAAATTGATAACGTTTTCAGGTGTTTCAATGCTTTGCATTGAACTCACAGATAAAAAGGCAGAACTTTCAACGAAATTTAAAAGTTAGAGGAAAAATAATTCTTATGCGTGTATGATAACAATTCCCCCATATTCTGCTATAATGTCTCAAAAACAGTATAATTTTGAGGGATGGCAAAGCAAAATTGTTTCGCCAGTTATGTACAAAAGTGAGTTTCTTGCTTTTGATAGACTATTATGAGCCTGTTTCGTCTACAAGCACTATTACTTGTAACTATGTGTACAAATACTCTCCCTCACTTAAAAATATGGCAATATTAGGAGTTTTCAGCTTACTCTCTTCCATATATTAAACTTAAATGACATGGTTTCGTATTTCCTAGAAGGAAACAGTATCCCAGATGTTCTCCGTAATGAAGATAGTCATTTGTTACATCGTTGCAAACGAATATCAACAGCAGACTCTCGTTAGTCCTAATTATTGGGCAATGCTGTTTTAGTTGGTTTCTTACCACTGATATGCTTTTAATTTGCGTTCGTTGACCTAGGTCAACCTTCGAATTCCAAATTGGCTTTCCTTGCTAATTGTGTTAGTTTGACATTTATGGAAGATAATAGACCAAAGCCTTGTTTGGAACAAAATCTCATTTTTCTGACTACAAACGCTGCATGAAATGCAAATAAATTGCCTTACTGATATTTGTTTAATAATGAATTAGCCGTTTTACTAAACGACATTTCAATAAGTCTAATTAACTTGCTTTTATTTTTCAAAAGCTATCCTTTCATTGGGTTTTTAATGGTTTGTTCTAATCAAAATTCTTTTGTGAGATAAAAAAATGCTTTGGCCTACGTACTTTCAAGTTTACAGTAATTGTACGACTGTGCCATCCATTGTTTAAGTAAAAACAGTGATTTTCTTAATAACAATACTGCCTATTCTAATTGTTTACTGGATTTCCACTTGGAAAAGAGTCAAAGGGCACATATCAATACAGTAACTGAAGTTAATTATCACAAGAACGTTAACACCGAATGTAAGATGTACGTATAGCACAGCACCTTACATAGCACAGTGGTTCATCATTATATAACGATGGAGTTACGGACGTCTTTACGGACGAAAATAGATATCACATTGGGAAGCCCACAAATAACTGAGACGACGTTACACCATAGAGAGCTAGTTGAACAAGCGTAGGTACAGCTCCTTTTAAAAAAATGCAGTCTTTGATAAGGTGACCTTTTACAGGTGCAGTAGTATCACTTATAGAAGCCTAAAGTTTCGTTTAAATTTGTCCTATAATAGTCAATTGACATGGAAAAAATCTTTATGTTCAGCACTTTGAAGATATAGTAACAAATTGGCAAAGGCTTATAACAAATAGTATATAAGAATATAGGTGATCGTCAATAAAATTTATTGACTCTATAATAACCAAAGAGGGGTTGCTAAAGCTGCCTTGGTGGATTTGCTTGGAGGCAGTTGTAGTGGGTGCAATTAATTAGTAGTAAAAAAGTTTTTTTCAAACAATTTCTTTACTAATTTCAGGCAAATTTGTTAGATAACTCAGCTAGATAGTAGGCTACAAGAAAGGGTAGTATACTAACTAGGAACAATTTTAACCCTTGTCTAGCCCTTTTATATTAACTAGAAATTAGGTTTATTTGACAGTGCTTAAAGATTGAAAAGTGATTATGAAAATGGTCATAAAAGATGTGTTTGATACTCAGTAGCTCACGCCAAGAATTTATTCAACAAACCCCATCCCAACCTGATTTCCATCCAAAAAATCGAGAGGTTTCCAAAATTCGAAGAAAATCTCAGGACCCTCAGGATGTACCCTCCGTGATAATGGCTCAAAAACCCCTAATATAAAAGTTGACAGCGGCCCCACTTGATTCCATTAGCCAAACTCTGGTCCAACGCGCAAAATTGCTTGGCCATTCCTCGTCTAGCAAGTTTAGATCTCTACAGTAAAATTACTTTTCTAGGGAAGACATTAAGGCAACCTGAAGAGATGTTAGAGCAGATAATTAACCAAAGCAGTGTGTGTTTTCGTAACCTACTAGCATCACATTCTCCTGAAGAAGTCTTAGAAATTGTCCTCCTTTTCTCTATTGTTGCCTGGGAAATATTAATTGTGCTAGCAAACTTCTTTCAATATTGAATGACTGGGGCATTTATGTCATTTCGTGACTATATATTTCTTTTGTAAGATGATAACAAATGATAACTGAATGTGTCGAAAGATATAATTACTGATCTTTCAATCTAAGGAGAATGCGCTTTTACACAGACAAAAAAGTAATCATTTCCGATTTACATTTCTATCTTCGGAAAATATCAAATGTTGTATTCTTTCTGTGCCTCTGGACTATTTAAAAACAGTAACAGTGTGCTCGTCGTCAACTAACAAACCATTTACACGTTACTCTCAAACAGTTTTTAACAAAAACGTTTTCTAGCCATAAGAAATGAGGTAGTGTTTAACGCGTACTTCACTTTTGAAACGAAATCATTGCAGGAGAAAATTTTGTTGTCCAAAAGGAAATGCAAGTTTCTGGAGGATTGCAATACCCTTTACGAGTATTGTGTGCCCTTTTATTTTGATCATCTGTTACCAAGGTGATAGATACGTTTCACTGTAACGGCTTAGAGAAACACTGCGGTGCCTGAAAAAACTGACATTCATACGTTGGTCGTTGTTTTCACCTGTAATTCTATTAGCATCTACAATGGTAAAGTTGAAAATAGCTTTTAATAGCGGATTTAAAGGTAAAAGTAAAGACGCGTTTCGTGCACTATTATTAATTTGGAACGTGCAAAAAGGATACAACGGTAAACCATATCAGGGTTGATACATTTCTTCTAGAATGTATGTTTTAGTTAAACCCATGTCTCGACAAATATTGTGAGTGCGTATCTCGCCATTAAGCGCATTTCAAAGAAGGTGGTTCATTATTACCATCAAATTAGGTTATTGTACTTTACGTAATGCTCTAAAAAAACCTGTGTCGTTAACTATAACTGCAGTCTATGGCGAATATATTACGCCGCATGTGTAACCGAATGCCTTTCGAAGCAAGCCTGTAGACGAGTTTAAATATGCATTTTCAATTCAAAAGTACTTCAAAACAATTGCAATGAGTTCTTCTACGCTGCAATTATTTATACTTTACAAAAGCAGAGGCACTGGGGTTCTTTGGACGCTCATACGTAATATCAACGTAAATGAACAATAATTGTAGACCGTTTAGATAATGTGGTAAAATGGTTGTCACTGCTTCTATACTACTGATGAGTGGATATTTTTCTACATACTTGAAATCCTCTCTTACATCTGCTTTGACCTCTATAGCGAGGATTGGCATTACAAGTTACAGATTTATCACATAATTAGAGATGTCGAACCAACCAGAGGAAATCTAAAACAAAACCCTCTGACCACTTTTCAATTCGGCTAAAGAATGTTCTTCAAAGAAATAGAGGATAGATAAAAGCCACTACTTAGCAATCTGTTGGTGAAAGTAATTTTGAAGTTTTGCAAACTCAACATTACAGTGAAAAAGAGATGCAGTAAACAGAATTGGTACTGTGCCGCTAGGTACGAAATAGAGGATATCTCATTACAGGTGGTAGTGCAAAAGAAAAGATTAATTGTCAGAAATCGTAACCGCACTGCATTCAAAATTTATAGAGGCTGAACTTTTTACTACTTGTGTTCAATGGTTGTACTCCTTGCGATAATAGGAATCTACTATTGGTGTCCAGCGTATTCCCTCCAGAGCTGCGATAATTCCTCGTGGACGAAGAGAAGCTTTGCAAAACAAAACAAAGTACCTATTCATAGTTAAATCTCTGTGATAACCACATTGCTGATGCTATTTTATAGGGTAAAGCAAGTTATCGATAGGATTGTCTCTGCAACAAAATCTTTATACTTTATTTTTGTTAAGTTCTTGTCTAATATCGTAAAAAATACTGCCCAGGGCAAATGCTTTATCTGCAACTGCGATCCATTGAAATATAATACGTTACAGTTTAATTCATACATTTTCAGAGGTTGCAAGAACAGAATAAAAAAATTCTCGCAATCAAATATTATTCATTGCTTATCCTTTGATCAGCGACTACTTTTAGTGGAAGGTTATTGGAAATATTGAAGCTTTCTAATAATTAAAGAAATAAGTTATTTTTAAAGTGCTGTGGGGGCTGTGCTCCGAATCTTATATAATGTTGATAAAGACGTTCTTAGGAAATTTACTGCTTTTTATGTAAAGTGAATTCCACCAACATTTAAATGCATTCTATTTTAATGGTCTTTTTTGCATACCTCTGTGTATAAACCACACAGAGCTGCTATAAATTTATTTTTGGGCCACGGATACTAGTGTACGAACTATAGGCATTTACGTATAGAAAGTGTATAGCAGGGTGTCCCTGCAAAGACTTACCAAGGCTTGCTGTGATGTTGTTGAATATTTCAACGCACTCATGCCTCTATAATATGTTATGTCAAAATATCACCGCTACCTCATTTTGTTTGAAGCATATCAAATCTATCTGAATAGTTAGTCTTTCAAATAGTTGGAACGTGTCTGTCATCGTTTATATATTGTTAAATACACTGAGACCAAACACGCTGATATTTAAAATGGAATAAAGCCAAAGAGAAAATAGAGTCATCACTTGATAAACTGACCAAACAACAAAAAATTTATTTATTGAAGTAAATACTGAGAATTAAAAATAAAGAAACCTTCCAAGAGACATCTTTTAGTAAGCGCAATCTATCTTTACGCACTATTTTTTGAAATTGATCACTCTAAACCTGTCAACTCAAAAATTGCAAGGTAGACTGCTAGAGAGGCTCCTAAACAATTGAAGGTTATAGATTTGTAATAGTTACTTTGTTTAGGCAAGAGGGATTATGTAATCTTTGTTGTACCTTTCCGTAAATTCCAAAGACTTGAATAAAACTTCATATGTCATTTTCTATTCTTACATGTTCAAATTTTATTAGACAACGGCTGTTAAAAAGAAATTGCTTTTCATTGCTTACTGGTTGTTTATTATTGAGCCTTTAATTGCTGCTTCGTTATGTCAGCAGCTGGTGGGAAAAGGATAATAAATTATTAATATCGTCGCGTGTTTTCGTTAAAACAGAAGATGAGTTGATAAAATTTGACAAGTCTGTACTTTATCTCGAACAGACAAGTATACTACAAAATTATTTCAGAGTATTTAACCCTTCTAGTCTAGGATAGTACTTGTAAAGAAGGTTACTTACTAAAGTCAACAGTACTTTTGAGGATACATTGGCACAATCCTATTTACGGTGGATGATATTATTTTGGTTTACCTTGAATTGGACTGTGGTTAAACAACCTGCAAAGATGTCAAATGGCTTACAAGGATAGCAATAAAAACAATGATATTTGAAGAGGAAAAGCTTATCTTAAACGAGAATTACTTGTGATATGCATCTGCAATGGCGAAATTGACAAGATGCCTAACTTTTTATTTGTTTAGTTTATTTGCTTTCTCTTCGTTTGTATTTCTATTCCTAGAGGTCATCGATTCAGAATCATATTTAGTTCCCTCTATAACAAAGCCTAAAAGAAAATGCAGACACCAGAGCCCTACCATAGTCTTGCTTATATCACAACCAAGAAGTGGATCGAGTATACTTGGACATTTAATTGATGAGGATGCACAGACTCTGTACTTTTATGAACCGCTACAGGCTCTGGAAAGACGCCTAGGCTTACGGTTACGTCATAAATCATGGAACGACTCGGACAGAGCTCTGTTTGACAAGGAAGCTACTAATTTTGTCACTAACTTAATCTGGGGAAAATACACACTGAGGACAAGATCAATCATTGCACATTTTCTTGCAACTGGCTTAATCAAATACAGCAAAAATATGAAGAGTGGACAGCTGTGTGGGCCATGGAAACATGACAGAACAGGTACGAGGAAGTTATGTGGCACCCTCACACCAGAAATTATTGAAGAAGTTACATCTCGAAAATTTAACATTCTTTTCCTAAAGCTGTTACATGTTAGAATTCCGGGAGTAAATATCATAGATTTTATACGATTGCTCTCAAATTACCATTGCAAAATCAAAGTGATATACCTGCAACGACACCCAGTTTCATCATTTTGGTCTTTGTACGGTACAACGTGGGTGTCATCTTCCTTGGATACTACATTTACAACTTATGTCCATAGAAGATGCCAAGAAATGACGAACGACCTTCAACGCTTAGGTAAACTGGAAAAGGATAGCAAGATGTCTAAGATGATCCATGTTATGAAATACGAGGATTTGATTTCAGCTCCCACTAAAACCATTAATAAGGTTTATCAACACATTGGACTATCTGTTAAAAATCGCAAGAATCACATGACGTCTTGGATTGACGATATAGTGTATTCGCCTAAAGATTGTGGAGACTCGGTCCTAATGAGAACACAATATAAGGGGCCATATGTAACCAAGAAAATTCTGGGACCGCCGGCTTTTAATCAGACTATGCTTCAATTTATTCATCAATCATGCTCATATATATTTTCAAAGTTTCAATATACGTTGGAATCAGTGAATGCTTCCCATTGTTTATAAACTGCCATTTGTTCTGGTCTTCAAACTTGACAAACTGTTTACATAAATCGCCTTTGAGTGTTTTTAGTTTTTTTAGGTTTTTGCCTTGCAAATGGTTGGAAATTACAAGCAATAACTTATTTTGATTTACAATATTTTTGATAGTTCGTTTTGTTATTAGTTGTGCCATTTGTTGTAATAAGACGTAGGCCTTAACTCGCAATTGCCTTCATGCATGAATTTATTTAATAAATATATTGAAGAATGTGTAATGACGACATATTGCAAATATATCAAATAAACTTGTAGATAAAAACTAGGGGCATGAACATGTATGCCATAGTTAGTAAGGTGTTAAATACAATTATTGTCACAAAATTAAATGAATCGCCATGTTTCCAACAAATGCTTGGAGTTTTCCAGTCATTTGAATCTGTATCCCACATTGACCACCTGTTCGAAGGAAGTTTTGATATCTTTCAAAACTTCAGGCATTCAAGGATAGAGTTTATTAGGACAAATTTGTAAAACAGTGGCCTACCTTATAATAAACTTGGTCTTAACCCACTAAAGACCAAAAGCTAGGCATTTTTTCCCCTGGAATGAATTTTCTTTTGTTGTAGCTTTTGAACGACTATATAACTTTTTCAAATATTTCTAACCCTTTATATTGTTTGCTTGCCAATTATGATGATAATCATTTTTATCTAAGGGGCATGACCACAATATTGTTAAAAGATGAATAGGGAATGTTTTATCCGGTGTATAAGATACAAAATAAAGGGTGATATTATATTTCATCTCTTTATTTCTTGTATGGTGGTTAACTAAAAGCAGGTTTTATTACTAATTACTTCTGTCAAAGTGTTTCACAATAAAACTTTACATTTTAGGAGGTAGAAGCATAGCTTAAAAATGAATCGGTGATCAATTCTAAAATTCTCCAAACTGATGTTTTTCGAAGGCATGATTTTCTCTTATTAGAGAATAAGCTGTTACACTGAATCTCACTTACCTAATGTCAAAAGTTTGCTTTATTTTCTACGTAGATACATGTCAAAAATCAAAGCAATTTACTTACAGATATAAATCTGTATTTAGAGGTATTTACATAATGTCGTTTGGAACAAAAATACTCAACTTTATATTTCACTTTGTACATAACTTATAACAATAATTCTGAGGCCACTAGATTGCACGTTGGTTAATTTTTTTTTTACTGTTACTCTAAGGCATCAAAGTAACTTCAGACAAGTTTAGTCTGCAAGACGAAAACGTTTTAGAGTTACTAAAGAAAACTGATGCTGCCAGCCGTCCCTGTCTCTCCACTCAGCCTTAAGGGGACTGAGGCGGTTCTGGTCCTAAGAGAATAAAAATTATTTTAACCGAGCTAGGAATCTTCTACTTCCTTATGACATATCCCCTCAGTAAACGGATTTGTTCCATCTTCTGTTGTGAATAGGTCCAGTCAAGGAATAATAAATTGGGAACTGAATTTTTTCATTTTCAATGGAAGAGCTCCTTTATAACTGCTTTAGGGCTCTAGTATTTAATACAAGCATACTTTTAAAGACTTGTCACCAAGGCCTCAATTACTCAAATCGATGTACGTGGTAAAAAATTAGCTATCCCTAGTCAAGTGGCTGAAAAGGAGGAAGGACAACTTTACTTCGAGGCTTTACCAATGCATCTCTTACGCCAGCTACCTTCACATTTTACATTGCGGGTGTGCAGCACTCTCATCATCTTAGATATAATTACTTCCCCAAGATTGCCTTATGCTCATTTCACCCATTGAAGTGAAAGTAAAAGCTTGCACTACTACCTAGAATGAACTTTATCTTGATCAATCTGGAATGAGAGTCCAGTATCACTGAACTAGGGTTCCGGTTCTCGTTCAGTGTGAAGTTAAGCTTATTTTTGTCGTATACAGGTTGTTTTGTAGTGTAATGTCAGACGTTGTAGTGTAATGTCAGACGAAAATGTTGTTACTTTTATTTTGTTTTGCTAGTGAAGAGCTCACCGACATCAAACAATGAGGGGCCGCCTTTTCTATATAACAGACGTTTTGAATCTTTAATGTGTAATGTTTGATTGACTACCCAATGTTACCTATTGTTACAATTAGTAGGAGGAGCTTTGGGTTAGGCCTATTATGTAATCTTGTATACAATAAATATTCTTAGCAGTTCATGAATGACAAATCCCCGGTCATTTTTATATCGTTCGTCGGAATCTGTGGCATGCGGTTAAACGGAAACAATTAAGGTGAATTAGGGGGAGGTAAGGTTGTGACAAACAACTAGCAGGTTTAGATACTTACAACAAAATAATATGTGGAATAAATAACTAGTTGACTCCTTCATTTTTTTTAAATACGGAATTCCGTGGGGACAAATAAAGTTTGTTTATTCTAGAATCCTCATATCTGAATATTACAGTTTAGATTTGTTTATTCTTGCACAGGATTACGAGAAGGGTTTTCAACGTATAAGTTGTGTAAAATTTACCGGTGAATAAACATGACGAAGACTGGACTTGTATGAAGTATTCAATCTGCGCACGAAAAGCTTCTAACAGAGGGATATGTCGACAAGTAACCGCAAGCCTTATGACGTAGATTCGATCGGCAGTTACAAGTTGGTAAATATACGTGAAATACAAGTCACAATTCTTGGTTTCTTAATGGACTTCACAATGAACATTCTCCAAAACAAAAGTGTTTGATAGAGAGCTCTTAGCTTCATGCCTGTCTTGGTCTCTCCTGCTAATATAATTTGAAACGCAATTAAATTTATGCAGTGTATTAAAGATATTTACTAACTATGTAATTAAGGAAGGGAAAGGAAGTGACGCGAGCGTTTTACGGAGCATTTAATTTACGTATGCTCAGAGTTCGTACATTCGATTTCTTTCCTTACAAATTTACGACAATTATTCTAACTTAAACTTTCTTTCATTTTCATGTCCAATGTCTATTGATTACTAGCAATATGTCTCGATTTCAAATCCTCTATTCTCAATTATCCTCTACCACTTTCAATAGATTTTGGATAGCTTGACGAGACGGATGACAGTCCTTCCCTGGTCATATCATACAGAGATTGGTTTCAAATTGCCTTCAGCTGGATATGGATGATTGGGACTAATGTGACATCAGATCATCGAGCCCATCTGGTACAGAAAATACTGTAAAAGCGTGGGTCACATGTTTACATCAAGTTGGTTAAAAAAATGCGATTCCTCTTCGCTCTCTTACGTCCAGCAATCCATTCAATTTTTTCTATCATCGCTCTTTTGTTTATGAATAATGCAAAATTATTTAAACAAGCTTTTCACTATCAGCAATAGATGAGCCAGGCGGAAAACGTAATCTTAATATGAAAATTAGTACCCAGCATATTGGCCGCAAAAGAATCATTATGTTAACGCAATAAAATACAAAAAGATGGATATTGCAAGTGAGCGTCATACCGTGTATTGGTTTTATTCTCGATAAAGAAATGAGTTTGAAAAATAATCATCATCATTAACATAATGATAATTCTTGTTGTCATCACTATCCTCCTCCTCCACATCCTCCTCATCATCATCAACTCCATTCTCATGTCCATCGCCATACTGTTCATAATCATTATTTTCAACATCTTTATCGTATTCATTGCTGCCATGGTCTTCCTTGCTGGCGTCACAAATACCGTATTTGTCATTGACCTCAAATGTCGTCCTAATCATCATCCACGCCATCATTATCATCCTTCTCCGCATCATCAACCTCCTTCTCGCCATTGTTATTGTAATCATCAGCATTATCATCGTCATCATGAGCATGATCATGATCATCATCTTCATCACCATCTTCATCATTGTGATCATCATCATCCTTGTTATTATTACGATCATCATCATCATCATCATCATCATCATCATCTTCATCATTGTGATCATCATCATCCTTGTTATTATTATCATCATCGTCATCATCATCGTCATCGTTGTTGTCATCGCCTTTTATTATCGTCACCACAGTCGCTTTCATTTTAGCAACATGAAAGCGTTACTGCTAAGTGTAAAATAGACATATTTGTTTCTTTGCTATGTTTACCAGTTGTGTGTCGTGAGAATTACAAACAAGTATTTGAGTCACAATGCATTCGATTTTAATCGGTCTCCTTTGCTTCATAGGATCACTTTACATGCCCTGATGAATATGATGATAATCTTGCACTGTACAGAGCCATTTCGAATCACGAAAAAGACTTAGTCATTTCTCATGAAGGTCACCCAATATGGAGACAGGCAGTTTTGAACAATAAGCCATCGCTGCTGGCATTGAGGTAAGATTCCTGCCCTTTTCAGCATGCTCTTGAGCTAACCGAAGTATAAATCCTATCATTCTAGATTGATATTTAATGTTTGTCGCATGTCCTAGTCATGAAAAGTCATGAAACCAAAGAAAGCAGTAGCACCTGTATTACACCAGATGTACCATGGTGTTAATTATGTAGGAAGGGAAAGTTCTTGCTGTCCTTTAGTTATAAGAAAGTACCCATAAAATCATCCCACAGCTAAACACCCATATCCAAAAGTGGTTGTCAATTTTGGGATTTCCAAAGTGAACTTTCGCCAAACTCATAGGCTTTCTCCTCTCTGTATTAAATTGGTATTAAAACTTTTAGAAAATCACAAGTGGTATTAAGCTTAATCCCCGGAAATGGAATAATGCGGCTTTTGTGCATATTTTATTTAAATCAATACATGTTTCAGGATTGACATTGAATTTATCTCAACAAAAGCGAAGCTCGAATAGCGTTTACTGTTGCTAAACGTATAATGCAGTAATACGTCTTCTGAATTCTTGTCTGTTCAAGTCGGAAGATCATTCTTCATGGTTGATTCGGTTGTTGTCTGTTGTATTTGTTGTTGTTGTTGTTCGATTGTTGTCTGTTGTATTTGTTTTTGTAGTAGTAGTTATTGCCTGTGTTGTCTGTTGTTGTTGTTGTTGTTATTGTCTGTTGTTGTTATTGTTGTCTAATGTTACTGTGTGTTATCGTGATTGTAATGGCATTTTCCAACGATAAAGTGAACCCAACACTTTCCAAGTTTATAGGATTTTATCTAGAGGATTTCTTGACGTAAAACTCAATGACGACTACGGTAATCCTTGTACTATGTAGTAACAGTTAACGTCTTACCATTTTCAAGTAGAATACTAGATCCCATGGATGTATTTGATTGCTTTTAAGTACATTGACTTAATTTGTTTCTAATTTTTGCATGTAATTTTGGTCGCTAGTATATTATGCATATACAAATGTGGATATATCATTCCAAGACAAAAAGAGTAAATGTGTGCCTTTTTGTAGGTTTTCTGTTTCCCGAAAACCGATTAAATTTTATTTCGTCAGTTATTTTATAATCAAAACAGGAGCAAACATTTGAAGAGGACAAGGGAGTAAGCATGTGTACAAGGGTTCCTGTTGTCTTATACCTCTTTAATGAATGTAGCTAAGGCACCTTTTCTCTCTCTTACTCTGGCCATATACCCCACTCTCCCGTAAGGGAAGTCGGCTACCAATTGTGGAGGCCATTGAATTCTATAAATTTATTCAAATTTATAGTAATTTAAATAATTTTATGGTGGGGCGATAACGAGCAAGGGGCAATATTAACAGGTGGACAATTTTTGCAATTATGAACAAGAACAGATGATGAGATGTTCTTTCATTATGAAATCAAGCAGAAATTTAGTATGAATAACGTGTACCCCTCCCTCTCTTAAAACCAGCAGCTTTGGACTAGTCACTTAACCAGGTTATCCCGTTTGAGTGGTGGACGTGAAATATCAATTGTGTTTAAGTCCAATTTTGATGAAATGTCTTCATTGCAAAAGATATTTCGAGGGACAAAGCACAGAATGGAGCCCAGATTGTTCCCAGAATGCGCCAACTGGACACGAGCCGATATCATAGAAACATGGAGGACAACTAATCAAAATGGGTAATACCCAATGCTACCACCGGTAGAGATCATATCGTCTATGACAATAAAAAGTGGCACGACAATTTTACACGACAATTCTATGAATTTCGTTACTGGCCTTAGGTAAGGAATGACGTACGTTCCATCATATATCATGCAGATGTAAAAGACATACATTCTTGACGGAATTTTCATAGCCAAGGGAAATGCAGGTGTGGCCCGCTTATAATTACAGAAAGCCGCACTGCCCATCGATTTCTAATGTGCCCGACTGCGACGGGGTTTATACTGCGAATGCATGCAGCGTCAAAACCGGAGGTATTAAAATATATCAGCAGAGTTGCTACTAAAAGCGGCATCCTAAACTGCTGTGGTTCAGATTTGGTTTTGTTGAAATGTCTAGCACCCAGATCTTCTGGTAAAACACGCAATCCAAATCGTGAGTCATCATCTATTAGAAATTGAAGGAAAAGTCAATTTTCCCACTCATTCTATTGCACAATTTCAACAGAAACGCGACATGGCACTGAAGGCTGACATCCAACATCTCTTGACCGATTGTTCAAAGAAAAATAAACGGCTCACATTTCAGATGCCCGTTTATTCTTTCAAGTTTTTAAGGGCCTATTACGTCGTCATACTTATAATAAAGCTATTATTTTCCTGCTGGTGTGGTTGTTTTCCTTTGTAATAAATTATAGGCACCATGGTGGTCAGCTTTTCTTCGCTAGTACAAATCCAACATCCTGCTTTTTGTGGAGAGCTATTTCGCGTCAAATGCCATATAAATCCTCTGTTGTTGATTTTATTTGTTGTGTTTAGACGTGGTCTTATTTACCTTGTTTATCCCTACGAAGGTATGTTATGGACGAAGGAACAGATGACTACAAAATTATCATGTTGAACAAGAGGCAACTGAGTTTCAGGGTAGTTAAGGTAAGGTTCCAGATGTGTTCTACGACTGCATGGCAATGCCGTGACGTTTCAATTAACAATGTCGTCGAGTGGACGATTTCTGCACTGCTGCGACTAATGAAAAGAGTGTATAAAACAAGTACGTTTTGTGTTATCACAGTGGGGTACTTGAATTAACCTACTCAATCTACTTCACCAACTTAACTAACTTTTAGATAATGACGTTGCTGCCATTTATGCTGGATATTTTATCGGTTGGTTGAGCACAACTATGGGCTCTTAAGTAGGAAGTTATGTTATTGACCACAAAGCTGATGTATTGTACTTCTAGACTTAAATAGCAGATAAGATAATATTGGAGATAGGCAGCAGTTACAGGTAGGTATATGTGGGGCTGAGGGGAGGAGTGGGACTCATCATATTATAAACTCTAGGTAAGATATCCAGATATCATTACAAAATGGGATACTCAACTATCTGATCCCTTATCCTTTGTAACACGGGGGTAGTTATTTTGGTTTGCCTACAAAGTAAATAATCTTATTTCATCATAATCATCATCATCGTTATCATAATCGTCATCGTCATGATCATCATCGTCATCAGCGGCAGCAGCTGCAGCATTGTCATGATCATGGTCATGGTCATGATCATCGTTATCATCATCATCGTCATCATCATCATTAACGTAATCATTATCATATTCATTATTATGCGACCGCCATTTTGGTCTTACGTTTACTTTACTGTCTCCAAATTATATTCCCATGAAGTGAATGCGTTTTGTCTGCCGTGGTCAACTTTATCTCCTTGTACCTGTGACATTTTGCATTGTTCAACGACTTGATTTAAACTTATTGTCGCCAATTAGCCTTTCTCCCGGTCCTACTTGCAATTTTATTTGCTGTAAACATTGTCATTTCACAGAGTTTTTTCCCTGTTTAGGTAAACAGAGAGTGTGTACGTGGTCTGTGGGCTGGTCAGCTGCAGGAACTAATTTTTCTTCGCAACAGAAATCCAGAACGAGGTTCCATACAGAACGCCAAACAAGCACTTCGAAATATGATCAACTCTTCACTTGATCAGCCAATCGGTTACCCCATCTACGTATCACCTCTAACTACGTCCTACGCCGACACTAACGTACAATTTAGGGAAATCATTGGTGGACCTTTCAGCTCTAAAGGTATGTACGCATGCGCATAAAGTACAGTAAGAGACTTGGCAATTTTAGCGTTGTTGCTATTATTGTTGTGACTTTTTTATCACAAATCTTGGAATTAATAAGACGAAGTAAGTCCATGTCGAAGTGCCTAAACTGACGAAGCCTTGGAAGCCAGGGGTACCCTGATCCAACCTGTTTGTGAAACGGGTCTGAACCTGAAAATTCGCCACCGTGGCTTGTTAATGGAAGAGTGTGGTCGTCATGGGAGTAAACTTATCTTACCCGATTACCCTTATGATGAGTTTCTCGGATCCCTGTGCTCCTTAAAATGACGCCCTTAGTATTGCGTCATTTCTATTGAAATCGTATTAGAACTGATTGATCATAACTTACTTGATGGTTAAAATAAACGTTACTATAAGCCCGTATTGTTGTAAGCGTATATGGTGTTAACCGGCCTTCTAATATGACAGATGATCCGGTAATTAGCTTACATAGAACGTTAAAGACGGAAAAGAGGCTTTCAAATCGACTCGTGGCGTCAAACTGTTCTACTTTTTATTGCAAGACTACGAACGTTGCCTAAAGGTTAAAATCTCTGACTGTCGAATATTCTGTATTGTCGATTATAAACAAAATAAAAATGCTTCTGTCTTGTCGTAGTACCAATACCGTATTTCCTCTTATTAGTGCGGGCCTCAAATTAGCGCCTCACCTCTAATAAGCGCCGCACCTAAAAAGTGGTGCTGATTAGAAAAAGGGAAAAACCATACAGAAGGGTAATAACACTATAAAATACGTTTTTGAAGCTTCTGAATTATTTTTTATCTTTCATAAACCAGACAAATTTCATAAGTTTTGCGAACTCAGGCTAATAATTATTTTTAATTTTTTCTAAGTGCCGCCTTCTTATTAGCGCCACCTCGCCGCACATTGTTGGTGAATTTTTAATAAGCGACCGGGGCGCTAAGAAGAGGAAATATGGTATGCGAAGATTGCACCGCCTGTCTTCCTTCTAGTACACGCACGTATACACATATAAAACATATTCCGATCGAAAGCTTTGCAATTCAGAGACTTCGACATTTTTCTTGGCAAAGGTACCCACAATAGGCCATCAATGCAATGTTTAGCCAGCGCATTGGAAAGCTACCTTAAAAGATCTTGAAGAGCGTTATTATTTCATGAACATACCTAGAAGAAAGCATCGAGTGGCATATATACTAGACAGTAGAATATTCAATCGAGATGTAGACTACCCTAGACTTGACTACACCAATTAAACTACACTACACTATACAACACTGTACTACACTACACTAAACTATACTACAAAACACTGTACTACACTACACTAAACTACACTACACAACACTGTACTACACTACACTAAACTACACTACACATCACTGTACTACACTAAACTAAACTACACTACACAACACTGTACTACACTACACTAAACTACACTACACATCACTGTACTG
>JAAAKM020000498.1:25762164-25776128 GCA_010016025.2 Alatinidae sp. Z8VKAUB7J3
GCAAAGGTTGGGGGGGCGGCGGCGGGGGGGGGTAGATGGGGGGGGGGGGGGGGGGGGGGGGGGGGGGGGGGGGGTAATAAGGGAGACAATACCTCGAGTAAAGTTATATTTAAATAATGTTATGTGATGAAAACTGTCGTAAAATATGGTTTAAACGCATCTGAACGAATTAAGTATGTTAACAACACCTGCTACTAATTTCTGATATATTTGGAAGCTGTGTCACTGTTACATAGACATATAAGCAGGTAGAGAGA
Organism: Alatinidae sp. Z8VKAUB7J3; assembly: GCA_010016025.2. Taxonomy (NCBI): domain Eukaryota; kingdom Metazoa; phylum Cnidaria; class Cubozoa; order Carybdeida; family Alatinidae; species Alatinidae sp. Z8VKAUB7J3. Next base: position 25,762,422 of record JAAAKM020000498.1, read on the forward strand.
TAGAAAGAAAGAAAAGTAGGTAGGCAGGTAGGCAGGTAGCTAGCTAAGTGGAGAAATATTAAGACAGAGTGACAGGTGGACACATAGACAATAATTAAAAAAGAGACAAAAATAATTGATAAGAAAGAGATGTTATAATTAAAATCCGGAGGATCAATAGTTAAAGATAAAGAAAAGCATGAATCAATGATAAAAAGGGGCAATTATTGTTAATAAAAGACTGGGTACAATGATTCCTATATTCTTGTGAATTCTCTAATCAGTTTATGAAGCAATTTGAAGAAGTCATGCAAATACGTCAGGGCCGGATCCAGGGACCGAAATCGGCTTAGACCTCCTAATTTTCCAAAATAATATTCTTTTTGACATGTCAAATTTCTTAACCATACTTTATAAGAAAGTGACATAGGATGAAAGTGACTTGTAACAGAATGAATCAAAGGAAAAGGGAAAGGTTGACCCGTTTTGCCCTATACTAGAGTACACCTCTGATGGGGCGTCGCATCTTGAGAGCTTTCGTTCTTGGTTTCGCCACCACTTCCTATTAAATTCTTAACGGGATACTGTAACTAATACAGTTTTGTAACCGATATTGAGGTTTAAAATAGTAACCACCCTTAGCAAGTGAAGTCCAATACGGAGTTGCTTATAAAAAGATTGTTCTTGATGAAAATCCGGCAAGCGTATTTTCGGCGCAAGGCTTTCTAGGCAAAAAACAGTGGTAGGACCGGTGAGCGTAAGATACACTCATGAAGTCAAACATCCAAAAGTTGTTGTTCCACTTTTGATCTTGAGAAAGATATCATATGAACTTGAGGAACAAAATCAGTACCATTAGACGAGACGATCGTAATCAGTAGATAAACGTGGCTAGTGAAGCTGTGAGACATCATAAAAGCGATGCAGTAATTGTCACAGTTGTTGACCAGCTTGTAGGCGTAATTGAATGATATCCTTCAGTTACTCCTGCGTGAAGTAACAGTGCTTCTTACAAAAACTCAAAACATATGAATTTACAGTGGTAGATGTGTGGACGAGCATGGGTCATCGTGACCAAGCTTTTATCTCCACAAACCAATCGTTGTGAAATATTGTGTAAAATCCTGAAACCCGTTGAGCACGTTTGAAAAAAAAGTTTTGTAATTTCCAATTTGGCCAGAGTCGACCCACAGTTCACGCGAAAACAAATAGTTTTCCTCTTATTCATAGCCTGAGAGTTTTGAGACATACCCGGTAGAGATCTGTATATACATGTTGAAGCCCAAAAAAGGGAGAGGGCGGAGATTTTTGTTTCAGATGATCCCAGGCTCAATTGGTTTGGTTGAAAGGATAAGATAAGGCCTCCTTGATAGTAGATAGGATCGACAGGAGACACGTTTCTTGTCAAAATACCTTCAATGCTTCAAAGTATGGGCTCGATTACTCGAAGGGCCATCAGGGATGTCAGGACGGGCATCCGGTCTTTGGGTGCCCTAAACTCACACAAAAGTCCCATGTACGTGGGCACCGACCTATCCCCTGAAGGCGTAAAACAGAATTAAATCTGATCTGCAGTGATTCTAACAAAGTCAGGGAATTTATTAGTGAATACATGTGATGCTAAAAGATGCTGAAAAATCGCAAAAGTGGGTGGTAAAATATTTATAACCCCCTACACGTTTTTATACTTAACGTCTGAATTCCAACTACAGTGTATCGCATGATGTTGCCAGGGGTGCCCTGATATCCAATCTTGTTTAGTGAAGGGTTTGGTTTTTGCCTTCCTTCAAAACTGTTCGGATTTTTTGTTTCGTATTATATTAATAGGTGTAGATTTATCATTCACACAGTGAGCAAATGGAGCCTCTTAATTGTCGTGGACATATGGTCACTACATTCGGTTTCTTCGTGAACGGGACAAAAACATTCATGGACATACTTATAGCTAACGATATTTGGGCCCAGTGTTATATATCGCAATAACTATATACCAGATTTGAAGTTCATTAGACTAAGGATACGCCGCACTGAGGGTACATCGAACAAAAAGTACACCAAACTGAAAGACATGTAAAACAAAAAGTATGTCATGCCTTGGGTTTGAAAGAACCAAAAATGTGTCAGACCATTTGTATGTCATACGAAAGATTTGTACAATCAAATGTATGCCAGACCAAAGATTTGTTTTAATAAAGTTATATCAGACTAGACGTATTCCGGGCCACTTTTAGCCGTATCGGACTGAATGTATATGGCACAAAATATTCACCCGGCCATAATTATGTCAGACGAAAGGTACATTTGATCAAATATTTGTCAAAAAAGATAAGGCCTGAGGTATCTACGCCAGACGACAGAAATATCAGACCAAAAGTATGGGAGACAGTGGATCAGACCCAAGTGCTGTCATGTTTCGTTCAGTAAGAATCGTCATTTAAGTAAGAAAAAGGCTTGTATCAGCGTAAATATACTATGAATTTGTATAACGAAGAACACTCCTGCTGAGAACACTGCCTTTGGACAGTATGTTGACATTATTATCAAACATAAAGAGAGGAGAAGGAAGTTCGCCATTCTGCTCATAAAACCTTATGTACCCCCTTTCAAGTTGCCCTTTATTCACAAAATAAGAAATCCATAGTACACAAAAGACCTGTTTACATTTTGATTAAGGGAACAATATGGTCAAACCACTAAGTCAGCGACGCCAGTGGCTCAGTTAGAACTGGGCTGGATTGTATAGAAAACATTTGGAAATGCATTATCTAAAACATCGTGTTTTTAGTAACCTTTGTAGGCTCGCTAAACGAGTGTACGATTACAGATACTGTTATAAAAACAGTACAGGTTCATTTATAAGCTGATATAATAGTTGAAATGTACATGAAACTATTTGGGGTCACGTTGTTGCTGGAGGTTAGAACGATATCACTGAGGTGTGCATTTTAGTTAGCGAAGTTGCACGTTGTGTTGTGAAAACAAATGATGGCTGTGACTTTAGGCTTATATTTTGATCTACATGATGGACGTAGCACAAAACAACAAACCGTATCACAAACATAGCTTAATAATATTGCTACAAACATATCACATATGTTAAAAAGGTTATGTTTTAGATGGGCAACAAATAACAGCTTGTATGAACGATAAGCTATTGAACAACACATAATTTGAGGACGAGATTCACTTTACCAATGTATGTACATTAAGTTCTTAATATGCCTACCTCTATGCTGAATATTTTAAACGATTTATGGAGAATAACAAAATACCGAATTCTGTTTTTTGTGTTGAAGCTGAAAAGATGCTGTGTTGAGTCTCAAAAGCGTTTACAAATATGGCTTTTGTCGTTTATATAGCCATTATCATCTTCTAGTGATATTCAGTATATGCCCCAAAAGTATTAACTTCTATTTATTTGACTTGGAATGTAGCTAGGAACACTGTGAAGATTAGCATTCACCAAGGCCGTCTTAAGCTTCAAGAATAATTGGGACTTATGCAAGGATACACTGCCATTATTTTTTGACCAATCTGCCTTCTTCAGAATAGATTATCTGTTTTTCTCTTTGGACGGGGGGTCAAGGTCTTGAACAAAAAATGTACGTTGGAATACGTTAATGGAGGATTCAATTTGGTTATTGCCAATTTAAATGACATACTCGCGTTCCTTGTTTGAACTAGTCAGTAAAGTAAAGCAAGGGTAGAAGCAGAAATTTCCCGCTGCCAAACACGTCCTCGTCTCATGAATGATTTAACGTCAATAGCGCTCTGTTGTTTATTGTCTTACACGGTTAAATTCTGGTTTGATCCGTTGAGACCCCCATGGAACATCTATGCATGAATAGATCGATCGAAGCTTAAAGAAACTGAGAACAGCAAGGGAGAAAGTTGGTCTATTGTTATCCTTGTTGAATGAGAGACTCGTAGTTGGACCAGGAGAGTGAGCTCTTAATTTTCCTGATCATCACAGCTGTTGATACTTAGAACTCGAATCTCCTAAAGAAATCACTTCAACTAGGATTGCTTACATAGAGAAAGGTTTTAAAGAGATTGGTACCGTGTTCGTCTTAAATTTGGAGCGCGTAAACATTTAGTAAAGGGGTTTTAAAATGAACACTGCCGTCAAAGATTTAGTAAGAAAGCACAGCGATAGTGTCAGGAGACCGTAAAAACAGCTGTTTGATGGTTTTGTTATCGGACTATGACTTCGTAGGTTCAATTTCCGACTTTTTTGTTTCAGGTTGCCTTACCATCGCGTTCATAGTGGTAATATAGAATCGGACAGAGATCTTATATTAAGTATTGACATTTGGAGCTACCTGCCAGTTGTTGACGCTTCGGAATAGCTGATATGGATTTGACAATTTTTTTTCTGTTTCTGGGTATATGTAGCATGCAGCTGTCGGCTGCCATCCTACAGAATGGAGATATTACCGTAGGTGCTATCTTGTCTGTACATCGCCCTGCTCCCGATGGCCAGAAATGTGGACCAATCAACTACCGGGGATTGGCAGTGGCTGAAGCTATTCGACTGGCTGTGAACCAAATTAACAAGTATACTAGCATTTTGGGCAAAGATAACAACAAGAAAACTCTTGGTTATCACATAAATGACAGTTGTGGAACAGTTAGTAAAGGTAAAGACATTGCCTATGTATTCAACACTAACAAGAGGTCTGCATCATCCAGCTCTTCGAATTCGACCAAGGAAGCAATTTCAATCGTTGTTAGTGCCTTCGGAAAGGACTATTTGCCAGTTTTAAAGCTATTGTCGTTTGAGAAGATACCACAAATCAGTTATTCTAGTGACAATTTAAAATTGAACAGGGACAAGAGCATCAAGAGCGAGGACATAAAGCTACTCTTATCGGCGTATCCCGAGGATGTTACTAAAATGCGTGTTGTTGCAGATTTAATCGCGAAACTTAAATTTCAGTATGTCTACATTGTTTCTACGGACGATAAGCGTGGCGAGGATGGGAAGGTGTTGTTGAAGGCTGAGCTAAAGGAAATGAAAATCTGTCATTCGAAGGACCTTACTGTAACTGATGCGAAATCAGCGAAACAGGTCGTACAAGAGATTGCAAGGAACAAGTTAATATCTGTAGTTGTTTTGGATTGTAGTTTAGACAAAGCTTTGCTAGTATTCAAAGAAGTTAAAGCACATAACCTCACCCATCTTGTATTTCTCAATACGTATTCTTGGAAGCTAGATGAGCTAGATATTTTGAAACCTTATGCTGCTAACGTTGAGGGTATGATTTTTGTTGGAGATGCGAATATACATGCACGGGGCTATCACCAGCATATGGAAAAAATTAAGGAGCCTTTTAAAGATTCAAAGTGGCTACAGGAAGCATTTTTAGCAGAAGGGGGGCCAAAAGCTTGTCTTTCTGATAAAGAGTCTGAGCGTAAAAAGGCTAAATGTAAGGAGGCAAGGGACAAGGTTATTATGGCTATGAGAATGGAGAGCCAGTCTGCTGCAGTTGCCATAGATGCTGTATATGCAACAGCACACGGTATAGAAAAGCGCAGTTCTGCCGGAAAGGTAAAGGAAGGATTGTATGACTACGTTAGAGATACTGAGTTTCTCTCGACTTTGACTGGGAACAGTATAGCCTTTAATCAAGAGGGAGTTGCTCGATCAAACTCGTTTGTTTTGTACAATGTACAAGGGAATACTAGTCAATCGTTAGAATTTGTTAGAGCTGGTACATGGAGATTGCAGGATAGACCTCCACTGCAGCCAAATGCAAATGTATTAAAATGGAAAAGCGGTGCCACTGTGATTCCACGATCTCGATGTAGTGAAGACTGCGCGAGAGGGACTGTTAAGGTAACACCGGTTTCAGCATGCTGTTGGAAATGTGAACGCTGCCCTAACAAAACCATTAGTAACAGAACCAACGCTGCTTCATGCATCAAATGCCGAAGTGGCTACACACCTAATCCGTCCCAATCAAAGTGTTTTAAGTACGAAGCTGTTTACTTCCATTGGTATGAGCCTTCTGGAGAATGCATGATCTTTTTCATTACTGCAGGACTATGTGTTACTTTATTCACACTAGGAATTTTCAGTCAGAACAGCGAATCGGATGTTGTTAAATCGTCTGGATTTAAGCTGATGTTCTTTATGCTGTTGGGTGTAGGCCTTACCTTTGTGACTCCAGTACCGCTATTTGTTAGACCTTCCACCACCATTTGTTCCGCATACGTAGTGATATTCAACTTTTCACTGACAATACCCTTAGCTGTTCTGGTTACCAAGACTGCCGCATTTACTAGCTTCTTCTTAGACGAAGATGGGGAGGTCAAACGGGGCATTCTTACTTCACGCCCTAAGGTAGTACTTATATTGATCATCTTGGCCCTGCAGGGCGCCATCTTGGCTGCTGGATTAGTGCTTATGCCTTCCAAGGTAAATGTTATTGACACTGAGCATTGGGATGTGAAGTATTTGGAGTGTGACTCACACCGAAATTACATCTTTTGGGCAGGATTTGGATATAATGTCATTCTTAGCATTGTAATTAACTTTTTATCATGCTCAGCTACCAATATGGAAGACAATTTTGGAGAATTGAAGTGGGTCTGTTTAACCACTTGTGTTTATTACCTGGTAGCACTGCTCTACGTCGCCGTCTTGTTTGCAGTTGCAGGAAAGCACATGGTGGAAGGCGCTGGCGTAATGATTATCCTCTTCGGATTTACATTCCTGTCCGCTTACTTTTTCCCAAAGTTGTATTACATCTTATTCCGTTCGGATAAAACAAAGACCGGAATCGAAGCAAGCCCATTAATGCATGAGGACGAAGAACCCCATGTACATACTCATTCTTCATCTGCTACGCCATTTCAACACCGAGGAATATTATCAATGAAAATCAAGGACGACAGTGAGGAGGAGACGAAAGCTTAGAGCTAGTTACTCGATGAAATTCGGTTAGCTTTTCCTGAAAACGATTACAATGATAAGTATGTTAAAAAAGGAAAACTTGACCTGGGTCTTGAATGACTTTTTACAGTTTCGGGTCGCTTGGATATCACATACACCACTTAAAAGCACCATTTAAAGCAATCCAAGGAAAGTACGTCAGAAATGGATAGTAGTAACTTCAAATGTTGTTGATATTTGCCTTTGTACATTTTGTGAACAGCAAATGCATATTTTTCAATAGAGTGAATCGTTGCAGACGTGCCACACCTAGAAAGAATTTTGGAAATCACGTACATAGTATATTAGTATGCCTCATTACAAGATAGCTACATTATCACAATGGATGAATGGAAACGAGACATTGAATTTAAAGAGAGGCTAGTTTTTGTTAGAACTTTTATACATGTTGTGGCCTACCAGGCCCCAGACTCTCAATTTCTTTATTTACTATGTAACCAAACCTGGTTTACTTCAAGGAACAATCCATCCCATCTCATATATGAGCCTCGCTGTCTTCAAATCTATTCAAGATTTATATTTTTGTACGTTTTACACAAGAAGAATTTTGAAGTAAGCTGTATACCCGCCATTTTTAGTGTGTGGTTTTGGTTTGGTGTTTGCATTTCTGCTGTAGCAATATGGGAGGAATACCATTTCCACCAGCAGAAATAGGCTTGTTTTATCTGCAATATTTTCGTGAAGTGTATTTTTATCGCAAACTGTTTAAGTGATGACACCAACAGTAGTGTGCCTCTTTTGTTTCATATTATTGTAGAGTTATTGATCGATTTCCTTTCGCGCCAACTTGACTAGTGTTCCCCTGTGTCCGTATTACTATATTTTCTGAACCGCGATTCGATGGTATGCTCTCCTCTTGTTGTCCAGGAAGTTATTTGAAGGTGTTAGTTTACTAGGCCTTGTAGATGGGGAAATATGGCAAATATGTGAGTACCTGAGCTGTAATATTTAAACCCTTTGGCAACAATTCGCTGCTTTTTCTTGTAAGATACAATGTTTAAGGGCTGTTTAACCCCGAAAAGCCGGCATGTAGGTACGAAGTACATTATTTTGATAGTGGGAATATCGTGTAAGGTCGCACATAATATCTGCTTGCATATTTATATGTCTATGGAATCATCATGGAACACCATTGCCAATTGGCTGAGACGTCGGAGTCAAGACCTAAAGATTGTAGGTTCTAGTCCCTAATCCAATTGACGGATTCACTATTCGGGGTTTTGGGTTCCATTCCTTACTGTCACAGCTACGTTATTATGTAAGGAAAGACACTGTTGTTTCCCCGATAATAACCACGGACGGCATTTGCTGATATGTAGTCGTCAATCGTAAATCTTCCGGGTAATTAAAGAGGAAATTCAGGTGAAATACACCCATATCCCATCTATACGGTGATACCATTAGAATGAGCTTTCTTTATTTTATATGTAAAATACCTAAATAGAAGGTGGCTTACAGAGACAGTCATTATGTCAATTATTCGACATTTATTCGCCGATCGCAATATAGGTCTTACAGGAAAAAATGCCGTTTTAGTGGAATGAATTTTATTTTACAGGAAATCTTTTCTTGAGTTTTAAACTTTTGCCGCCTTAAAGTTTCTTTTCTGGTTAAGGACTATATATTTATGAGGTCAACAATATTTGTAGGTCTCCAGACGCCCACAATCCCCCGCACTTCCTGCAGTATAGAGAATGATGCTTTGTGCCGTTTGAAAACGTAAAAACAGTGCTACCCCTCTCTCCTGTCGACGTCATGATTATGTATCTCTCCTTTTCGCTTCGTTGTTCCATGTAGACTCCGTGTAACCATTGGTTATCTTCGCGAATTTAAAGGTGTGCATTAAAATTGTGTGTTCACACGTGAATCTGCTACTTTCAATAAGTGTTTTATTTTATATGAAAGAGAGTGCAATTGTCACAGTTTCATTCCGTTGTTGCTGCCCATGGCCTTACTTCTGCAAACGTTGAACAACCAGCGTTGTAAGTGAGCGATCATTTCTCACTTTCTCGGAAAAGGCACGGAGAGGGAGAAAGTCTTTTTCGGCCTCGTTTTGAATACCAGCAAGATTGTCCTTTTTATTATTTAAGTGCCGCACCGTGAGTTTATCTATGGTTAATGCGTTGAACTGTAACGCGAATCAAATCATATCATGTTCGCTTGATATTTGCATGGTACCATACGAGCAACCATTTATTATTATTATGATTACTATTAAACTTTCTTAAGTCTCTTTATTTTCCTTAGTACGTAACAGAGTCATTTTCCGAGACCTTATTATTATTATTATTATTATTATTAGTATTAGTATTAGTATTATTATATTATTGTATAATGAAGATTAGCAATAAGGGCATATAGTTTAAAATAGAATTATTATTATTATTATTATTATTATTATTTTTATAATTATTTTTATTGTTATTAGAATTATTCTTTTTGCCTGTTAGAATGCAAAAGCTAGTACTATGTTGAACAGATATGCCTCAAGGCATAAGCCAGGAAGAAATTATGTAATCATCAATCCATGGTCAAACTGTTAAAGATAATCTTTGCTTTTCTCAGCAACACAGATTGACGTAAAATATTCATTTTACGTTTTACTTGAAACTGTTGCCAATATTGGCAAGTAGGTATCTCTTCCAAAGCCCAAGGTATGTTAGAAATTGTTCTTATATCGTCTTTCCACATTCGTCTTATTATTCAAGCGTAAGGATAGATTAATTATTCAGTGTTTCAATTCTATTTTCATCTAAATAGTGGTTGTCAGTACATGTGACAACCTTCTAAACATTTGTTTCGATTCTCTTCCATAACAATAATGCCCCGTTTATTGTGCTCTATGTACCCAGCAAATTGTATCAATAAGTTTCATAATATCTTTACTTCCACAGTTTCCTTTCCTTATTCATACGAATGCAGATATCACCTATCAAATTTTTTGTTATTGTTATTTTAATCATTATCACTATTATTATTATTATTATTATTATTATTATTTTTTTATTATTCCTATTATTATTATTATTATTATTATTATTAGTAGTAGTAGTAGTAGTAGTAGTAGTAGTATCAGTTTTTTATCAAGATTTCCAATAAAGGCATTGGGTTTTAAAAATAATTATTATCATTATTATTTTTTACAAAAAGTATATTATTTCGGTAAATTATAAACAATAGCCAGTACCACGTTTTCTTCATTGATGCATAATAGATCCAAATGACCACTAATGCTTCTTCCGTTTCCACGTGAGAGCTCTTCCAATACATGAACTTTCCGTTTCCAATAGAGCCTCTACTGAATACTTTCTTCCGTGAAACGTTTCTTCGTGGATCAAGCTTCTTTGCGTTTTCCAATTGGTGCCTTGATAGCTGACTAACCCGTGCCCTCTGCATACATTAGAAAATCATATCCGAAAATTAACGAGGATGGAAATCATAGTAAAGTGGGACCAGGAACCTTGTAGTTTTAAGCAGACATTTGCTGAGCGACTGACGCCAGCGACGTCAACTAAACGGAGGATGGGTTGCATTGGGAAAGGACCCTGCCAACAGCCTTTTTGATGAACTGTTTTGTTTTGTTATTATTTACACTATCAATTTACGTACGTAAAAGTCTTGTCCTGTTTTATAAATAGGTGGTCCAAAATCTAGTAAACAATTTTAGAACCAAAACACCAAAATATGTTGTCGAGTAATAATCTCTGTTTGTGCATTTTTGAGATAGAGAAAACTATTGAGCGTGTATTGACACATGTAAATTGCATAAAATAACCAAAAACTTTGGTATAAATTCATATTTGAGGTAAGATTGACTTTCTGCTATTGATGACTCTTGTCCAACAGGCCACGTGTTGTTGACCATTATCGGAGCGTAATTAAACCGCAGTGTTGGTATTACGTCAAAGCAAAAGCAACGTTGGTTGGGTCTGGGTTTCATATCTCTGTACAAAGGGCTGGCCACGTGTAGCAACCAAGCCTATATAGCATATGTGGACCGCACAATGTTTAAAATGGCCGTTCAAGGAATCAAATTTCTAAATTTACGTAAACCGCTACGCCGCCTTTATTATAAAAGTGAACTGGTTTTTGATAAGGTAAGAAAACTAAAGATTTCAAATACCGCAGAAATTTGGGTATAATAAAGACAAAGATACATGTCGTCGTACGCTAGTCTTATTGCTGAAATTTGGGATCGTAGAAAGATTGGTATGTACCTATCTATGTCGCTATTGTCATCCTTGCAATGAAACACCGATGTTTAAAGCACTGCAAGAAATCTGTACCTACAGACTTTTTCTCATCGACTTCTCTTCGCTGTTGGAATGCGGTCTTCTTTCTAAGCCTTAAAGTCTTGCTTCTCACTAATGACTAACCACGAGAAATTACTCTCATGCATACGGAAAAGGCACTATCGTCAAAAAACATTCAAACCGAAGTTTAATTAATAATTTAAGCATTTTAGTTGTTGAATAAAAAGTTGAGAGCTTGGTGGCTGCTGTTGGTAAACTGGAAACGCCTAAATAACCGATGGCCGAAACCTACCTTTTAAACAACAAATGATTAATATACTGGGTCAAGAAAGAACGGTGAGAACTTCCAGACGTCTGTGGTCAGGCCCCTGTTGATGTTTTCAAATCTTTTGCAGAAAGGAGAATGGTACTGCCTTTGACAGAGGAAATATTTGTACTAATCTTTGACGTAACTTAACAAAGACAGTACTTCGTAATCTTTAGTTCCGCAGCAAATTGGTTCGACGATAGAATCGAACGCTTACTTGTTTTTGACGTCAAGCGATAACCATAATGCACGCTAGCGCGATTTAAATTTGCGCACAGGCGATTCGAGATATTTCTGTTACCTTGCATTGCAGGATGCTACGAAAGGATACGATTACCTTATTGAGCCAAAAATTATTGTAGATATAGAAAAATTAGAAGAAAACAACATATATTGATGTGAAGAATGTGGTTATATCATTTACTCTGATTTCAAGACTGTTTATAGTGAAGGTATATTGGCCAACACCCTTCCAAAGTCGCATAAAGGGCTAAAGCTGTCCCCTAGGTAAAGATTGATGAAGGCATCAAACAGTATTCATTAATCACGAAAGTTTATATTTTTATGACGTGTAAAGAAAGTAGGGAAAGGATCGATAATTTTCTATTGGAGTCTTCTTTTGAGCAATAGACTTAAGGTTGCTCAAGGAACGAGAAAGCGTGTCATAGACTAAACCTTTTCAGTACACGATCAAGGCGTATGGTTACTCATGTCACCTAAAATTGTGCTTTTTCCCCCGGAAGGATCGGCCTTTAATGATAATACATGGAATATATCAAAAGTTAGGTCATATCGGTAACCAAAGAAGTTAGAAAGTAAAAATAATATTTGTACAGGCATTAATTAAACATTTCAAAATCAAAATTTTTGAGGTAGAGACAAATTTATGGAAACTGTAACTTTAATCTATGTGTACGTTTGATTGCTCTTAGTCCTTTTCGAACTTCTGCTAACATGATACTGGTTATTTGCAGCTGACTTGAGAACATGGTCTAATTCAAGACAACATTTCTTTTGGTAATTTTCTAGGGATACTTTTGACGATTAATTCTTACTCATTTCAAGCTGCAAGTGGGTAGCGGATAAGTAAAATTTAGTATGTCACGAGATTTTAATGCAACTGGTGGGGATAAATGTACGATTTGTGAGCTACCTAGTCCAATAGATCTATCACTTTATTCTCACAATAATCATGATTCCATGCCCGATTATCTCGCAAGATTCTGAACATTGTTGTGTCACATAGTGGAAAATAGTCCGATCCGTGTTTTACGAAGATAGACAGTTACTACTTGACGTATTTTTAGAACCTGTAGTTGAAGGTTGGAGTGCTAATGTTTGGAAGTTACATTTGAGATTGCGCTCGTCTTCAATGTCTTACTCTCTCTTTATAATATATCATTTTTATACTAGTCACCTAAAGTATCAAACCCGACTGGCTAACTGCTAGTATTAGGATTGGTGACAGTTGCAACAGCCTTAACTAGGAAATTTTAGTCAACCCACTGAATAGAAACACGTTGAAAGGGCAGAAAACCTTTACGCACAATTCAACAAATTCAAAAGTGAGAGGCTGTGTGGCATTTTTTTGAATTTTAACCAAATCTCATCCTTTAGGCAAAATAGTTGAAATTAATGTTAGTCCTAAGATATGCTGGCTGAATAAAAATGTTTATTTGGGAGAGGTTAAAGATCAAATCCACGTAATCACACTGTTTATATAGGTCATGACAACGTAAGTTGACCTTTGACCAATTGTCACTTCAAATCGACTGGTAGGATAACATTATTTACCCAGAGCTTTGAGTCAGGATCTTAGTATATTGTACTGGTATTAAGTACCCAGATGCCTTGCGAATGCTCCCTGTTGCTAGAATGGGCAAGATTAAATAGTTGAGGGACACTAGAGCAAACCTAAGCGTACAGGTTAAGTCATGGATGTATCATTGACCGTGTGAATATTAAATAATTGAAAATGCCTTCGGGTTTTGGTTGAAGTCATTGTCGGTGCTGGGCAGACTGTTTCGCCGTTATTACTTTGGCCACTACCCGTACATTGTTACTTTGGTCAATACCCGTACGTTATTACTTTGGCCACTACCCTTACGGTATTACTTTGGCCACTACCCGTACATTGTTACTTTGGTCACTACCCGTACGTTATTACTTTGGCCACTACCCGTACGTTGTTACTTTGGTTACTACCCGCA
>JAAAKM020000498.1:25776228-25802464 GCA_010016025.2 Alatinidae sp. Z8VKAUB7J3
TTCCCTATCTTACAGTGATGGTAATATTCCCTCAAACAAAGCCGCTCGCCATATTGTTGTACAATATTATAGATTGTAAAACATCATTGAAAAGAGAGGATTTGTCAGTTTTGAAAAGATACAAGGAATATAGGGCCTAGAAGATACGTCACCACCAGAATCCGAACCGATGAGCCACGCACCCTGGTCGTGCGCTCCGATTTTAACTCTATTTCCCAAGCCGCCAAATTAGCTCTCAGTTCATCTTTGGTGGACATCCCTACCCAGGTCTACCTAATTTAGGTACTAGCTCTCTGCGCCTTATGACTTGCCGACGAAGCTAAGAACTGCAGTGCAGTGCAGTGCGACTCGACACTATCAACCCGAATCTTATTGAAAGTTACAAAACACCATCAGAAAGAGATAATGATTTTATTTCTATTTCTTTCGTATCTTTTAAAACTACTAATAGAATGTGTTGGAGTAAACTGGGGCCGGCTTTCCAAGACGTGTGTCAGCGGCAGTAGCTGCGTTCATCTTTAAGTGTACGTTCGTTTTTGTTTGTCTTCCCACACCTGTGAGGCTGTATACAGTCCTAACGTAGCTTTTCCCGCAAGGAACGCTCTTGCGTAACATGTTAAACAGTACTCTAGAGAACCACTAGCTCCTTAACGGTTATAGTGTTTGATTCTGTTTTCGGCTAACTCGTAACGGTGTAAGGATATTTTTAATATTCAAACGAAGTTGGACCACGGAGAGAACACTGGGTGGTGAGTTAACTCTGCAGACAAACGCTGGGCTTTTATACGTAAATGACTCAGTATTATTATTTTCTAAAAGTGCTGTAGGTTAAAGTTTTCAATTATCTGATAGCTTGAAATGTCGTCAGTATCAAGAGATAGCGGTGGAGACATGGTGGGAATAAATTAATTCCTTTGGAGATAGACAATAATATTTTATGCATAGGATGTAGGTCATGCTTAAAGTGGTCTAATGATTAACTAACATTCATTGTAACCAGTATCTGTAGAAATCAGGCCTTTTGGCATTCACTTGCATAGAACGTTGTGATAAAAATTGGTGAGTAAAAACACGTGGCGCAACCGAGGGTAACTGGGTTAATTGCCCTTCCAGTTTTAATAAAATTATTGACCCCCACCCCCCCTTCCTTCCTCTTTGTGGCCTTTCCAACAACTATAAAGTAGGTTTTTGTAGATTGTACGTTTGATATGGAGCCAGTACACTCATGTGTATAGTACTTTGCCCATTGTAATACCTTTCGTGCACCATTTACATGTTATTTGCTCTTGTATTGCTGTATAAACAAATATTTGGGTGGCTTACCCCCTCCCACCTTTAGAACTATTCCGGCGCCACATGGATCTTAAACCTATTCTTTAATTTTCTTTCCTCTTGTAATATGCAAGACTGGGGGTGGCTTCGAACTCTTTGGAACCTGACTATACAACCGCAACCCGTGCTTGCTTGCCCGACAATCTTCCGTAATAACAAGTCGTAATGTTTGACTTCAAGTACTGTTTTAACTGGAATAATAGCTTTGGTACAGCAGGGCAAGCCATTAACACAACGTTAGGAAAATTTATTTTATTTTCACGTAAAGCAACGGGGCACTTCGCTTTACCTACGCTGCATTTTTAAATTGTCAATTTGTGTCATTTGGGTCTGTTTTTAAATATATTCGATTAAAATTAGTATTATGACCCCTTAAACAAAAATAGCCCCTAAGCACCATGAAGACGGAAGCCTCAAACCCGAAAACTGAAATCAAGCCCAACCCAAACATCCAAATGTAGTTACTTTGTACAAACTTCTATTCACTGCCATTTGGGAGAGCACATTTTCGGCGCAGAAGTCCTAAGTTAGAATGATAAAAGACGTCATTGTAACTCCCTGATACTTACAGGCTACGTTTTGGAGGTTACCTACGTTCGCTAATCAGTAAATGATTCACATGCGATAAAAGACATGCGATAACTTATCGTTAGACTAGATAGGAAAATATCCTCATAAATGCTAACTTTACTTTTCTGCGTTACAAAGGTTAAAACATCTAGCCATGGTGTTAACTATGACCGCTCGTAGGGTTTTTAAACGTATTACATAAAGGGCACTTTTGCTGCTCAGAAGAGGAAATTATTTCCTCCTTAAACCTTTGCAAGTTGCGTCCTTATAAACGACAGTGAAAAAGTAAACTTCTGATACTGAAAAGCGGCGCAAAGTGAGCTTCTAGCCACGGGACAAATTCTTTGACAATTCACGCAGACTACTTTGTGCCCGTTTAGTTTACATTATGTGCACTTGAGAAGAAGTATGCCTTTTCCGACTCGTTCGAGGCGCGGGCTTGTGATTAAGAGTACAAGAGCGCGGTAATAAAAAAGGGTAGGCGTTAGGGGTACAGTGGTATGTTCTCTTACCCCTATACGTGCTGCTAACCAACGGTTTCAGTTCAGCTTCTATACCTTAACAGATGTTAAATTCCGATAAATAGAGCCGTTAATTTTCTTTTCATTACAAGGTGTGTCCCACCCTGTGACATCGGTCGTCACGCCTTATGAAAGAGTAGTCGTAGTTATCGGGCCATTTGTAGAATTTGGTGTCCTTGTTGGTTAAACTTGGGTATTTCATGAAATCATGGACGGACGCAATTAAATGATTTTAAAGAAATTTTAAAAAGATCTTAGGAGCTGAATACGTACTGTGTGCAACGTACTATATTTAAGCAAACGTCAAATCTTTCATGAACGCAGCTTCTGCTGAGTGATGCTATACACTACTAAACCGAAAGTGCTGTTTAGGCCATAACGACCTTGGTTACGTGGTAGCAACGGCATTCTTAATACATTGTTCTCTTTATGCCGCTTCAGAAACGTCAAGATTATAGAAGGCATCACGCAAGATGTCGTATAGATTTTTGATCGATCGAAGTATAGATTTTCTTGGTTGTAACTCAAAACTAGTAGATACTACTACTACTACTACTACTATGACTACTACTACTACAACTACTACTACTACTACTACTACTACTACTACTACTATGACTACTACTACTACAACTACTACTACTACTGCTGCTGCTGTTTCTGCTAATACTGGTGCCCCCCCCTATATCTCGTTTCTATACTACTCTAAATGTATTCCTATTGCCACTATTATAATAAAATGATAACTGTTTCCAAACTGCCACCGTTTCTATTGTTTCCACCTGTGAATATATGTTTTGTAATTTTTGGGGGAGGCTTCCCGAAATTTGCTACGAGAGATAAAGCATTCCTGGTTCTCACATTTGACTCAAGTCCTCTGAGGAGCATGCGTAACAATACTTGAGAGCCAACATGGATCGCCCCATTTTTAAACAACAAGTTGTGACTCGACTTTTATTTTAGTGACGATTGTTAGCACAAACCGCGTGTAGGAAGATAAGAATGACCGTGCTCATAAAGCGAACTTCGGAGGCAGGTGATTTAATGTCCTTACTTTTAAAGACGCAAAATCCGGTATTTCTTACGAAAATAAAGTAATTTGAATGTTTACATGTACTTGACGTACGCTAAACAGAAGAAGCTGAGTTTGCATTGGTTGAACCAATGTTGATTGTAGTTTATGTAGTTTGTACACTTAGTGCGAAGTGTTGATGAGTAAGGCTTTCCCACAAACCGTTTATTTCGTGTCAAGTTTATACCACCTGTCGTAGCTTATCTCAATGATTTCTTTGTACACTCACCTTCTCATGTTACTACAAAGGAGTCGACGTAAAATGCAGAGGATAACGCAAGAGACGACGTCATTCGAATTCGGTTTTACATTTATAGTGGTAACAAATACAATATTAATTTAGAGGTTTTCAGATTAAAATTGTATAAACTATTAAAATTATTAAATGCCCCCGTTATGATGAGATTGTTAGAATAGGTTTTACACTACGTAATCAGTGCGTGGATAGAGTTGAGTAGTGACGGAGTGTTTGAAGCGAATATAATGTACAATAGATATGGGAAGAAGTGAATCAATGAACAGAGTGAAAGCCTCTTGTGTTCTAATAATATTAAAATTCCCTTTCAAAGCTAATTACAACGCTTCTACAGCTTCTTTACAAAGAGGGTAGGGCTTATATATAGGAATCAATGTACTTTTACAATATACTTCAATGGCATCAGAGCAAAAGTTGAACTCATTTCACTCGGCTTCTCAGTTGCACGATTTAAGTTCGCAACCAAAATATATGCAACTACCTATCCACCTACCCCCACCCCCCACTTCAACTTTCGCAAACTTTTCGCCGCCCTGTATGTATGTTCTGGTATTTGGAAGAAAAAATTTTCTACAAGAACTTTACACTGGAATTTATCTTATGTATGTTGCACAAAAATTCTCTTCTAATGTCATTTCGGGGAGTATACCTGAGTGATGGAGAAATAAGGGCTAATGAGAAATCAGGGATCCTTCAAACTTCAGACAACCTACAGACTGCAGAAAGGGCATCTATGCTTTACTGTTTATTGATAAAAATAATGCTTATAAGATTATTCAGGCTAAAAGCTATCCCATTTTACAGAAAAGCATAAGAATATTTCTCAGTCAATCTCCCATATATGCCTCTTATTTTTAATCCGCAATCTTTAGCTTCCGCAGACCATGCCTGTATTTACACATTACTTACAAACCCATTTACGAATCATGCAATATGCGTACCTGTGTTTCACATGCATTTACAAGGGATTCAACCTCAGCAATAATTATGACATCTTTTACTAATCCTTTTTGCACCATGGCCTCGCAGCTTGAGTTCTCGTTTAACTTAATCCAAACCGTAAGGACCCCTTGATATTTATTGCGGACCCAAAGTTGCGGACCACTAAAATGGAGAACCTGCCTGTTTGTAAACACATTGTTTAGGTCGCCTAGGGTTGTAGCTTTGTTTTGTTGTTTGATTGTATTTACTTTTAGTCATTCAGTGACATAAAGAGCCAATGTACTTTGGAAAGCTGCTGTATATTTTATCATTTTTATTATTATCGCATTATTACAGAAAATCGCATAACACACCGCGAAATTTCTTTCAAAAACGTTCATACGGTATCAGATTTAGAAGAATAAGAATGTTATAACAAAATGTGAATGCTCAAAAATAGAATTTCGTAAGGATGTTAAGGCTAGGAAACTTTACAGCATTCTTATATAAGGTGGTGCTCAAAGAATTCGAGCAGTAAGGGCCTCCGCCTGAATATCATAGTTACATAATTTCCCATTTTGGAAGCTTTACTATATGTAGCATAGATTTCAAATCATTTAGGAAGACCTAAATAGATTGAAGCAATATATCATTATTTTCCATTTCCTTTTGATGTTCTCTTGTGCCAATATTGATTTCCTCGTTGCAGATACAATGCTTCTCCATAAGTGGAAAGTGTGTACAGCGACCTGGACTTCAAGACGATCGTAGGACTTTTGGTTCTAAGGTTTTTGCAGTACGGCGCCTTTTTCTCTTTTGTTTCGTTTTACATTTGTGGACCTGATAACAGCAAGGATTTATACTTCGTAAACAACTGAAATCATTTAATATATAAATTTTCAGTTACTTTTAATGATTATAACCCCGAGACTTGTTTTGTACCTTAAGGGGGTATCTTTATGACCTAATGTAAACTTTCACTACTTAGTAGTAAAATGCGCTTGATTTAGGTTGAGAAGCACAGCCTCAAAGGTTCATTTTCAATTTTTCATACCAAGATGATTTTCTTAGGATCTGGAAGGACTGAATGAAACCTGATTTTATGGTATTTCGGATACAAGTGAAGTTTCAAAGCATTCATTCTCTGTCTTAGATCATGTCACCTATAAAATCAAATCAATTTAAGCCACGACCTGAATCAAAGAAGTAGGACTCAATGGAATGATTCTACGTAAGGGATAGTTAAGAGAAACGTTCGGCAACTTGAAGGTTCTAATCAAGTGCCAGTCTTCTCTGTTGCAACTCACGGTCATTTGGCATCCCTGGTTGGAAATCAGAGGGGCTGTGACTTTCATTGCCTTCACTACAAGTCAAATTTCAATTTCAATTTAGTATTTATTTCCAAATAGTCAAACTTTTGTAGTGATCATGGATATAGGGCGCGATATAGGGTTTAATCAGCCCTATTTTTATGTCTCCATGAGTGGGAGTGAAGAGTAACCTAAAACGATATGAAAACATTTGAAAGTTTAGCCTTTCTGATTTTGTTACCCAGTTGTATTCTCCAACGTTCTGCACTTTGGAAAGGATTTCACTTTTGCGGCATGATATTCTCCAGCCTGCGTTGCACATAAAAGCAAGGGCATTTGTTTTACTCTGCAATGCAGGATAGTCGTAATTTAGTGATAATATATAGGGTTGGAATGCCCATGGTAGAAATTATAGCACAACGAGGGGTGGAACCTTGGCATTCGTTGTCACGACTCTAGCATGCCACAACTACACCACAGCCTCTCACTATCCTAGAAAAAATTTGGTATATCACTTCTCTTTTATAGTATTCAAAGCAATCGCTACCGCCCCAGACAACTGTTGATCTTTCTCTTCCCCCTTTAGTTTATGGATATTGTCTGATGCTGCCTCAGGTAGAGATATTTATCTCTAAGAATATTTTGCACCAATCAAAATATATTATAAAAGGGATCCGGCCTAACGTTATCATTCTTTGTTGCTCTACCAATTGAAATATGGTACCTGATTAACACTATTTCGATCAGACTTCTTATCCTCACTTTCCCCATCTGAGTTACCCCGTCTGACTTATTACCCTCGACCATAGCAACTAGAATTTCAATTTACACCTCTACCTATGAGCCCCTATCTTTAAGCATTCTTAAAGTCAGCCTCTCTGGGCCTTGTTAATTCTACGTAAAAGCTCCATGTGCAAGTTAAGCAAGTTCAGAAGATTGAGGTGTGAATCTCTACCCTTTTATTCATTCAGAGATTTCTTAACATACCTATCTTAACTGTAATTGTTTGAATCTCTTATTTTTCGTAGGGTGCATCTACAATTGAGCTAAACACTCACGCAGCAACACAAACTGAGCCGAAGATGTTTACAAAAATTGTGGATGCCCAGAACAAACTGCATTGAATTTAAAATTAGAACACATGATTAAAAACACACGAGTACATTCGTATTACAATGAGCTGAAGCAACGAGAAATCCCATCATAGTTGGCTTAAGCATCCAGGCTTTCAATTTTGCGTAACTTTAGCAAAAGATCTTATCATATTTTTAATAAGTGAATATCACCAGCTTTGATGACAAAACGAACCGAAAGAAAATTATACAAAGTGACGTAAACGGAATTTCATTCTGCTGATAAACATGAGCCGAAAACGTAAGCAGTGGTAAGCCTATAACATGCTCTTTGCTTGTAACTTGTTTTTTGCAGTTACAAGAGAGTGTTTGCGTCATTTTCTGATGTTGTTGTGGCCTTCAGAGAAAAATCTCAAACGGCAAGAAACTGAAGGCAGATGCCAGATGACTGAACTGGCAAACAGCAGATGGATTAAGCAAATTTCGAAACCACGGACGCAAAGTTCGCAAAATAGAAGCTTTTCCGGTACGAGGCGGAGATGCCTCTCCACTTGTCCAACGTCTCCATTTCCCGGCAGAGTATTGATATCCCACTTTTTAAGCAAGCGACAAAAATGGAAAGTAGCCAAAACAAATGATAGAAAATATAAATACATATATTTGATTAAAAAAACTTATAATTATGATTTAAACTCATGTTGTACTCGGCTAAGGATGGTATCAGAGATGCCATGTCATGTTTGACACCTCTATGTATTGTAGGCCTACTATATTTAAGAATTTGGGCAATCAGCAGATTTGAAAGGGGAATCAATCATGGTCTGAGTGTAGAAAATGTTGTTTAATAAAATGTTTCTTGTGACTTACGCAAGAAATGTTAGTTGATAACGAATTATCGATATTCACACCGAGTATTTTTAGTATGCACAATCTTGGATGCTTTACTACCACTTGCCAAAAGTGAACGATTGCAAAATTGACGTTTATTGATGTAATTTTCCGGGCTTGATAGCATATTTTTATTACTCATAATCTTTTCTAAGGTCTTCGACGTAATCCTGCTCGTCGGGAAATTTGGCTGGGGATTCAGAAAAAAAAACGGACAATAAGTGACGGCGTGCAATAATAGCAACCGAAGTCATCGCTTAAGTGTGGATACTCACAGGTTGAATTGAATACGAAAGCTAGAAACAATTTGAAAACCTTAACATTAGGATAGAGAGAAAAACCTCAATGATTAATAATCCCAGAGACCATCGGAAGCTTGGAGTCCGTGAGGGGATACCCCACTGCCTATCAATGCCTATCAAGGGGTTGCAATGAGAGATTCAGATTTTTAGGGCATATTGTGGTGTAGTTTGAAGAAAAGGGCAAAGAAAATTGATGTACAAGCATATTAAGCACTATTTGCTATACACCACGCTAGCTTTACGCGTTTTTATATCCCAAAGTCTGTTGCATGACAGGGGCGTATACAAAGTAATCAAAATCATGGCAAACAGGCATTACAAAGATTAATGTTACCATACCGTTACATCGTCTATAATTTTCAGATCTTTCAATCCCCTTCCCCGCAGAATTTGGGGTACCGTTGGAAGGCAGACGGGACTATGCAAGGGAAATAGATTTGAATGTTAATGATTATACCTGCTACCCCCGCGGATCCCCCACTGCTTATGAGGGCGGGGGGCTGGTATGAAATATCGGGAAATAGGTTTGAAAAGTTTTTCTTAAAAGAGTGGCTTGCTATATACCTTAACTTATTTGACCTTACCTTTTATAATTTGCGGGGAATGGAATCCTGTGTAGATAAACACGTGAACTACAATAGACAGATGCGAAAGAAGATGATAAAAGAGATTCCTTAGAAACTTTCGGCACTCCTTAATCAAAGGCCCCTAATGAGCACCGGATCTACACCCGCAACCGGCCTAAATAAACAGAAAAATCATCAGACAGGTCAACTAACAAAAAGAGGGTAGTTAGAGAAGCAAAGAGGGACGCTCAACCACAACATAACACTACCTCTTACAGGTCATGGCAAACATTTGTGATTGATGGTATCTACAACTGATCCTTACGAAATTGCCGAGAAAAACTTGGCCGTATCCTCTACGAAGATCGTTAACATCGACAATGCCCCTTTCTTCAAAGAGAGGCAGTAGTTGACTCAGGAATATCTTTGCAAACGAAGTACCCGATCACCCCGATTGTGGTCTTGCCTGTATTTAAGCCCATGGGATTAAATCGAGATTTATCCCCGTAGACTTAGATTGAGGTACATTTTTACGGTTAGGAAAAAATCCTTATTTGCAATTAATCAACTATTAAAGTTTACAAGTCACAGGGATTTTATCTGTAACAGATTTTAAGTAAAGAATGGCCTTTTCCTTCGATTGATATCAAACTTTTACTATGTGTTGGATAGTTCAATTCATATCCATTTAATGCCAGTTAGAGTTTTTTACCCTAAATTTGTAAGAACGTAGGTCCTAACTTAATGAATTTCTCTTAATTGCAGGCTTCCTCCTATTCTATCTATTAAAACCTCAACCATCAGAACTGAACAACCTCACAGGTCAATTAGTTCTCCTACTGTATGCCTATGTTAATTAGTAAAGTTTACCAAACGAATTTAAAAACACACTAAATTTTATTTACTTTTTCTAAATTCCCTCATCTAACCTGTAAATCACAATGACAGATGAATCCTCTACCAGTTCATGAATAAACCTTTTTAAATTTCAATCATCATCACAATGAAAGCGCCATCATGATTGACTGTCAATTTCGATGCTGTCATTTACATTTTCGTGATTACAGAGGCAGACCCACAAAATAAAATACAAACGGGCGTGTACGGACAATAATAGTTCCAACAAGGGGTGACTGGGAGTCACGAGTAGACATTGACAGGGACGGGGGAAGGTAAAGCAGTAGGGGGGAGTAGGCAGGGTTCAAACTCATTTTTCACAATCCACTTAGGTGCCTTTGGTCATTGTGTGGAAAGAGGTGTTTTCTGTCGATGTGCATATCTTGCTGTGAATGTGACACAATGTCTGTCCTCATCAATTTAAATTTTGATAAAGTTGAAAAGTGGTCACGGAAAAGATTGAGATTGGGCAAATCTTTTGGGGTCATGACCCCCTGCCCCCCTGTTCCCCCTTTCCTGAATAAGGGGATGTTTGTTTCTTCAAACTAAACATTGAACGGTTTAAAGTCAGCAGATTTCCATAAAAAAGTAAAAGTGCCATACAGCAACAGTAGGACATCCACGGAAAATGATTTCATAGAAGTAAAAAAGGACGAAAGAAAAGACGACGTTAAACGAACAAGGACGAAAACCTGAGCCGATAGTAGATGCTCAAAACAAAAGTAATTTGGTTGTGCTCTTTCCTAAGTCGTACTTTAGTAATTCGTGTTCATCACGTCCCACTGCCTAGGCAAACATTTTAATTGCAATCCATTTATCCTGTAATTAAAGCTGGCTGATTCAAAGTATCATTTTAAACTTTGTTCTTTTCTTGACAAAACCCTAGTTACCTTGTTACTATCTGTTACACTGGTATGACGTCATAAGAAAGTAATATTTTCAGTTGTGCAAGCTGATCACGTATCACCGAATTACTAGCTTCACCCACGAAAATTTCAAGATCTTCATATCTTGCGAAATGGTGATTACTGACACCCCTGTTTAAAGCTTTGAAAAAGTTGTTAATGGCAAAGATGATACATGTGAAACGCGTTTCTCTACAGTTTTCGCGATGATAAAATGAAGTGTAACCGATTTCCTTCTATGACCAACCGTTGGTTCAGACGAAATCCGTCCCCTGTTCTTCCATGTCAATATTTTATGGTAGATTATGCCGACTGATAATAAAGTTGTTTTTCTATCGATCTTGAAACCGGTGGAGGGGGGAGGGGGACAGTGAGTTGATGATTCCCAACTTCTCGAAAACATATGAATTTTTCCCTTGTCATGTTTGCAGCTAGTTATAGGGTTGGTTTGTTGGTTGATATGAAACCGATAAATACAGACAGTTCATCCTGAACCCTAATCCCGGTTATTGGTTCCTATTGGATGTGCAATGGCACAATCGTGGAAGCACGCACATGTCTGTTGCCGCGGATGATGCAACGCGCCCTGTTAAACCACTGTGGTCAAGCTGGTGTCACCAAAGCTTCAGAACCTCGAAAGCAAGGAAGTTGGTGGATTGGTCCACTCGTTAAATTCTGCCTAATAATTTCCGAAATTAGACTATCGAAACTTAAGTAGTTTTGTTCAGTGACAGACCCATTTTCCATGAATCGAAATATCTCAACCTGCAATAAAAAAATTACAAGTTGTCTCTGGAACAGATCAATATTTTTCTGACTTGGTCCCTCGGCCCACCATTCAGAAACAGCGTCAAGGCACTGATCTTGCATGCTAGATTTAAACTCGGAGCCCGCATCAAGAACGAATAAGTATTTCGGCTCGGTATTTCATACCATGTTCTTCAACAAACGAAAAATATTAACATTCGCCTTAATAGCAAAAACTTTCTTCGTACGGGTGAATCAACATCTTACACCTCGACATAAAATATGCCCATCTAACTCGGGCATATATTACATTTGTATTTTCACATTATTAACATTTTCTGCCATCTCTATTTACACAAGTATCTACAAAAAAGAATCTTTGAATCATATGCGAGTCTCGCTTGACATACAACGAGATCGGCTATTTCTGGCCTTTAGATATTTTACTGATCCAAAGATTGCATTGTCAATGTTATAGCTATAGTCCTCTTGTTCCTTCAACCAGAGATTTAAAAGGTTTTCGTCATTTACAATGTCATCATGCATAACGTCCTCTGGTAAAAACCAAGAATTATTGGCACGGCGAAGTTCGTTCGTATCACTGATGATCAAATTGCTGGCATCCGCAAGTGTGTGGCGAACGGCCGGGATTAAAGTGGGGGAGCTTGGAAATGTGGGGGATCTAACCATCCGTGTATTCGTTGGACTGTCGAGCGACGTCTGGAGTGTTACACAGTCACAGGAAATTTTTCGAAGTTCTCGTTTATGCTGTTGGCTATCCTCCTTAACAAGTCCGGCCTTTGCAAGCAATGACTTGGGATCTTGACCTGCAGATTTAACTGTTCGTCTGATCGGTTTATTTCTGCAAATGTTTTTTCTGTTTTCGATCAAAACTGATTGGTCTCGAGGTGACAGTTCCTCATAAACACTGGACAGGTGCTCCCCCTCCTGTAGCATTTGCTCCATCAAAAGATTTGCAACATTTTCATTCGAAATTTTCAAGCTTAAATCTTGTTGTTCAGATATAAGGTTAACATCATTATCTGCATTCTCGTTAGTGTGTTCTGCAACATCCATGTTAAAGTCCTCATCATAATGCGAACGTTTCTTCAAAATTGGTTTCGGTGAAGGCATGTCCTCTGAAGTCACAACATGAGCAAATGGCAAAATGTCCTGCGCAGGTTTCTTCCTATAAGCTCCAAACGATAAAGCCCTTCGAAATAATCTCTTCCTTCGTTTCGGGCAATCCTTCTCCACTTCTACAAAGCTGATGTCTATGAATGTTGTTAGGTTTTCAGAAAATTGTACTTGTTTCTTTCTTTGCTGTCCAACGAATTCACAGCCTTCTTTTACTTCATCCATTTCGAACAGAAACTGATCTTCAAGTCAATATGTACAAATTCAGACAATCCACTTCCAATTACTTTCCAACATTAACTAGGTCAGGGCTTCTGTAATCCTAAGTAACGTTTGTCAGCCCACGGCGTGCGTAAAATGATTCCCTCCAACTCAAACCAAGCTTATAAACATGCAAAAGACTGACGATCGCACGTTCTTTGTTGCCTGCTCAATCTTGTTGAGGATTCTATCATTGACGTCACTCCCTATTGTTGCATAATTACAACAAGTGTTGACGTTGGTCACAAAGGAAGCGAATGGTTTTCTTGTGAACAGACAATCCGGACGACTATTGATTCCGTACCACGTAAAAATATGTCGAAATCGTAGTTTGGCCACATCGAAGTCGTGAACAGATAAAACCGTATATGGCATCCAGCTGTGAGCGGTAGTTTATCTTTTTTCGTGCTTAGAAACAGAGAAGTAACTCATGGTCGATCGATGGCTGAAAAGATAAATAAGATTCGATCACAGAAAAATATCACGATGCAAATTCTAAGTGGCACGTCATTCTACTTTGAACTACCTGCATGTAGCTAGAATGACACCATTGATTCTTTCACAGACACGGCAATAATTGAAAAATTCTTGTAGGATGCCTGACTCACAAGTTTTGAATTTAAAGAAAATGCAGGTTTCACGTAAATTTGTTGAACTCTCTGTGGTACTTGTTTGTCCATAGGTAATGATATGTAGGCTGAAGATCTATATTTTTGGGTAAATAGGGTATAGCCATACAGATGGTCTTCCCATCTTAAAAAAACAATTAAAGAGAGAAAAAATACGTAGATAAATCATTGAAAGAACAACGGCACAGAAAACAGGGGCAGGGTTGTCTCACATTTTATCCGTATCATTAATGCTATTATGGCTTACTTTCCCTGCACTTAAAAAGCAGTGTCATAGTTCTAAATATATTAACATTATATCCACCCCAGGGAAACTCCTTTTTCATTTGAAAAGCATTCTTCTTGGAATAGCCCCACTACTTATCAGGGTTCTCAATTGAGAGATTTCTAGAATAATGAGAAGGGAGACTCGAAGAAGGAATTTGGATCAGTGTTGCCTTATTTGAAAGTTTTGTGGTCGCATTCTTCAGTTCAGGGTCGGTTAGAATGGCTTTAATTTGTTTCTTAGATCTCAATCAACCCTCCAATGGCTCTTTATTTGAATACGAGAAAGTAAATCCTCAGTAAGATATAAAGTCGATTAATATATTCAAAGAAATTGCTTATTTATGAGGGCTGTGGCCCCTACAAAAAAGGTTTGATATTTGTAACTAACGTCCTCTCGTGGTCCCCAGCCTCCCCAGGAGTACAACCGTTGAGAGGATATGCACCGGAACATGTGTAGATGCAAGTGATGTTTAAAGTGTGTACGGAACAGATCATGGACTTCTCAATAATAGCATAGATGCTATCATTTAGAAGTCCATAAGAACAGACATAGTTGTTCCGAAAACGAATAGTGAGGTGTGATTCCTTTTCATACCTGCGTGAAGTGCCTCTACTCTGACATCGACTCAGGCAAAGGGGTAGAAACGAACATCAATCTTAACACTCCTACTTGGAACCCAGCAGCAAAATGGATACCGGCACTAGCTGTGGAAACATAAAAGCGGTAAGCTCAATAGTAGTGGCTCAGGACCCAAGAATCTCCACATCATATAGTTACGCTGCACTCCTACATGCTTTTCTTTAGTAAAACAACTTCTTTGTCCCTTTCTGGTAAAATTATAGACTGTGTGCCTACTGCTGTAACAACTATTTGTTCTTTTGTGATGCAAGGAAAGGCGTCTATCGTGACACCTAAGTACATTTTGAATTCGGTTTCGGAAATCTCTATGATATATCCCAAGTTTTAAATGGTAAATGGTTTAGGTTTAAGGTCTAAGACCTACTTTGGAAAATGAGAGTATTGCATGGCAGCAGGATTGGCGTTTTACTTCACCATCCCTGCTTTTTTCAAGGTATTATTTTCTAAATGTTGAATACAAAGGACCCATGAAAGAACGCTGCCAACGGAAGAAGGGTGCTTCAGCTCTTTCACTTTTTGGCCAAGAAACTTTTTTTCTGGCAAAGAGAACAAAGAAAATGAACAAACAAGAAAGAAATCAGTAAAAGAGTGCGCCAAAATTTCGAATATCAAATAAAATACAAAGAAAAACAGCCTCATTATATTTTTGGCCTCGCTATCGATTTAGTCTCTCTCTTTCTATCTTCGTTTATTCTATGAAAAGTTTACACTTAGGCCTAATAAGCGAAATGTTATATGAAAACTTTCCATTTCAACAATTATATCAAATACAGGATCCATTATAGCATAAAAAGGGAGTAGCAAATAAGAAAGAGTGGGACAAGGTTATCTTGTATTTACGAAAACGAGGTTAATACCCCAAGAAGAGAAAATTAAACTTGCTGGAGGCTACGAAGATTTGCTCCGAAAATAAATGGAAACAGCAGCCCCTTATAATCAGTGGCACCATTCCCCGGGAGCTTGCTTTCCAAAAATGGAAAAGGGTTTCCTCTTTACTTTAAAGTTTAAAGTTTCCCCTTTACTCTAAAGTCGTTCCTAAGCATCTTAATGGATCGCATACATCGTTACAATGCACAAATTGCGTTCTGTCTTGGCATGCCGATCTCTCAGCAACAAAGAGTGGGAGGCTGAATAATTTATCAATGATACAGTACATCAGCAGAATATTCCGAATGTCAGCGTCCCAAAATCGAACAAAGTGCAAAATGTTGATACCTTTTCTCATCAAGTGTGGGCACATAAATATTTACATGGCTGAAACGGTGCCATCAAACCCACGAAAATAACTGAATGGGTAATTTTGTTCTGCAGCGACAGATACCTGGACCACGTTAAATCACGCCATTCCTGGCAGACAATGTCTTAAGTTCTAATTTCAATAAAGTTTATTAACTGGAGCTCAGAGTGCACGTAGTGCAGTTGCAAAGATCTGGAATCTGTAGAGAGTCAGTAATGTCAAAGAAGCTTGGGCCTACGTAGAAAGCGTTGTGTTAACACAGCGACGTAGGACTTTGCAGCTATAAGGGTGTCTTTTGCATGGAGACAATGAGACAGCTGTGCTTTAAGACATTTTTACACTTAATTTTTCAGTATTATTTCATTTACCAAATTCTACTTCCGTAGCTATAACTGCAGTAGCAATTTTAAATGGAAAAATCTCGCTTTACTTTAGATCTTCTTTCTGTACTCACCCTTACAGAAAATTCCCACCTCTTATCCTTTACATGTTGGCTCTCACTGCTCTTTGCAGAGGGCATTATCGTTATTCATAACTAGGATGTTCATGCTCACTATAACATGCAGTGGATTTTTTATACATATTAGTAAATATCATTAGTATGGGCAAGGGGATGACCGATGCCACGCCTGAAAAATCTTTGTCCAGTCCTGTAGCTCTACCAATTCGTGGTTAAACAGGCTTTTCGGTAATTGTCAAATTTGGACAGAATATCTTTCACCTTCCTTTACATTTCTTGGTATCCTGTTTAGCCATCTCCAGCACAGATGTTCGCCTTCATCCGGAGAATAATCCGAAGAAAGAATGAGAGCTCTCGTTACGTCACTTCATGATACTTCACTTCATGTTATCTGATTGCCCAGACTTCCCTTCACAATCTCACTTTCGAAGAATTTGAGCATAATAGTACAAAATAAGGGTTCAAGCGAGGAGTAAATTACAAGATTTCCATTAAAATGATAGGAATTCTTGGGGAGAAGACTATGCGATAGCCGGCAAATCAGTGCGAGATGATAACCCCCCTCCCCCAGGGAAACCGCTTTCCCTTTTAGAAAGAAAAGGTCCCTCGGGGAAGGCCCCACTGCTTATCAGTGGGCTGCACTGAGAGATTGCGAGATTTCTAAGAGAGTGGTTTACCCTTCTCGTAAAGATGTTCCTTCGCCATTCCCTTGCGAGTTTTTCCTGTTTTTGTTCTTGGATCAACTAAATGAACTCCTTGTAGTACTTTACAATCCATTTTAGTGTTATTGTGTAACTTGTAACATCATATCTCACGGATATTGAAACTGGGATGTGGCTAAGGAAAAATGTCTGATACTTTCAGAAACTTTATATGATACGGACGTAGAAGTAGAGTAGTATTTTTTCTACTCAGAAGTAATATCTTTTCATAAAACTTTAATTCTCTAAGATACAAATGTTGTGGCGTACAAGACCTTGCGAGAGTCTTCAATATTTAGAAACTAATAAAAGCCCTTAATTGAACAAAGACAAATAGTGTTTTAAAGGCAGGGGACATTGGTGCATGATATCGCCGCGCTCACTTTCTAGATTACCCCTCAAAATAATGAAGGGGTGCTTGATTTTGGTAAACGATGTCCCTCTCTTTTAAGATCTTTTATGTGTGTACGTGCCATAGAACAAGAGACAGACAACAGTTGCCTGCATGTTCACAGGAAATACACGGTTGGTGCTACAGGAATTTTCAGCAAGACTCGTATTGCCGACATACAAAATCCTGCAAGCAATGCGGTTGCCTTGTGTCAAGCCTGAATATTTTGTTAAGATTGCTGGAGCTGAGATGGGAGCGACGAGCGACAGCTCCTCCTGAGAAATACAACATGGAAGCCTCCCAAATAATGTACCGGGGAAAGAGAATAGTTCTCGACAAGGTGGCTATCGTAGGCCCTTTTAGGCGTTTTGCCAAGAACTGAAGAAGTGTCTCCTCGCCCGACGCTTGCTCCCTACCCCCATCCCCCCTCACCCCGCCAGACTACACCCTTGCACACCTCACTGGCCACTTCCATCCTCTAACTGCTGAAGGCCAGCTCTGAGGTTGTTGATTAACAACTTAAAATATCTTGAAAACGCCCTAGCTTTATTTTATCAACTTCAAAAAGGCATGTGGGTTTCTTGCAGAGGTACGCAATCCCAGTGCCAATTACCTGGTAAGTGCAAAGACCGAGCAAATTCGGCAATATATGATAATTGCAAATTATTTCTGCATTACTTTGCTTCAAAAAGGCATTGCACAAATAGATTTTTGCTAATAGTGAACTCAGCAACAAGAACACAATCATAAAGCGGAATTTAGGTGACAATATATAAAAAGAAACATAAGGGAGCCCAAACTAGAATCCCTTAAAGCCTATCCTCAGGCCACACATTCATGGACTTGCTTTCGGAAAACGTGAACCTTCTCCGGTCAGGCCTGTAGGCACACACCATGCACTGCAGGGTCAATCAGAAAAACAGCTTTCAATACTCAATACCAGCAGCAAAACATTCTGTTTTCCTCTTCCAGGTTTCAACAGTGACTTTGTGATACGTAAGTGGATGAATAAGGAACCCGCTTTGCACAACTCTGTAATCGTCTAACGGTCTTTGAAAACTCAAATTTTAGATTTCCTGCCTTCAAGAGTGTCTCCTACTGATCATATGACGTGAATAGATGTAAGCGCTGCAGCACACATGGTCTCCTGCTGCTGCTATAGGTTGTGCAGAGCAACACCGATTTCAAACTCTTGCGTAAAGACTTGTTTATTTTCTTCTAAATACAATAAGAAGGCACTGGCCCTGGGATGTATTCTCTGTTGCTTGAAAAACGGACAATAAAGGGATCACGTCCTAGTGTTGAGCTCCTTGATTATGGAGTTGCAACTAGACAATGATGGATTGGCTCTCACGGGGTCAGACACTGAAGCCCTAATTGTAAAATAATCCGCTATATTAATCCAAAAGAACACTTTGATCCACCCATTTGCGTGCATGAAGAAATCACTGTGGAAGAGTTTTACGCTAAAACTTGTTTCCCTTCCCTTTTTAACTTTCCATACACAAATTTTAGGCATCTTTTCGCTTATAATCATAACGGTGCATAAAATGTATTTACTGCATCGTAGTTCATGACAGACCGTGGTTTGAAATCGAGGCTTAGGTTCCTTCATGTAACATCAAAGTGAGGTACGCATACTTGCTGAGTGCCCAACGCTCATGAACTTTAGCGAGACAATGACGTCCAAAGCAACCCATTTTCCATCGAATAACTCACTCGACATTTCCCTTGATAGCATAGTCTCCTCAGGTAAAAATTATTGTAATCTAAGAAAGATCTATAATAGACAAAATCAATACAGTGAATTAATCCGAGATAAAGCCTTAGGGCAAAGTGGGAAGGCCTGCGCTTCATCGTTCTCCAATTCCTGCGAACCTCAAGTATAAGAATTCTTATTTCGCATTCTTTGACCAGAAGCAAACTTCACTCTCCAACACCCTGTAAGGATGAAAGTCGCCATACATCACTATATCATCCAGGCTAATAACTGGATTTTTATGTTGCTTTTCTATTTTAGTAAGTCCAATGAAAAATACAGTCATTTGCCAAGGATTGAACATTTGTCGACTTAGTTGATGCAATTGATGGTTAAGTCTGTCTACTATTGTGCAACGGTTATTATGTTAAAATATTTTGTGCCTGAAATCTGTAGAGCGTGGCTAAAATCCGTACGAAATATAGGCGATCACATCTCAAGTACTTTACCGTGACTGACGCCGATTATTACCGGCGCCCCCGAGGGACTGAGGGAAGGCACTTGTCTCAGAGATCGAATTTGAGATTCGTTAAAAGCTGACAAGAAAACTGGAGACGTGGATAGAGGTTTTAGTTCTGTCTTTAAGAATAATCTCAATCCTTCTCAATTCACGTATCATCATCCATTCGTTATAATTATTTCTGTAATACGTGATGTCATTGGGTTGGTATTTTTACTGAAACAGATGATGCAATTCCTCAGTGTGGCCCCTTGATAAACAGCGGGGCCGTTCCGTTCCCAAGAGGTGTCTGTTTCTAAAGAGAAAAGCAGCCTCCACATGTGTGGGCATACCATTGAGATTGCAGGGCTTTGAATTCTTTTAATTTATCGTAAAAACTAACAGGATACCCCTCCCTCTCCCCCCACACACTTTCTTAGAGTTGGCGCCAGCAATAATGCCGACACTCCCCAGAGCTAAAGCTAAAAATAATTGTGCTTCCCCTCTTCTTAATATAGGTAGAGGTTGCTAAGAAGACAGTACCGAAAACAGCAACCTTCAGTCATGTCAAAGTTCACTCAGAGATGCCCTCGTCATATGATGATCCAAAATGCGAAACGGCAAGGTCAAACATGGTTGCTTCAACACCCCAAAGCCTCCGTTTCCTCATGACACATATTTGGGATACTTCAAAATAATCCTTATCAAAATAAAATCTTTGGGAAAACATAATCCAGTGATTACCATCTATCTATGATTACAAAAATCGATTTCTCATGCAAATGACCTTGATGTTGGGCAATCCTTTCCCCGTTAAGGTATCTGTCGTCACTTTTGGATTCTCGCTGATACTTTCTCAAATACGGGACAAAGCGTTATGAATGGAATTGTTCTTGACACAATGCCATCGTCACGGAATATGACAGATTCCAAAGATTCCTGGATGACAGTAGTAAATGAACTTTCAAAGAAGGGAATTGTGCAATCGTGTTGTCCCGTTTCGTCTTTAACGGCCCACAATGGGTAAAGTATTCCTCCGTTTCCGTATCAGACGAGACTCATCTTAGCTGGAAAAGGTCAAAATATTTGAAGTTGTGCAATTCTTTCCGTAGTGGTTCATGAAAATGTGTGGCAAATCCGGATGATGCAGGCTACCTGAAAAAGATAGAATAGACAAACACTCAGTAGAGGAGAGAGTGTCTAAATGGCTTAGTATCTTCGGGTAACAATTCTAAAAAAGTTCACCCTTGTGATCGATCTACTAAGAAAAGTTTTGTGTTGCGTCACCCCTCATAAAACGAGAAAGGTGACGCGTGACGCTGCATCTTGTAGATGTAAAAATTGTAAATCCCCTTCGCCTTCCTAACATGTTTGGTACCTTTCCATCGTTCATACTGTCACAATTCTTAAGATCTACAAATGTACTGAGGTTTATTAAATTGGTTCGGTTTAAGGTACATTATTTGGTATAAGAATTGGATATTAATTCCAATCGCATCTCCTCTTATTAAAGGGTGCTTGCAAGGATTTCATATTCAAAGCAAAACGGCATGCATTAGCGACGTTTTAATAAAAACATAACGAAAGAGGGGGGTTCTCTTTTGATAAATGAGAGGTCATTAAAGCAAGAAAAAATGCCACTAATTGTAATCTCAACAGCTGAATATTTGCCTATTTGGTTGCCAAAGAAAAATCCAATGCCAGGACCTCCGACGACAGGGAAGAGGAGACATGACTTCCGATCGGTCACGAAGCTGGCCCTCTAAGAAAGGGGGGGGGGGGATTTCCAAAATATGAAAGGGGGCGGGCATGATATACTACAGTGAAAGTAGTACTCATTTAGAACACAACTACTACATCAATACGTACAATCTGAAATTATACGTGAACTGCAATTGCTACTGAATTGTATCTATTTTGTTTTCACCGTCTAGCCAGTTAAACAATTATCTACAGCATGGAGGCAATTCTTGGCAATAGCTGTCTGTGTTGTGGATAATGGCTTTCGCTGCTAGCATCGTTTGTATCAGCAGTGCTTTGTCTCGTTCGTAACGACAGATTGTAATGTTATTATTAATGACGTGTCTAAGGCATGTACATTTTTAGCCTGGTTAAAGCAGACACACGTTGACAAGTTGCTTGATCAACCGCCAACTGCCTGACCAATTATCATAGGGAATGGAACACTTAATTAAAAGCTGGGAGAAATGTTTAAGTGTTGCACGTTGATTCAATTGAGGTAAACATGCATTGAACTATCTTCGAATGCTACTTTTCCACCAATCATAAACGAACAGGCCTTTTATGATAACCTTAGGCTATTACTTATTATAAACTGTTGCAATCTCTTACGTAGGTAGGTTTAATGGAAAAGTAAGGAACGTTTGGAGAAGGTAGAGACGCAGTATGCGGCAGTACGGTTACAGAAAACATGGCAAAACAAAGGCAAGGAAAGCAAAAACACAAAGTAGAGGTAAATTCTAAGAAGAAAGGGGAACGTACACTAAAGGCAAAGTGATATTAGACCTTAAACAAAAAGAGGAACAATAAATGCAAAGGAAATAAAGAGGGAATAAAAGCATCAAACTAAAAGCAAAGACAAGTAAAGAAAAAGTAGATTAAGGGCAGAAAAAATAAGAATAAGGTACTTTAAATGCAAGAAAAGCGTAATAGGCAAAGGAAGGGAAAATTAAAAGGAAGAGGGAAATAAGTAAAGATAAAGAAGATTAAACGCAGAATGAGAATAACGAGAAACAATGCACAATAAATGTAAAGGAAGCAATAAGGGGAAAAGGAGAAAATTAAAGAAGTAGAAGGGAAAAGGGGAAATTGAAAGGAAAAGAAATAGAAGTAAAGATAAAGTAGATTATGGGTAGGCTTATAAAAAAAAAAGACACAATAAATGCAAGTGGGCAAAGAAGTGGAAATTAAGGGGAAATTAAAAGGAAAAGTAATTTCATTTAATTAGAAGTAGATTAAGTGTTAAGTAAAAAGAAAGAAATACAAGTAGATTAAGGAGGAGAATAATTGATTTAAATTAAAATCAATAGAATATTAAGACGAAGTATATTAATGGTGGAGTAAGAACAAAGGGGGAAAAGGCACATTAAATGCAAGGGAAGCAAAGTTGGGAAAAGACAGGATATTTTATAGGAGTAATAAGCAAACTGGGTGAGAAGAGTAGAGGAAGAATAGAGAAAAACAGGGCACAATAAGCATACTGGGTGAGAAGAGTAGAGGAAGAATAAAGAAAAACAGGGCACAATAAGGAGAGGCAAAGAAGGGGGAACAGATAATACAAAAGACGGTCAAGTAAAATAGAAAAGAAAAACAAGGCACATTACATGCAAGGGGAAATAAGAAGGTAAAAGAAAGGGAACGTCAAAGGAATAGTAACAACAGTAAAGACAAAGCTGATTTACGGGAGAGTAAAACTCCCAAAGCACAATCAATGCAATGAAGGCAAAAACCAGAAAAGATTTGAAAAAAAGGAATTGTATTAAAGCAGAAGTAGATTAAGGGAAGGCTAAGAATAAAGAGAAAGAGGGCACATTAAAGAGAGATGAAAAATCTTAACAAAAATCTTCAAGGCACAATAAATGCAAGGAAAGAAAAAAAGAGAAAGAAGGGGGAAAGACGGAAAAGAGAAAAAAAACAAAAAACTAAAGTTAAAGTAAACAGTAGTAAAGAAAAAGTAGATTAAGACCAGAGTAAGCATAAAGATGTAGAAGGCAA
Source organism: Alatinidae sp. Z8VKAUB7J3 (assembly GCA_010016025.2). Classification (NCBI taxonomy): domain Eukaryota; kingdom Metazoa; phylum Cnidaria; class Cubozoa; order Carybdeida; family Alatinidae; species Alatinidae sp. Z8VKAUB7J3. The sequence goes on from JAAAKM020000498.1 coordinate 25,799,245, forward strand.
CAAAAAAAACGTTGGTTAAGAAAGATCAAAAAATTAAAAGTAAGGTATGTAAAAAGAGATTAAAGGTATAGTAAGAATAAAGAAAAACTAAACACGATAAAGGCAAGGGTATCAAAGAACAGGAAAAGGGAAGTTTAAACAACAATAAGTAACAGCAGTGAGAAGAAAGTAAATTAATAGTAAGAATAAAAAGACAAGATAAATGGAAGCATAGCAAAGAAAGTGAGCGAAGAAAAAAACGGGGACTTCAGGGAGGAAAATTGGAACGTAAAAGGCAAAGTAAAAAATGATAGATAGATTTTGAGTAGATCAAGAAATAAATGCAAAGGAAGCCAAAAGAGGATGGAATTAGAAGCAAAAACGACAACAGAAAAAAGGAGATAAATAGCAGAGTAAGAATAAAGAGAAACAAGACACGATAAATGCGAGGGAAATACAGGAGGGAACTTAAAAGAAGAAGTAAAGGAAGTAAGGAGAAGTAAATTTAGGGTAGATTAAGGTTTAAAAAGCAAGGAACTTTAAATGCAAGGGACGAAAAGGAGGAGAAAGAAGGGAAGAAAGAAGGGGAAAGAAGCGGAAAGTGAAAAGAAGTAAAAGAAAGGTAGAGAAGGGAGAAAAGGGGGAAAAAGGGAAAAGGGAAAAGAAGAGGAAAGAAGGGAAGGAAGAGAAAAGAAGAGAACAAAAGGGATCAGAAGGGATCAGAAGGGAAAAGAAGGAAAAGAAGAACAGAAGTAAATAGAAGGAAACAGAAGAGAGTAGTGGAAAGAAGGGAACAGAAGGGAACAGAAGGGAACAGAAGGGAACAGAAGGGAATAGAAGGAAACAAAGTAGACTACAATGCACGATAAACGAAAAAGGGGAAAGGGGAAAGAAGAGGAGAGGGAAGTGGAAAATTTAAAGGAAAAGTAACAGGAGTAAAGATAAAGTAGATCAGGGTAGGCTAAGAATAAAAAGAAGGCACAATAAATGCAAGGGAGCAAAGAAGGAAAAATTATAAGGAAAAGGAAGGAAAGTAAAGAGAAAAGGTACCGTTTAAGTACGGGTGGTCAAGAGAGAAGGTACAAAGAATGATTTCCAGGGCCTAAAGTTAAAGAGCAGTAAAAAGAATAGTACGCAAAAAGTAAGAGACAGTAAGATATGATAAAACAAATAGTTAAAGAACAGGAAGCAGGCAAGAAAGGGATATATAAGGCAGGAACTTACTTACTTTTAATCGTTTATTCTTGAGCTCAAACAAATGACACCATGCTACATGATCCTTGATTTGGCTTTCCAGCTGCCCGACTCTGTCGAGAGATAACGGAATTAAGTAGTACATTAGAATTGAAGGTATGGGAGGAAGAACATAAGAACAGCAAAGTAATTTTTTAAGAACAAAAGATATAAGTAGAACAAACTAAAGAAAAAAGCGATAGTAAAAAGGGGAATAAAGAATAAAGAAATTAGCAGATACGAAAAAATTTCAGAGTATGCTGAGAATATGAGTTTGGTCAAGAGGATAAAACTAAGAAAATTTAGAAAAAGATAAAAGTAGATAGGAAGGAAAAGGTAGAAAGAGTAAGATAAGGTAAACAAAAGAAAAATGAAAAGAAATGAGACAAGAGAATACAAAAGAAATAATTAAGATTAGTCAAGTGTCAGAGATCAAAAGTAGAATGAATTAAAGAAGAGACAAGAATCGTAAAATAGGGCGAGTAAAGAAAGAAGAAATTGGCAAATAGTAAAGCAATGGAAATTGAAGAGTAAGATAGAATAAACGAAAGAGAAGTTAAAAGAAAGAACAAAAGAAATAAACAAAAGCAGCAAAGTATCAGAGATCAAAAGTAGAATGAATTAAAGAAGAGACAAGGATCTTAAAGGAGGGGGAATAAAGAAAGAAGAAATAAGCAAATAGTAAAATAATGGAAAATGAAGAATAGGATAGAATAAACAATAGAAAAATGAAGAGAAATAAAAAAGGAGCATAAAAGAAATAAATAAGAGCAGTAAAGTATCAAAAATCAAAAGCAGAATGAACAAAAGGAGAAAGAGAAGAATAAAGAACAAATAAATAAGCAAATAATTAAATAATTTCAAAGTATGCTAAGAATAAGAGTTTTGTAAAGACGACAAAACTAAGAAAAAGTGGAAGAAGAAAAAGACCATTAAAGAAGGAAAGAAAGCAAAGAAGAAAGTAGATAATGCTGGGAACAATGAAAGGTGAAAAGAGTACTCGAGCAGTAACAGACGCAGGAAATTGGATATTTAGCAAATGGAATGCAGGAGGAACAGGAGGTGCCAAGCAACGGATCCTTTGTCCCATAAAGATAAAAAAGAAAGAGGAGTTAAAAGGAAAACATGCGGAAAGTAAAGAGAAGTGGTTTTTGAGTATAAAAAGATTAAAAGAAGGTAAAGTAAAATGGATTAAAGGAAAAATGCAAGATTAAATAAATAACAAGATCATTAAAATACGACGAGTAAATAGTAAGATAGAACATGTGCAAGGGCAGGAAAGCAAACCAATCAGAGGAAAATTAGAAGTAAAAGAAGGTAAAGTATGGCAAAAATGAGATGAGAAATGAGAATGAGAAATGAAGAAAGGAGGCAGAAAGAAGACAAAGAAACTCGAGGAGGAAAAGAGAAGTAGTTTTTGAATATAAAAAGATAAAGTAAAATGAATAATAAGTGAAAGGGAAAAGCCATAATAGGTGAAATAGTCATAGAGAAAATTTAAGAAATAACAAGAAAAGTAAAGTACGACAAGTAAATAGCAAGGTAGAACGTATGCAAGGGCAGGAAATGAGACAAATCAAAGGGAAATTAAAAGTGAAAAGTGGTAAGGATAAGATAAAAATAGTGAGGAAAAATAAGATAATTAATAAGGGAAAAATAATTAAAAGAAAAGAAAAATGGAAATATAAAAAGCAAAGAAGAAAGTAGTTAGTGCTGGTGAAAAGAGTAGTAAATAAAAACAAGCACAGGAAATGGATCAGTAGGAAATGGAATGCAGGAGATATAGTTGTTAATTAAATTTTAACAAAAACTATAATGTAAGTATTGAAGAATGAAATAACGAATGCGGTTTATAAGAGATGTACTTGCTTCTCATAAAAAAGCAATAGTCTTTTTTGTCCTTTGTTTTATTTAGAATTGAATAATATAAAATCTGAGGAATTTAGATCTTACTTTAGGAGCTTGAAAATTGCAATAAATGACGGATCCTCTCTCCCTTCATCTCCTT
>JAAAKM020000498.1:25802564-25819607 GCA_010016025.2 Alatinidae sp. Z8VKAUB7J3
ATCTGAGGAATTTAGATCTTACTTTAGGAGCTTGAAAATTGCAATAAATGACGGATCCTCTCTCCCTTCATCTCCTTGCCAAAAGAACTGGTTTCATAAATCATTTGTTAACACGAGGGGATAGTAGAGAACACTAATTGGGAGCAAAGTATTTGCTTTTCCTCAAACAGTAAGAACAAACAGAAATACCTCAGGTCCTACACCTGAGTTCCACACGACAGCCCATGTGTCATTTGCGAACTTGTTACGTACGCAGTTAATTTGTGAATCTAGTTTTTCTACGAGGTAGGTATCATTTTTTGAGGGATGAAGGAAGCTTACGGTCAAGCAAATACCCAGTACTTTTTCGGTTAAGATATGTTTGGTTAGAGATGTTGATATCCTCATTCTAATCAAGGGGGGGGGGGGGGGCAAGTAGACTGGGTTCTAATTTATTTTTCATATTCCACTAAGGTGCCTTTGTTCATTGTGTGGAAATGGGTGTTTCGTCTCAACATGCATATCTTGCTCTGAATGTTAAACAATGTCCGTTGCAATCAATTTTCAATTTCAATTTTGATAAAGCTGAAATGTAGTCATGGAAAAAATTGAGATTTGGCAAATGTTGGGGGGGGCATGGACCCCTCTGCCCCCTGTTCCCCCGTCCCTTCTAATAAAATATATCACCGCCAAGGTAGTTTCAGGTGGTGCGACCATTTCTTTAATTTCGTCGTGATAGCAGAAACTAACTATTTAGTAATACTTGCAATAACAATACTGATTATTGGCATAGACGCTCTAGGAATAGTTTTAATGGTCCCCCTAATTCCGACTAAAGTTCTCTATGCCAACAGAGAGCATAAAAATAACCTTTAGTAGTGGATGCATAGATTAAGCCAAAGACGCGTTTCGTGCACTGTTGTCAATTTGGTACCTGCAAGAAGGATTTACAATTGCCTAGTTTCGATATCAACTCTTAGGGCAAATGTAAATTCCTTTTGGCACGTATCAAATTGACAACAGTGCACGGAACGCGCCTTTGGCTTAACCTATGTATCCACTATTTATTGCTATTTTTATATTTTTTGGTACCAATCATGTATTCAAATTAGAATTTTACTGTTAAAATTAAAAATGAAACTTACTTCCAACCTTGAAACTGTTCTTCTTTCTTTTCATTTCGTACCCTCTGTCCAACAATTAGAATCTAGAGCCAGTAAATGAACACAATCCTGCAGAAATAATTGAGGAGTAAGAATTAGTCATAAGATACCAAGGTATAAAGGTGTCATTCAAGAAAACCGAGATGGTTGAAAGCGTGCTAGGGCAGAGAATGTCAGAAACACCCCAAAATAAGCTTCCGTAATACAATTCAGCGATGCACTTGAATTTAACGCGGAAGAAAGAAATTTCGTAATTCGCTATCACTGGAAAGTGGGTTACTAGTATTTGAAGACCAAGAATATTTTTAGAGATACTCCTTCAATTTTAGTTTTGATGTTTGCTTGATTCAATTCTTTGAAGTAGCAACAAATTATATAATGTCTGCGAAATAAGTAAGGTCCTTGTGAAAACTATTAACGTAGAATGACCGTGTGGCATATCTAGTATTAAACAAAAAAGCACTTTTTACTGCGTAGTTTTTAAGTTGATAAAGGCATTGCTTCGATCACTTACTACGTGGGTCATGTATTTTGCTCCGGTAAAATCGTTTAACTGGTGCCAAAATGTTGGTATATCATTTTAATTCATATTTGCTCAACATTTTCTTATTTCAAAGACCTACGGAGGTCCACTTCAGATAAACTTCAATCGTTTTTATTCTCCGTACAGACATTACTTCAAAACTGGGCTTTGCCACTCCCGTTTTAAATGCAAATCTGTTGGCTGCCATAAGAGGTGTTGTGGAGAAGGGAGCAAATGTCTCATGCAATCGATAGGCACTCTTATCATATGCATGTTTGAAAATTTGACTAGCTGTTTATCAGAAATAGCAAGACGAGGCAACGTAGGTGTTTTGGTTTTGCTACGTGCTGGTGTACAAGACGAATTGATAAAGCACATTAGATTTTAATAACTGGTATACACTTCATCGTCGTCCAGCCTAAACATTTTTAAGACAGAACCAAACTATGACTTCCTTTGACTTGAGAGGCGTTCCCATATTTGTGCTTGGAATTTGCACCAAAAAATTTTCTTCAAACATGACCATGTTAACGAAGGCCTTCTTCGTCTTTGAAACATTACAACTCAGTGTATAGTATATTCGTGTATAAAAATGAAAATATCTCATGTGATAAGTGCCCGATATACTTTTGAAATCACTGTGCAAGGACCAGCTACTTAATTGGTAGACCTTAAAGAAACTGGGTACATTCGATGTCCATAAATTTGCAGTTTTATCGCAATGAATTGAATGGAGTCCATTGAAACTTCTCCTTACCATTACTCAGATGATGTTCAGTACTTTTCTAAAAATAAGCGATTGTTCTGAATAAAATCCTATTCATTCATACCTATTTCATGCATTATACATCATGCCTTTGCTTTTTATAGCATTTATTTGGTTTCTATAATTTACAGAAATCGAGTTTACCCCGTTCCTTCATGGTCCGCCACTTAATTAACCCGACTGATGCTGTTTTCTGCCCTTGAAAGCCCCCTCACCTTTATATGCTTTTGAGTATCAGAGTGCTTCATAAATCGGGCTCAATATCATAGGAAAATGTATAATTTAAACACTAACATAGTGACAGTAATCCGAGGGTGTAATTTTACGGTCAACTGTAATGATTAACTAACGTAAAATCATCACCCTTCGTTTCGGGAAACCTCTGAGTAAATTTTCACAAGACCTTTACTGCCATAGTGGAAAATAATCACCCTTGCTTGTGGCTTTTTAGAATGAGCTAGCAAACTAGTAAAAAAGGAACACCAAAAACAATTACAAAGAGACTTCTGGTAGGAGGATAAACTTTTTCCACTTACCAATCCACAATTTCATAGCTCTGGCTTCCACAGCCATCTCCTGGTCGACGAACTTCAAAAAGGGAAGAACTTTGGACTTCAGAACTGAGAATAGCATTTCGTGTTCTCTAAGGATCCCAATTGGTTATGCACGAGGGTTCTAGATGAGAACATTAAAATGCATAATGGTTCAGTACGTTCTTACAACGTGGAGGGGTTATGTTAATTTAACGATCTAATTTCCATCAAGAGAATTTACAAACAAAAGCATTATCCCGCTGAAGAAATTTTCAACTTGGAATAATGTAATGCATGGAGACATAAACGTCAAAGCTGATGGTCTTGGGGTGGGATTTCTTTAAAATTGTCAACATATATTATCATGAATGAAATTCTAATGACCTGCATTAAATTTGAAAGCCCCTCCTTTCAGTACGTTTGGCCTCGCATCTATCATTCTATGGTTAAAGTCAGGGTTGACAACAAAACCTGATCTGCTTCATTAGCAAAATGCATCTCGGGTTTCAAAATTTCTTTCTTATCATTAAGTCCAATAAAAGTATAACCCAGCCGACAGATTAATTTTATAATTATATCATCTTTAACAACTCATCAATCTCACCGAAAAATATACTTTAGTGGAGTGTCTCTTGTCTTAAGACGAATAAATGTTACTTCGCTAGCTAGCGTTTTCGATGTTCAAAATTCCCTTACAAAAAAATATTTTTGACAAAGAAATTAATTAATTTAATGAAACTTACCTGACTACCATGACTACCAAATCAAGTTTTTTCTTACAGTTCTCTAGTGCTATTATTTGGGTCCGTAGTCCACACTTCAGGTTTGGGGGGCATGGCTAAATTTTGGGGGCATCCGGTTTCATCTCCCGCTGAAACCAACTTTGAACAATGGGGTGACTAGAAAATCGACTACGCTATTTCCTATCAAAACACTATCTGAACAAGATTTTAGTCTCATTTACACCTCCAACTCGAACTCTACTTTTCTAGAGTTTCATCTGTTTTAATGGCCTTTATACAACGGTTTGAAGTCCTAGGGTTAGGAGTTAGGGATTAAGGTTTAAAAATTACTGAAAATTAACATCCGTTGGAGAACAATTAAACCACACGGCCCACAAACATTAATGTACATCCAAAGTTTTGCTTAAATTCGTTAAATGCTTCCAGAGATATCTACTAAACAAATGGATGCCAGGCGAAATCCAAACTGTTAGTAGGTGGTCATAGCTATGGGTGGCGAATCTTTCTTAGCCGAAACACAAGGGACACATACTAAAACAAGGGGGCTTCGACGTAGTTTCTTACCACTCAGATTCTAGGTGTTACATATCTAACATCTATAAAATTCACTTCCCTTTGGCCTCAGTTTAAAAGTCGGACAATCCGTGCATCCTTGTCATCCTTTTGTTTAATTATCTGAGCAACTCTCACCCTATTATAGCAAGATTTCAATTGATCTCAAAGCTGCCAGTGTGCGGCTGAGTGTTCTGCTGCTATTGCCATCAGGCGAACTACTGTATTCCCAGAGCTGCTTTGAGTAAAATTGTAACTAAATTCTGGTATTGTGGGAGCAATACCAGTTTTTCTCTGACTTCCTTTTCAACGGTCTTGAACGTAGAAGGTGCATCCTCTCTTTCTTAACAGGAGCTAATAGCTACAAATATACAGTCTAGAAATTCTACAGCAATTTCATCACAGTTCCAAGCATATTTCTTATTCGTATACTCTTTTGTTTACATTTTCGCCATTTTTCATTTTTTATCGTAACAGTTTTGTTAATAGTTTTATCAAATTTATTTTATCTACTTTTGAACTCTGCTCCAGATTTATTTCCAGGACATATATGGTTTGCTATATTTTTTAGGAAGTTCTAAATAGATATTTTGATATGAATATTCTAAATATACTAAATATATTTGAATATGCTAAAAAATTGTTGACTTTATTCCATTTTTAACGCTCCCTTAATCTTTTAAAACATTTCATGTTATCTTGATGGGAGATATACATGATAGTGCTCCAAATGTACTAACACATAAGAGATTGTCGGAATGCTGATAGTAGTGGTTTTGATACTTAGCAGCTTACACTTTCAGCATTTTTTTAAAAAAAAGTCCCTGGAAATTAAAATTCTTCAGTAGGTGTATTTCGCAGAATTTTGAAGCAACCCAACATTTGTTACTGGTTCTTAATACAAATCATGGAGTACTTTCAACCTATTCAGAAGAAAGAAGTTGTGCGCAATCAAAAATTTCAGTTTTAGGCTTCAAAATCCTAACTTTACCAAAAGTTTAAAGTTTAATTGAAAGTTTTGGTAAACTTAATTTTAAATAGCAAAGAAACCAAGATGTGCTGCTAAGATAAGAATTCTAACCACGATAATCATACGTAAGTTAAGATGGCGAAAAAGCGGAGGGGGGCATTCTAAACTTTAGGGGGGCATTACGGCCCCGCTATTATTATGATTTGCGTTGTTTTGTGTGACCACTGAGTGAAAGCTTCTTTGATTTAGTAAGTGTGCTTTCTGTATGATTGGGATCAATTTACAATCTTTCAAACTAATGTTTACCTCGCCAATTTTATACAGATGACGTCCAATTTTATCAAACATCCCCTATGATGTCTATAAAAATACTATTAGAAATTATATGACATTCATGCAAACGTCGGTCTGTAAATGTAAAGTGCTGCAGTCAAAGATTGGAAACTTCGGAGACGCATCTCGCGTGTTGGTGCGCCAATCTGCCGCAGCCATAGAAGATAAATGATGATGGTGTCATTCACGCTTACATCATCACTTGCTTTAAATTTCACTAGTACTGACTTCATACTCCACATACAATACAATCTTTTACAATCTTGTTTCTATACCTACACTACATCAACGCAAGCAAGAATTACCCTGATGAATAATCCTAGGCATGCAATACTTCAAGAGAAATACAAAATAGTTAACGAGGAAGTGCAGAAAGCAGTGAGGATTGCTAAAAAAGACAATCTGGAGAAAAAGGTGAAACGTCTTGTAAAGGATTTCAAGGTAAATAGCTCAAAAAACCTGTTCAAGGCAGTCAGACATCTAGAAGGTCGACGTACGAAATCACTGGCGACGGTAAAAGATCAGCAAGGAAATAAACACAGTCAGCCTCGGGAAGTTCTTTCCTGCTGGGAGGAGCACTTTAAAACCCACTTAAGCACTATCGTTACACACAACCCAGATGCAATCAATAGCATATCAGACCGACCGTCAGAATTTATCAATGACGAGCAACCTGTATCAAAGGATGAACTAAGAAAGGCTGTGTGGTCTATGAACCGTGGGAAGGCAGCAGGAATGGATAGAATCATAGCTGAGGTTAGTAAAGTGGCAGGCGAACCTATGATCGAAATGCTTGAGAAGATTAGTCTGTAAGTTTGGCGCGAGGAGAAATCTCCAAAAGACCGGTCGCGGATGTTAGTATCTCCTGTACATAAAAAGAGTGATAAGCTTGACCCGGTTAACTATCGAGCAATAGCGCTTATGTCTATTCCAGGAAAGATAAATCTTAGAGTACTACTCAACAGAAGTGAGGAAATGAATAGAGGAAAAGACCACTGAGTCACCGTATGGTTTCCAACGTGGTCGCGGTGTTGTTCGCTGTTTTTATAGTTAGACAAATAATAAAGTAAGCCCTAGAAAGAAAAATTGCCATGCGCTTCCAATTCATTGACTTTAAAGCGACTTTTGATATGGTCTGGCGCAAAGCACTATGGATAATGCTTCGCTCAATAGGTGTTGGAGACAAAATAGTTTGAACAGCTAATTCAACAGCTGTTTAAAAAAACAGTGTGCTGTCGTAATCAACGGTCACATTACACAATGTTTTGAAGTCAGAGTGGGTGTTTGCCAGGGCTGTCTGCTCTCTCCAACATTGTTTAATATCTTCTTAGAGTTTGTCATGAGTGAACTACAACCCACTTTCTTTCTGGATCAAGAACTGTGTACAGAGGTTAGATATGCAGATGATGTAACCCTCATTGCAGGAATATTTGACAGATTGAAGATCTCAAGTGAGCTCGAGGCCGCGTGTGAAAAATGAAGTATGAAGATAAACCCTGATAAATGCAAATTTGTGTCGCCAGAAGTAGATGGAATTCGAATTGATAGAAAAAATGTCGAGAAAGTTGAAGAGCTTGTGTTCCTTGGCTCAGTCGTCCCAGGTTCTGCATCAGACATAAAGAGGAGAATAGGATTGGCCGTCTCTGCCTTTAGTCTCCTTAAAGATAAGATTAGGAGCAACAAGAACATCCCAATCCCACTGAAGACTCCACTTTACTTTACCAATAGCAATTTATGCCAGTGAGACTTGGACAATCCTTGCGGATGACGAAAGAAGACTACATGCATCCCAAATGAAATGTCTCAGGAACATACTTGGAGTAACCCTGATCGTATCAAAAACGGAAAAAGTGAGAAAGTTAGTTGACATTAAGATGACTATCATAGGCATTATTCACTAGAAACGAATGAAATGGTTCGATCACATCGTCCGTTTGCCAAAGTCTAGCCACGTAAAATCTGCATATAAGGATGACTTCACTTGCAAGCAACCTAAAAGAAGGCTCCCAAATTGTTTGTCTGACCAACTAAGATGGGAAACTAAGCTGCAAATACTGACAGCTGAAAGGATATGTCAACACAGAGAGAAGTGGCGGGATCGCATCAGGAAGAATATGGCGAGGCTTCCTGGAGTACGCAATTAAGTCAAGTAAGTCAAGACTATACCTACAAGCTGCGACGCTTCAGAAATGGGCGCGTGAAAATGATTCTAAAAACGGATGGAAAGTACGCGATCTTGTCAACGGATTCTGTAAAGTCGGAAAATTTGTCACTTTCTACCAGTCTTGCGATTCCGAGATCCTTCTTGACAATTTAAATCAAGCGCTTCCTCTGTCCGAAGCCAATGGAAATGGCCGCAGAGTTGCAGATAGCGTAATGAGTGGCCACTACACAGCCATTCAATGTCTGGATAGTCTTCGGCATCTATATATTCTCAGTAGTCTCGCAAAACTGGAGCTTGCTATCATCTTTTAGGCTTTATGCCCGTAATTTTCCGTTTTGCTTAAATCTCTATTTCAACCTCTGCTATTTCAGAACCTAATCACAAAAAGCTGATTTTAATGTACCATGTAATTTGTATTCTGATAGATCTAATCGCTTCTGGGTTGATGAGGTAAGAAATGTAAAAAAATGTATTTTGTTCAGAATGGCAAATACCATCTACCTTTTCAATTCTCATCTACTCAAGACTCGTTTTATATTAAGAACAGTAATTTAAACATTTCAGGCATAAAGAAATAGTGAGAAGCACAATCTTCGTCATTAAAGGGAATTGATTTATTAGCAAAAAGAGTGTTTGACGCTAAACTTTTCACCGCTAACAGCAAACCTTTTTTTTCTTTTTCAGTTCTCTAAGTCCGCACCAAAAAATAAGCATAAAGTTTAAAAGCAAACGTTTCTAAAGAGAATACATTGGCTCAAACCCTCGATGATTTCCACGTAGAGAAACATGACTCCTGGATCCATTAAAATTTTCCGATATATAACGTCACGTGACAAATAGCCAATCAGAACGTGCTTTAATCAACTGTGACGTCAAATGAATAACCATTTGATAAAGTTTGATGTTCAATCTTGTTCACAAATGAACCAAATCCTACTCGGAATATCTACGCGTCGGTCACGGAAAATCCTATCTGAATACATATCTGATATTTGAAAGAGGAGTATTACGGAAATGTGAAATCACTTCTGAGGATTGTGGTAGAAGTTGCTGGCAGGGTAGGTTAATATCATTTAGTTAAGAAACAGAAGTTAATCCGCTTCGGATCCAAACTTGCGGTACGATTCGAAAACTCGAATGTAAAACTTTGAAAGTATTGAAAAAGTATTCAAGGCAACATTAAATACTAATATTTTATGTTGCTTTGAGTACATTTTGAATTGCATGATAACTTATCTTCAAGTTGCTTCACGTAAAACATTCCACTTGTGATCGAATCAGAGTTTAGTCGAATAATGTCTGACAAGTGTGTAAAATAATAAAATAAAATTACGAACTAGATGTTTGGGTTCTGTTGCGGTATGCCCCGTGGCTCTATTTTAGGCTGTTCCGTGTTTTACACAGATATTACAAAATGACCTTTCGTGGCCATTCGATGGAATGTCCTGATTTGATCAGCCAATCAATTGAAGCTATTTTTTAGGCCCACGCTTCTAAAGCCAGGTTTGAAAAGTAGCGGAATCACCTCAATGCTGAAAACATAGCCGTACAATTTTAAACAAACGCTATTTATTGACAACTTCTTCAACAACAAATATTTAACCGCTAAATAAGTGAAAGGATATAGTTAAAATTACCAAATTAAAGTTTGTAAACATTCCTGATGTGTCCTAAAATGTTACTGAAAGCTTTCTCTCCAAATTTTCTCCTCGACATAAATTCTTGAAGGTAGCTGTTTTGGAAAGACTTGTATGTGTCATGATGATGTTATATCTCATTTTGGAGAGAATCCACAAATGTCGATTTGTTTGTATGAGCACCTGTATCTGGATCGACAAAATGTATAGAATAATTCAGTGTCAGGTGCTCATATCCTCTGTGTTTGACATAAACGTAAGACTTCCACAAATCTGATATTACTACTGTTCCTGGCTTTGTAAATTTTTCTATGATAGGGAGCAAAGTTTCTGCACTCTGGTCCTTCACAGGCAAAATGAAACATTTGCGAATGTTTTCATAAACTCCTTCAAGTGCCCATTGTTGAGGAAAACTGTTCCAACATTTTTCTTCTTCGGGCCTTATGCTTTCCCCCTCCAATAACAACAGGGTTATTCAAAATATTCGTAGCAAATATCTCCTAAAAAAATTTTTCCAGTTAACAACGTTGTCTTTTGAGATCTTAATTTTGTGTTTTTCTACCTTAAGAGACAAAATATCCAAAGCCCAATGGTATATCATATAAATGAGATGTCGAAAACCTAAATTTCTACCTTTAAAAAGATGTTTGTTCTCCCGCAGACAAGGCCACATTGGAGCTGCATTTAACGTACTTCATCTCCAAATGAAACAAACCAACACGTAGCAAAAATTCCATGGCTGCATACAAATCATAAGGTTGTTAGTCATTGCAACATAGGCCAAAATATATATAATCTTAGCCACAGTACTCTCGATGGCATACTATTTCAAAAAAATTTCTGTCTGACGTGTGGCTATAAGAATACCGTAAATGACCGATTAAGCTTATTTAAAAACAAACGTTTTGGGTGGGCACTTAATCGGACTGGGCGCTTATTTGGACCTGGGCGCTTATTAAGGAAAGGAAAAAAAGATAACTAAAGATACATGATCTTTCTATAGAATAGATTGAAACATAACGTTTAATCAATCAATTAATCAATACATCTTCATAGTCCTCAGCATCATCATCTAAAAGCGTAAACTCTGGAGCTGCTGCTTCCACGTCTTTGCTGTCCAGACCTGGGCGCTTATTTGGATCTGGGCACGTATTCGGACCTGGGCGCTTGTGAGAAATATTTTTCCCCAACTGGGTTCTTATTTGAACAAAGGCGCTTATTTGAGTCCTGGGCGCTTAATCGATAATTTACGGTACTTAAGTTTATTAAGTGCCAAACGCTTAATATATCTCTCAGCTCGTCTTATACTTCAAGTCGCTTAAAAGCAAAATACGGGAATCCAGTGAGTATTATAGGTCTACCTCATTATAGTTTTGCGAATAGTTGAACTAGAAATCGATAAGGATTTAAGACACTGCACAGTGTATGGCTATCAGAATAAAGTACCCTCTTACGTTTCAAGCAGATTCACCTCCTTACGCCACCTGGAGATAAAATCGACTCGCAAATTATATAGAAGTCCAACAAGCAGTTGCTAGTCATTGAAACATAGGCCAAAATATGTATGATCTTAACCACCGTACTCGCGATGGCATACTATTTTAACAAATGTCTGTCTGGCGTGTGGCTATAAGAATACTTAAGTTCATTATGTACCAAACCCCTTGTACATCTCCTTGCTCGTCTTATACTTAATTTTGCTTCATAAAAGTAACAGAGCAGAATACATCTCCTACCTTGATCCTATATCCCAGATCGCTTTTTAGCAGAACAGGGGACAAAGTCAGTATTATCTGTCCTTACCATTAGAAAGTCGCAAATAGATGAAGTAGAAGTCTGTGACCATTTAAGACACTGCATGTGGACAGTGGGCAGGTCTGGAAGACCTGTATGGTAGTGTAAGGGCCCCCACCCTACCACTAGCCTAGGGGAGCACCTTAGGCAACTGCGAGCCTACTGTGAGTTCACTGAAGTGCAGCGTTAGTGCAGGATAATTGCGTCAGCGGGAGATCCAAGAGATTGGACAACGGTGGGGCCATGGGGCCATTGGTCAAGTTAGCTGATCATGCTTCTCTGGAGAGACCATCTTCACAGTCCTGTAAAGGCAAATGGTCTAGGATCACAACCGATACTTGTGAAGTGCTGGTTTTCACTACAAAAACACCCTCGCCAACCTGCAGGCCTAGCGTGGCGAGTATGGCAAAACCTTTGGACAACTACAATGACGGACTGAAACAAGCGACGGCCGTCAATCCTCAGCAGCTCTGAAACCACCGTTTCCGGCAGCGGATGGCACGGCGACAGAGCAGAGGGTGCTAAGAATCTCTGGGCTCGGACAGGCTACCATTGGAATCTGACCATAGGAACGTACAACGCACGGTTACTGTCAACTGACGTTAGAACGACGGAACTAGAGGAGAGTTGGAGAGTATAAAGTTTGATGTTGTTGGAGTGTGTGAAGCTAGACGCAAAGTGAAGGGTGTCTCGTCCTCAACAACACTGGACACCACTTCTACTTTAAAGGTGGAAACACCTCTCACAATGGAGTGGGATCTGTAGTGAACAAGAACATTGTAGGAAATGTTACCAAGTTTAATGGCGTTTCGGACAGAGTATCACAGCTCACCATAAAGATCAACAAAAGCTACCGCATCAATATCATCCAAGTATACCAACCAACAACGAGCCATTCTAATGAGGAGGTCGAGATGGTCTATGAAGATGTCTACAAACTTCTTTTGGCCAGCAAAGCAAGTCACACCATTCTAAAGGGCGACTTCAAAGTCAGAGTAGAAAAGGGAAATCCTGTTGGGTCTAGCTCCGGTCACTTTGGTTCTAGCACAAGAAATAAAGGGATGACACTTTTGTCAACTTTACAGA
The DNA here is from genome assembly GCA_010016025.2 of Alatinidae sp. Z8VKAUB7J3. Classification (NCBI taxonomy): domain Eukaryota; kingdom Metazoa; phylum Cnidaria; class Cubozoa; order Carybdeida; family Alatinidae; species Alatinidae sp. Z8VKAUB7J3. The sequence continues at coordinate 25,814,808 of JAAAKM020000498.1, forward strand.
ATGCCACAACCTGAAGATCATGAACACATTCTCCAAGAACCGACCCAACAGAAGCTGGACTTGGAACTCCCCAAATGGTGTCACAAAGAATGAAATCGACTTCTATCTCACCAACAGACCACTCATCGTTACTAATGTTTCAGTCATCAACATTTTCAATACAGGAAGTGATCACAGCATGATCAGAGCATCTCTTACCATCAACTCAAAGTTACAGAGAGCAAAGAGCATCAAACAGCATACGAAACCAAACGTCAAGTGCCTAGCAGGAATGTCATCACAGTACCAGCTGCTACTATCTAATAGATTTGAGGCGCTAACAATATCTGACGACTTAAACTTGGTCTATGATGGAGTGATTTCAGAGATCACCAAAGCTGCTCTGGAAGTAGCTTAACAAGACAGGCCTTCCAAACCAGACAAACTCTCCACAGTTACAAAACAGTTGCGAGAGAAACGAAGGCAAATGAAGAGAGACGGCACAAATCCGCAGCACATTGAGCACACTGAGATATGCAAGACCATCAGACCCAGGATGACTCGAGAAATCTCAAATTTCAATGAACAACAGATATTGCAAGCTCTCAACAAAAACAGGGGCATTAAGTCTACCAAAAGGAAAGAGGGTCGTCACTGCTCACAAAGAAGAAGATAGTACTCTTATCTGTATTTTGTACAGAGTTGTTGCAAGGTGTGAAGAGTTCTACACAAAGCTATTGATGATGATGATGATGATGATGATGATGATGACGATCATCGCTATAGTAATCATCATAATCATGACAAGGAGGATGATTATTATAGCGATGATCATGATCATTATCATCACGGTGTGGCCTTTGGTGATAATAGCTGTAATACTGTCTCAAATAGTAGAATTGTCATTTCCTATGGTACTTACCTTCTTCTTCTTGTTTACTTCTGCGTACAACCCGGCGGGTACATTAATTTTTGGTGGTGCCATGACATTGGTAACGGGTTCATAAGCACCATCAGACTCTGCTAGAAAACTATTATTAGTCTCCCCTCTAACAAAAGCTGGACTTGGTGGCATTCCATTCTCTTTCACACTCTTGCCTTTCTTTTTACCAAAGGTGCCTTTGTAATTGCTTGAGCTGGCTTTACTTGGCAGTGAATCAACGCTACCATTCTCCATGTCGCTTCTCGGACTTGGTTCGAATCCTCGGTTTCCATTCAGATATGACGGTCCACCGTCATACATTGCAGTGCCAGTATAGGGTCTGTACACAGAAGAATATAGAAAAAACAGTAAGAGTAACTCATTGCTTAACAATTTGTCATGAGTTACAATGGGATGCAACTTCTTAAGCGTTTCGCCCTTTCCCGTTTACATTAAATATTCTGGTGCGAATAAGTACCATCGACTTTAGTTGGAAGTTTTAAAAGTGTGACAAAAGGCGCTTTGTGACTGTAACTGGACAGTTCCAACTAGCTGTACTATTACAGTTATCGTCGAAAAGCAGTGATGATACCTTTACATGCTCATATGAACTGGTTTCAAGCAATTCAACTGCAGTTGCAACTGCTGTCTACCGTTTGCTATGGAAACTACATCCTAGGCACATAGTTGCTCTAGATGCTTTTGTAAATATTTACAGATTTCCATGATAATAGATATTAAGAACTAGTATTAATCCGTCTATTTTATATACTGCCATTTTGCGAGTAAAAGATACGGAACTACATTCATTGAACGAAATATTCATACTTTAGAACACTATTCATATGCGTGCGTTATTACTTTGTGGTTAGAACCGAAAGATGTAGTGGAACTTTTCACGCACTCAAAATGTAGTATCACCTTGTTGTTGACGTTCATAAATCCATCTGAAGTACTAACTCAAAGCTGTAACAGCTGTCGTAAAGCCCGATTACGTTCCGGACATCACCCAGCCCTCCAAGCTTATAAACATCGAATCAATGAGGAAATCGACCCCACATGCCCCTACTGCAAAGCACTGGACCACACTTTGCGCAATGGCTACTCGACTGTCCAGCAGGAGAAACACTGAGAGAACACATGTTTGGGAGGGAGCCTTGGAATGAGTTGCCACCTTCCCTGGAGAAATGGCGGCGTACGCAAAGAAGACATTAGTCAACTTTGACGCTTAGGCTTACGCCTAGCCCGTACACCAAACCAAACCAAAACACTAACAGGGTTTCAGTACCTTTCCAGTCTTATTTCGTGATCAAACTTCTTAAAAAGTGAGAAAGGATTACCTCAACTAACTACTTACAAAAAAAATCACAAAACCGTTAGCTAGTGTCGCGAATGGGATCACAGTATTGTATAAATAGAAACCGACACTGAGCAAGATTACACAATGACCTCTTGCCATGCAACGCAGCCCACTTGCTGAAAATGTACGTTGTACTATAGTAATCAGGCGCTGATTTTGAGTTGGGAGTCATGATGGACTCTGATCTACCCTCCAACTTCTCACAACATACCCTAGAACGAAGCACTGTCGAAAGATGTCATCACAATTCTTTGGAGAAGTTTTAAAAAATTAACAAATTGTTACTATCTGTTTCAAAATACTTTAATCAATACTAAAAAATCTACTTCATGCTACGTTGCTAACGTTTTGATTAACGTTTTCGTAATCTTTTGATCATTTTCCATTATATTTCGAATTTGCGAATCGTTTAACAATTTCAATTTCCATCGGAAATCTGAATCCAGCATTGAAATATTGCAAAGCCATTCTGGGCTTCCTCTTATCTACCGGGCAATGTACGCATTGTATTATGGCCGTTAGATGGGCTGTAAGCTATGAAAAGGCACCTTTGCTAATAGCTGGTGTCTCTGAGACCAGGAGAGACCACTAGATGGTTTATTTAGATAACACATAATAATACGGGACAGAAAATGAAAGAATACTCACGTCCTTTCCTTGTCGTTTTCTGCAGGAAGGGAAAAAAGAAGTAAATACTTATATGACTAAAGACATTTCTTAACAAAGAGACACACCATATAAAGTTCAACTTACGAACAATACTGATCATCAATGAGACGTAAACCATTTTACAAACATAGAAAAATGAGTAAGTTACTAAACGAAGACAGAAAACGATCGTAGGACACTCAATGGCAGAGGGACATGCTTCGTATCTACGGTGTGCCTTAGCATTTGGCAAGCAATTATCTCAACATTACTTTATAACCTGGTAAAGCCAATCATGTACAGATAATAGTTGACTGAAAAGTTCCCTTTATATCTTATGCTGGAGTGTTAGAAACAGATATACAAGAGACACTTAAAATACGACATAAAAAATTTTAACAGCCCTACCGTAAACTAAGATTAACATTATTTGACAAAGGGCCCATGTGGCAAATTATTAAGTCTTTTGCAGTAACAGTATTTATGATGTATAAAATAGAATGCTATCGCAAGCTACTCGGTACAAAATCTGTACTGGTGAATGATAAAAATGCTCATATAAAGGCTACCATGTCACTGGCATCTGCTGCACCTATTGTCTTTGTAATGTTCAATACTTAGTGACGCTCGATTCATCGTCCATCTTTCTCGCCGGCGATGGCGAAGTGAGTCGAATAGATATTCGTTTACTAATCATTTTATATCTCGTTGTCAAATACATTGGAGGGTAGAATGCAAAGCGATATAAATTCGTGAAGAAAGTAAGCTATACTTACCACAGGCATTGAAAGAGTGGATATCTACTTCACCAGCAACAACAGTAAGCATGATTTTGGCCAAAGCAAAGGTTCGCAAAGTGCCAATTAGTATCATTAGAATAGATACTCTCCATCTTTGGCCGTCGGGATTTCCCGCCCCAACAAATACTTTCGATTGCCTTTGTGGGTAAGATGGGCTTTAAGCCCAAGGGGGAATCGTTCTTAGAGGTGGATTAATCAGAACTTACCGAAAGAGGGTTGGGCCATCACTTTGATGTTAGATATATTAACTAGAAGTGCCAGTAAACAGATAACATGCCAAATAACTGGTATTCATATTTAAACCACAATACTACATTGCAAAACTTTACTCCAATTTACATACACCATCCGTACACTATTTACAATTTTAAGGATGTAAAACACATCAACGCTCCATTTAAAAAGGCACAAGACTGATCTAATACTGTTTACATGATTAATTTATCTGTGCGGTGCAATGCAATGATATACGCAATGGGCAGATGCGTACATGCTGGCCTTAAAGGTCTCGTACCATTAACTGTAAACGCGGTAACGATCAACAAATCACCCGGAAGCTTCTTTTACATTGCTTTACGGTTTAAAAGGTTCCACTCAATCTAAGACCCTGGGTAATCCACGAACAGTCACGTATGACAGCAGAAGCTGCAGTGACGTCCTCCTTTTGCGTGCCAGGTATCAATGCATTGAACTGCACTATCACGTTTATGTTTCACAAGGTTTAACCATGTCTTGGCAATAATTATGACAAGGCTATCATAAACCACAATTACAATCTGTTAAGATTCGTGCTTTTAACGGCAAATTAATTGAAACAATGACGTAAAATTAGGTAACATAATTCTTTCAAAGTCTGGTTTACGAGAAATAGCAAATTATTCGTCAATATTACTTCTGGTGCTGATAGAAGAGAAGACTTCACGTAGCTTTATATATTAACCGATTATTACACGACCATGTATAGTTATAGTTTATATTTATGTTGTTATACACCTTCCTTTAATAATACGGGCAGAGACGGTTTCCCGTCAGTTATGCGGCTAGAATATACGAAACTGAACACTTCATTATTAAATCCAAACGTGTAAACT
>JAAAKM020000498.1:25831623-25862395 GCA_010016025.2 Alatinidae sp. Z8VKAUB7J3
CCCCTCCACTCAACCGCCCTTCACAGTCGAGGAACTGAGTTGGAATCACACAGCAGGTTCACGTTACCATATCTTATGCTGTCAATAAAGAAGTTTGACTCGATGTTTTATATAATCACGTGTTTTGGTTTAACAGGAGGAACCGTCATACGAAATGATGAACAGGTTGTTTCACACCACGTCTTTTTGGCACTCGCCAAACACATCTGGAACTTTAGCCTTTAATCTAACCTACAGTGTTTCACCATTTGCATATATCATGCATGTCACAGCTGAGCTGAGTAAAATATGTTCTTACTTCATCAAAATATCGCCGTTCGAGGGTAGTTACGAGTAAATCAAGAGTCGCGATCATTAGATAGCATGTTGGTACAAAAGTTACATTACGAAATTACGCATTTAGCCACATTAACACATGTCTCCTCTGCCATTAAATGCAATTTAAAAACTTTGTATCTCAGATATCTGACTAATTGCAAACGCATACCTTGTACCCTTTTTCTTCCCCTGTAAAAAATTATGCCTACGCCGATGAGCAGCAGTAAAAGCACAGCACCACCAGCAGCGCCTGCATAGATAGGTATGTTGTCATTCGAAGATTTCACACGCTTTCCAGCTGAAAATTGGAAACAAATACATTAATACCATTTAATATGTTTCTCATAATGACGGTATATGATAAGTGTTAGTCTTATAAGAACTCTTACCAAAATAAAAATAAGTAGCATGGATTCCATCCTTTCGTTATCTATTTTAGCAATAAAATAAAACAAGTTTGAACCAGGGAAAAGAAGAAGAAGATGGTCGACCGCAGACGGAGGCAACACGAAAGCTCCTCTTACTTCAGCTTCTACCACTACAATGGTAGGGGCGGGCTCCACTCCTACCTCGAGTCAAGTTTTGACCTCTTCTCCCAGCTTAGCTGGTACTCATTTCACCAACCCCGCAAGGATGGCAAGCCGAACGAACCTTGGCATCACTGTCTCGAATCGAACTCAGGCCACTCAATTTGTAATGCAAGTCCAGTACCACCGGAGCACCATGCCGCTATTGGACCAAGAAATTACATCGTAACCAAAACAGTGTCTTAAGCATGAACATACTGCGGATCTGACTCATGCCACCAATCTACATATTTTCATGTTTTATTCACCTATTCAAATAAAAAAATCTGCGTGACTTCATGTCACTGAGATCCTTTTACTTTACGAAACACCCTCTGTGGGAGTACATTTAGTAAATGACACATACAGGGTATTCCTCATGTCTATGTGAAAAAATGGTACTCGTACACATTACGTGCCTACTTAGAAACTGAAAAAGTATCAACTAAATATTAAGGACGCATGTCTTTATTAACTTTCAAAATATTAATAAAGTTATAATTTCACATTCCTCCACTTTATTATATACATATAACTTGATACACTTCTCTTATGTGATGAACAATGTGGCTGAAAGGGATCGACGTAATATTGAGAACGTCATATCCCAATTACAAAGGTATCGAGAGGATGCAACTATTTCCTTTAAAAAATATGTGGATTATATTATTATGTCCGCCTGTCTGGTTATATACTTAAATGTTGGGCGCCAACATCCGAAATGTCATGTTCAAACGTTTATGGGTGGGCACGTTAAGTGTACAAGTACCTTATTTTCCCTACATGAATACTAGACTAGTCTTTATCATAGAGAGAACATTAACAATGAAATTAAGTTCAAACTTAATTGTCCGTGGGTACTATGGGCTTTGGATCATGAGTCGAGAAGACTTTCAAGCGGTCCAAATCCTTTCTTATGGCACAACCATCCAATATGCTGTAATGGGAAACGAGGTCAAAATTCTCGTATTATGAGCCAAACTACCAGGCCTGGACACAAACCCAAGACCATGTGCCGACCGTTTTCTTGCCTCGTTGTCGCCTTCTGGCGTCTACCAAGCAAAATTGGCAGAATACAAAACATACTAGTACAAGGAGTCAAATATTAGTGCATATTATTATAATTTACACAGAACTTACTTGTTGGCGGTCTACTCAACGCCTTCCTCTCTCCAATCTTGTCGTCAATGATGATGCCAAGGTCGTTTTCCTTATCTTTGACTAGCATAGTATGTGTTTTGCCCAGATTTTCTCGAATTATTAGATGAGGAGGGGCAGCTGTCTTTCAGTCTTCCAATCCACATTGGTTGGCACTTCATAATGTTGAGTTTAAGGCCAAGATTTGAAAGGTTTGAAGTGAAAATGTTGATGTCTCTTTCCAGGGCGTCTATATCGTCTTGGCTGTTGTGCGTATGGTAGATCTTTATGTTGTCTGCATAGATTTTGTGGGGCTGCTTAGCCCTGTGGTGGCAGATTTTATGTGGAGTAGGAACAGTGTGAGCCCATGGGTGCTGCCCTGGATGACACCACTTTCTACGTGACTTTGCTCGGAGAAATTTCCATTGATTCTTGTTTGCTGGGATCTGCTTTTGAGGAAATCCTCTACCTAAGTGGTAATGGAGGGTGCCAGGTTGAAGATTTTGAGCTGGTTTAGTAATTAAGCATGGACTGAGTCAAAGGCCTTTTCCACATTGAAGAATACTGCAAGAACAAACTTTCTACTCTCAATGGCTTCTGTCCAGTTATTCATGGCTTCAAGAAGTGCAATTGTGGTGCCCTTTCTTTCTTTTCCATTACATGTTCAATGATGCTATCTCTAAGGATTCCCTCTACGAGTTTACAGACCAGGCTTTTCAAGCTGATTGGTCTGTATTTCTTGGGTTTGGTTTTTGAACCTTTTTTTGAATATTGGGGTTACTGTAGCTGTCTTCCAATCCATTTTTATCGGTGCCACCAAGGGCAATGCCATGCAAAACACCATGGCATTTTCCGCATTTCTGGTGTTTCTGCCCGCCTGGTATCTGACCCGGCCGCTGGGCAATCACGGCCTGTGGCTGGCATTTATCTGTTTCCATGCCGCTCGCAGCGGATCAATGGCACTCGTATACTATTATTACTGTCGTAAACAAAGCTGGTTTTGAAATCCTGTGTATGCGAAGGCCGGCACGTTTATCCATAACCACCGATAACAGGGAAGCTCAACCTATGCTTTATGTTTTACTTGGATCAACCGCGGTAAAAGTACGGGCGGCACTATTTGCAATTGTTTTTCTGGCCACCACCGGCGCCCACGCCGCCGCAACCGATAAGGCATTCCTCTGGGAAGTCGAGGGAAGGAGCAGCAGGGTCTACCTGATGGGCTCCGTCCACTTCGCCAATCGCTCCTTCTATCCACTGCGCCCGGCCATCCAGCGTGCCTTTGACCGGTCCGAGAACCTGGTGGTGGAGGTGGACCTGCAAAATATCGACCCCATGGCCACACAACAAATGATGATGCAGCTGGGCACCTATCCGGATAACCAAAGCCTGCGTGACCATATCAGCCCGGCAATCTGGAAAAAACTGGAAGCCAGATTACGGGCGGCCGGCATGCCGCCAGAACTCTTTGCAAAGCAAAAACCCGGATTGATCGTAATAACACTGACCTCGCTGGAACTACTGAAACTCGGACTGTCTCCGGAGCAGGGCATCGATTTGCACTTTATCAACCAGGCCAGGGGTAAGAAAACCATTCTGGAACTGGAAACACTGGAGCAGCAGATGGCCCTGCTGCTGGGATCGGAAAACGGGGAGCAGATGCTGGAGCAATCCCTGGACGAGTTCGAACAATACGGCGAGTTTATCGATACCCTGACCAAGGCCTGGCGCTCGGGCAACACCGGTGAGATGGAGGAGCTGCTGATCCACAAACCATTGCGCGATTATCCGCAATCGCGCCCGCTGTTCGATAAGATGTTCACCCATCGCAACCAGAAAATGACGCGCAAAATAAAGGACTTCCTGCTTGATGACCAAGACCACTTCGTCGTTGTCGGCGCAGGGCACCTGATCGGCGAGGGCGGCATCGTCAACCTGTTACGCAAGGCCGGATATCGTATCAAGCGGCTCTGATCCTACCAGGCACCGCTGACAATGAGCAGGCCGCCACCGAAGGTTATCGCCGTGACCATAAAGATAACGAAGGTATAGCCCATGATCTGACGCATATGCAGCCCGGCTATCGCCAGCAGGGGAATCGTCCAAAAGGGCTGTATCATATTACTCCACTGGTCACCGTAGGCGACCCCCATCACGATAAGGGCATGGTCGACATTAAGGTTGTTGGCCGCTTCGATGAAAATCGGGCCCTGTACCGCCCATTGGCCACCCCCCGAGGGGATAAAATAGTTTACAAAACCGCCGGAGATAAAGGCCCAGAAGGGCAGCGTTTCTGCCGTCGCGAAGTCGGTGAACCACTGCGATATCACGCTAACCAAACCGGTATCGGCCATGAGTCCCATAATACCGGCGTAAAACGGATACTGGATGAGAACCGGCGCAACGGTTTTACTGGCACCGGTAATCAGGCTCACATAATGCAACGGTGAGCGCGACAGAAGCAATCCTGCCGCCAGGAACGTCCAGTTTACAATATTAAGATTCAGGTTCAGGCCCTTGTCGGCAAACCAAAAGGCCAGGTAACCGACCAGCATTAACGCTAACGCGAGGGAAATCAACCGGTTATTATCCAGGCTGTCGGCCAGCGTGCTGCCATCGGAATGCCCTTGATTCGAGACACCGCCAGCCTGCTGGGCCTGCAATGCTTCGGTGGAGACCTCCAGAACATCCTCGTCCCTGGGCCGCATCAGGGCACAGGCGGTGGAATAGGCAATCAGCGTAATTGCTGCAATTGCGATGTTCCAGCCGGCAAAAATAGTTTCTGTTACCGGCAATACACCACCCATCGCCTGTTCCATACGGTTGCCGGGCGTCGCTACAAACAGTGCGGCCGAAGAGGAATAGCCCATATGCCACACAACAAAACCTGAATAGGCGGACGCAACCAGCAGGGGGTAATGTACCCGGATAGCTTTTTTGCGGGCCTGAATGGCCACCTGCTGCGCGATCAGGGCACCGGCGATAAGCCCCAGCGACCAGGCGAACAAGCTCGCGATACCGGCAGCAAAGGCGACCAGGAAATAGGCCTGGGTTGCTGAGTTCGGAACCCGCCCGACTGCGCGCAGCCCCCGTTGTACCGGATCCGTATGAGCCAGGGCGTGGGCGGTTATCAGCGTAAGGCTGATCTGCGCCATAAAACTGAGCAGGGCCGGCAGCCCACCGCCCCAGGCGTTCAACGCCTCAAGGGGCGTTGCCTCGGTTAAACCGAAGGTAATGGCAAAGGCAACCAGGGTCAGGAGGATGGCAAAAACGAAGGGGTCGGGGTAATAACGTTCTACGAAAACGACGAAGGGTCGGGAGAGTAATTGCAATACCCCCATAGCGAGCTCCTTTTTCTTATGCTGGTCAAGGTAGCCGGCCTTTCCGGCCAGTGCCTATCATAACCACCGAAAAACCAATTGTCATACCGCTACGGGTATTGTGCGCATGGGTTAACAGGGCAGGCGGGGCAATTCCGCCTCGGTGTTGTCACAGCCTGCTAACGCCCTGTCCGCCTTTCTTGCATTACTTTTGTTAACAACATCGTTTATCGCCCGGGTCACCACATCGCGGTTTTCCCAAAGCGTAAAATGACCTGCCTCGGGTAATCGGACCAGTTCCAGGTCCGCCTGGCTCAATGCTGTTTCTGCATAATCGATATTACCCGGATAGACCAGTTTATCCTGCAGGCCCTGAATCACCGTCACCGGCATTTTAATATCCTGCAAATGGGGTTGCATGGCCTTCAGTTCATGCTTCAGCGGCATGATTTCCCGGTTCGCCTTCAGTAGCGCCGGCGCAAAATAATTCACGGCCGGCGCCAATAACCTGAGACTGGCCAGCCGGTTATACCAGCGCGGCTTACCGAGACCGGGGTCGAGACTACCCGACAATAAAACCATACCGGTCACCAGCTGCGGATACTCTATTGCAATGCGCGGAGCAATCGATGCGCCCAGCGAATGCCCCACAAGCACGATACCTGCTCCCTGATTGTCCTCCGTGAGCTGCTGCAGTAACGGCTTGACGAATTCAGCCTGGCCGCGAAATGAAGGTTCCACTGTTTTACCGGCAATGCTGGAGCCTCCCCAGCCGGGGCGATCAAACCCGACCATCCGGAACCTGCGGTTGAGCGTTTCATCCATCAGGTATCTCGAAGCACCGCGCCAATCACCCGGCGTACCGTGGATATAAACGATCGCGGTCGCATCGATGGGACCGGTGCTGGCGTAGTTGATACTCGTACCGTCGACGGTTAATTTTTCCTGGCGAACCGCTTCGTTTCCCGCCACCCTGGCGTCGAAGAAGTCCTGTTCAACCTCAATGGTTTCGGGCGCCCCGCAGGCGGCTGACAATGAAACCGATGCGCCAATAAAAAGCATGCTGAATAATTTCATGAATATTCCGGTTAAAATGCTGGCGTTTATTAGTTCGCCATTGACCGCTAATGGTTCCCGGGTTCGGTTAATCGATCCTTTAAGCCGGTGTCCGTGGGCAGCTCGATTATCTCGCCTTATGTCGGATTAACTGCTGCTAATGCCGGTCTTTTTTCGGTGGGAAAAATTTGAGTACCTGGATTGGCTCTTCCGCCACCTGCGGTTTCGGGGTAATACGGGTCGGTAATTCCCGCTGCGGGGTTTGCTGTGTCATTTCCTCCACAAAATCACAGCGTACGCAGGCCCGGAGCAATCGGCCATCCTGCTCATAGGTGAAAATTTTGTCCATCTCTGAGCAGCGGGGACAAACCGCCCCGGCGATAAAGCGTTTATTGATCATGGCGGCCTTCTTTGCCCTCACCTTACCCCTCCCGGGGGAGGGGTTGAAATATTCGGCTAGCCCCGGACTCCCTATGCAAAAACCGTCGAGGTATCCTTTACTTTATCCTGCTTGAACGCCAGGCGTTTGATATTGATCAGGTGCGTCACGTTGATATTGTCAGTCGTCGCATTATTACCCCAGGTGCCGCAGCCCATGGTCGTGGTCGGGATCAAGCCGTTCTGACGGCCGCCACCGGCGCTGGTCGCCGTCGGCTGGTTAACCAATACCCGGCTGGCCGGCATCCGCAATGCAAACTCCGCCGCCACCGACTCGTCCTGCGTATGAATGCCCGCCGTATGGCCGACGCCGCCATTATTCAAAATACCCAGGGCCAGAGCCATGCCCTCTTCCAATTCCTCATAGGCGTAAATGGCCAGTACCGGACTCAGCTTTTCCCGCGAAAATACCTCACGACGGTCAATCTTGTCCTCCGGTACCAACAGAATCCTGTCCTGACCTGCCGGCAACTCAATCCCCGCCATCCCGGCGATGCTGGCCGCAGATTGACCGATGATATCCGGATTCAGGTGTCCGTCTTCAAACATCACCGCCCGCAGCCGTTCCTTCTCCTGGCTGTCGGCAACCAGATAAGCCCCGGCCTTCACCAGACTCGCCTGCATTTGCTCCAACTGTCCACGCTGCACAATCACCGCCTGCTCGCTGGCGCAGATCAACCCGTTGTCATAGGCCTTGCCGGTGACGATATCCTGCGCGGCACTGTCGGTGTCAGCCGGGTCGTGGATCAGCACCGGTACATTACCCGGGCCCACCCCATAGGAGGGCTTACCGCTGCTGTAGGCCGCTTTCACCATCGGAGTGCCGCCGGTGGCCAGCACCAGATCAACCGAACCCATCAACTCTTCGGAGGTATCCAGCGAAGGCTCCCGAATAACCTGGATAGCGCCCTCGGGTAAACCCGCTGCGCGGCCGGCTTCGACCATCATGTCAACGGTCCTGGCGGTGACTCCCTTGGCGCGGGGGTGGGGCGCCATGATAATGGTATTGCGTCCCTTGATCGCGATCATGGTATTACACATGGAAGTGACGGTTGGGTTGGTGGTGGGAATGAGTGCACCGACGATGCCGACCGGTTCGGCAATTTCGACAATGCCCTGGGCTTCGTCGCGGCGGATAATACCCACGGTTTTTCGGTCCTTGATGTCGTTATAAATCATTTCGGACTTGGCTTTATTTTTAACAATCTTGTCAGCGAACTTGCCCATGCGGGTTTCCTCCACCGCCAGTTCGGCCAGCATTTCGGCATTGTCATTGATCACCTTGGCGAGGGCCTTAACGATGGCATCGACCTCGGCCTGGGACTTCTGATACATGGCCTGCTGCGCTTGGCGCGCTGTTTCTATCATTTGGGATATGGTTAATGGTGCCGGGGATGATTGTGCTTCAAAAGTCATAAATACTGCCTTCAACGGGTTATTAGTGGAGCTGCAATGCAGGCCGGAACAAGCCGGAATGCGGCGGTGGGCGAAGCTTAATATCGAATTAATATGGTTACAATCGAGTTTATTTTGCTAATATTGTGAAAAAAATTCACAGTTAAATTGGAAAAGGGCTTAAACCCCTGTCCCAGGTGGGCTAAATAAACCATGCTAAATCGTCGGACCATACCGCTGAAGGCGCTCAGGGCTTTTGAAAGCGCTGCCTATCATTTGCATTTAGGGCGTGCCGGTGAATATCTGGGTGTGACCCATGGGGCGGTCAGCCATCAAATTCGTGCGCTTGAGGCGCAATTACAGGTAACGCTTTTTAACCGCTCACATAATCGGCTTGAGTTAACGCCGGCTGGCCAGCGGCTCTATGTTTCAGTCAGAGAGGCTCTGGATCAGATTATCAGCGCTACGCACGAGCTGGACCCGCAGGAAATGTCAGGTTTGCTGGTCATTGCCTGTACCCAGACCATCGCCGCCAGTTGGGCGATCAGACATATCTGTGAGTTTCAGCAGGTCTACCCGAATATAGAAATTCATCTGCGCGAGATTCAACCCTCACAGGAGGATATCCCCCGGGAAATAGATATTGCTATTTGCTACGGCCGGCCGATTCCCGACGACCGGAAAATAGAATTGCTGGCCTCTCCGCCACAGCTGCCGGTTTGCAGTCCGCGCTTACTTAGCGATCCGGCCAACATCACCAAGGCAGAACAAATTATCGATTTTCCCCTGCTCCACGACGATAACGAACACACCTGGCAGCGCTGGTTTTCTGCATCGAACATGGCCATGCCGAAAAATGTACAGCACATGCATTTTCCGAATAGCAGTCTGGCATTAACGGCGGCGCGTTTAGGGCATGGTATCGCCCTGTGCAATAGTCTGGAAACGCAGGAATCGGTGAAGGACGGCTCGTTAATTCAGCTAACCAAGTTGGCGATTGATTTACCCGGCAGTTATTTTTTGTTAACGGACCTGATTGAACATCAGCCGTTGAAGGCCAGGGTATTTGAAAACTGGATTAAAAATGCAGTTGGTTAAAAAAAAGGGGACGCATCTATTTTTTGAGTAAAAATAGATGCGTCCCCTTTTTTTCGTCCCCTTTTTTTGGCTACTCCGGTTCGTCAAATCGCCGGTTGATAATATCTTCGAGGGCGGCGAAGGCGGCAGCTTCATCATCGCCGTTGGCTTCCAGCGTCAGGGTCGTACCTTTACTGGCGGCCAGCATCATCACCGACATAATACTTTTTGCATTCACCATGCGTTGCCCGGTGCCTATATTGAGTTCGCTGGAAAAACGGCTGGCGGTGTTGACCAGTTTCGCGGCCGCCCGGGCGTGCAGGCCCAGCTTGTTGATGATTTTGATTTCACCGCTGACCATTCTCCGGGACACCCCTATGAATTATCCGGGCCGAGTTCGCGGTGACGAACCTGCACGTTGTCGAGGTGTTTTGCAAAATGTTTTGCCAGCCGCTCCGAAAGATAAACGGAGCGGTGTTGTCCGCCGGTACAGCCGATGGCGACGGTCATATAGCTACGGTTGTTTTCTTCGTAGCGTGGAATCCATTTTTCGAGATATCGGCAAATATCACTGAACATTTCCTCAACGATGGGCTGGTTTTGCAGAAAATTGATGATCTTGTCGTGGACCCCCGTATATTCCCGCAGCGACGTATCCCAATAGGGGTTGGGTAAACAGCGCACGTCAAATACCAGGTCGGCATCGCTGGGAACGCCGCGTTTGAAGCCAAAGGATTCAAACAGGAGTGCCAGGTTTGCGCCGGTTTGTTTGGCAACCTGCTGTTTCACGATATCGCGTAACTGATGCAGGCTCAGCTTGGTGGTATCGATTTTTAAATCGGCCAGCGACGCAATGGGGTCCAGCAGGTCGCTTTCTATGGTGATGGCTTCTTCCAGCGATAGCCTGGCGCTACTCAGGGGGTGTTTGCGCCGCGTGGCGCTGAACCGGGTCAGGATGCTCTGGTCATCCGCATCCAGGTAGGCCACTGTGTAGTTAACGCCGCGGTCCTTGAGGTTCTTAACAATTTGGGGAAAACGCTTCAGGTTGGTGGGGATATTACGGGCATCGATGCTCACCGCGACCTTGTCCCGTTTACCGCCAGAATCCTGTTCCATTTCGTCCACCAGGCCAGGCAGCAGGCCGCCCGGGAGGTTGTCGATGCAATAGTATCCCAGGTCCTCCAGTACATGGAGGGCGGTGCTCTTACCTGAGCCGGAACGGCCGCTGACAATAATCAATTTCATGGGAATTTAAATAACAAAAAAAGGGGACGTAGGCAATTTTTATCAAGAGAAGTCAATTGACAGGTTGTTTTAGGACAAAGTGTAACCCATTGTTACTACTCAAAACTTACTCCAACTCACTGAGCGGTAAAGATAAATGCTTCATTTCAGTTCGCCTTCATGAATTATCCGGGCTAGCCACGGGTGGCCGCCAGGTATAATTCTTCGTCGGTCAGGGCGTGACGCAGGGCTTCGCAATACTGAGGTTGGCTAAAACGCTCTGCAATCGCCTGCAGCGCCAGCAGATGGTCGTCGTTCGCCTGTTCCGGCACCAGCAGTGCGAAAATCAGGTCCACGGGTTTGCGGTCTATTGCATCGAAATCCACCGCCTGCTGCAGGCTCATAAGAATGCCGATGATATGATCGCAGTTGCCGAGCCGGCAGTGCGGGATTGCGACGCCGTCGCCCAGGCCGGTACTGCCGAGGCGTTCACGTTCAATCAGGCGGTCAAAGATATCCTCGGCATCTGTTTCAGGATAAATTTTTGCGGCGAAGTCGGAGATTGTTTCGAACAGTCTTTTCTTGCTGCCCCCCGGCACACTGGCAAGTGTGCAGTTGGGGGACAGGAATTGCTCTATTTGCATATAGGAAGGTTAACGCTCTGCTGCGCCCTGCAGGCGGGCAAGGTTTTTTTCTTTGTGTTTGATTAACTGGCGGTCAAGCTTGTCGGTCAGCAGGTCAATGGCTGCATACATATCGTCATGGGAGGCGTTGGCGACGACATCGGCACCGGCAATATGGATGGTGGCATCCGCCATCTGACGTTGTTTTTCGACACTGAGGGTCACGTTTACACTGGTTATCTGGTCAAAGTGACGCTCCAGTTTTTCCAGTTTACCACTGATAAATTCACGGAGTGCTGAAGTCACGTCAATGTGGTGTCCACTTATAGTTACTTGCATACATCGCTCCTTAGCTTTTTGCAAATGAGGGTTATTGCGAATGAGTGGCCAAATTTGAACACCCGCAGGTGTTCGTTGAGAGCTGGCAGAGCCCCATTACACCAAGCGTTTGCGCTCGTTTGAAGGCGGAATTGACAACGATTCTCGATATTTTGCGATGGTCCGTCTGGCAACCTTAATACCTTGATTTGCTAGGATGTCAGCGATCTTGTTGTCGCTGAGGGGCTTTTTGGGTTTTTCTGCTGCAATCAGCTTCTTAATAATGGCACGAATTGCAGTCGATGAACAGCCCAGACCGCTATCGGTTTCGACGTGACTGGAGAAAAAGTACTTCAGTTCGAAGATACCCCGGGGGGTATGCAGGTACTTTTGCGTAGTCACCCGGGAAATTGTTGACTCGTGCATTTCAATGGCGTCGGCAATATCGTGTAATACCAGCGGTTTCATCGCCTCTTCGCCATGTTCAAGAAAGCCACGCTGTTTTTCGATGATTTCGGTGGCGACCTTCAGCAGCGTTTCGTTGCGGCTTTGCAGGCTCTTGATAAACCATCGCGCTTCCTGCAGGTGATTGCGAAGGTAGTTATTGTCCTTGCTGTCGTCGGCCCGCTTAATCAGGGAAGCATAACCGGCGTTTATGCGCAGTTTCGGCATGACCTCCGGGTTCAGTTCCACCCGCCAACGCCCCTTTTCCTTTTTGACAACCACATCGGGAATCACATATTCCGGGTTACCGGTGTTAATTGTCTCACCCGGTTTCGGATTGAACGACTGGATCAGCGTGATGATGGCCTGCAATTCCGGCTCCTTGATCTTGTTGCGCCGCATCAGGGTGGCGTAGTCTCGTGAGCCCAGCAGGTTGAGGTGGTTGTTGATAATGTCCCGGGTTTTCTCAAGCAGGGGGGTGTCCTGCGGCAGTTGGTTGAGTTGGATCAGCAGGCACTCCTGCAGGTCGCGTGCGCAGACGCCGAGGGGGTCGAAGTTTTGCAGGCGGCGCAGCACCGCAATGACCTCATCATGCTCAACCAGGTGTTCTTCAGCTGCGAGGTCAGGGTGGTTGACCAGTTCCTGGGCAACGCTGTCAACGACGGCGTCGATGGAAGCGGACAGATAGCCGTCCGGTTCCACGCAGTCGATGATCGTCATGGCAATTACCCGATCCAGGTCTGACATAGAGCTCAGGTTGAGCTGCCAGAGCAGGTGATCCTGAATCGACTCCGTTTCGCCGTTTCCCGACTCGAAATCGGGGAGGTCATCGTTGCCTGCGGCCGGGCCGGGTGCCGGGGCGCTCTGGTACACATCATCCCAGGCGCTGTCCACCGGCAAATCCTCGGGGATTTGTTCATTCCAGTCCGTGTTTTCCGATTCGTGCAATGGTTCGGACGGTTCCAGCGGCTCTGCTTCAGCGGTTTTTTCCGGTTCGCCGGGTTTTTCGCTGTCCGGGCCGGCTGCCGAGTCCGTTTCGTAGGCGTCTGCCTGTTCGTTGTCGGACTCAGTGACTTCGAGTAGTGGGTTGGATTCCAGGGTTTCCTGGATTTCCTGTTGTAAATCCAGTGTCGAGAGCTGTAACAGGCGAATGGCCTGTTGCAGCTGCGGTGTCATGGTTAACTGCTGGCCAATTTTTAGCTGCAGGGATGGTTTCATCGGGTTTTGTACGCTATTTAGTGTTGGTTTTTATGACCTAGCAGGCTGTTGAAAATCTCTGATTTTCGGCAGCCTGCTACCGATACATGGACGTATCGGCAAAATCGATGGTCGTAAACCATTGATTTTGGGAGCAAAGGAAAAATCACATTTTATCCTTTGCGTTTCCCATAACAGAGCGGGAAACAGGCAGGCAGCCTTTTTCAACAACCTGCTAGGGAATCGCAAGATCAGGCTGATTCCAGTATTAATATTAGCCCAATATTGGCGGCTTGTAATAACCTGGAACGAATTTTGTATAAAAAATTTGTGTGGTTGGGTATTCACACAGAGGTTCAGGGCATCCCGGAAAGAAGGGGGAGAACAAAATGGGACGGAGGCAATGGCACTGATTTAAATGGGCGTCATTCCCGCGAAGGCGGGAATCCAGGGGTAACTAGATTCTCGCCTTCGCGGGAATGACGATAAGGAAGAAACGGCCTTAAGGCAGTGCCATTGCCTCCGTCCCCTTTTTTGCCGAAAGTTAGGTCACAACCTGAATTGATCGCCCAGATATACGTCTTTTACACGCTGGTTGGTCAGGATAGTTTCGGCGTTGCCCTCGGCGATAATATGGCCTTCGCTGACGATATAGGCATTTTCGCAGATATCCAATGTCTCCCGTACATTGTGGTCGGTAATCAGGACGCCGATTCCGCGGTTCTTCAGGTGCCGTATAATTTCCTTAATGTCACCCACGGAGATGGGATCGACGCCGGCAAAGGGCTCATCCAGCAGCACATAGGAAGGTTCCATCGCCAGGGCGCGTGCGATTTCGACACGGCGCCGCTCGCCACCTGACAAACTGATCCCCTGGTTGTCACGAATGTGGGTTATGTGGAATTCACGTAATAAATTTTCCAGTTTTTCCCTGCGGCCCTTGCGGTTAAGGTCCTTACGCGTTTCCAGGATGGCCATGATGTTGTCGGCGACACTCAGTTTGCGGAAGATAGAGGACTCCTGGGGCAGGTAGCCTATGCCCTTGCGGGCCCTTCCGTGCATAGGGAGGGAGGTAATGTCCTCCTCGTCAATGTGTATGCTGCCGTGATCTCCCCGGACCAACCCGACGATCATATAGAAACAGGTGGTTTTGCCGGCACCGTTGGGTCCGAGCAGGCCGACGATCTGGCCCTGGTCGATTTCGATGGAAACATCCTCAACGACGCGGCGTTCCTTAAAACTTTTTGCCAGGTTTCTGGCTGACAGCTTACTCATCCGGAGGGCTGGTTCCCTGGGATGTTGCGTTGTTGTCGACAGGGGCAGCTTCGGTGGCAGAACTTTCGGGTGAATCCTGCGTGTCTGCCTGAGTCGCGTTACCGGGCTGTAGCACTTTACCGGGCTGTAGCACCATATTGACCCGGGAGCCATTGTCTTCACCGTCGCCGTTCTGGCTGTAGGCATTGACCAGGCGGCGCTTCATATCGTAGTCGATACGTTCACCGGTGAAGGAGTTTTTATCCTGTTCGAGCTTGGCATTTTTCCTGATTTCGATGCGTTGTTCGGTCACGAAATAATCGATGGTGTTGCCAAAGGCGTGCATCACGGACTTGTCCGGCTCGGGCTGCTGCTGGTAATGGGCGGGGTTGCCGAGGGCGATGACCTTGGTGATACCCTTGTCACTGTTGTATATGGTGACCTGGTCCGCGCTTACCTTGATGCTGCCCTGGTCTATGGTGACCTTGCCCCGATAGACGGAAACGCCGGTGGCGTCATCAATTTCCGCGGTATCGGATTTGATGTGGATCGGCTGCTGTCTATCGCTCGGTAACGCCAGGCTGGAACCGGAGGCGACCACCAGCAGCGAGATTAGAATTTTAGCGAGTGTTAACGGGTTCATGACGAACTCTTACGTTAGATAACAATTCCATTCGGTCCTGATCGATATAGGCTTTTAGCCCGGTGGCGTCCACGCGCCCCCGCTTGTTGTTAATGACGACATCCCGGTCGGTTTGAGCAATATCCTGCTGCGGAAAGATGTCCAATGCTTCAGTTTTTAAATCCAAAGGATCCCGGGGCGTGCCGCGACGCAACCACACGGTTTCCCAAAGCTTTATCTGCTCATGGCCGGCGCTCACGCTGCCCTGTTTGGCAGTGACGTACCAGGGAACGCCGTCGCTATGGTATAGCGTAATGTCGGGATCGTCCACCAGGGTGTAATCGCCCTCTGCAAAGTGTTGTAGCTGCTTGGCATCAAAACGGTAGCGGATATCGCCCGATTTGTTAAATTCCGTCGTGGTCGCATCCGTCAGATAAAAGTCGGGTTCACTGACGGTGTCGGCCTTGGCGGTCTTCTCCGCTATCTCCGTTTGTCTGCGGTACTGAAATCCCAGCGCGGCAATCAGCGTAACAATACTTAACAGCGTTATAAAAGTGGTACGAGACAAGACAGCTCCGGGCTCTATTCGCTATTTAAATAAGGGGCAAGCGCATTATCCAGCGTTTTCTGCGCGGTCATAATAAAGTCGCAGGCTTCACGCACGGCGCCTTCACCGCCCTTGCTTTGAGTACACCAATCGGCGTTAAGTTTCACGGTTTCATAGGCATTCGCCACCGCCATGCCGAGACCGGCCTTCAGCATGACGGGCAGGTCCGGTAAATCGTCACCCAAATGCGCCACCTGGTTCTCCTTGAGTCCGGTGATTCTGAGTAGTTCCGCCAGTACGTTCAGCTTATCTTCGCGCCCCTGGTAGACCCTTTCGATGCCTAACCCCTGGGCACGTTTGCTCAACGCTTCGCTTTTACGGCCGCTGATAATGGCCACTTCCACACCGCTGGCCTGCAACATCTTTATACCGTGCCCGTCCAGCGTATTGAACACCTTGAGTGTCTCTCCGGTGGCTGAAAAGTAGAGACGGCCGTCGGTCATAACGCCGTCGACGTCCAGTGTCAGCAGTTTTATCAGCCTGGCTTTTTCTATGATGGCTTGTTGGTTATTACTCATTGCCTATTACTCTATTAACCGTCTGTCGTTTGAGGCCGGTGTTCTCCGGCAGAGCCTATCAGGTTGTTGAAAAAGGCTTCCTGCCTGTGTCACCGGCTAGATAACACCGGCCTGCAACAGATCAAGCGTGTTTAGAGCGCCGATGGGGTGGTTATCCTCGTCGGTTACAATCAGCGCATTAATTTTATTTTCTTCCATCACCGCCACTGCACTGGCCGCCAGTTGGTCTGCATCAATGGATTTACAGTTTTTGGTCATAAGCGTGCTGATGCGTGAGTTGCGAATATCGATATCGCCATCCAGTGCGCGGCGCAGATCGCCGTCTGTGAAGATGCCGAGCAACTGATTGCCGGCGTTGACAATAGCCGTCATACCGAGTTTCTTGCGGGTCATTTCCAGCAATGCTTCGCTAAGCACCGTATCTTCAGTGACCACCGGAACATCGTCGCCACGGTGCATAATGTCCTCGACTTTTAACAACAAACGACGGCCCAGAGCGCCGCCCGGATGGGAGAAGGCGAAGTCCTCGGCGCTGAAGCCCCGCGCCTCGAGGAGCGCCACGGCCAGCGCATCGCCCATCACTAATGATGCGGTAGTACTGGAGGTCGGGGCCAGACCCAGGGGGCACGCCTCCTCAGCAACACTGATATCAAGGTGGGTATCGGCGGTCATTGCAAGCTCCGACCCGGGCGCGCCGGTCATGCTGACCAGTGGCGTCCCCTTGCGTTTAATCAGGGGCAGGATAGTGAGCAATTCTGAAGTTGTGCCGGAGTTGGAAACGGCCAATACCACATCCTGGCCGGTAATCATGCCGAGATCGCCATGGCTGGCTTCACCCGGGTGGACAAAAAAAGCCGGTGTGCCGGTGCTGGCGAGCGTTGAGGCAATTTTATTAGCGATATGTCCGGACTTCCCCATACCGGTGACTACAACCCGGCCTTTACAGTCCAGAATCAGTTCACAGGCCTTGGTGAAACTTTCATCCAGACGCTGCAGCAGGGCATTGACAGCTTCGGCTTCCATGCTGATAGTGCGCTGCCCCGACTGGATAAAAGAGATTGGATTGCTCATAGGTGAAGTGTAATCTATTGATTTTAAAATTAAATCTATTTTTTTTCACGTTGGTTGGCGATGTGGGAATCCGGTCAACCGCCCGATCACTGACGAGTGGTGGGTTAAACCACATTGCTCATCCAGCGCTGGCGGATTCGTCAAAGTACCTCGCTGTTTTCGACGTGGGTCGTTTATGCGCGGACATTGTACACGCTGGGGATTATGACTGAAAATAAAGCAGGGCCAGATAACTGACATAACTGCCGCAAAATATAAAGCCTGCACCTCTGCCGATGTGGGCCCGTTGCTGGTTTCGGAGCCGGTGATAGCAGAGAAAAGTCAGCAGCGCGGTGAGTACCGACATCAATCCGTAGTCGCGCCACAGCAATTGCAGCGAAAATTCGTAGGGCAGAATCAGGCCGGGCAGCGACATGACTGCTAACAGGTTAAAGATATTTGACCCGATGACATTACCCACCGCAATGTCGTGATGTCCCTTCAGGGCGCTGGTAACTGAGGCTGCCAGCTCCGGCAGGCTGGTGCCGATAGCGACAATGGTCAGGCCGATTACCAGATCGCTGACGCCGAGCGCCTGAGCGATGTCGGACGCGGCCCAAACCAGGAGGCGTGAGCTGCCGATGAGCAGCAATAAGCCGATCAAAAACCACAATATCGCCGGCCCCGTACTCAGTCTGGTTAGTTCCTCCTCTTCGCTGAATAGCAGGGTTTCATCGCTGTGTTTTGGTTTCAGGCTGGCAAACAGATAGAGAACCAGGGCCAGGCAGCATAGCAGGACGGCGCCGTCGATTCGGTCCAGGTTTTGATCTATCAGCAGCACACCCGCCAGTACTGTGATGACGCACAGAATAGGCAGTTCTTTCCTGGTCAGGGCGGAGCGCACAGGTAGGGGCGAAATCAGGGCAGTGACGCCTAATACCAACCCTATGTTGGCAATGTTGGAGCCCAGTGCGTTGCCGATGGCCATGCCGCTGGCGCCCAGCGATGCGGCGGTAATAGACACCACTATTTCAGGTGCAGAGGTGCCGAGGGAAACGACCGTCAGGCCGATCATCATCGGCGACATGCCCAGGTTGCGGGCCAGGGATGCCGCGGAGACGACAAATTTATCCGCACTCCAGACTAAGATAGCGATACCGAGGACGATTGAGAGGAGGGGCAGATACAAAATGTTACTTGCTCATGGTTGATTAAGGCGGCTATTAAAGGGATATTTTCAAGACAATGCAATAGAGGGTGGCGCGATAGGGGGTATTTGTCGTTTGCAATGAACATCGCGATGCTGCGCAGGTCAAAGGCCGATTGATAGTTTGGCGTGGCGTCTCCGGGCATAGCGCCACCGCCGTGCTGTCCCGGAAATTGAAATGTTGATTTGTTCACGGCCAACTCAATGTTATAGTCCGGCTTTCTGAAATCGGGCGTGGTTGTGAAATAATTCCGCTGCGGTGTTTTGCGGTGTTTGTTGGCTGATTTGTCGGTATTTGGGGTGAATTGGTATCAATTTCGGCCTTGAGAAATGCTAGCTTAGCACCATATAGGAAGGCGAGTCGGATTCGACAGTGTGGGTTATATGACAGAAGGACCAAACAATATTATTGAAATACGCGGCCTGTGCTTTTCGCGCGGCGACCGGATGATATTTGAGAATGCGGATTTCGATATTGAACAGGGAAAGGTTACCGCCATTATGGGGCCCAGTGGGACCGGTAAAACCACTCTGCTGAAGCTGATTGCCGGTCAGATTAAACCGGATGCGGGCACCGTTATGGTCGCCGGGGAGAATGTCGCAGAGTTGGCGCGTGGTGATCTCTACAGGTTGCGGCGCAAAATGGGCATGTTGTTCCAGAGCGGCGCACTTTTTACCGATCGTACCGTCTATGAGAACGTTGCCTTCCCGCTGCGCGAACACACCCGTCTGCCGGAGGCGATGATCCGCGATGTGGTGCTGATGAAGTTGCAGGCAGTCGGTCTGCGCGGTGCACGCGATTTGATGCCGCATGAGTTATCAGGGGGTATGACCCGGCGCGCAGCGCTGGCCAGAACCATAGCCCTGGACCCGGAAATCATTATGTACGATGAACCCTTTGCCGGTCAGGACCCCATTGCAATGGGGGTGTTGATGCAGTTGATTAAACTGCTGAACAGGGCGCTGGGTATTACCAGTATTGTGGTATCGCACGATATCCATGAAACGGCGAGCATCGCCGATAGAATTTATGTGATTTCCGAAGGCAAGCCCATCGGCAACGGCAAGCCTGAAGAACTGATGGGGGCGGATGCGCCCATGGTGAGGCAGTTTATGCAGGGCCTGCCGGACGGCCCCGTGCCCTTTCACTTCCCGGCACAGGACTATTTTGACGACATGATGGGGGCGCACCGATGATTGCGCGGCTTAGGATGCTGGGAGAATCCGGCCTCAATACGCTGCAGATATTGGGCCGTTCGGGCCGATTTATCGCACAGTCGCTCTGGGGGATTCCGAACATACGCAAGGGATTGCCGCTGCTGGTCGCTCAACTGCACTCGGTCGGTGTACTGTCATTACCCATTATTGTGGTGTCCGGTATTTTTATCGGTATGGTACTCAGCTTGCAGGGCTACACCATTCTGGTTGACTACGGGTCGGCGCAGGCCGTCGGGCAAATGCTTGCCTTGAGTCTGGTGCGGGAATTGGGACCGGTGGTCACCGCCCTGTTGTTTGCCGGTCGGGCGGGGTCGTCGCTCACGGCGGAAATTGGGTTGATGAAGGCAACCGAGCAGATTACCAGCATGGAGATGCTGGGCGTGGATCCCCTGCGTTATGTCATAGCGCCGCGGCTGTTGGCGGGCTTTATTGCATTGCCCCTGTTAACGCTGATTTTTAATGTGGTGGGTGTATGGGGTGGATATCTGGTCGCGGTGGAGTGGCTCAATGTCTATGAAGGATCATTCTGGGCCAATATGCAAAATGCCACGTCCTTTTATAATGATGTTTTGAACGGTGTGGTGAAAAGTATTGTGTTTGCTTTGGTGGTGTCCTGGATAGCTGTTTTTCAGGGACCGCAGGGGTTTTTGTATCCAGGAATATCGGCAAACAGGGAAAGATTAGTAGATATTTTAGTTAATAGATAGGATGTAATTGTACTCAATACACTGTTGTGTCTCCAGAGATAGCGGTTTTGCAGTGCTGCATTTTGGCAATTTGAAAGGATGTGAAATTAGTAATAATAATAATAATATATACATATATACAACATGTAATCATCATCATCATCATCATCATCATCAAAACGGTCTTTCCAGTTTTGTAGCCTACTGACATTCTCACTGTATTCGCCCGGCAGGTGATGGGGTCAATGAGATTACATTACTGACACAGACATGTTAACCTTGGCAACAACTATAACATACCCCCTACCTTCCCAAATGCCCGATACATGTGTATAAACCTTAACATGAGCTTGTATATGAACTTTGTAGTTGAAAACCAACTAGGGTGGGCCATAGAACGACGATCAAAAATACGACATCAACAATACCACCGACAACGGCAGCATCGACGACAACAATTAAAAGCACACCTCCAAACCATCAGACAATCCATGCGACAACCCCTTCAATGAAGGTACCTCATTAAATCAAAACAACGTAAAAATGTGTAATAGTAATGACAACAATAATCTCATTTTATTGGCATTAACCTTATTACGCTGCAATTATTATGACTACACTACAACTACCACTACATGTACAACTACAATTACGATTACAACTACTACCACCACAGCCACCGCTACTACTATTACTACTACTACTACTACTACTACTACTACTACTACTACTACTACTACTACTACTACTACTACTACTACTACTACTATAACAACTACAACTATTAGTACTACTACCACTACCACCACTACCATTACTACCACTACTACTACTACCACTACTACTACTACTATTACAACTACTACTATCACTACTACTATTACTAATGCTACCGCTACTACTACTGCCATCACTACTATTAATACTACTACTACTGCTACAACAACCACTACTACTACTACTACAACTACTACAAGAACTACAACAACTACAACAACTATTACAACTATTACTACTATTACTACTACTACTACTTCTATTACTACTAACATGGGACTTTTAAATATATTTAAGAAAACTAGCACACTTCTAGAAGACTAGAAGCTCTGTCTTAAGTTAACAAAGCAAGGGAGGCAAACAAATTTGTTGGTATGCCATACGGATTCCCTTCATTACGGAAATACTAATACAAAACCGATCGAAATGCAGAATCTTGAAATTACGGAAAGAGGTGTTATATATGACATAAAATTGATCTTATTACAAATGTGTACAAAATATATATCTCTTAGGGGCCTCTCGAGGAAGACAAAAATAATATGTGGGACCTTTCCGGGACTTAAGTAATTTTTATAGAAGTTAAGTTTTGCATTGTTACAATATGCAATTGCATCTTTAATCTCAAAAACGAGATGTTCAAGTTATTGCATTAGTGGTTGCTTCCTAATGATAAAGGATTACTTCAAACTCAACAGATCTTTACAACTAATGTTCACTCCATAGCAATGTTGATTTCATCTGCATCCCTAGAGGCACCAAGGACCCCAGGTCAAAGATCCATACACTCTGTTAACAAAGATAGTTGAAGGAATATCTTAGAGGAGTACATAATAAAGAGATTATCCGATAAATCTTCGCAACTCAGACGATGGTACATTGTCCGGCCGTAAAGTCTTAAGCGAGGTCCCACATCTTTGGACAATAATATTGTTCTATTGGCCTATTGCCTGGCCCTCTGATGTTTGAAGCTTTCCTGCCAACCCGTCTAGTGTTCGGCAATTTAAAATATCTGGCGATTAAATGTAATGTAAAAACACTTATAAGAAAACATCCATCCTAAGTCCGTGAAGAAGTATACATTCCATCTACAGAAGGAAAGAAATCCTTAGCAACAGGATCACATTGTAAAAACAGTTTCAATGCTTTATCCACAATGCCGAAATAAATATAGTTACTTGTTACATTCTTTTTTCTGTTTGGCGTTGGATGCTATCACATGGATGACACGGAGTATATCATGATCATCAGCGAGCAGGGTTTGCATCCTTTACATTCAGGAAAGGGAGGTGCGATCTCGATTTAAGTTTTGCTACTTTTCTTGAGCAAGTACTAAACACCGCAACATCATCCAATCGTTTGAATGCATGCAATTCTATAACACTTTCAACGCAGTCTAGCCATGGTGCACAACATTCCTATGAAATCCTCACAAAAGCTTAAGAACTTAAGATACTTAAGAAAAAAAGAAGCTCAGAATTTATTAACCAATTGCTTTCCTGTGTAATACCCAGAGATGCCATCTCGAATTCCGACAATGGTACTTAATTATTTCATATCATCGCAATCTCACACCTCCAACATCAAAATTTACCTCAAGACAGCCCTAGCATTAAAGATGCTTTCGCGAGAGCCCCTTTCCACCCTGCAAACAACCACCGCATCCATTAGTTATCAGGATCTTTGGCAAACCACGCACCATGTTTCCCAAACTCTCTTAACATCAATGGACAAGCTAAAGGTGGTCACGTTCAATATTGATCACCTCGCCCCACCCCTATTCCCCCCAGTTTACGACGACGGAATGTTATGGCGTAAACTGCAAATGCCACTCTGCCCATACGCAGTTTCATCCGATCTTCAAACAACAACTCCTTATCTTTGAACCAATCTTTCGAAAGTAATTTTGTCTGATCTTTGATGACTCGCACACCTTAAGAATGAAACTGTGATACCGGCAGAAAAGGGCGCTGAGCATGGAAATAGTGGCTACCTTTATTCACTAGAGAGCATGATACATGCGGCAAATATACCGAAATAAGAACTCTTCATAGTACTACCAATTCGAGCATACCAACAAAACTATATTCAAGAACTTTAAGAGTTAACGAAAACAAAAGTGGTGTCTTGACACATAACATTCAGTATGCTGCTATTCTGCCCAATATCATCTAATGCCTCTATTTAGTCATAGTGGAGTTTTGTGTCATCTTTTGCTTAACATCCCTTTAAGAGACTACTTGTTAACCTTTCTGGCATAGAAGGCCAGTCTGCCTATCCATTGGACCGTGTACTTCCCTACTGTTACTCGTCGAAGCTCGAGGAATCGAATTGAACCCTCGCGCCCTTGTAATACTGCCGATGCACTAGAACCATTACCAAACGTAAATTGAGATCCTTCAGGCATGGGAAGTAACTGATGCAAAACTAAAGCTGGTCCCATAACAACCTGATGGCATTAACTCGCGGGATCTTATAATGTCAGCACTAAATAAGGCACGGGGCGACCAAGCGTCCAGCCCCCTTATATTAACCAACTGACCTTGACGTTAGTTGAAAGAGAGATGAAGGATATCAAGTAGAAGTGGAGCTATTTAATCTGAAAGACAACACCGACACAAAAAGGCAGGGGGCGATTAAATATGTCGTTGACTTGCCTCCGTTAAGGGATTTCAACAGCGGAAATAAACAGTCACGAAAGTCGGTCTCCAGACCCACCGTCCTACTCATCTTTCGTTAAGCCACGGAATCTCTGTCTGCATAATCTGTTCCAAAACCCAACAATCTAAATCGTCTTCTTAACCACAAGTCATGCGGATCAAAACTATTACATCAATATTCATTCAAAATCTGTACTTAATCTTTACCTCTAAGGAGGCTCGAAAAGCTCTTTCAAAAACAGAAATTATCGTATTGATTGCTCTCGACCATTGTTGATGATACTAGCAACTGGAAATAAGTAATCATAAATCACTTCTGGACGAGCTCTATCTTTAAACCCATGTACACCTGCATGTACCGTGCTAGATCCGGTAACTTTGTTATGTAACAGTTTGCTTTACAAGGGCTGTACGCACTGACAGCGCAGACAACAGGAGTGTGAGGGAAGGGGCATAACCTAGGGTCAACAACATTCTCTAGGAGCCTTAGGTCGTTCGATCTAGGACAGAAACTAGAAAATGTTACAGATGAGGTCGGGGCTGTGTCGATGAAACTAACTCGTTTGCCTTGTTATCGGCCAACCTGAACCATCGCAGCGGCCAAAATAAGAATAGTGCTTTTGCCAAAAGTCTTCCTGTGACCCCACCGATTATGGTAAGCTCCATTAAGACTGTTACCCCCTTTAAGGTAAGCTAAAAATCGTTGGTTGGAATGTTCAAGTATTATTATTTGCTTGTGAATACTTAAGGCAAGAAGAGCCATTAAAAGGGTGTACAAGTTGGGCTTTTAATACAAGAAACTAGTCTATAAGAAACATTAGGAAAATTTAAAAAACTCTTAAGAAACTTAGGCAGTCTGAACTAATCCAAAAGTTGAAAAACATTCTTTAAAAGTGTGGGTGGAGATAATGTTTCCTGCAACAGTCCATGTTTTAAAACACAAAACAATATGTACACTTCAAAACTTTATAAAATCGTTAAAATAAACTTTAAAAGAACAAATCAAATATATTATGAAGGAATTACTTCTTAAGAAACTTTGAAGGTTGAAACTGGATAAATTAAGAATCATATGAGGCTGAAATTGGAAAAAAAATTAAGAAACTCGAGGCACAAGCCGTTGCTTAGGTTTCTTATCTAAAATAAACGTGTAATCTTACTCCTCTTTTTTGACGGAGCACCTGACGTTAGATTGCATATTTTGGTGCTATGGATTCAGCACATATCAAGGCTGAGAGAAAGTCAAGAATAAAAGTTACTCTTACGTTTCATGTCGATATTAGTTCATAGCTGGTCGCAGAGGGAGGCTTAGTCATAACACTATGGCGCGGAAAATCACTTCACAAACAATCAATAAAAAGGCGGGATTACACAGCCCGGTCAAGGTGGCTAGTGGGTTCAAACCTCTGTGCTAAGATTACAACGGGTTTGTGTGCAGCACTTTAATCCAATGTGCCACCTCTCCTCCTGTGGGCATCAGGAACCCTATCCCTAAGCCTGAGGCAAGGGCATGATCTTAATCAGGGCACTAAGATAAAGAGGATAGAATCATAAAGCTCGGACGAGAACACCAGTGGATTCAAACGTCTCTGTTCAGAGTTCACTGTGGGCGTTCTTCCTTTAGCTCAGACCAACACGCTAACGTTCAGGAAATTCATTGAGCCTAAAGCGTCCTGATACGAATACGAGCGCTCATTAAAGGAAGTACAGCTTGAAAGGAATTAAAGGTTCGCACAGTAGACAAATTGAGCAACCACGCAATCAATTAAATGAGACGTTAGCACGAAAGGCCGAATAAAAATCTCCACGGAATTAGCAAACCAACACGCAGTTTCAATTTCATTAGAAATGACCGGTATGATCACGGCAACACTCTCGAGAAAATCACCAAAAGGTTAATTTGCAATAAGTATCCCCAAACTATGAAGTTTTAACCTTAACAGGGCAAATTTTTCAATAACATCGAATGCTCCAAATACAAATGGGGACACAGAATGAACCACTTAAATCTGACTACACATTTTATGGGTAAAACATGATTAAAAAACCTGTTACATCAGTTACACACAGTCGAATCACCTGAATGAAAAATTACCAATAAAGTTAACGTACAGGCCATCTAAAAATTAATAATCCTTAACTATGCCTTAAATCTCTGGAGCTCCTTCAATTAATACGTCGGAAAAACGCGTCATGCCTCATCGCGTGCACTATCGGGAACTGGTACCATCAACATCATATGCGATACAAAGATTGGTACTTGGAATACCGGTGACCTTATGGATCAATTACTAAGACTTGATATCAGAGGAACACAGTTGAGTAAAAGTGACGGTTTCAAACCACTGAAAAGAAAATAGAAGTCTTCTCAGAGATGACGTGACCCTTGGTAAAGCAATTGTGGAAGAATTGGCTGGAAGTAATCCAATCTCGGGAAAGATGAAAAAAATGAACTTTAAGTGCTGTTAAACATCCTCGGCGTGGCCAAGAATCACACCCGTATGTACAACATACAAAGGAGAAATAAACAACTTAACTACACTTTGAAGGAAACCATCTACTCTATCTTAAAGTGGCTATGGAAGGCATAAATGTGAAAGCGAGTAAAACAACCAATAACTCTGAAACCCATAAAACATTTTGCTCTGGAAATAGAACTTAAGACGAAAAGACTTCGAAAACATCCGTAAAAATAGTGTTGTAATACCCGATACATTATTCAAACGCCACTTAAGATACTCATACACCTGGCTATGACATAAACTGCAGACTCTTAATTAGACTGATCATTGATTGAGTCTGCTAAAAATACTGGCAATGAATTCAAGACACCACAAAACTTCCTCAATGATGTTTTACTTGTAATATAACTTTGTCAAGTCCATCAAACACTTTCTCCATTATCCATATACTAATATACACTCCAGCCCTTCCCGCTGCCCTCTTCCAATTCCGCTGTGTGTTCGCTCATTTTTAATCCTATTTAAAACGTTCTGCTATCTTTACAGTCGCATATCTTCGATGGAATGCTAGAAATTGGTCTAGGTGTCAGGCAAGGATGCATTCTACTTCTGCGTCTGTTCAATATGTGTCCAAAAATAATGATATCTACCAATACTTTTTTTAAGGACTTCATGATAGGACTTCAAATTAGTGCATATCCTCATCTCTTAGGGTCCCAGAAGCTATATAATTTTTGTTTAACTGCTACAAGATTGTATTAACTACGGGATTCAATACTTAATATCTATGCTATAACTTCCTAAGCAAGTTTCTCAATTTGACCACACCTAGAAAATCCTATATAAATCTAAAACGAAAGAAATAAACGTCGAAGCAAAGTAACCGAGTTACTTATTCAAAGAGATCGTGACACAAAAATATCAACGTCATGTCATTACAGGGAAAAGATGCGCCTGCAGAAATATCGCAAGGCTCATTTTACGGTTGTGAGGACCGGGCAATAAGCAAACAGATGGACAGGAAACTTGCCGCATTAAAAACAAAGTCACCGAGGTGACTGTTTAGCATCCCATGGAATGGAGAAGAAACAAATGAGTTTGTCTCAGAAGAAAGCGACGCAGAAGGAGAAGCAAACAAGTATAGAAATAAGACAGAAAATGGGCGCTTGAATGTCATAGGCATCACATCCGGGCAGGCAAAACCACCAAATCACTAGGATAAGAAACGGTGTGCAGCCAACAGGAACACCTCAACGAATATAGCTCGATGACATTCGACATTGGAACAGTCTTGGAATGAAGTCAACGTCAGTAAAAGCAGCTTCCGCGTGTGGCATGAAGGGAAAGTGCGTCAAGGGTGCACCTACGGCCTGCAAAAGACTCCGGTTGGAGGAGAATAAAGAAGAATGCGGACTGTAAGGTCTAGTAGTTTAAGAAAGTACTGAACCAAGATACATATTTACGCTTACTGTCATGGTCTGACCAAGGCAACGAATCATCATAAAGGTCTGTTCACTCAGGTCTTGCAAGGGGACGCTTGTAATCAACTGATCTAAGCCAGTGTCCCAAAGCCTGGGGCCCATGGACTCCCTACCCATTAGCAAACGATATTGTCAGGTTTGTAACCTATCAAGGATCCGAACAAGCAAATGATGAATTCTGCCTATTTTCGGCACCATTTCCAAAGTAGAAACAGGGACAGTGCCATCCCTATCGTATTCGAACATTTGAAAATACATATCAAGAACAGGTGCGCACTGGTATGATGAATCAATTCGCAAAGGGTCCGTTAATAATATTTCTTATGTAGCAGAGGATCCGCGGAAGCAAAATGGTTCGCTATCACCGATCTGAACGAAAAATTATGGCCAATAGAATAACTGTTTTAATGTTAGGCAAGAGTTAAATTCTATGTCCTAGACTATGTACAAAATCATCAACGTGATCATGGAAAATACTGAAGACAAGCGTAAGAAGTTGTAAGACGCGACAATAAATAATAAGGCTCATTAATAATTGGCAGGAGCAGTCGTCATTCTGTTCAAACATGAAACCTAGCGTGAACACCGCTACGATGGCTTATGACTAAATGCGAAACAACGTTAGGACGTCAAGTGAGAGTGCAAATTCAGCGGTTACGAGCTGCACGTTGAGAATGGAGAGCGTTTTGCTTGGCAGTGTGTTTCTTATATTTTCGGAGAAGGGATGACGAAAGAGAAAAGGAACGGACTAAAAGGAGGGAGAAGAGGTTTTGACGTGCACGTGAGTGCTAGAGGAGGGGTTCGCCACAGCCATAGTGGGTACCCTCAACGCGTGTTGATCATATGTCGCATCTGTGAATATGCTACTTGTACAGCATTTGTAAATAACCTACTTAAGAAGCACCAAGTAATTTGTTGCATAAATGTGAGTCCTCGTCTTCCTACAGCAACCACAATACACAGTACCGTGAACACGTGAAGATCTCTACACTAAAGTCAAAATTACCAAAAGAGATTTCAACAGCGCGTCACGAAAGACGAGAAAGGTTACACTCTCAAACCCTCTGAGTAGTATTAAATCTTTTTAAAGAACTTGCCACTAAAACATAATTCCTTGAATGAATGCCAAAGATGTAGAACTGCAAAATCATATTATTTCTACGATTCTCACTTTCGTAAGTAATAATATGCTGAAGAGGCATTTGTGTACAAAGAAGAAATGTAAAACATATTTATTAGATTAAAACTAGTTCACACGAACGTTTCTTCATAATTACAGAAAAATAATCAGACAGCATAGTTTAAATTTTGAAATAAAAGCTTAATTATCATGGCCCCTGATATAGAGTCTTCTCTATGAAATATCCCTATCAACAATAGAATATAACGATGACCTCGAACTAGCATAAAATAAAGTCTAATAAGCACTTCCGTATTCTTTCGAAAGCCGGGTATCATGACTGCTTCTCGCCTCGGGTCATTTACAAAGAGAGTCACCGTTTAAAGTTTTGCTTCCTCTCTAATCGCAGCCAGCTGCTTTGTTGTTGATGTCCGTGTGACCTTGATTAGCAGACGATAGAATTTCAGCCACATGAAATTAAACAACGATTAATTCGGAAATTCAATAAAGCGTCATGTTTCCTAGGTCATTCCATTTTATGATCGTAATACCTACACCGTAAAATGGGTTAGGGGGTGACTTACACAGTCTAGCTTGACGAATTGGGACTGATTCTCCAAACAATGACTCAGCTTATCTTTTGAGAATACAGAAGTAGTGCAGCTGTAATGGCTTACGGACACCATACAAAAAGCACATTCAGGAATATACGCGATGGCTTAGGCGGCAAGACAACAAGACAGAAAATGGTGAGGGCTGGAGCAGATGAAACACGTGGCAAAAAATTACCTACGACCGTATCTCACAAAGCCATTATCTTAACCCTGTACTCCCAATATCACATTCACGCAAACCAATCAATTGAGAAAATGGAAAATTAATAAGATTGGCTAAAGGTCGTCGATATAGGCCAATGGTCTGGTACTAGCTTAAACAATTGTATTTTCTTAAGCTACAGATACAGCTTTATTGAGATGCTTTCAGCATCGCTTGACTTTTGTCTACTAAAGCACATAGATTTACTCCACAGCCTTTCCATGAAAGAACAGTCATACAAGGCATGTGGATTATTGAAGATATCTGTCAATGACGCAAATGATAGTGCCTTTACCTTCCATACTTTTCATGTAGGTTTCAGTGCTTTGCTCTATCTGTTTAAACAATTTCTATGCAGTATTTGCATAGTTTATTTCGTTGAAGACTATTATACTCCTTATTTACTTTTCATACCCTTTCTTTATTTCTACTTTACTACTTACTAGCGGATGGATAAAGAAGCTGCATATCGTTTGAATTTACGAAAATATTCATTATCTATTTATTTAAAATACTGAAAGAATATATCAAGTAATACATTGAACAAACTTATAGCAATGAAAAACGTTTTAAATTTTATTCACTTTCCAAGAACATCAATATATCTGGATTGGTATACCTTCAATAGCAAATGTAAAGCATTTTCAGTAACCTCCAGTGTCACAAAATGATTTCAAAATTCTTCAAGCTGAGCACCTTATCAAATTTTCGGTCTTCTTCCACACTTAATATTTGGGAAAAGATTTACAAGACCTAGTAAAAGTTCACCCAGCAATTCCAATTCTTCAACCAGTGCCACATCCCAAACGCATTATAGGATAACTCAAGATTGTGCATTAGCTCCATTAACAAAACAGCATTTTAAGGTACTCTGAAAAGTTTTAAATCTTTAACAATGGGCTAAATCACCGCTTAAATGGCAAAGGTGGAGTGTGTAATGAGTGGATTACTGTCTATTCAACTCCCATTCAAACTGATTATTATGGTAACAGGGAGTTCCATTTCTTAATCAAGACATCAATCTTGAAAAAACTATTTCAGCTTTTTCCAAGTGTGACCACATTACTTTCTATAGTGGTGAAAACCCCTAAAATGCTGAAATTCTAAAATGTGGCCATTGTCACGGGGTAATAACATGTATTTCAAAACCATTTTATTACGTTTACTTTACCTTTACTTTA